>CM054116.1:139962416-140562416 GCA_028673005.1 Tanypteryx hageni | reverse complement strand
GTTCGCGTGGTTTGAGGAGACCGCGCAAAATCAGCTGTTCCGTCCTTCGGAAGGGACGTTAAGCCGTTGGCCCCCCTGGTGTTCTTCGCAAGAGCAGGCAAATGCCGGCACCGGGTTTCCCTCCTCCCTTCTGTGTGTGTGTTCGGTGTGGAAGGCAACGGGAAACCACCACACCGTGTATGTATATTCCCTAGTCAAAAACCAATTAATTGATTAATTGGTAGGACCTGTCGTAAGACAGAACACGAATGAATGAATATATATATATATATATATATATATATATATATATATATATATATATATATATATATATATGGATGTCAACAAGGTGTTGGGATGAGGAAACCCAGTGAGCACTCACCAATCAGACGACTTCAGGTTGGCGAGGCCCCGGGGATGTCGAAGCGACACACGTAAAATAACACAAAAACACAGAAACATCACAAACGTAAAGCTTTCGGAAATACTCCTTCTTCAGCTACAGAGAGAGAACTGATGGCGGTGACACTGGGTGGAGGCATGGGGGTGGAAGGGTAGTGCGGAAAGGTCGAGGATTGGAGGAAACGGAGGGGGTTGGGGATGGGTAGGGTGTTGGAAGAAGACAGAAAGGGTGTGAAAAGCTATCGAAGGTTGAGGCCTGGGGGAGTGAAGGAGTTTAGGAGATGGATATGCGAAAGCTCCCACTGACGGAGTTGGGGAGCCGAAGCATTGTCGGGGAGAGCGCGAATGACTCTCACTGTGAAGCAGTTGTTGAACTTTAAATTATGTTTGTTCGCATGAACGGCCACCGGCAGCGGTCGTTTGAGAATGACACTGTTGCGGTGGCCATTCATTCGGATGTTGAGGGGATTGCTGGTGAGGCCAACATAAAAGGCGGGACATTGGGTGCATCTCAGGAGGTAAATGATATTGCGGGTGGTGCAGTTGGTGGTGGAAGTTATGGGGTAGGTGATGTTGGTTGTGGGACTGGAGAAGGAGTTGCAGGGGGGGTTTATTGGGCATGTTAGACATCGGGGTCTACCGCAGGGGTAAGATCCGGCAGGGTGTAAAGGCGTGGGTGCTGGGGGTTCTTTCTTCCATAGAATGTTTGCCAGATTAGGGGGACGGCGGAAGGAGAGCATCGGTGGTCTGGGAAATGGGATCTGGTGAGGGGAGGATGAGAGGATAAGGTGGGCGGCTTTCAGGATGTTTTTCAGAATGTCCTGGATGCCGGGGAAATACAGGGTGGTTAGGGTGAGTTGGAGGGTGGAATCGGTGGTGGTGTGGGTATTGAGGTGGGAGTTAGGGGTGGCGGGTGCGACTGCCCGCCGGATTTGGTCTCGGATCAGATCCGGCGGGTATCCGCGCTGTAAGAAGGCATGTTCGAGGGTGGAGCAGTACTCGGACAGGGAATCTCTGTCCGAGCAAATTCTCCGCCCTCGTCGGGCTAGGGCATAGGGAATAGATGTTTTGGTGTGGAGGGGATGGCAGCTGTTGAACTGGAGATATTGAAGGCGGTTGGAAGGCTTGAGGTGCACGCTGGTGTGGATTTTGTTTTCCCGGATGGAGAGATCGACATCCAGGAAGGTGATGTTGGAGGCAGAGAAGTGGTGGGTGAAGGAAAGCGTGGGGTGGGATGAGAGGCGTTGTAAAAAGGATTGTAGCGAGTCGGGTCCATGTGTCCAGAGAAGAAAAATATCGTCAATATACCTCAGCCATAGGAGTGGTCTGGGGGAAACGTCAAGAAAGCGTTCCTCCCATTCACCTAAGAAGGCATTGGCATAGGAGGGCGCCATGCGAGTGCCCATCGCGGTACCTTTTATTTGTAGGTAGTGGCGCCCTCCGAAAGAGAAGTTGTTTTTTTGGAGCACCATTTCAGCCAGCTTCGTTAGGAAATGGGAGGATGGTCTTGTGTCAGGTGGTCTGGAGTCCAATAATTTTCTCAGGGCGGACAGTCCTTGGTTGTGAGGGATGTTGGTGTAGAGGGAGCAGACGTCTATAGTGGACATAATTGTGTTAGGTGGGAGAGGGGAAGGGAGTGATTTTAGGCGTAGTAGAAAGTGGTTTGTGTCTCTGATGAAGGAGGGGATTTGACGGACGAGAGGTTGTAGGTGGGAGTCAACATAGGCAGAGATGCGTTCCGTGGGAGAATTAAAGCTGGCAACAATGGGGCGGCCGGGGATGTTGGGTTTGTGGATTTTTGGGAGTAGGTAGAAGGTTGGGGTCCGGGGTGTGTTGGGGATCATCAGGGAAATGGTGGAATCAGAGAGGCCTTCTTGTTTTCCCACGGAACGCAGATATGCAGAAATTTCGGAGGAGTGGCGGTCAGTGGGGTTGGAGGGGAGAGGAAGGTAAGATGTTTGGTCAGATAGTTGGCGGAGGGCTTCGTCGTTGTAATGCGAGCGGTCCATTACCACGGTGGTGGTACCTTTGTCTGCAGGGAGGATAATAATTTTGTCGTTGCGTTTCAACGTAGAAATTGCGTGTCTTTCTGGTTTCGTCAAATTGTCGTTGTGGTCAAGGAGGTCGGGAAAGTTGGGCTGGGCGACTGCGTGAATTATGTAATTAGCATATTGCTCGATGGGATGGTTGGGAGGAAGAGAGGGTGGGATGTATTGGGAAGGGGGTTTGAAGGCAGAAAGGGATTGTGGAAGTGAGTCGGGGGAAGATGAGGAGTCAGATGTGGGTGGGGCGGCTTTGAGGCGGAGTAAGCGTACGAAGGCTTGTATGTCGGCAAGGAGACAAAAATGGTCAAATTTTATGGTGGGGCAGAAGGAGAGGCCCCGGGAAAGGAGGGCATTCTCGGCGGGGTTAAGAACATGAGAGGAAAGGTTCAGGACGTCATCTGGCTGGGAGGGGTTTGCGGTATGCGCGGGGGTGAGGTCCTGCGGAGAATTGGGATGCATCCTCGGTTCGCGGGTTGAAACAAAGGGAGACCTCCTGAGAGAGTGTAGTGGGGGTGGAGTGGGGATTCCCAAAAGGTCGGCCAAGGAGGGTTTTTGGGCGAGGAGAGGCGGGGGAGGGGGGATGTCGGACTTACCAGCTGGGAAAAAGGGGAGAGGTAGGCCGAGCTGGAGGTGGCGGACGCACATAAGGGAAAGTTTGCGTATGAGTCTGTATCGGTTGGCTGCGATATCCTCTGCAGCTCTACGGAAAATGGCGTCGAGATCAGCTGTGGAGTTTTGGGAATGATTGAGTTCGTGTATGAGGATTAAACATTTCTCAAAGTGCATGTTAGAGAGTGATTTATAGTGGCGTAAGATTAGACGGACAATGTTGAGGGACATGAGGTGATATGTAAGGGCGAAAGATGAGCGGATAGCCGGAGGAAGGCCCGATAGGGGGATTCTCACGGTGAGACCTTTGGGGGGGAGGCCTAGTTCTAGGCAGCCATTGAGGAATTCAATCTGGCAAGTTAATGATGTATGTTTGCGGAGGTGATAACGGAAACGGCGGATATTTTCCATGGTGGAAGGAGAAGTATAAAGTATAAAAGATAAAGGCGATAGGAAAGTTGGTAAAAAGAAAGGATGACAGACACGAAAGGATAAGGTAAAATAATATAACAACTTACGGAAAAGGAAAGGTAAAATAGATATATGGATGTCAACAAGGTGTTGGGATGAGGAAACCCAGTGAGCACTCACCAATCAGACGACTTCAGGTTGGCGAGGCCCCGGGGATGTCGAAGCGACACACGTAAAATAACACAAAAACACAGAAACATCACAAACGTAAAGCTTTCGGAAATACTCCTTCTTCAGCTACAGAGAGAGAACTGATGGCGGTGACACTGGGTGGAGGCATGGGGGTGGAAGGGTAGTGCGGAAAGGTCGAGGATTGGAGGAAACGGAGGGGGTTGGGGATGGGTAGGGTGTTGGAAGAAGACAGAAAGGGTGTGAAAAGCTATCGAAGGTTGAGGCCTGGGGGAGTGAAGGAGTTTAGGAGATGGATATGCGAAAGCTCCCACTGACGGAGTTGGGGAGCCGAAGCATTGTCGGGGAGAGCGCGAATGACTCTCACTGTGAAGCAGTTGTTGAACTTTCTGTGTTTTTGTGTTATTTTACGTGTGTCGCTTCGACATCCCCGGGGCCTCGCCAACCTGAAGTCGTCTGATTGGTGAGTGCTCACTGGGTTTCCTCATCCCAACACCTTGTTGACATCCATATATCTATTTTACCTTTCCTTTTCCGTAAGTTGTTATATATATATATATATATATATATATATATATATATATATATACAGTAAATCCCCGATTTAACGGACTAATAGGGGGGGAAGAGTCGTCCGTTAAAGCCGAATATTCGTTAAATGGCGAATGGGATTTTTCGATTCCAAAAACACACTAGTACCTATATGAGAAAACCTCCTTTACTGATGGTAATAATAATTAATGTATAAAATACCACATTTGCACGAATATACGATACAAAATTGAATTTAAAACAACCACGTCACCTTTTATTTCCTCAGAAAACCCTTTTCGATATTTTAAGAAAATAGGTCGAAACTGAAATATCGCGAATTTCGTATGATATGATTATATCTTAACTGAGTAAATGACTTTGCCATAAAATAAATTATTTCTATTAATTTATTCGTCGCAAAACAGTGGAATTTAACAAATATTTCTGAGAACTCCGATGTCACTATTAAAAAACTCCGCGGACTTCATAAGCCATTGAAGCCGCGACCGGCTGGCTGGCATTCAATACCGTCTGCGAGACAATGTGCGGATCATATCATGTATACAATGGATTATTATTATAACGGGCACTTAATGGGATAATTTATATCCCCTAGACCAGGGGTGGGCAAACTTTTTACGTGGTGGGCCGCATTAACAGTTGCAGCTTCTTAGGCGACCCGCATAAACAGATGAAAATGCTTCGGCGGGCCACGTTAGGGTTCACATCGTAAGTAATGTGAGGTAATGCGAGGGATCCTCTTAGTGAAAATCAATAATAAATAATATGTTATCCCCATGACATCACTGGAAAAGGTTTTCCGGCATTAATTTTAAGCTACAAATACGAAATTATCTCTATTTTATTCGCTTGCAATCGCATTGCTCGCATCACCGGTAGTGTGGACGCAGCCCAAGCCCACAACTAAACATCGCTTCCCTTACATGCCGTGCCATTTCGAAGATGGAATTATCATTCCAAGGAAGTGCCTACTATGGCTGTCTCAGTGTTCAAGATCGTTCTCATGGTTCTTGTTCCCCAAGAACGACCTTGAGACCTCGAAACAGCGCTGTTGTGGCAAAAATTGAAACTAATATTGGAAACATGAATTTTTTTCTCCTGTGAACGTTTAATGGATAAAAGGCGATCGTAATTCGCAATTTTTTGCAGTAGTCACTACAAGAATTTTAATGTTCAGGGCAACTGCAGGCCCACCTTAAGCCATGATCGTGTCAAGAACGCGAAACAAGAACACATTCACGTGTTCTAGATCTCTCGCGTTCAACCGTCATTTTGACGTCACTAAAAGGCCAAAAACGTGCTTGGAGAACATTGAGACAGCCTGCGCATAAAAACATGTAGTAGTATATAACTGTGAACAGCCATTTCGAGGGGAAGAAGCGAACAATCTCTAGATTGATTCGCCAAACAATGGACTTGGTCCGTTGTTTGGGGAGGTGTCCATTATCGCCTTTGCCACGATTTTGTCCGTTAAATCCGAGATTCGTTAAATCGAGGGTTTACTGTATATATAATGTATGTATGTATGTATATATATATATATATATATATATATATATATATATATATATATAAAATATACATACAGTTTTTACCCTTATAGGTTTGAAATGTCGCAAGCGAAAAAAATTAAAGCGATCTTATCTTTGACATGGTTTTTGCATTTGTTTAGAACGATTTCCCTTTCTTAGGAACATATATGTCGTGTTTACCCGCGATTTTACTCCATTTAGGAACGTATCTTTTTTATAGCCTTACTCTTATGTAAAAATGCGTTTCTCAATACGCTGTTTTTTTGGAACGCAACCCAGCGTATTAAGAGATACATTTCCTTTTTATTTTTTTTTCCATATTGACATTTTTTCGTTATAAACATTTTCAAATTGAAATGATCGAGAAATAGTAAGTATGATAATGAATTATATCTATATATTAATAGCGTAAAAAATGAAATTTTTAAAGCGAAGGTAACAGTCACCTAAACGTGTGATCCATCAAATTAAACGTCTCGACCAGCAGATTTGCAGGATAACTATAAAATTGAAATCGGTCAAACCGTTGCTGATATACTGAGGTTTTTTAAACCGGCTAAGCTCTGCTTCGGTCTTCAACAATGAAAAATATAAACTACTAACAACGACTCCAATGCATTTCAATGGTAATTGATTATCCACTAGAGTGCCTTTGACGCTTCGCTGTCACATTAAGTTGATTTTAAAAAGAATTAATTTGATCAGACACATTTATTTGACAAAAGATGTAAACTTCTTTCTTCGTAAATAGAACAGAAGATTCTATTTATTATTAACTTGTATTAAGATTAAGGATAAGTATAATTTAATTTTTTATTTTTCCAAGTGATGTGATAAATAAAAATAACTGACCTTGCTAAGTTCTTTTAAACATCTTTCTTCGTAAATATTACAGAATAAACAGGCTCAAGATAAAGACATAAATCAACATAAATCTAAACAAACAAAATGACGTATTATCGTCAAGGGGCTCTATTTAAATCTTATATTGTTTAAAATGTTTTTCGCTTGGCTAAAAGAAATTAATTTAACTGATTTTTTAAACGATAACGAATAAAATGGTTCTTTAATTCAAAGGGGAAAGGTTCTCTGATTCTTCAAAAATGTTCTAAATTCATATAAACAAACAAAATGACGCAATATATCGTCAAGGGGCTCGCGAGTATACACCCAATATTACCACTCGCTCAAATGAGGTGGTCATGGTAACTGACAATTCTCATTGTTTAAGAGTCGCGTTTTTTCGTATAAAAACGGATTTTCCGGAAATTCGGAACCTAATTGAATTTTCACGGTAACCAAAATGAACTTCTTTCTTTTTCCAACATAACCGTTTAGGTCCCGACTTCGTATCTTGATTCTAATAATTTAAAAATGCGATTTTATAATGCCCGAAAATGATTCAAATGCTTTTCTTATGGAGTGCAGGGGTGTCGGAATACCCCCTTTAAAAAAGAAAGTATTTAACGTTTCCGATTGACTTTAGTACCGTTAAAGAACTGAAGATTTCTGCATATTTACAAATTATAGATGATGAAAATGGCGCAAACAGCGGCGGAGATATAAGCTTCCCAATATGCATTATATGGAAAAATGTTTCAAACAAAGATTGTAGAAAATTAGATTTCCTACAACTTTTATTCCGATACATTTTTACATTTATCAAATATTTCAAAATAACGGATAAGTGACAAGAGTAAACACCCACTTCCGGTTGACCGATTTTTACCAAAAACTAATCAGTTCTTCTGACTTTTATTAAAATGTTAAATATAATTTTTGCGTTGACCTGATTAATAGTTTTTGAGTTAGAGCACCCACAAAAAGCTATCTCACACACACATCATCGAGAAAATGGTCAAAACGTGTTCAGGGGACTCAAAACGTATTTCCGTTGAAATCTCGACGTGCATTTTTTCATGAATACAGAACTTTACCCTATACTACGTATATGGAGAAAGTAAAAAGCGACCACAACCATTGTTTATTTTTCCTGAAAATTGGCTATGTATGTACATCAACTTTATTACTTTCTCCGTATACGTAGTATAGAGAAAGGATTGTTTTCATGAAAAAAACCAATTCGAGATTTTAACCGAAATACATGTTTTAAGGTCCCCTGAACACGTTTTGACCATTTTCTCGATGATGTCTGTGTCTGTCTGTATGTGATAGGATTTTGTGGGCGCTCTAATTCAAAAACTTACACTTGTATCAATACGAAATTTTATATTTAGAAAGAGTACGATATAATGAAGAGTTGATTAGGTTTTGGCAACAATCGCTAAATCAAAAGTGGATGTTTACTCTATTCATATTTTGGTTTTTGGCAAATAACTCTTTTAAATCTTCATAAATGCAAATGTTGATTATTATAAACTTTATAGAAAATATAATTATCTATAACTTTTGTTTGAAACATTTTTTCGTAGAATGCATTTATTCCAAGTATTTAATGTTTGCTTTAATATTTGACGGATGTACGACAGTACTGGAATAAAGTCGCAGAAAAATTAATTTTCTATAATCTTCGTTCGAAACATTTTCCCAAATTGTTAAAGAGATATTATAAAAACTAATTTTTTTAGCTGCCACAACCACACCACATATCGGCGACTATTGTAAACACTTTACGCTCCTTTTTATTTTCTTAATGGTTGGAGCTTTGTGGTTATATCCAATATCAGAAGGCTATGGTTTGATTTTATTTCTGTTCTTTGTAAAGTCTTTAAATTTTCCCGCAGTTCCTTAAAATATTTAATATTGTTTAACCTATTTGGAATTTTTACAAATATTACAGGTATCGAGAAAGTCATGTGGTGCCCACATCAAATTTTTTAATACATTTAATTAGGCATTTCAGTTTTCGAAATTTATATTTCTTAAAAAGCGCTATCTAATACCGACCTTTATTTCAATACATTTTATCAATTTTTATCTAGAAAAGTGTTAGAAATTGAATTCCTTCTAATTAAATTTAACTGAAAGTGTATAAATAAAAAGGCTTCTATTATGCTGCTTTGTTTGTTGTTATCTATATTTTGGCGAAGATTTTGTTATTGACTCCGGCCATCAACCTGGAACAGTTAATTTTTCGCAATAAATCAGAAAGTATATTCTACTCATCAATTCGCACCCCTTATTCACTAAATCGTGATCGTCAGTGAGAAATTAATGTGACGTTAATATAATGAACAACCTAATGTATTAATGAATACTTTGATGAAAAATATCTCACCTTGTTGACTAATAAACGACTATGAATGAGGAAAAAATCCTCGAGTGCGTATATGGAACGATGCTCCTTCGACAGCGATGCAAAAGAAAGTAAGCACCAGGGACACACTCTCTATCAGATGGATTATATAAATTTCATGGCCGAGGGAAAAGGAAGAGCGCAATAAAGCGATCATAATATTTTGTCCTTTGCCTTTGGATCCCACGGCAGCTCAGTTTGTGCCCTTAAGGCAGTGACATGATCGACATTATAAAGCAAATTCCGAATGAGGTTTGGCCCTTTGGTATGACGAATACAGACTCTCTTCCGTTTTGGATGTTTGGTTTGAGAGCGGAAAATAACATTTTAAAACTATGAAGCAAAAATTTCGTAGAAAATGTAGCGGTGAAAATCTACTCTTATCGACGACAATTCATTGTCGTCGAATTTAAAAGTTTTCAAATTAGAAATTTATCAACATTTATCGTTTTAAATCGAATCCTACCAAGCTTAAATATGAAAGTGTTGGTTGGTGATCATTTATAATCGTTTATAACTCAAAAACGGTAATAGATAATGGTTTAAAATTTTCCAGAAATGCTTTACTTACATATTAAAAGTGATTGGCGAAAAAGTATTTGGAAAAACGACCCGGGTTCGACTCCGGGGAATTATTTCCATTTCTCATAAGGCAACACGTAAAAATGAACTTTTCGACGCGCGGGCTTTTATTCTTTTGGAAATGAAAATGAGAAAAAAA
Source organism: Tanypteryx hageni (assembly GCA_028673005.1). Lineage (NCBI taxonomy): Eukaryota > Metazoa > Arthropoda > Insecta > Odonata > Petaluridae > Tanypteryx > Tanypteryx hageni. The sequence goes on along the minus strand of CM054116.1, from coordinate 140,552,714 downwards.
TGACCTTCGACCATCCGATTTGAACTATTTTAAAGAAAAATTAACAAAGCCACTTATTCTATCGATCTTTTTCCGCCCACAGCTTGATTGTTTTCTTAGGGTTAAATGCCTTTCCCCTCCCCTTAACCTCGAAATTTGCTCATCTTGACAACCGACTGCTGCGAGAAACAAAATCAATATAAATAATGACAGCTGAAATAATTTATTTAAAGTTAAAAATTTTAATTCCGTTTTTTATTATTTTGAACCTGTCATTTTTTATAACAAAATTTGCGTGCGTTAAATTGCGATCCATTAATTGCACAGTCGACGAAAAGAAAATGACCGCTCTACGATGGGCATTGATTTAGTTAGTAAGTTGCAATTTAGGAGCTTTAGGTTGAAAATTTCTCGGTGTCTTGTCGATTCGGACTTAAGGCAAGTCTGCTTGGCTCACATCGCACATAAGGATCCTTAACATATAGTACGTAAAATCAATTAATCAACAGCGAACATTTGAGAGATATATAAATAATATCACTGCACTGAAAGTTCTTTCCAACGACCATTGCTCCAAATTATATCACAGCATCCTTTATTTACTACTTACAATTTCTAATTAGATTTATTAAATATTTCGCTACGTATAAACAAATATCGGCCGCTAACAAAAGTGGATAAATGGTGGGAAAGAGCCATTAGGTGGCGGACATATTCATTGCAATTACTTCACTAAGTAATCATAGTAATAAAATTCTACATTGTTAACGACATGAAAAATTCTCTTATTTTCGGATAAAAATAGTTAAGAGCTTATATGGATTTCATTCAAATTGTCTTTTTTTTTAATGCACGTATGTTTATGCCCCGAGTTGAAGATGAGCAGTGCGAAACCGAAATGGAACAGATCCGTATATTTAAATGTGCCCACCATCTTCCTTTTAATATTAGACTCGAGCTGCGCTCTCGAAATTCCCGCACGCCACATCTCCCGCGCTTTTTCTCACCGCACTCCGACTGGAGACGGCGGGTGCGGAGAGAGGCCATCGCGAGCTCGGTTTGTTGCCTTTGTCTGCGATAGGCCCTCTGGAGGATTCGTTTGGGGTGGGAGGGGAGGGGGGAGCGGACGCCCACCTGCTGCTTCTGGAGGGCGGCGGCGTCTCCTCCGATCGGTCCGAGGCCGCTCAGCTCCGTGTCTTTCCGGATCACCCACTCGATGAGTTCGCGGAGGGACAGAAGTAGGGCGCCCCAGTGCTCCGCGTTGCTCTCCAGTCGGTTCCTGTCAATAAAAAGAGTGATTAGTGCTCGAAGGAGATTCCCACTCGCAAGCGCGTACTTAGAGCGGTGGGAAAGACTGAAGAGATTGACCCATCGCTGAGGCGAGAAAATTATTTTATTTTGGTGCTAATTTTGAGAATTTAACGGTCTATGTACCTATAAGAGGTTTTAAGCGTAAATAAAATGCATCGGTTGATGAAACTTGCTGGCCTTCTCACAAAATAAAAAACTACGAATGATTAATACACACGGAGACCTGGGGACCTAGACCGAACCAGATTTATAGCAAGATATGAACAAATTAATAAACATGAGTATGGTATTTTAAGTGGTTCAAAAATATTGAATACGTATGTCCATTGAACGTGAAGACGTAATAGTGGATTTGCGTAAGAAATTTGATTTGGAGATGGCAACGGTCTTTTAACATATCTCCGGGTGTAGAGATATAGCTAGGCTTGGTAGGATTCGATTTAAATCGATAAATGTCGATAAACGTGAAATTCGTAAAAATTTCAAAATCGACGAAAATGATTTATCGTCGATAAGTGTCGAATTTCACAATTAATTTTTTATTAAGTTATTTTCAGTATTTTTGGCCGAGCGAAGCGAGGTCTCTCCTGTTAAGTCCATGTGCATTTTGTCTGTCCGTATGTCTGTCTATTCTACGATAACTGCCGTCTCAGTTGTCTGATTTTTATCAAACTTCGTGTGCATGTACAAATAACTTAGTGTCGAATGCCTTTAGTTTTTCTAGAACACCACCCTTATAGGTACTGCGCAATTTGTGTTAGCGCATTGCGCTGTTTTCCAATTCTTATCCAATAGAAACTAAATTTGGTATACATACGGACAACATTAAATGATGAAGAAAACGTCAAATAAATATTTCTCTAAAATTTACAGGGAGCCTCCCAGAGGCGCGCAATGTGATTCCCCCCACCAGCCCTAAGTGGGCTGAGCGAGGGCGAAGATCCCGTGGATCCCCAAGTTAAATTTACTTTATCACACTCAAATTTAATATATTTTAGCTTCAAATGTCCAAAACAAAAGAGAAAATCGGCATTTGTCATACCAGACAGCCACTATTCATTTCTAAAATCCCTTTTTGTCTTAAGGAGCCATTCTGAGCTGACACGGGTGCGGGACAAAACTATATGATCGGTTTATTGCACTCTGTCTTTAATCTCGACCACATCTGATAATCCCTACGCGCCTTTGGTCGCTTACACGATATGATCAGTCTCCATATTCAATTTACACAAAAGTCTTATGACTTCTGCCAACAACCTCTAAGATGCGAAAAGAAACGTTTTCCCAAACTGAATTAATACTGATCGCCAAATATTCCTATAACAGGTCTCGAAAGTATAAATAAAGCCTACTCCCCGCTTGACAAAATCCACTCGCTCATAACACTTTTTCCTGGTTGTTAGGTTAAAAATACGAGTGTATTTCTGGAGCAGTTGTAAATTTTTTCTTTCTGGTAGCCACACCAACAATTCATTCTCCAAGTGAGATAGTCCCAATGTCCTTTTTTCTTGCTATGATGCAGCATCGTTCAATGTTAGTGCCCTGGGCTTTTTTGTATATTCAACAAGATAAAATTTTTCTTCAAAATATTCATATATGCATTTGGTTGTGCATTATATTAACGTCGCATTAATTTTTTTATTGAATGGTCACGATTTCTTAAATAAGAGGCGCGATTTAACGAGTAATATTTACCTATGATTTATTCCGAAAAATTAACTGTTCTGGGTTGGTGGGCGAAGCCAACAACAACACATTCACCAAAGTTTAGAGAGAAAAAAAATCCGGCAATTATAAGTCTTATTTTAATCTATTATATATTTTGAAGAGTTTGGATGCTTGGTTGTTTATCTGTTTGTTTGTTCATGGAATTCCTCCTAAACGATAAAAGCTGGAAAAACCAAATTTGGTACGATTCTTCCTTATATCCTAACTTAGTGAATGGTCAAGGTTTGGTCAACCTAACGTTTTTTATGGGGTTATTTTTGACCCCATTGTTCAATTTCGATAGGCCATAAGAATAGCATGGGTTTCTGCGCAAGTCAGTACAAAAATGCTTTTTTAAATTACTTAAAATTAAGATACGAACTCGGGACAAAAACTGTTATATAGGAAAAAGAATAGAGTAGCTTATTTTTGAAAGCAGAATTAAACCCATGCCAAATTAGCTCGAATAATTGATTTTAATCACAAAAAAGGCTTTTAATTCCTCTTTTCAACAATGTCAAATGCAATTAACCATGGTGATAATCTCACTGCTTTTAAAAGAGAACTTACATCGTATATGATATGATAGCATTGATGTAATACTTTTAATGGGAATTTATGGCGTCATAATTGGATCGTTATTTTCAAATTTTATTTATAAGTATACTTCATACTCGAGTAATTAACTCGGAGCAAAGGCGTCAATTAGGGTTACCAATATTTATATCTCCTAAATTAAATACATCTCGGCTAATATCCAAAGGATTCTCATGAAATCGGCGATTTACATCGCCTGCAATATTATTATTTGATAGGAATGCATGTATTCGTTCCCTATAATTGACGGCAAAATTTGTTTTTTCATTAACATTGGAAATTAATAAAGTGAAAGATATCACTGAAGATACAATAAGAAAACTTCTATAAAATTTCTTTAATTTCGACAAAAATATAATCGTTAACTTCTTCGTCCCTTAAACACCTGTATGTACATTTTGCTTTCTCTTCAACTGAACATTTGTATGCATCAATTGAGCCAATATCCTATATCAGTGTATGATAATTGGATAATAACATAATTATTATTAATTATTCTTATTAGATTATAACAACGATTTCCATGTCATACTAACATACTTTTTACAGCCAAAATCGATTTCAGAATCGGGGAACTAATTTTGTTTCGTGGGTTTGACTTTAAAATATTCACGTGACAAATTAGACCCACAAAATCAGCCTTTGAATGGGATAATGTATGAGTAAGTTCAGTGCTTTCTTTCCAACAGAAAAGGTGCCGGAACGCGAAAGAGGTGAGTGGGGGCAAAAATAGAAACTGAATATAAATTGTCAGCGGAGGAATACGTGTAATTGTAAACCTCATTGCATTGCAAATAACATCATTATATTTTTTTTAAGTTATGCAAAATAGTATTTTTTTATTAAAGGTTCTGAAACGGCATTCCGGTGCGTTCCGCTAGAAAAAAACACTAGTTATGCTATATTTGACTATATCTTCAAGCGTATTTCCACCGGTTGCATCCCTAGAGCTTGAAATTTATGCCCAAGGTTTTAACGTTTTTGCGACTCATGACCACATAATATGATGGAGTTTTTACCACTGGAAATCAATTCAAGAGAAATAACTATATTTTAAAAGTTATTCCATCGATTGTTTATTATGATTATTTGATGAAAAATATAAAGTCGCAAAATTTGTCGATAAAGGATGCGGGAAAATTTTATTAATTTCTGCAAAAGATGTGAAGACAAGAAATATTGCATACCATCAAACAATGAATAAAAATTAACTTTGTTTCATTACTTGTTTTTATTTTCAAGCCTTCCTCAATATTTTTTGTCTTGACTTAAAAACCCGAGCAACGCCGGGTACTTTCAGCTAATATACTATAAAGTTTTAGCAAAATTTAATTAGAAGAATCCAATTCCTGTAATATTTATCGATAAAGATCGATAAAATGTATGAAAATAAACGTTTATATTTGTTCTTGATTTATAGCAAAAATTAACTATATTAGTGGTAGCTTTTTAAAAAATATAAACGCCAAAAACTACCAAGCCTAATAAAATGTATTAAAATAACGTCGATATTCGACGCCAATTTTTAGAAAAAATAAAATTTTAATCGTCGAATTTTAATGGCCTTAGATCCGTTCTAAACATGTTCATTTCGTTTTGCCATTCTAAACTAGTCCTATATACGAAATTTCATTTTGAAATCGGTTCGGCCAATCCCTTCGAAGTTTGTTGTTACAGAAAAATTCTAACCTTGATATAGTGGTAGCCCTGTCTATACGACACGGTTGAAATATGCTGTTTTGGTTATTTATTTATATGAGGATTATATATACCATATTTGGTTAAAATCCATTTCGTCAGTTCTCTAGAAATACACGTAAAATAATTATTATTTTACTTTTTACTGTGGTAGCCCTGCTCGTTAGCTCCGATTTATACATCTTGAGTTTATTGTGGTATGTTGCACAAATCTAATATACAAAATGTTATTGAAATACGTCTAGCCAATTCTTTCCAAATCCTTAATTATTGAAAGAGATTAATTTGAAATTGTGGCACCCCTGTCTGGGTGATTCGGTCTAAATATGCTAATATGGTTTTGCATGTATGTTTACATTATAAATATTAAATTTGGCTTTTCAGCAATGCCGAGAAGCATTAACAAGTAGGGATGTACACGGGTTACCAGTGGTACATAAGTGCTTTTAGTGAAATTCGCCGTAGTATAATCGTATACTAATATATTTACTTTGAAATCAGAAAATTATTTTTCCTTATATTGTGGCAAACCTGATTTTTAGATCCGTTTTAAACATGTTTATTTCGTTTTGTCATTCTATACTACTACTATACTACAAACGAAATATCTTTGAAATCCGCTGAGCCAATACCTTCGAAATTAATAGTTACAGACAAATTATAACTTTGCTATTGTGGTATCCCTGTTTAGTCGACCCGGTTTGAATATAATAATTTTGTTATTTATTTATATAAACATTATATACATCATATTTGCTTAAAATCCATGCCGTCAGTAAATTATTTTACTTTTTACTGTGGTAGCCCTGCTCATCAGCTCAGCTTTTTACCTCTTGATTTCATTATGGTATGTTGTATAAATCTTATGTACAAAATTTAATTGAAATCCGTTATGCCAATTCCTTCCAACTCCATAATTAGTGAAAGAATTTAATTTGTAATTGTGGCAACCCTGCTTGGATGATTCAATTTAAATACGCCATTATGATTTTCTATATGTGTGCACATTATGAATATTATAATTTCGTTGAAATTGATACAGACAATTGAACACAAATATGTGTAAAAGAATGTTTTTTATTTCTTGTATTGTGCCGGCCCTGCTTTGTATGTCTTGCAGCGAACTATAATTTTCGGTGCAAAAACATCCACTGATGTGCTAAGTGCTAATGACAAACTATAAATAGAACATAGAAATATAGACATATAACAATCCAACAGTTGAATTTGAATAGATTTAAGTAATACCACAAAACAGAATACACCTCATAGGTGAAGGCGATTCGAAACGAAACTTAGTTAATGTCAGTTAAATCACATCCAATAGTTACTATCACTCTTCCGGCTCCCGGTAGGTCAATGTCCACTCAACACTGAATGTTTTCTGCCGGGTAGAATGGAATCGAGAGTGGGACACCTGCGTCGACTTCTCTCGTTGCTCCGCTGTGCGTCTCGTCGCTCGGAAGGCCACTATCGGAATGGACTGTCACGTGACGCCGGTGGTGAAGGAGGGAGGTAATGACGTCAGGCGGGTAATTCGAAATGGTTGAATTATTCCCGATGATTGGTCGCCCTTCCACTGTTCTTGCATAACCATGGGAAAGAGGGAAGGTTGAAGAGGTGAGGGGTAATTAGAGTATATAAAGCAGAGAGGCACCACGGGAGGGCGTGGCGTTCGTGGGCGTGGTGTTCAGTCCGGCGATATCACGAATATCGGCGATATACGATAGCGGCGATATTCGAACTAGCGATATTCGTACTTGCATGTTCGTACATGCGATTCGTTAAGTGCTATCGTATAAGTGCGGGAGTAAAAGGGGGGGAGGAAAAAATCGCCACAGTCTACACTAAACATCTTGATTTTGTTTTTTATGTTAGGCCCCTCCTTTCTACAAAATTTCATTGAAATCGGTTTGGCCAATTCCGTCCAAATTCATAATTACCGAAAAGTTTAGCTTAGTAATTGTGGCACCGCTGCTGAGTCGATCCGGTCCAAATATGCCATTTTGGTAATTAATTAATGTGAATATGATATGTACCAAATTTGGTTGAAATCGGTTAAGCCAATTCTTCCCTGATATATGCGTACGGACGGACATCACGAAGATAATAGTGATTTTTCAGCAATGACGAAAAGCACTAACAAAGTCATTGCACGCTAATTAAATAATTATTTCAATGAACTCAGATACTAATATTGGAATTGATGAATATTTGAAGGACATTATCTGAGAAAGTTGCGTGTCGATGGTAAGAAAACGAATGTTCGTTCGTTTATGCGTTTTTCAGTTTAAATCGCAAGGTTGCACGATTATTTTCAGTAATTTTAAAGTGCAAATCAAAAGTATGGTGCACCTATTCCCATGTTATTAAAATGGAGGAATTAAACGGTCCTGGGATCGAATCCAGGCGTTTATATTGCACGGTGATTACCCATGAGCCCTGTTAGGGGTTGGTCTAATTAATACTCAAAGAATGATTAAAATATTTTCAGCTGTTTTCGAGTTATTCGACATTCATTGCGATTTGAAAACGTAGATATCTCTCTATAATACAAAAATCTTGTGTACGAACATTCTAGGTGTCCCATGCCCCATTCTAAGGCACTTCTAGAGATATGAAATTTGGCATACTGGTCGGTCATAGGTCACAACCAACTGAAGAAATCGAAAATCCCAAAAAATTGCATTTGAGGGGTCTTTTTTTGAACCTCTTGGTTCAACTCCAATACCCCATAAGAAAAGCATGGAATTCAATACAGAGCATTATAAATGTTTTTTTTTAATTGCTTAAAATTGAGATACAAATTCGGGATGAAAAGAATTTTGCAGATGAAACAATGGAGGTTTCAATTTCTGAAGACGAAATTTTAATCCGCGGCAAAGTAGCGTAAAAATTTGGTTTTAATCGCAAATAAAGCATATTTTTCTTATGCACAACAATGAAATATTCTAACTACCATAGCAACGAGCTCAAGGCTCAATGGCAATCTAATTTAAGATCAATCTGTGGAAACAGAAAGGGGAAATGGAAACGACATCCACGCCATATTTCCAGAAAAAGTAAGTTTTTTCCCGGATTAGTCGAAATTCCGGAACAATTCCGAACCAGAGATGTTTCCGGAACAGAATTCCGGATTTAAAAAATTCAACTATATGTATTCAAAGGAAAATTAGAATTCATTTTTATCATTTCTTTAGAGACCGTCTTTTTAAAAATGATTTGCAATTCAATTTGGACTGTATCTTTGTTTTCGTTTTGCAAAGATATGTTTTTACAATCTCCTATTTTTATTCAATTAACTTTTCTACTTCCTCTTCTAAAGTTTCCTTAATTTGTTCATAAGTTTCCTCGACTTCTTCATAATTTAACGTCGGCATATACGTGCATATTTATACTATTAATATGATTATAAAGCTGCAATCTTTATTACCGCTCATTAAATAATCGTAGTTTATTTCATCATTCCATTTTCCGTTTCTTCATTCACACAGCTGTAAATTACCGTGAATTCTTCCCAGTTAAACTGCCATTCTCCCTGCAGTATCACTTCTCTCAAACCTATCCTATCAATTCTGTTTCCAATCATTTCTTTTTCAGGTTTTCCATTTTTACTGATTTTTCATATTTTTTCCATTTCATGTTCCTGTGCGTGAGATCAGACAATTTTGTCCCATTGCAGCCTCCGCGCGGATATTCATATTGGAGAATATTTTAGAGAAGAAATGTTTTCCTCTCGAGACTCACTATATCTGATGCATGAAGAGTATGAATTGCCTCGTCACTGATTCACATTACGATCGTAATACAGACAAAATGGTACTAGAAAGAATGGAACGAGTAGCATTAGCCATACGTAAGCTACATGTAACGCTCATTAGGGGAATCTCTACTTTAGAAACTGCCGACCGGAACAACGACCCCGTACTCCTTCCAAAACATTGTCACAAATTCTTTAGCCATGATGTTCTTCTTCTTCCCACATCTTTCTTTCCTTTTACTTTTTCTTTGATGGTCAATTGAAGAAGATAATACTTTACAGAATAAGCTCCGATATCAACCAAATTAAATATGTCCAAGTTGATGCATGAAAATGTCAATTCCTTGCTGGACCTCATGACCACTGGTCCGTATTGCTGAACTTGAGAGCACACTTACTACGTGCCTCTTTGAATACGAGTATGTTCGCTAGTAAGCTCGCGCGGACGAGCGCGCTAAAGCGTACTTTATGGTGGGATGGAGGGGTGGCCAAAGGAGGTCGTATTCACCTGATGGCCATGCTCTTGGCCTTGAGGGTGTGCCACCGCTGGTTCATCTCGTCCAGCCGCCTCTGCAGCATCACGGCGTCCTCCTGCGAGGCGAGACTGCTCAGGAGCTTCCTCCCCGTGCCGTTGAGAGAGGCAAGCACGTCCCGGTGGCCTTCCATCTCGGTCTGGAGATCCTGCGGAGAGAGAAAGTTAGGTGAGAGGGCGAATTCAGCGCCGCATGGGCATCCGAGAGCGACCTTTTGTCACCCAGATTTCTCCAAGGAATCAAAATCATTCGCATTTGATTTCAGCCAACGACGTATACATACGATGACGTGATAATTTTAAATTAATTTTTTATCTGGATGCGTACTAAAAGGTACGGATGATGACACAATAATCATAACACACAAAATATCCTAATGTTTACATAAATTTGAGTGTAACATATACGCTATTGCCGGAATGATCTTAATGTCTTAATGATCCTAAAAAATTCCACAGAATCTCCTATTAAGACCAATTCAACAAGACTCGAAACAACGTGTATTTGCACTAGTAACGTAACCTATTTAATTAATACCTGTAACCAGTAAACATTTGCGGTAAAATATAAATGTTGTCTTTTTAAAACTATTTCCTAGAAATCATGAGACAGTAATGTTAAGGAGAATCGAGAAATTCGTTTGTAAAAATTAATTTGAAGCGGCCATGAATATTTAAAATTAAGTTTACGGCGTCTGCTAAACAAAACTATTCAATGGTTACTGCATCAAAATTTAAGTTGCGATTAATGTAAATGTGAAGGAAAAAAACAAAATATCTTGGAAAATTAAGAAGTATTCCTTCCTCGGTAATTTTCGAAAAACCCCGAGTGCACAGAACTCCCGACCTTATAATCGTGAATCTTCGGGAAGCGAGGTAACGTAGTAGGTTATACATTTTCATAGTGCTTTGACTGATTCTCGGTGGCCATTCATAATACTCAACAAGTGACAACACACAAATTACTTTTTATAAACAACTTTTATATACATAGTACCCATACATGCATTCTCCATATAATCCAATGCAATGCACCTTATTTCGCTAAATCTGCATCGATGGGGTTTCCCGTGACGGCGAATGATATTCTCATCAAAAAACGTCCAATTTTCGTGTTTAAAACAAATCTGTTCGTGAGATGGTCGAGTATTTGAAAAAACCATGGTTGTAAAACTAACTTTCGTTTTTTTAGGTAGTACGATTTTTAAAGCGATTTAAAAATACAAATAAAAAATACTCAGCGCCCATTCTCTTGTTATTAAAATTGAGGAATGAAACTGTCCCGGAATCGAACTCGGGAAGTTATGTAACGCCTCTTTAAATCTGAAAGAACTGATCAAATAAATTCAGGCGTTTTCAAGTTATTCGACATTTTGAGTTGGATAATTCTATAACAATATATGCATACATCGCTTTAAGTTAATATAAAAAGTGCTTAATAAAACAACCATTCAAAGTGCTTTAGACACAACTAATAAATCGTAAAACTATAATTACTTTAAGAGATTATGGTAATTTATACTCATTTTCGTTGGGCAATAAGAGGCAGAGGTTTTGAATCTTTCCAACTCTCATTTCCTTCGAATGTACTCCAAACTAAGGAATGGCGGAGAGCGGCGAACGAACAACAACGCGCAGGCGACTAAAATTGCAATCAAAAAACAATCTATTAATCTTTTAGGGTCGCCCTTACTCATATTCGAATGAATAAAAAATTTTTAGGAGAAAAAGGGAGGAAGTCGGTCTACAAATGAGGAGGAAGAGATGCGCGTGCAGCACCCTCCTCTGCACGCGCACCTCATTGTTGTAACGACGCGGTCTCCTAATCTCTCTACGGCCTCTCCTTTGATTGGAGGAGGAAAGATGACGCGGGTGTGGGAAGGCTGGTAGTATGGCCGCAGCCATCAGAAGCGAATATCTACACTGAAGAGCCAATCACCATGGATCTCAAGACGAAAAAATCTCTTTGAACGAGCGGGAACCATTTCGGTGGCCTCATCTTGAATCAAATTCGAATAAAAGGGTCTCTTATTACAAAAAACCGTACACTTAAATCAAAATGATAGGAAAATCTTTAAAGTTAATTATTAAATACCTTACAACCGACAGAAAAGGCCTATAGGGTAGAGAGGGGTAATATGGATAGTGGGGCTATTCGGATAAGATAAGCTTTAACGTTCGCCAGAAATATAGAAAGCGCTCCAATAGGTCAGTCAGTATACTGTTGGATACACGGTTATGTTGTCACGTTGTGTTTCGAGTCCTGTTGAATTAGTCTTAACAGAAGAATATGCGGAATTTTTTAAACATATGAAGGTATGCTAATATGCTACCTGCATTTCTCTGTTGCTAATATTGTAGGTAACACTTTAGGCCGTACTGCTACAAGATTTTCGAGTAACCAACGTTTTTAACTTGCAATGTTACGTCTTGGTTTGTATCTCATGCGCTGCTTGTAGAGTACTTGTTCCATACACAAGTCTTTACAGAAGAGTCAACAGAAGAAGAATCAGCAGATGGGGTTAGCAGATCTCGTAAAAGTGCAGAAATTTGAAGGAATAGATCACCCTAAAGTGCTCACAAAAGAGAAGTATCCTTGAGTTAGGTATACAGAACGCGGATTTGGTGTAACACCTTCATAATTACGTATGGCCGCATACAAATACGCTATGGCAAATGATATTTCTCATCCATGGTCTGAAGAACAAAAAATCTGATGTGGCCACCACATGACTTTCTCCATATCTGTAATATTTCTAAAAATTCCAAATAGGTTACATAATAATAAATATTTTAAGAAACTGCGAAAATTTTAGACTTGATAAAAAACAGAAACAAACTCAAACCATAGCCTTCTGATGTTGGATATAACAGCAAAGCTCCAACAATTAAGAAAAAAAAAGGAGCGTTACTAAGACGTAACTAAGCGTCAATTGTTAACAATAGTCATCGGTAGGTGGCGTGGTGGTGGCAGCTACAAATATAAGATATCTCTTAAACAATGCATTATATGGGAAAATGTTTCAAGCAAAGGTTATAGAAAATTAAATTTCCTACAACTTTTATTCCACTGCATTTTTACACATATCAAATATAAAAGCAAATATGTCAAAATAACGGATAAGTGACAAGAGTAAGGCCCCACATCCGGATGACCGATTTTTACCGATCAGTTCTTGTGACTTTTGTAAAAATGTTAAATATAAAATATATATTATATATATAATCCGGGATAAATATCATTCTAAAGTTGCTTTGAAATAAATTTTCCCATTTCATATTTCGCAAAACATTCTCTGGACAATCTACATAACTCTAACTTCATCTCCAAAATTCTTCACAAACTAAATAAAGGACACATTTTAGAACAAGTTGAAATTTTAGACAAACTCCAATCCCAAAGATGCAACTTAGTAAGCGACCAACTCTTTCCATTCTAACATCCGCTGTTCATATCTGTACTTCCTTTTACTAAGCGCCACCGTTCACTTTCTGCCCCTAAAGTTCACTCCCCCCTCTTAATCTCTTAAACAATGCATTATATGGGAAAATGTATCAAACAAAGGTTGTAGAAAATTAAATTTCCTACAACTTTTATTCCAATTCATTTTTACACATATCAAATATTAAAGCAAATATTTCAAAAGAACGGATAAATGACAAGAGTAAACACCCACTTCCGGTTGACCGATTTTTACCTAAATCTAATCAGTTCTTGTGATTTTTATAAAAATGTTAAATATAAAATTTTGCGATGACCTGATTAATAGTTTTTGAGTTAGAGCACCCACAAAAAAGCTGTCACAATAACAAAAATCGGAGACCAAAACAAAAAATAAGACAACCCAACATAACAATACTTCACAAAGTTTTGAATTCACCAAAAATTTATCCAATAAATATTTTTAAATGGATGAATTATCGTTGTTGAACCGAGGCTTGAAGGTTGCTCTCCACCCCAAAGAACCTCCTATCCGCATGAAGTTAGAGAAATATTCAACAGTAAGCAGCAGTTTCATTTTTAGACTCGACTCACCCAGACATACTTTATATGGCACTTCACTAAATATCGCGAATGACGATTTTCGTCAACCGAGGTTACGTCGTCGCTAAGGTACGTATGACCTCCCAGTAACGATCCCCAACGCCCTCCGAGAGCAAATCGGGTTCAATCGGAGGCATGTGCCGAGTCGGAGTAAGGATCGCCCATGAAAGACGACCCACAGCGAATCAAAGATTCAGGAGTCAGCGGAGGCGCGCGTCCGCCGCCCCCGGCCTTCGGATGGGTTCCGAAGAAGAGCCACGGAGGCGAGAAGGGGCAAGAGGGGATGAGAAGGGGCAAGCGAGGGCGAGAAGGGGAGAGGAAGACACGCCGAGGAAAGCACGCCCGTCGGCATTAATCGCGACCTTATCTAAGAGAGGTCTCCGAAATCGATACTGCTTCCAGGCGCGCCGCATCATTCTTCTGCACCCACCTTTCGGTCCTCCGTTGCCTTCCACGCTCGGCATCTCGCACGCCTAACGAAGAAACAACATTTCGCTTCCTCCGACCTTCCTTCCTCTCGCACCGCCGTCATTCCGAGAGAAATGCGTTTCCAAGTCGGGTGTCTCAGTCCCATCGCCGACCGGAGGGTCCGGTTCTGACCGTAAGTGCCCCAAACTAATTCTATTTTTCCCTCTCCATTCCTCCAGCTCCTTCACCACCCCCCTCGACTGCTAAACGTTCCTTTTGAAAGCTAAGCTGCTCGTGATGCCCCGTTCCCATCCATCGATGGAATGGAAATTTTTACCGTGATGTGTCTCACGGAAAAAATGAAAACATTTTAGTTGCGTCTAAGGAAGAGTTCAGTATGTTTAGTTAAAGATCAGATGGAATGACTTAATCTAAAACAATAGGGCTTTATTACAAAACTGACCACCAATTCCAACAATAGATGATGCGAGAGCATTATTTGCGCTTAAATTCGACGAATGACAGAAAGAAACAAATATAGCATATAGATATCGTTTATCACCCCAAACGATAAATGAAAATGCGTATCGCTCACTGCACCGCTCACGTTCAATTCCATATTAACAACAATATACCCAACGCCCCTGTGTTAATTACATAAAGAACCTAGATGGTATTTATTAATATTACCGTCGACAAAAATGAACCTTCGAGGAAAGAGATACATTTCGTACACTTCACTAAATTCGATTTAAAAAGACGCGTAGTTATCATTTATCGCAAATTTTCCTATTCCCACGACCATAACGCAATACAAGAAAGCATTTAAAGCAAATTGCATTTCCTAAGCATAAGGTTAAAAATATTTTTTTTAATTGGAGTAAAAAACAGTAATAATAATACGCCTGGCATTTTTTCATAAATAATGCGCTTGAATTAAGTCAGGGCTCATTTTAATATCACAAAATGGTATAATACAAAATATACTCTACTCCTAACCAATATCCAAGCTCGATTTAACTTCCCACTGCTTGCATAGGCGGACAAAGAGGAAATTTAAAACACCATCGAAATAAACTCAGAATGGCGGCCAATTCCTTAAAACAATTTCCGCTCCTCCATTCGACCGCCCTTCCCTCCCCTCTACCGCCCTTCCCTCTCCCTCTACCGCCCCTCCCTTTCCCTCTGTCGCCCCTCCCTCCCCATCAGCCGTCCCTCCCTCCCCTCTACCGGTCCTCCCTCCCACTCTATCGCCCCTCCCACTCTGCCATCCCCTCCCTCCCCCTCTGCCCCCCTCCCTCTCCTCTACCGCCCCTCCCTCCCCCTCTGCCGCCCCTTTCACTCAGCCGCTCCTCCCTCCCTTCTACCGCCACTCTCTCTCTCAGCAAGGAATATAAAAAAACAAGAATCATAAAAATAAGGATCGGAAAAAATATAAGAAATAATGTGAGAAAAATGTAAACAACAACGAAAGTAGAACGATACGAGTATATAGAAAAACAAACATTGATTTAGGAATAGCCACAGATAAGGCTACAAGGAACTGGATAAATGTAAGAAACTGATGGGTATGCAACATAATTTTCAAGAGCACCAAAAATAAACGGCAATTAGATAAATAGTATTAGTTGAAAGAGAACACCATACTCAAAAGAAAAATACTAAGAAAGTCAATGGCTATAAGATGGGTTTATGAAGAATACATGTATACACTCGAAACAGAACAAGAAACAGAACTGGAAAGATGCTCACGTGGAAGAAGACAATGCAGGAAAAGCGTAGCACAAACCGAAGCAATAACAGCAATTTAGTCACTGAACGACTGAACAATGGAAAGGCCACAGAAAACAGTAAAACACCAGCAGAAGTCATGGGAACGAAACAGGAATGCAGCCTCAAGATGTCTTATAAGTTATAACGATTCCAGATGGAAAGGTGAGGAAATGATTCGTAAATAACCCAATCCGAGAATTGAGAATGGTGCCGGGTTGACAGCTTAGTTGGTAAAAACACATTCTCGGCAAATGGGAGACCCGGGTTCGATTCCCGGTCAAGTACAGGATATTTCTCCTTCTCAAATGTCAACTTGTAACGAGACCAGAACGATAACGGACTTTGCTGTTCATTTTATTTTGTTTTTGCGCGCAGCCAACAGGGTGCGCGTCAGTTCTCTCTTCTCTTGTGGAAGCTTACAGAGTGTAGTGTGCGCCCCAGGCGATTAAAGGTGTTTGTGTTATTACGTGTAACTTTCATTTGTGCCCTTACCTCTCCGAGAAACCCTAGCCCGTCACAAATGGCGCCCAACTCGCGGCTCGGGAGCAGATAAAAGTGTGCAAAGGAATATATGCGTTTTAAACACTCATCAGATCTGAGCATCGGATTCCGGAAACAGCGCAACCAATTCCATGTTGTGTATAGATACCTCCTCACTTAGTGCCATATACAGCGAAATTAAGTGCGATACTTGTGTCCGCAAATTTCAAATTTGTATTTTGGCCATAATTAGTGTGTGCTGTCTATTTTCTACGTGTTAGTGCTATACATCCTGCCTCGTGGTTTTCTTAAGTATCCTTCCGCGAAGCAATACTTCTTCGCCTACTTCCACCTACAGTGAAATTTAGTGTGATACGTTTCCGTAAATTTCAAATTTGTATTTTTGGCCATATTTAGTGTGTGCTGTTTATTTTCTACGTGTTAGTGCTATACATCCTGCTACGTGTTGTTTTTATGTATCCTTCCGCGAAGCAATACTTCTTCGCCTACTTCCACCTACAGTGAAATTTAGTGCGATACGTGTGTCCGTAAATTTCTTATTTCCACGTGCGAAAATATTTGTCCTTTCGCGCTGCGACAATTAACTGTCCTTCAGCGCTGCGGCATTCCGTTCTTCCGCGTGGCCATATTGTTTTACTCGCGGCCATATTGCTTTTTTGGCCAAACTGCGTTCTTCCACGTGGTTGTTCCTTTTTGCGGCCATATTGCTTTTTCCGCGCTGCGACCTTGGGCCTTGCCGCCTAGCGAATTTTTCCGTATTTCCGCTGAGTGATATTGTTTCCTGCGTGGATTAGTTTAGAAATAGCTACCATGCCTAAATCTAAATCATCACCCACGGAAGGGACGAGTGAATCTCCGCCAGCCTTGATGTTATCAAACGAACAATTTCAGGAGCTGATTGCGCAAATTACGGACTCGGCAAGAATGACTGTTCTTGATAGGCAATTGACGAGCCCCGTCCTTGTTACTCCAAGTAGCGGCAATTTTTCTAAATGTACTTCTCAATTTAACGGCAGTGCTTCGTCTGATGTTGACGCATTCTTAGACTCGGTTTTGACCTTTAAGGATTGCGCAAATGTCAGCGAAGTAAATGCATTACGTGGTGTCTCAATGCTTCTGGAAGGCATTGCTGCGACATGGTGGCAGGGCATAAAGAGAGATATTTCGGACTGGGACGGTGCCGTGTGCGCGTTTCGAGACGCGTTCTCTCGCAAATTGCCGCCTCATCTCGTCTTCAGAGAGATTTTTGCACGTGAGCAACACGAAAATGAAACAAGCGAGATTTTTGTATGCCACATTCGCGCCCTCCTGTCACAATTACCGTATACCTTGCCAGAATGCGCGCAATTAGATATTGTATACGGGTTAATGAATAGAAAAGTTAGGAAAAGACTTTCACCTAGCGATTTCGACTCATTCAAGAGTCTTTTGCAACGTGCAAAAGACATTGAACACTCACAGCGTGAGGTTCTGCTACCATTAGAGGATGTCAGTAGTAATGATGGTAGAGACCGACCGGAGAAGAAACAGCGTCCGAGGTGTAGTTACTGTAAATATTTCGGCCACGTTGAATCAGATTGCAGGAAAGCAAAGGCAACTAAGGGTGATGTTGCACAATCAGTAAAATCATCACCCCATACCCCAAAATCTGATTCGCCAAAACCACAAATAACGTGTTTTGGGAGCGGAGCCCCAGGTTACGTCAGAAGCAACTGCCCTAACTGTGCGCCTCCCATGAAAACTGAAAGTACGATTGTCTCATCCTTCAATTTTATGCAGTCAACCTTCTCTATTGATGATGGTTCATCGCGACCAATGCTCCCGGTCCAGATTTTAGGACTGGATGTTCTAGCTTGTCTTGACACTGGCTCCCAAAGAAGTATAGCCGGTGCACAGCTTTATCATATATTAATTTCTCGAGGGCGTCCGTTCAGCGAGACTTCCCTGGACATGAAGTTAGCTGATGGAAAAACGCATCGAGTATTAGCCAGGAGTTTTTCTGTGGAAATTTCTGTCGTCAACCGTACAATCCTTACGACCTTGATCGCAATTCCGGATCATCCGGAGAGCCGGATGCTACTTGGCATAGATTTATCCGAAGTGCTGGCATGGTTCTGGATCTTCCCGGACATGAATGGTTCTTCAAGGAAGATCCCAGTAGCCGCCACGGTTTTGTACGAGAAGAAGATATTGCTACATCTGTACCTGTGAGCAACGTCCACGTCAGCAACCTGCCATTACGGGATGATGAAGGACAGAATTTGGATGAGGACCAGAAACGCCGCATCACCGCACTTCTCGCTGAATATGAAGATGTCTTTTCTCCTAGCAAGGAGCCCACTCCATTTGCAGAGCATGCTATTAAGGTAACCGATGATACTCCAATCGCTGTACCCCCATATAGGCTGTCGCCTGCCAAAAAGGAGTTTCTTCAGCAGGACCTTGAGAGAATGCTGGCTGAGGACATCATCGAGGAGCGTGATTCTCCCTATGCAGCGCCCGTCGTCCTCGTGCCCAAAAAGGACGGAACCTTTCGGACCTGCGTTGATTACAGACGCCTGAACAGTCTGACGGTTCCAGACAGATACCCTTTACCTCGTGTAGATGACCTACTTCACGCAGCAAAGCAGTCCCTGTACATGACTACGCTTGACTTACGTTCAGGGTATTGGCAGGTTCCGGTCAAGATTGAAGACAGAGACAAAACTGCGTTTATCTCGCCCTTGGGCCACTTCCGATTCAAACGCATGCCAATTGGTCTCCGAAATGCTCCTGCCACCTTTCAAAGGCTGATTGACCGTCTCCGATCTGGTCCTAGAGATGTCCAGGTACTGGCGTACTTGGATGATTTGATCATTTTATCGTCATCCTTTGATGAACACATGGAAGACCTTCGCCAAGTGTTCAGTCGCCTGCAACAATTCAGGTTACATGTAAATAGGTCAAAGTGCACACTTGGGTCGTCGGAGGTAAAATATCTTGGCCATCTTATTTCATCTCAAGGAATCAAACCAGATCCCGGTAAGATAGCCGCCATCGCAGAAATGAGAGCACCTAAGAACGTCAAAGAACTCATAACGTTTCTGCAGACAGGGTCCTGGTTCCGACGGGTTGTGCCCAACTATTCCAGTGTTGCTCGACCTCTAAGTGATTTGACGAAAAAGAATGCTCTATGGAATTGGGGACCGAGTCAAGATGATGCATTCAAGATGCTCAAGGAATTATTAACAACACCGCCCATCCTTCGGCAAGCAGACCATACACTGCCATATGTGCTCCGAACAGACGCAAGCGCTTACGCTTTGGGAGCGGTTCTACTCCAGCGGGAGCTTCCAGACCAACGCCCCGTCGAGTATGCGAGCAGACTGCTGACTGCCCCTGAGCGCAATTATAGTACGACTGAGAGGGAGGCGTTGGCAGTTGTCTGGGCCTTGGAAAAGTTCCGGGGATACTTAGAAGGAGCACCTGTGACAGTTGTTACTGATCAGCAACCTCTCCGCTGGCTCATGACACTCAAGTCACCTAGTGGTCGCCTGGCAAGATGGGCTCTATCTCTACAATCATACGATATTCAAGTAGAATACACTCCAGGGCGATGTAACGCAGTGGCTGATACGCTATCACGTCCACCAGGCCAATACGAGGATATGAATATCTGTTCTGTGACTGTCGACATGCCGACCACCTCTGCAGAAGTTATCAGGCAGGAGCAGCTGGTTGATCCAGAAATTAAGCAGATAATCGACTGCTTCGAGTCACAGGAGAATGCAGTAGGTTTTGTACGATGGACTGACCGGGGATATATTATGCTCAATGGCATTTTGTATAGATATTCCCCTGAGCATGATGATGGAGATGCCCAGCAGGTCTTACCACGGACACAAATACCCAAGATATTGTACGAATATCATGATTCGCCTACCGCCGGACATTACGGTGCAGAAAAGACCTTGCAGAAGATCGGCTCCAGATACTACTGGACAGGAATGCGTCGCACGGTCACAGATCATGTGAAATCATGTATCGAGTACCAGCGCTTTAAGCCTAGCAACCTCAAACCAGCTGAACTCCTACAAACGCCTATACAACACCGACGGTTTGAAGTGCTATCGATGGACTTATTTGGTCCACTGCCAGAGACATCTACCAGGGAGCGGTGGATTTTTATAGTGGAAGATACATCAACTCGATGGGTAGAATTGTTCCCACGGAAAGTCGCTACTGCTGCTGCGTGCGCAAGACTTCTAATCGACGAAGTGATCCTTCGGTTCGGAACCCCGCGACGGGTCATTAGTGACAACGGCACGCAGTTTGTAAGCGATGTACTGCAAAAGGTTGCATACTGTCTGGGTTTCAACCAGAGTTTGATACCTGCGTATCATCCTGAGGCCAACCCTGTAGAGCGAAAGAATCGGGACCTTAAGACCCAACTGGCTATCTTCACCGCCAATTGCCAAAGCGGATGGAAAGATCACCTACCGAGCATTCGATTCGCGATGAATGCGACGAAGAGTCAGGCAACCGGTTTTTCCCATGCTTACTTGTGTTTCGGGCGTGAACTTCGTACACCTGACGACGTCAACCGTGATCTACGTGCGATAGTTGAGAATTCGCCGTTTGTACAGGAAATTACTCCGTACCTGAAAACCTTTGCGAAAGCACTAAGAGAAGCGAAGGAAAAGCATGAAATTCAGCAAGATCGCTCAAAATCATACGCTGACAAGAAAAGAAGAAGCGGCATTAACTTTAAGATTGGGGATAGGGTTCTGGTCGAGATACACGCGTTAAGTAAAGCCAAACATGGGTACACTTCAAAGTTTGCCCCTCGACGAGATGGCCCATATTTGATTTGCAAGCAGATCTCACCGAGCACATATCAGCTTGCAACTCCTGAAGCACCTAATATCCCTCTTGGTGTTTACCATGTGTCGTCCTTGACTCCCTTTGTCGCCACTCTTGGTGCCCCTGATCCGTGTCTATTACGGCCGCTGCGGAAACGAGGCCGTCCACGGCAACAGCAATCAGCCCCAAGACCTGCATCGGTGCCTTTTAGGACATCGGTGCCTTCTACGTCATCGGCGCCTTCTACGTCATCGGTGCCTTCCAGGACATCATTCCCTTCCAGGACATCGGTGCCTTCCAGGACATCGGTGCCTTCTACGTCATCGGTGCCTTCCAGGACATCGGTGCCTTCCAGGATATCGGTGCCTTCTACTTCATCGGTGGCTTCCCACATACCTGCGCTACCTACTAGGATGCAGCCACCTAGGAGATGCCGCCAGTGGCAGACCTTATAGAATTGCATTCGAGGTCGTACATGCCATTCTAAGGGGGAGGATGTAACGAGACCAGACCGATAACGGACTTTGCTGTTCATTTTATTTTGTTTTTGCGCGCAGCCAACAGGGTGCGCGTCAGTTCTCTCTTCTCTTGTGGAAGCTTACAGAGTGTAGTGCGCGCCCCAGGCGATTAAAGGTGTTTGTGTTATTACGTGTAACTTTCATTTGTGCCCTTTCCTCTCCGAAAAACCCTAGCCCGTCACAAACTTCATTTATAACGATCCCTAAAAATAGTAAATTCAATGCAATGAATTGGATATAATACGGAGCGATACGTCCACTAACGTACGCCTTTCATATAATTTATTTTTGATGGCAAACGGCAGATTCCTCTTTTTTAGAATCTACTTTCGGTGAATCGCCATTGATGACGGCTGCATTGTACCCGAAATGCGCATCTAGTTTTTCATAGCCTTGTTATGGCTATTGGAGATACCTAAGATAAGTACATATTTTTTCAATTTTTGATGCTAAAGTGCTTATTTATTGAATTGATTATTAGCCATAAGACGAGATCAATAAGTCTCTTTTGAATCATTAAAGCGTATTTAATTTCATTCTGTGAATTTTGGATGGGACGGAGGACGATATTTCGTATGATAGTTCAAAGATCGATAAAATGGAATTCTGTAGTCGAGCGGTTTACTGAAAAAGAACAGAACAGTCACAGTGAAGCAGGTGCGGGATCGAGTTTCATTAAACGAAATTGATATTTTTTAAATCTGAACAATGCTCCGTCGAGAACATCGTCGGCCAGGTAATTTGTGCTTTGTCCTCTGCTTCTAACCTGGCAGATGAAAATAAATTATGTTTTGTCGAATGGAACATAGCTCGTCAACCAGAACTGCATCCTGGGTTTACAAAAATGCTAGTTTCGGCGTCGAGGATTAGGTTCTTTTGACGAGCAAAACACACCGACGGAAGGAAGAACATATTTAGCACCCCACCTGGGCAGAATTTTATAAAACTGAATCAGCAATAAATTGCGAATATTTTAAAAGTGCTGATTTAAAACACTTCTTAAATTTCTTAGATTTACACAAAATATTTTATAAGAAATACATTCGAGTTTTGGCCGTCCAGTGTAAAATACATAACTTCGCGGGCCGCAAAAATGTACCACGGGGACCGCATGCGGCCCGCGAATTTGAGATCCTGGTTTAGATCTTTCAGCTCTTTCGGTACGATTGCATTTTAGTGACAAAATACGATGCTATTTATGGAAGCATGTCACTATATGATTAAAATTCATGGAGATGCATATTATCGTCTGAACTGCCGCATGCGGCCCAGGATCCGTCGATTGGATACCACTTCTATAGGGCAAGAATAAATAAAGCGTAAGACGCCTTAGAAGGAAGGCACATCCTTTAACAAGAAAAATAAACTGAAAGATACGAAAGAAGCTGGTGAAATGGTATGTCTGGAGTTTTTCATTCCTCTGAACCAATTTTTCATGTATTCCGAACACATTTACGCGGAAACTTGTGAGACGCCAACGGAAAATGAATATTATTTCAGTACATTTAAAAATCGGCAAACCGGAAGTGGGTGTTTACTCTTGTCACTTATCCGTTATTTTGAAATATTTGCTTTAATATTTGATAAATGTAAAAATGTATCGGAATAAAAGTTGTAGGAAATCTAATTTTCTACAACCTTTGTTTGAAACATTTCCCCGTATAATGCATTTTTTAGGATATATCTAATATTTTTAACTGCCAACAGGACTCCACCGACCGACAACTGTTAACATTTGATGCTTAGTTACATCTTAGTATCGCTCGTTTTTCTTTTCTTAATTGTTGGAGTTTTGTGGCTATATCCAATATCAGAAGGCTATGGTTTCAGTTTATTTCTGTTCTTTGTAAAGCCTAAAATTTTCTCAGCTTCTTAAAATATTTATTATAATGTAAGCTATTTGGAATTTATAGAAATATTACAGATATGGAGAAAGTCATGTGGTGGCCACATCAGATTTTTAAGAAATACTAGCGTAATTTCCCGTCAAATATTACGGGTATGCGTGAATTGAGTATTAAGTTAAAATTGAAATAAAAATTAATGAAACCAACTTTTATATGCACTAAAAAGTGAGCAATAAATATAAAATTCACATAATTGAGTGTTTCAGAGAGTAAAAATAGTTTTTCGCGAATAGAAATTGTTTGAGAAATACATAAATTATGCTATACAATTATTTGTCCAAAATTATTTTTAATTTATGAAACATTTAATTTTCTATTTCTCCCTCTCTGTCTCTCTCTCCTTTCTTTCTTCCTCACACACACTCTCTCTCTCTGTCGTATTAAAGCATTCAAAGCACGCATTCCTTACGTTGTTGGTGCTTGCGTACTGTAAACGTTAAAAAATCACCATACACCAAGATCTAAACTCGTAAATAAGCCAACGCGATCTCCAGGGCAACAGCACTTCAGCCACGTGGAGCCTATATTATATAATAAATTCCAAGCGTTAATGCCCTGATAAATCCCATAGTTAAATTTCTTATGAGGAACACTAATTATGCAGTTATGTAGAAAAAAATTTCATATAAAATTAAGTATATAGAATGTTTAGTAGAAGTTGATACCACTTAAAAGTAGAAAAATGTTGTTGCATCACTTAATAAAATACGCTAAACAACGGCGGAGCACGTGCCATCTGTGTGAAGAGTACAACACTAACAGGTCGCCAGATAGGAAAAGCTAGCAGCTTTCATTTATATATATATATAAGATGAAAGATATACAATTGTACAATACATGAAAACATATGTCAAACGGATTATTGCTGAAAATGGAGGGATGTGAAGAAACTTCAGATTTCAGTGAAGATATAAATGTATTGGAGCTATTATGTTAATAATAATTGCAATCAAACTGATCAAAACCGTGGTTTTCAAATGAGAGATTCAGAACGTATTGAAACCAGAGTAAACGAAAACATAATTGCAGAAGTACAAAATATGATAGAAGCACATTATGAAAACAATGAATTAAGCGCCACTAATTCTATGAATGTTGATAGATATGCTTTCACTGAATTATTTTCTAGGAATTCTTGACAAAAGATTGAGGAAAGTTTTCTGAAATTGGTACATCTGACATTAATGATGAAAGTGATTAGGCCACAACAAAATCAGATGAATTGATTAGTTAGGAAGTTTAAAAAAATGCTAAAGATGAAGAAAAACATGCCTTTTGCTATGGTTAAAGACATAAAAGTTTATTTCATCGAAAACGTTTATTTTAATGAAAAACTTAAGCAAGTCAATATCAATGATTTTTTAAGCAGCCAAGCATTTAAGACAAAAATTTATTGACTTGCAGTTAATATATAAATATTTTTTATCTTGCACTACAATTAAATTTGATTTTTTATATAAATATGGGATTTTTGTCACCATAAAGCATTTAATTGAATTTATATAAGTTGTACAAGTAATTAATGATTTGTATGTCTGCACCTACATGTATTTGAATACAGAAATACATATGTGATTTTTCCATCATGTGATTTTACGAAATAGTATTAGAAATTGTTGGAGAAGAAAGGACGCTAATAAAAGCAATTAGGAAGAGAAAAGCAAATTGGAAAGGGCACATATTGAGAAGACAGTGCTTCCAAATAACGATCTTAGAAGGCAAAATTAGTGGAACAAGAGGAAGAGGGAGAAAAAGAATAGGAATATTATATAATTTAAAGCAGGACTATAGTACTTATAGGGGTATAAAAGATGATTCCGGGGAGAGAGGGAAATGAAGGCAGCGATTCAGCTGAAACCTGTCTTCGGACAGCAGCATGATGATGATAATTAGTAAAAGAAAAGCTTTTGTTTAAATCAGCATCATTAAAAACAACTTGTGAAAAGCGGAAAATCTATGAAAATAATTGGTATCTTGGGTTTCCACCTTTGAGGAGGTAAATTAATTTTAATGCTGCATAAAAAACTTTATTCATATGGCAAAATTGTTCTCTCCATCGCTACCTTGGCGTTAGAAAATTCGATTCAAAACAGCGATTTACATTCAATGCAGCCTCTTTTCAAGCATTCCTATTCGTCCCATCGACCTATCTCTTTGCTAAACGTTGCGCGGACGATTTTTCCACATATTCACGCAAGCATTCATCATGCGTTTGTGTAGTCATTACTTCATTTGTTAATTAGTATTACGTTCCACGGAGAATTTCTTCTACTTATGACGTCCATGCAAATACGCATCGATTCGAAATCACAACAGATTATTCTAACGAAAATTTCTTAAAGCTGCATATCATAGCATAAGAACGGCAGGACGAATAATTATTTTTCTAACTATCATCTATAAATGGACGAGTGAAAAAATATACGGGATAACAATCTCTAGCTTTATTCGCGCATAAAAAACTGTAAGATACGGTTTTCACGAGTCACGTACTACATCTTTCCAACCTCGGTGGCAAATAAGTGCGAATCGATTGAATAAGGCTTCTCTGCAACGCATAATCGGTAACAGAAAACACACCGACATACACACAGCACTGCTGGAATATAAAAACAGCATTAAATGAACGTTGACTCGGTACGGAAATTTAAAACGTTGGTTGAAATTGTTTCTGCCGACACTAAACCAAACAGACTACAGAGAGTGCGGTGGAAAAAGAAATTCGATTAAAAATATCTCCTCCGGACAGATATTGGCAAAAAAGTAGGTAGATGAGAATGGCACGCCAGCTCCATAATATCTATAGAGGTGCGACCACCGATTGCCTCTCCTGAACGAGTGTGCGAAAAAGAGGTAGAAGGTCGGATGGAAAGGAGGAAATGGAAAGGGAAGGGAAGAGGGAGAAGAGATAGAGAGAGAGACGAATGTATTAGGTGCGTGCGTCAATTTCGAGAGAGGCAGAGAGGTAAATGGTGAGGACAGCGTCGTCATTTTTCAGGAAATGGAAAAGGGAAACGGGAGAGAGGAATGAAGAAAGAGGGCAGGTTAGAGCAGCGGTGGAGGAGGATGGGAAAGAGAGGAAGGAGAGGATGTGGTGGGAGAGAGAGGTGTGGGGAGAAAGAGAGGGAGATAGAGAGAAACGGGGGGAGAGGAGGAGGGGGATAGAAGGTTGGAAAGGAGGAGAGTAAAGGGAAAGAGGAAGTAGGAGAGAGGGTGAAGTATGGTTGGTGAGGGACGGGAGACAGAGTGGTAAGAGGAAAACATTTGGACGATGAGGAAGAATAGCATCGGTGATCGAGTGTCGCTTAGAAAGATAAATTGACCGCAATAGAAGAAAATACGAAAAAGTGAGGCAATAAAGAAGCAAAAACTGGGGTTTAGCACCTCAGCGTACGAATCAAGTGATATTTTCCAATCTTACTCTTTCCCACCCACCCATTTCTTCAGACGCCTTCCTTCTATCTCACTGCGTGACGCTGCTTCCTACGAGAAACGCTCTCGATTGCGTCAGAGAAAAGGTATTAAGCGGGAAAATGTCAGAGCAGAATACGCCAAGGCCGAGGAAAGGACCGACCATTAAACAATAACGAGATTCCTAAATAGTTCGCGCCATGGAAATAAGTCTGTAACGTGCAGCCGCCAGTTTCCCTTTACGTTAGCGTACGAATCAAGTTATATTTTCCATTCCTTCTCTTTCCCACCGACTTACTACTTCGAAAGCCTTCCATCTATCTATCTATATATATATATATATATATATATATATATATATATATATATATATTCACTAAGTGTCGCCATATTTGCCTAAATGCCCTCTCTTCCATAATATGCTGCTGGGAAAATTGTCGCCATTGCACATACATATACGGGCTGCATAAGATTAAGGATAGTGTGGATTCCATCAACGGCAATTCATTTTCTTCAAATCTTCGACGAGAAAATATAGTTTTATAACACTTACAAGGATGTGATTTCTGAGGGAGAAAAAGATGAAGTTGCGCAGCGACGCGACGCCACAAAAAGTCACAATTCCATATACGTAAAACGGCCCGAGTGTAGGGGAAATTGCATCCACTGGATTTTAGTTGGCAAGACTGTCAAGATTGTCGATTTCATGTCGGAATATCGAGAATCGAAGGAGAGGAAAATTTAAATGCGATGATAAGTAGCCAAAGCCAGATGCCCGAGATATTTTTATGTATGAGTTTAAGTATCATTTATGTATTATCAGCAAGGGCGCCGAGAGCCAATATGGTCCGGGCCACACTGTACGAACTTAAATCTCTCTATAAATCTTGGCATCTGACGCAAACTTTATATTCTCTTACCATAATAGTGAATACTTTTCTTTCAAAACAAAATTAAATGAAAATTGAATGGCGTCGCTCCGTTTTATTGTGCATTCTGGTATTTAGCCTTTTAGGCACACACACACACACACACACACAATGAGATTAATGCTGTTGCAGGAAACATAAATAAATCTAAGCACAGTATATATGTTAAAATTCATAATAATTATTTATAGATGCTGAATTTTAATAAAGCGACTAAGATAGTAGTGCCCAAACCTCGGGTCCAGGTCCCATAAGGGTCCTCGGTCCCTTGCGACCTCCACTGCCCCTCCTTCTCGTCAGGCCTGTGTATGCCTTTAGAATCTTCTTATGTCAATGACGGTCTCGGCAGAGGGGTGGCTAGCGCGTCTGGCTCCCAATGTTAGGGTCACGGGTTCGAGTCCCGCCTTGGTCATGGTTGTATGTGTCGTCTATTGTTACTGTTTACATATCCCACTGTAAAATGGCTATATAAGGTGAATGTGGAATTACTGAATAAATAAATAAATAAAATTCCAATAATCCTTGCGACATACTCTGTTTTGGGAGGTGAAAATAACTACAAAATGAACACCGTTGATTGAAATGCAATCAAAATCTGGTGTGTTATCTAGTTAGCGTATTATGTACCCATGAAAACATTTTGATGTACGCGTCCATTCAGGGTTCCAGAAATACGCTCGCCCACTCGCCACAGGCGATTTAAAGAGGGACATCGGAAAGTTGATTTTTAGCCTAAACCACTACGAAATGAACTATGAGCGAGTGGATTTTATTAAAAGTGTCGAGTAGGTTTTAGTTGTATTTTTGAACCCTACGTGAACTTAAGTATTCCATGGCTTCGCTGCTGTTTGTAGACTGATTGTTAAATTTAGAAACTGAATTCTAACGCTTTATTTTTAATACACATTTTACAATTATAAAGAACCACGTTTATTTTTTTTATTTTCTCCGAGGAGAAAAAAGTTGCTTCCGGCCAAGAGAATAAAATGCCGTCGCTGTGACCCACGACCCCGCCTCGCTTATTATCTCGCCAAATGCTTTCAAACTTTCATTACACGAATCTTTATTTCCATCCAGTCCAAAAGTATCAAATTAAACTGGCATTCATTGGACAATAGTTTTTTTACAAACAAATTTTATATACACTTAAAAGGTTGCTAGTCATTACTTCAGTAAAAAATTAAAATTTTCTTGCAAATTAAAGATTTTATTCAAAATTCTGCTTCCGAATTCATTCAATCTGTTTTACAGACTGAATCCATCTCCATGAATTCATTTTTTAAATTCTATAATTAAATTAGAACCTATGGCTCCCGCGCTGTACGTGTTCAATAATGTTGCTCGAAATATGAAGGAACACAGCTCGCCGTTCGCGGTTTATCTTATTCGATGTGGCCCTAGTTCTGAATAGTTCTGCCTTTTCACGGCATTTTCCCTCTTTTGCATTAAAAACCTCAAAGGAGGCCAATCAATTTTAAAGTGGAGATCAGAGTAAGACAACAAGATGGCGGTGGACGAAAAATACTGCTTCCGTTTATACAGTAGTAGTAATTGATTTTTTAACTGCGTCGACTGCTATGGTCATTTTGCAGTCATCAACTGGACATACACAGAACGGAGGAGGGAAACCCGGTGCCGGAATTTGCCTATTCTGCGAAAGGCACCAAGGGGGCCAACTGCTTAACGCCCCTTCCAAACCACAAACACGGGGCCGGGCGACCTTGGAAAAATCCTACTTTCGCAGGATTTGTGACCACTACCCTTTCGAGCAGCAAGCGAGTAGCAGCAGTCCTCCGTTTATGTATGCCTTCATTAGAGAACGAGACAGTATTTGGACGGAAACCTTCAAAGAAAATGTTATTCTGACGACTATCAAATCAAAAATAAAAAGCCTAAGACCTTAGCAAAGCCATTAGCGGAGATCGTTAAGATGAACTTAAAAGAGAAAGTGAAGGAGGTTCTAGTTTTTCCCGCGCAAATGGCCAAAACGTGAATTTTGGAAATAAGCTATTTATGTATGAGGATTATCCTTTAATTAAATAGAGGCACCAAAACTTATAATTTTACTTTATCGCAAATTAAGTTTACAGAGAAGGTATTATCATTCTGAAAAATTCGACTTAAGAGATTTTGGTGAAACACGTTTTAGATGCCCGAGTCCGAAAAAGAAATTCTTGCAATTATGTCCACCTAGCACGAATCCTGCGAAAGTGGGATTTTTCCGAGGTCGCCCGTCCCTCTAATTGTGCGCTTTGAAGAGACCGCGCAAAAGTCAACGCTCCGTCCTTCGGAAGGAAAGTTAAACAGTAGCTCCCTTGGTGCTCTTTGCAAAGAGTAGGTAAATGCCGGAACAGGGTTCCCCTCCTTCCTTCTGTGTGTGTCCGGTGTGGAAGGCAAAGGGAAATCACCACACCATGTATATACATTCCCTAGTCAAAACCAATCAATGAATTGGTAGGACCTGTCGTAAGACAATACTAGAATGAATGAATCCGCTCGTCATTGCAAATGCTAACCTGACGGGAAATTGTCAGCGAAACCAATCGAATGGAAGATACCCGACCCTCGCCCGAACGTTTTATGACCGGGATCTGCCACATTTCTCGGGAAAGAGACCCGTCCGAGGTAGTACTGTGAGTCCGTAAGCTATGTTCGAAATTTCAAAAGGTCTCAATGTAATTCGTGCATTTACTTGCCCGAAATAGGGGCGGAGTTAGACCTCGAGATAGAGCAGCGGTTCCCAACTTGGGGCCATCGGACGAAAGGGGGTCCGCGGGAATGAGAAATGGTCGGGAACCAGCGAGGTAGTGGACAGCTCCGTCCCACTCACCGCACTTACCGACGACGACGATCACCACCGCCAGTCATTTTTATACAAGTTTTTCGATTCAGTTAAAATTTTGAGCTGCAATTAACAGTAGTACCTTAAATAAAACATATCAATGCAGTGAATGTCTACATATTTTGAATATATACCACGGTCTAGGCTTTCTACAAAGAATGTTAAGGTAATGTAGAATTAGCGAAAAGTGAAACCTATATCGAGTTTTATATTAAACTGCACGCAGGTATTTTTTATTATTTGAACTATTTTTAATGAATCGTGAGAAGTCTTAAAAAAACGGCGTAAATGATAGCCCCAAAACCATTTAATAACCCTAACTTAATTACAAATGCAGTATGATAACCTAACTAACAAGGAACCCAGAGGTTACAGTGAAATAGGCAGGGTGGCAGGCGGTCTTCTCTCCAACCTCCTGAGCTGGCGAGCAAGAAACAGGAGCAGCAGCGCCGAGCGGTCACCTGGTCACAGGCGCGTGCAGTCGCCACGGCGCTCAGACAAAAACAGGCCTCGAGGTCGTCCCCTCGATGGCTTTTATAGGCCCCGAGCCGGTGGCGGGCCCATTACGCGATTCCGTCACAGGCCAGGATACTCATGACCGCACCGCCGCGGGGATAAGTCCCTTTCCTTCTCCGGACACAGGTCCTAAAGGGGTCGAACCGGCCCGCGCGAACGGTTCATATTTCAACATGAAGAAATTCTAAAAATAATTCCTTAAATGATATTAGATTTAAGATGTCGCACGCCGCGCAACACAATAAATACCAAACATCACTTTCACTTTTCCGACAATTTCAATCGCATTCTTCCGAAGCTCGGTTCGATTCCGAAGTCGGAGTTCGATTTCCGCCCTCAGAATCTCTCTTCCTCTCACCATCACCAACCTCCTCCATTTCTAGATTTAACGACGCTCCGATTAGTCCTTTATCGCTTCACTGAATTCTCGGGGACGCTTTCCAGCTGAATATCGCCGCCACTGCTTACTTTTGACCGAGATACTCATCCACTATTTCCCATTGGATAGAGAAGTCGTGCCCGTTTGCGGTTCCGCGCGATCCGGCATCACCAACCTTGGTTACAGAAATTCCGTTGTTTTCTGGCCGTCTTATATATGCGGTACCGTGGGTGGCATGAATCACCTTTTTTTTTGAAGAATTCCGAAGTCACGGATACTTTTCTACTCGATCCGCAGATTGTGATATATTTCGGTCGAAAAAACGGACATTTATTTTCTTACTCATCTTTAACTAAACGCTTTAAGTCGGTTGGTCGTTTCTCCATCACTCCTGTAACAATGAGAACTACGTACTAGGAAAAAGGTTAAGGCCCCGCCCCTCTCCATCCAACCACTCCATCTCCGGCCTCCTCCGTCACGCTCCATTCTCCCTCCCTCACTCCCCTCCTCCATTCTCCCTCTCTTCACCTCCTCCATTCTCCTTTCCTTACTCTCCTCCCGCATCCTCTCTCTCCGAGACCTCTCTTTCCTTCTCTCTCTCTCTCCTTGCCCCGTGCTGGCCACCCCCACACCAATGGATGCCGAGGAGCCCCGAGCATTGCTCCTAATATCTCCCTCTGGTTTCGAGATGGTCGTTTATCTCTGTCTAACCGGAGAATCCTCTCCCGCCCTACGTCATCCGTTCCCTCTTTCTCTTCCCCTCCACTCCACTTCCAGATTCCGCCCTCCTCATCCACTCCAGCCTCTAGCAGCTGATAAACCCGTCACTCGCGTTTCCCATTTCCCCTTCTGCACCTTTTTCTCTCCCCCACTTCGCTTCCAACTGCTTTCTCTCTCTCACTCACTCCCGCTCGCAATCCCTCTTCTTGCCAATTCCTTATCCTTCTGCCTGCGTATTCATACTGCACGGAATCCTTTCACACTGATATCAGTAGAGCTATACCTCGAATAGATAACATTTGGCCTATCAACAGTCTCGCTATAGCTGCCGAACTATAAACGCACGCCGCAGTGTCCACCCAATTCGTGGAGTTTTGGATTTCAATAATATACTATCGGAGTTCTAATGCGGAATTTCACTCAACCACTGATACTCTAATATGAGATAAAGGCGTGTTAACTCCATTCTGAATCCACACTGAGAAAAAGAGAACCTTTTAAAACCATTTATTAACATTTTCTCGTAGATGGTTAGCATATGATGCGATTGCTATAGACTTGGAGATGCTGATAAAGAAAAAAAGTAAACAGAAAACAGCGTACGTCCTATTCCGCTCCTAATCATCTGTTCTCCAAACCATACCGCTTTAACACTCCAGCAGCCAATTCCTCACTCAAACGCCAAATGCCACTGCGATCGAACAAGAAGCATAGATAAAAAAACAACACACGGCTACGACGATGAGAGAAGATAGAAAAGGGAGAGGGGAGGAAAATGGAGAAGGGAGAGAGGGCAAAAGAGGGAGGGAGGGGGATGATGGAGAAGGGAGAGAGGGTAAAAGGGGGAGAAAGGAGAGAGGGCAAAAGAGGGAGAAGGGAAGGAGGGTGAAAGAGAGGGCGGGAGGGGGAAGATGGAGAAGGTAGAAAGGGTAAAAGGAGGAGAAGGGAAGGAGAGTGGAAGATAGGGGGGAGATGGAGAAAGGAGATAGGGTAAAGGGGGGAGAAGGGAGAAAGGGTGAAAGAAAGGAGGAAAGTAAAGAAAGAGAGAGAAGTTTGGCGTGGGAGTTGGATAGAGAGAGAGGGGGGGGAGTGACCGAGAGGAGAAGAGGGAACGAAGGGGAAGAAGCGGAGCGAAGGAGGTGGAATTCCCTCGCTTTAGCGGCTCGCGAGCGGCCGCCCAAGATTGAAACCCAGTCGCCCGGCAAACTGAGAACGGGGGGAGGGACGGAGGATGGAGGCGGAGGGGAGGGGAAGTCGGGTACGAGAAGGCTGAATGACGCGGGGGCGTGAGTGGGGCAGGAGGAGAGTCCCTCGTCGCTCAGACGTCTTTTGGGGGAAGCTCGAAACGAGATCGGAGTGCAAAAGAATGAAGAATGGGAGATGGATGGAGCGAGATGGGGAGGGAGAGGGGGAGGAAGAGAGGGAGGAAGAGGGGGAGGGAGTGGGGGAGGGAGGGGTGGAGGGAGAGGGGGAGGTGGAGGGAGAAGGGGAGGGAGAGGGGGAGGGAGAGGTGGAGGGAGGGAGAAGGGGAGGGAGAGGTGGAGGGTGAAGGGGATGGCGAGGCTCGAATTCGCTGCTCGCTGCGGAAAGCACGTCGGAGGGCGGATATCCAAAGGAGAGGTGTAGAGAGGGATTTGATAGCAAGAGGCACGCATCTCCTTCGTGAGTGGTCTCCCTTCTCCCGGGCGAAACTACGACGCCCTTCAATTCGCTCGACTAAATCGCTCGAAGAGAGACTAGATTTCTCCGAGGGATGCACGAGGAGAGAGGGAAGGAATGAATCGAGTTCTGCGGAAGACAATTTCTTTCACGCGGTAAATGTATACACACCAAATAGGAATTTTGAGTCATTTGTGGCGATGACGTTTTTGCGTAGTTGCTCCTTGGTGTGGCTGTTTGACCTCGGTGTCCTCGACGGACGGCTAAGATTTTTTTTAATGTAACTAAAATTAGGCGCTGTGACAACCACACTGGTATGAGTAAGCTATGGGCGTTCCAAAAATCCTTGTACAAATTAAAAGTAAAATAAAAAGTAACTATTCATAGCAGAGACATTTTGTTTTATTCGTTAGACTAATTCCAAATGTTTACGGCAAAATATCAATATTGTTCGATGTGTACACCTTTTGTCACACGAGCAACATCTAATCGATACGCCAGTTCTTGCAATGTCCGCGCCAACATGTCTTGATCAATTGATGTGATGGCTTGCGTGATAATCCTCTTAAGCTTCGACCTCAATACTACAATATCCATATCCGCGCAAGAAGAAATGAAGGGGCGTGATGTCCGGGGAACGAGGTGGCCACAAAATCGGTCCACTTGTGCCAATCCACCTGCCAGAGAGTTTTGAATTGAGATAATCCCGAACGTGTTTTCCCCAATGCAGTGGAGCACCATCCTGCTACCAGATGACGCAGGGCCCAGCAACTTAAGGGGCTGCGAAGAGTTGTACCATATCCTGGTAGTTTGCTTCCTTTATGGTGGGTTCGGAAAAGAAAAACTGTCCTGTGATGCGATTAGATATTAATCCGCACCTCACGTTTACTTTAGGGCTGCCGCGGATGTTTTCTGTAATTTTATGCGGATTCTTTGAATCCCATACCCTCACGTTACGGTGTTTACCCTTTCCTAAGAGATCGACGACTGACTCGCGAGTAGTCATCATCATCTTGCAGGTGACCAAGAATATCTACTGAAAATGACAAGCGGCGTGCTTTGTCAACAGGCTGTAGGGACTGCAAGATTTGCACCTTGTAGGCGTACAGCCCAAGTCTCTAGTGCAGCACTCGGTGCAACGTATTGCTAGCCAGTTCCAACTGTCTAGAGTAGTGGCCCGCAACCTTTTCAGTATGGCGAGCACCAAGTAGCTTTCTGGAGCACCCAGTGGGCTCTAGTATACTTTTGTGAACATAGGTATGATCATAAATGAAATCAAACCAAAGTAAAAGTGGTTAAAGATGTCCTTTCGCACGTTTAAAAAGAAAACAGGCGAATATATTATATTACTGGTGTTAGAAAAGACGAGTTTCACCATTGTATAAGTGCACGGTAATACTGCTAAAGAGCACGGCGGTGCTTGGTAGCATCAGGTTGCGGACCCCTGATCTAGAGGCTGCACGGATAGGCTCCTTAGGGCTCTCCTGATAGGCTTCCTGGACATGCTCAACATCCTCACTTAGGCTTGGTCGGCCACTTCTTTTTCGATCAAGAACAGCTCCGGTGTCCAAGAATTTGTTGTCCCATGCTCTGATGCTGTTTCGTAACTGTGGGTCCTTGCCGAAACGTGTATGGAACTATATATTAACTTGGATGCCTGATTTTTTATAATAAACCAGCCTAGGCCAATGGCCTACTCTTGTGGACGACTTTCTTACGAATGAAGGAGAGACATGCACTTTTAAGCAGGCACTGGAGCTATTTACTGCCAGATTGACGCAGAACTGTTGCAGAGCATGCTCTGTACAGCTATTGCGCAATGAAAAATTGTTGTTACATCGCCATCAAGCAATAATTATAACACATTAAACATTTTTAATTGGTCCATCGAATGAAGCAAAGCGATAATTATAACGCATCAAATATTTTAAACTGGTCTCTCGAATGAAGCAAGCCGATTATTATATTGCATTAAACTCTTTTAATTGGGATATAGCAAGGATAGGCAAGCTTTTACAAGTGGCGTGCAAAGTTTACTTCATCGTAGGGTCTCAAGTTCCAGTAATTAATTTAAAAATTCAAATTGTCTGAGCATGAAAGTTCCCTCCTTTTATTTAACAATTGTATTTAAAGCGAATATAAGTTTTTGAAATGCTTTTAATAAATAAAATCTTAAGTTAAATAATGCTCAAGGAAAATATATTAAATTAACGAATAAAAGATGAACATACCAATCTAGTGACGTTGCTGTTAAGTGGAATGTTTTTGTATACACTGCTCATTTCTTTTAACAACACACGAATCTGTCTACGAGTCAAAGCTGATCGAGCAACCACGAAGTTAGCATTCGCGCTAGTGCATTCATGACATCGTTAGAAAGATTTGCACAGAGATTTACTTGACGGATGATGCAGTGAATTTCACTATCGGGTGACCGATTCCATCTTCAAGTAACTTTATAAATCCGTTGTTTTCCTACCGTGGCAGGAGCACCATCTGATGCGAGAAAATTTTTTCTTAAGCCCACATCCCGTTCTTGAAAATTTTTCCGAAAAGCTTCCACAATATCTTCCTCCTTAGTTGTGGCATGCAGTGGTTTTATACAGCAAAGCTCCTCTTGGATTTGTTAGGAATTACAATATCTCGCAACTATTGATCGACGTGGAATGTCATTTATATTCACACTCTTATCCAGGGCGCTGCTGAAGACTACTTTTTTTAATGCAATAATTATTTGATTGTTAATATTTCTGCTAATCCACCAATACAGGTCGTTTCCGACTTAAGACTACAATGCGTTCCTGAAAATCGCATTGTAAGTCGAATTATCCTAAGTCGAATATGAATATATTAATGCCATAAGTCCTGGTTTATTGTAAGTCGAAACACAGCAAACCGGGAACGGCCTTTATGCACAATTGTGTTTATTTAATAAAAGCACAATAAACATACCAATAACATTGGTAAACGCAGATTTCAAGCACTCAAGATGGCGACGACAATGTGATTTGAGCGCGGAAAAATCGCATCCGCCGAAACTACGCATAAGAGAGTAAACTCGGAGCGCTAAAAATGCCGAATATCGTATGTATGAAGTACGATATCGATTTCGAGGTATCGATGCATTAATGTCCTAAGTCCGGGTTTATCGTAAGCCCTGTAGGTCTCCCGACTGTCCTGGCAGAGGCAGGTACTCTTATTCTAGTCAAGATTACAACTCTATTAGAGAAATCATTAAATAACACTTCTGAACAGCTTAGGGAAGCCCCCTTTATGTAGTTTCCTTCTGTAAACGGCTTTCCGTATCTTACAATGCAACAGGAAATTCTAAAACTCCATTCTGTAGCATGATATTAACTCACGTTTAGGCGTTGAATAAACTTCCTCGCTTCTGCAATATCGCTACAGCTTTCTTAATTGCTTCAGTCTTGTCCGCATTGTCAGAGAAAGATTTTTCATGTTTCGTTAGAAAATGATGGTGAACACCTGATGTGCGGCACACTACACTTTTACAGCAGAAAACACAAACATCACGAGCTTTTGTTTTAATAAATCAGAAATTATCCGTCAAAGAGGGTTGAAAAGAACCAACGCCTAGCTTTGTTTTCTTAGGATATGATATTTTGTAATATGAACCCCCCTATTTACCTAACAAGAAATTGAGCAAAAATATTCACAGTACTTCGCGATGTGAGAGCATCCATTATCACTACCGAGTTGCCCGTCTCTAAATCTTTTCTCTCATCATTTCGATCAACCTTGCGAAGTGTAAAGAATGATTAGATTGTAAATAATATGCATGTGTGCCTACCAGTCCAAAATTTCGTACTTTGTAAGAGAGAACTAACTCTATATAGCGGAGACATGAAGTAGGTGAAAACAGTTAGAGAATTAAATTGTGCTGGCTTTTGAGGAGATGAATAAAAAATACAATATGAGTTTACGACATTTTCAACGAGACTTTAATTTTACTACATACTTGTAATAAATAGATTGCATACAATTTTCTTATTTTATTTATAATTTCTTATATCGCCTGCCATTCAAAAGCAACTCGCGTGCCAGATTTGGCACGCGTACTCTAGGTTGCGATCCCTGGTATATGGAATGAAAAAACGACGATTTTAATACGTTCATCTTTTTAATCGATCTATCAAGTAAAACAACGCGATGTCTAATGTCCATATACGTGAACCTGACAGCTTTTAGCGATTGACTTTGGGCCTTATTATTAGTCACTGCAAAACAAACCTTTATTGGAAATTGAAGACGTTTGAAGTGAAAAGGATAGTTACTAGAAGTCATAGGGATGCGTGGTATAAAAATAGTGTCTTACTGCACATTCAGCCAAAGTAACTGCTTCAATAGTATGGGGATATGAAGTTTGAACCTGCAAACAGGCCAATTGTAAAGTTTTGGAGGATCTAAATTCCGAAGTAATATAATCGGTGCACCAACCTTTCAAGGTGGCATCCCTGGAGGGTTCTGTGGATTAAAAGAAATCAACGGCTGTAAATTTACTGCTTTGTCCACGTTTGTTACGAGGTCCACAGTTATAAACTATTTCTTCAGAAACAATTTGTTTCATCAGAACCTCACTTAGTGAAGCCAC
This sequence comes from Tanypteryx hageni, assembly GCA_028673005.1. Lineage (NCBI taxonomy): Eukaryota > Metazoa > Arthropoda > Insecta > Odonata > Petaluridae > Tanypteryx > Tanypteryx hageni. Next base: position 140,514,068 of record CM054116.1, on the reverse strand, counting down.
CGTTTCATATTTGTAACATTATTACGAGTAAAACAATTATTTCGTTCTTTTCGTTTATAAAGAGGAAGAAAAATGCTAAATCACTAAATGGGAATACTCCAGAAAGTATACAATGTATTACATGAATCCTCTGTCCTCTTTCTGTAGTGTTAAAACAGATGAAAAGGAGCGTGCGACGCCTTTCAATGGTTCGATATCTCCCACAAGGAGCCTTCTTTGGGTAAAAACTCCTTCACTTCCCTGGCTCTACTGGAGGAACTCCGGTGTTGCCACTTTATTATAGCGTTTGGGAGCTAGATTTCATCTTCTTGGTAGCTAGCATATATAATTACCAATGATATTCATGAATGCATAAGGAAACTATCCAAAAGGTGTCTCCATAATATAATAAGAGCATTGTTTTCATGTGCACAGCATATAACTACACCATTTTAAAGCTATTATTGTCTTTTATACACTAAGAAAAAGATGGAACCTTCGTCTGAACCAATTTCTACGGGTAATTAAAAAGACAATTTTTAAAGTCTTTTTCCCAACACTACTCCATTTATCCCCCATAAGAATTGCATGAGAGGTATCTAGCAGGACATACTCCAAATTTTAACTCGTAAAACAATGTCGTAATTGAAGAAAGATTTGAAGTTTTCCCGGGGAATGAATATGAGAAATTTTTCTCGGGTTATTGCCCAGGTCACGTCGTCATCCAAGACCAACGTTTCGGCGTTTCTTTTTTGGTGATCTCCTCTGTTCGAATAAATCTTTTAATTTATACTTTACTTCATTCATTTATTTATGTATAATCGTTGCAGGTTGGCTACTGGCCAGGTGGCAACGCTACATCAATTATAGTCATGTATTTAAAATATTATGTGAAACCAAATTTATAAAAGAATTGTAAACCTATTAAAACATGCATCCTGCACATACGAACTAGTCCAAATAATCTCAATTATTTTAAAAATTATGAAGTTAATAATCATATTACTTTTTCATTATGCTTCAATTGCCTGTACCCTCGGAGCCGAAGTTTTCGAGGTTCATGGTAGGCCTTCACGGTTACCGTAGCGGTCCCGGAGCCCACAAAGTCCCCACTGTACTTCACCCTACCATGTATTCACTCTTCTTCCTCCGGCTCCATCCTCACCTTCCAAAAAATATTTACATTTTTTCTTAAATTGTTTGACCGATTTAGGAAAGGGCTTAAAGATTTCCTCAGGTAACTCAGTCCACTCACAAATTCCTCGATTAAGGAAGAACTTGGCGACGTCAGTTTTTTGCGGCCTATATTTAATTTTTCATATATGGTAATTTTTCCGATGTAGTTAGGTTTCTCTATCCCAATTAATACATTTTCCCATGTCCCTTCCTAATTTAATATTTTAAATATCCCACATAGTTTCCTTGTACCTAGTCCTGCCATAAATATTGTAACAACAATTACATGAGAAATGTTTGGAATGCTTTATTGAAAACGTTTTAATTTACAAGAATGAAAAATCTCATTATTTCTTATTCTTTTGTTGACCTACTCTTTGAAATGACCACCTTTTGCGTGAATGCATGCCTTAAGACGCCCAGGCCAGGCGTCAACAGAATCACGCACGACGTTCAACGGGAAATCTGCTACTGCTTTCGCCAAAGCCCGATACTGGAGTGTCTCATCTTGCAGCACTGACCAGAATTTGTAATCCAGGGGATTAAGGTCTGGACTGCCAGAGGGCCTGGTCAAAATGAAGTCTGGCACATTCGCCTCCAGCCAATGCTGCGTGGTCTTGGCCTTATGGGCCGGGGCTGAGCCCTGCTGGAAGCTCCATTCTTCTGGTTGTTATTAAAGGGATTTCACAACAGGCTCCAGGACAGTATATTGGTAGACCTTAGCAGAAGTTTCAACCCCTTTCTCACAGAAGTGAAGCTTTGTTACACCGTCATAGCTGCCACCCAAACAAACCATAACAGACGCAGGGTGGTGAGCCCTCTGAATCTTCGGAGTTCTCCTCCGAACCGTGCGCGCATTAGGAGCATAGACCCGGTCATTTTGGTGATTAAAAGACTACTCTATTGTGAAGATTTTCTCTTCGGTAAAAAGAATCTTCTTTATCTTGTTTTGCGCGTACCACTCGAGGAGGGCTTTTGATTTCAGAGCTCGCTGCTGTTTAAGCTGAGGAGTGAAGAAATGACCGGTACTGCGGCGGTAAGCTCTCACGTTAAGGTCACTTCGCAGCACTCAAGACATTGATCGGGCAGAAATACTCTCTTGCCATAACTTTCTGTTTTCGCACTGGATTTTGGCGAATGCGTGCCCTAGCAGCTTTCACAAGGTTGGCCGTCCTCAAAGTGTGCGGGCGTCCACATCTCGGGCGGTCAGCAACTCCACTTGTCTCGTTGTACCGCTGGATAGTACGGTAAACAAACATCCTGCTGATACCAAGCTTCCTTAGCGTCTTGAAAATCTCTGAAGAATCCTTTCCGACCCTGTGCAGTGATATCACAGCTACACGATTCTCGTAATCGCCCCATTCCATGATTGCCACTTATAATAACGTGCCCTCCACTCTGCAGGTAAAGATACAATGTTGCAATTCTCGTTTGACCGCGCAACGGCTAGGTGACACTGCAAACAGGAGTGCGCGGCATGGGGGAATTTTGAAACAGTATTTATGACTGGACAGGTATTTACCAATGATTCCCAACCTAGGGAATTTATCATTTCCGTTACACTTTCAATCTTCTTATGCTTCCGCCGCACGTTTCTGGCGGCCTTTCTTTGTACCTTTTCTAACTTTTTTATCTGCCCCACTTCATACGGATCCCATACATTCGTAGAATATTCCAATACTGGTCTTATAATGGATTTATACGCTAATTCTTTTGTGGCTTTGCCGCTCCCCTTGAGGTTCCTCATCACCCAATGTAAGGATTTATATGCCTTTCCAACAACATGATCGATATCCTGCCCCCACCCAAAATTAACTGAGATATTTATTCCTAAATATTTACAGTACTCACTTTTAGGAATGTCGTCGTCACCCATTATCCTTAACTCTTCTTTTGGTAAAGGTTATGAGTTTACTTTTCCCGACGTTTATGTCCATTTTATCAATTGATATCCAGGTAGCCTCTTTCTCTAAGTCCTCTTGTAAGCTGCTCCTATCATTCTGACTTTTTATTATCCTATATATTATGCAGTCACCAGCAAAAAGACTTATATCTGAAGTTATTTTTTCATGGAGATCATTGATGTAAATGAGGAACAATAAGGAGTCTAGGACATTCCCCTGATGGACTCCCGATGTGATAGGTATTTCATTTGAGTACACTTGCCAGCAGTACTCTGACCCAGTATCGTGCAGAAGGGGGGGCCGAGGGTGCGACGGCCCCGGGCATCTCCATATCGGGGGCATCCAATCAAAGATAGAAATAAAAATGTAGTTTTTGAAATTTGAAATCGTCTCTGTTAACTTTTTTTTGTCCTCATGCGGCCTTTTCGTGTGGTAAAAGTGTTGAAGGAAGCATAAGATGCCTTAATGAGTGCATTTAATGAATACATTATTTCGCGCCAAGAGCATTGTAAAATATTTCCAGTTATATTTGTTTATAGTTTTATTTTGCTTCGTAGCATGAAATCAAAGTGTTCGATATATTTTAATCTGCATAAAATATTTGTGCGCATGCGCATAAAACGATTATAGTATCAATGCGTGTATTGATGCGTCATATTGGAAACGAGGGATTATTACAAATCTTATATAATGTCAAACAATATCGTCCCACGTTATTTTTACTTCCTCTCTTGAATTGTAAACGTAAACAAGTTCCTACAACTGTAAACGTAAACAAGTGCCAAACTCCCAAGCTTACAGGTATTTTGTGATATAAATATACATTCTACGCAGGGGCGCGTAACAGTTACATATTGAATTTATGAAACATGAGTGGCCTCCGTTAGTTAGAAATCCCGTCACCAAGTAATGTCATATAAATGCCATATAAAAGCATAAGTTATTTGTTAACATTTCACAGACAATTTGAAGCATGTAATGCAATTGCATACAATCAAGGAGTTGGCCCCAGGCATCACCAAACCTCTGCTCGCCACCACTCTGACCCTTTGTGTCCTCCCGGAGAGGAATTCATTTATCCAACTTATTACCCTTTTATCTATACTTCGCTTCTCTACTTTCTCGTATAACCGGTCGTGGGGTACACTGTCGAATGCTAATTTGAAGTCTATGACTACTGCGTCAATTTCCTCCCCTTTGCCTGAAGTGTCAGCAATATCCTGACAGAGGCCTAGTAGTAGAGTATCTTTTTCGAAACCCATGATGGTTTCTAAAGATCCAGTTCTTTTCATACCAAAATTTTCGAACATATTTCGATTATATTTTTCCATCAACTTGCAATGCATACAATGGGTAAGAGCAAAATGTATATTTTCTATTGTTGTTTCCAAATCATTATATGATACGAATACCACAAACAGACGCTGTTATTCATGCACCCATCTTCCAAGTTGATTGTACCTATATATAATATTACAAAGGGACGCTTTCTTAGGGTCGTCTATAAGGAATAGATGCAGACAAAGAACATTTTGACCGTAAATCTAACAAACCTTTATCTGGAGTTACTTAAACAAGATTTTTTTTGGGTAGTCGCTAGACAGCTAGATTTTTTATCGACTCGCTAGATTTATAAGAAGTCGCTACGGCCTTTTTTAGGAGCTAGTGTGAATGCAACGTAGCTAGATCTAGCTACAAATTCGCTAGATGGGCAACAATGGAACTCCGTCCTCAAGGTTCATATTATTCGACTCCAGCAGAAGTGGTAATACCAGGAGTGCCAACCGTCCCGCATTGGCCGGGATTTCCCGTATTTTCAATATTCATCTCGCGTCCCGTACGAACTCTTTACAGAACGCTCTTTTCGAGGTATCGGAATAGTTTGTGATTCGGCAGAAAAAAGAAGCTTGAATCCTCTACAGAACGTTGAACATATAACATCAGTTATCTATCGAATATATTTTAGAGACGAAAAACTAGGAGTTGCTATGAGCTAAGCTAGCAATTTTAGCCGATTTTTCGTGTGTAGTTCAGGGCGCCGTTGGCGTCAAGAGCGTGAGCGAGAGGAACTGGATAAACACTTGGCTTATTCTACAACTCTGTATCGAGTGGCCAGCCGCAGCACTTCTCGAACGATGAATAATTCGCCATTACTATTCGCTAAGTATATCAAGTTTTGAATAACCCTTCAAATGCAAACATTACATCCCGTGAAATTAAAAGGGTAAGTTTAAAAAATATATCTAGAAAATAAGCTCACGTTTCCGTGTCACGAATAATTACATTTAATAGGAGAATCCGGTCTTCGCATTAGGGCGTCCACCTCGTGAGGATTCCCAAAACCGGTGAAATGAGCAAAAAAACTTCCCCACTAGCTTAGGCTAAGCTAATCCAAGGCTGAGTCCAAGGTGATCAAATTGTCTTCGAGGTAGGCGTACAAAAAGATTCATTGGAACGACTAATAGAGGAGCGAAATTTAGAAGTCATAATATGATTTTTTTAAAATAAGACTTCTATTTCACGCCAAGAATTTGTTTTCTTAAACAGATATTGATTGAATACCGAGGGAATTTTCCACTGTATCTGAAACCAATATATTTCTTTAAAAAAAAAGATACGGGACAAAGTGCGTCCCTTATTGATTTCCGAAAAACGGGTCGTCCCGTAACCGCTGACTGGTTATTAAAACCGGAGACCGGATATAAACCGCAAAAACCGGAGCCTCCGGACGAAAAACCGTAGAAGTGGCAGCCCTACTTCCCAAAGTCTCTGATATTGAAAATCCTCCCGCCAGTGAAAAAGGTGTATTCCTCTGACATATACCTTTGGAGTTCCCGGAATCTATCACAATTCCATAATTCAATTTATTCGTATCTGGTTGTACTTACATGGGGAAAACATTCATTTTGTTTTATTTCTGATCTTTAAATATGGAAAAAAACTTAGATCGTAAAAATGTCGGAGAAAACTCATATAATGCGGTCTTGAACGTCACAAGGAACGAAATCCGATGCAGAAATTTTAAGAGCTAAAAAACAAAAGATATATTCTTTTCAATGCAAATGGGAGGCTGAATATTTTGTTGTGCAAAACAATAACAAATCTGAAGTGCTGTTTACTACACCGGGAAATACTATCTGGTTTTATCAATGCAAACTGCGAGCGATATTACACCAAACACCATGTAACATTTTATGAAGAGTATCCAAGATATTGTTAGAGATATTCAACTTTGAGAGTTGAAAGACAATTTGAAGAGGAGAAAAACATTTTCGCTTCGCATAGTAATTTAAACATACTGCCGTGTCATCTGAGATGTCAAATATTATTGCAAAGTCATATAGTAGTAGTGAAATTCTTAAAGAGTGTAAAATATCTGCTATTAAAATTTAAATTAGAGCTATGCAAGGAAACCAAAGGCCACTGTTTACAGAATCTGCTCAAAATATCCCAATGAGTAGCGAATCTGTAACAAGGCGTGTGAACCCAATTGCAGGAGACATAAAAGGACAATATTATTGACTAAAATTGCACAGTGAACTTATTTTTCCTTGGCTTTGGACGAATAAACATATTAGATCGGTCTCTCCGCTCATGTGTTTCATATGATTTACATACAGTGATGCTACAACCAAGAAACACTTTTTGAGTGTGTCACCGCTTACTGGTAAAAGAGCAGGAAAGGATGCTTACGAAATACTTATGCAGTGTCTAACATGTATCAATGTTGATCTATCTAAGCTTGTTTCAGCTGTCAATGATGGTGTTTCCACCACGAATGGAAAAAACAATGGTCTGACTTCTTATTTGATAGAGGACGATATGATTCCTCAATTGATTGTCTTAAAACTGTTTTTAAAATCACCAACTATCTTTCGTCGAGGCCGCTCAATATAGGACTTCGGAAAATGCTTCTGGAAGACTTACAAGCTCCAAATTCTGAGCTTATTGCTCATGCCGATGTCAGGTGGCTCAGTCGTGTCAAAGCACTTGCCAGAGTGGGAAGTTTTTGAAGAGATCAAGGCCTTCTTAGTTCAAAACAATAAATCAGTCTTATTCCCTGTGGTTTTCAGCGATGCATTCAGGATAACATTCTCATTTAGGGTTAATCTCTTTTCTAACTTTAACGGTCTAAATTTAAAGCTTCAAGGGAGATGTATAACTGTTGCATTTTTGTATGAGGAAATGACAGCTTTTCAAAAGAATCTTGGGTTATCACTTGCCATGAAACACTTGCACCAACAAGTAAATATTTTCCAATTCTGGGAATCATCTGATTGCAATGACAAATTTCCTTTGTCAGCACTTGAGGCTTTTAAAGTTCTTTCAATGTTTGGAACAACTTACACGTCTGAACGTGCTTTTTTGATAATGAACAATATTAAAAACAACAAGTAAGATACCCTTGCTATGGCAGAAGTTGGAAGCACGTATTCTTAAAAAATTTCAGAGTTCTGGTTTACCTCCTATAAAGAGGGAAGAATCCACACCATTGGAATGTAAATCTTTCTAAGAATTTCCCCATACGTTAAAACTTCACTCTTCTAGCTCCAGTAGTTTGGATACAATACCACTTCAAAATTTTGAATTTTTCAAAATTGAAGCCTCCTATGAACTACATGGAAAATCCAATCGGTGGACAATTCATAGATTAATAATAGTTATCTAATTCATAAAGAATCTTACTAATATTCCGAGTAGTTTAGCTACAATATCATTTCAAAGCTTTGAATTTCTGAATTTGAAGTCATCTAGCGGAAACTACGAATTACAGTGCAAGTTCAATCAATGCAAACTTAATGGATTTATTAGAGCTATTCGATTCAAAAAGATTTTTCAAATATCTCTTAAAAGAAAAATTAGCTGCCCACAGACGAACAGACTGGGTGATCACATAAGCAAGGTTTTTCTTTTAAGAAAATGTACTAAAAAAGAGCAAGATTAACTACAGAACATTTGATGAGTGTATTCGAGTTGCTATTCACAAAGGTCAAATAAATATAAAAGAACTAGTAAATACTTTTCATAGCCAAGGATCACATTAAAAATAATATGATGAAGTAATTTCCACTTTTATATTCCATTTTGCAGTATTTACTATGTTTCACACTGTTAGGTTTATACCTAACTGTACAATATAGTTCATAAAAATGCTGTACTATTCACGTCATAATGATTGAGTTTATGATTCTAAAGAACTGCTTTGCTGCTTCAAAAACCATTGTTGATGCATTTGTTAATTTGATTTTATTTTTTTTTCTCAGTAACGGATTTATGGCTTATGACAATGGGGGTTGAAAAGTGGACAGCTTCAAAATTAGAAGAAAAGTTCTTTTATTTTCCATTTTGTTCCAAGAAAAGGCTAAATTGTTGTATTTAAAATTAATGTAAATTTTTAATGTGTCAATACGCGGAAAGCAGGCAGAATTTGAGAGATACTGTTATTCAATTGTAATTCGTATAGTGTGGCTATATTCTATAGCTCCTTCCATGGATCCGCATCTGTTGCTCCGTGAAAGAAGTCATCGCGTTGCTCATCATTGGAAAAAGATTGCTGACCTCTGCTCTAGACAAAAAATTTTAATAATTACTATTTCGGATTCAGAAGCACCTGTAACGTAAATATCCAAATCTCGAAACAGAATTTTTCACGATTACAATACTGACTCTATATACTTCGTATATGAGGAAGTAAAAACAAGTTTCGATACATCTACTGATAATAATTTAAAAAATTCTATACTGGACTTACTTGTGTCAAATATTATAATGGAAAAAATCTACATCTCATCCAAATCCAACATCACACCAACCCAGCCATCTTTTCTCATCGTTATTATCGTGTGTTCATCGGAAATTTCCGTTTGACACTGTTAAACTATATGAATTGAAGTTCACCAGAAGATCGCCCACTAAAGGCTAAGTTGAAGCTCTTAGAGGTTGCAGGAATAATTAAAACAGTATGTACATCAGAATACACGAACCACCACGATAAAATATGTGAGGACGAATATTGAACTAAGTAACTCAAGTCTGTTTTGGAGTTTTATTCTCGTAAATGCCTTTTACTATAAGAATCAAACATTTATACCTAATTTCAATCTTCTACCTACTCGGAAAGTTAGTTTAAAAAAGCATTACAATCCGTCATAAATAGGACTCGATTCTCCCGCTCTAATACAACTGCTCTTTAAGAGCGGCGCCACAGTCGAACGTTTATGACCGAGTCAAAGAGAAAGAGAGAGAGATAGAAATTCCTGCGTGTTTATATAAGTAAATAAGAGATCTTAACGAGACATTCAGGCGTAGATGCGAAATTTGTTGAAAACTTGGGTGAATTTCACCACTTGCCAACCATCCCTCTCGTAAATATGTTCTCCATCGATTCTCCTTCTGCCTGTTATTTTTTCTTACTACCTTAAGAGTTCCCCTCAGGATGTCTTTCTTTAGAAGGTTTACGTATATTACAGTGGAACTCGTTTATGGCGAGCACAGTTATAACGAGATCACGGCTATTGCCCAATGATTCCGTTTACATATTCTCAGTATCACTTTCGATCAGTGGTTACCAAACTGTGTGCCACAGTAGATTTTTAGGGATGCCGCGAAAAACTTTGTTTAGTAAATAAATCAACGATTTGCCTATGTTGATGGGTAATTACGGCAGTAATTTTTCTTCTAATAAATTGAGTATGTCGTAGTATCAATAAATGAATCAAGGCGTCATATTAAATGTCATCTTAGGAAACTCTTGATCCTGAAGAACATAGACTCGATTGAAAAAATGAAACCCGTCAAATGCCTGTTCTTGATACTATCCGCTTTATGAATGAAGCATGGGATAGTCACATCTCAGACCATCAGAAACTGCTTTAAAAATCAGGACTAAACTGCACGGAAGCTGATGAAGAAACAGGAGAAAATGATGACAATATACCATTATAAATTTGGTTAGTGAAATATAGATTGGATATTGACGTAGGATCGATTGACGAGTACGTGAACGTGGACGACAACATCGTGAGAGCAGAATCTCCAGCAGAAGAGGACATTCTCGCTGCAGTTAAACAACCAGAGGTTTCCGAAGACGACAGCGAGGAAGAAGAGGGTGGTGAGTGTCTGCTTCAAGTGATATCCAGCGCAAGAGGTACAATCTGCTTTAAAAACTGTTTTATGAAGCCAATGACATCAATCCCGAAATTTAAGTTCACCTTAGTAAAATGAAAGGTAATGTTTATAAATTTCACCTGAAAAGAAATTCGAAACAATCGACATAAATAATAAAAATATGTATTGCATTAAAAGATTTTTTGTATAATAAAATGATTTTACATTTGAATTGATTAGAGTATAACTACATAAATAAATCGTTTATATTGTTTATAATGTAATCAGAAGATATTTTTATTGTTCTTCATTGTTATTTTTGTAACTTATAAAAGTTCATATGTACCTACAATAACGGTTATAACTCAGATTATTCTTCGGTCCCTTGGATCTCGCTATTACCGAGTTACACGTTTCAATAGTTGTTTCTTTAGCATACATTCCAACAACTTACGACGTTAATAGAAATCGCATGTTTTTTCATTAGTTGAGCACAATCATTTGATCAATCAGGAGCATTTGACTTATTCTTCATAATTTCTATTATTTCAACGTCAATGGTTACTGCGGCTATTTATTTTTGTTTTTTTTTCTGACATCTTCAAACAGAATGTTGCAAGGTTTTCTATGTCTTGCACATAAATAAGTCTATAACTAAGTGTCGATGATTTATCGACATTTAAGCGGCCATTAGTATTCAAAATGAATTCAATTACTGTATCAAAAAGATGCAGTTACCAACTTTCTTATTTGACGTAATATTGTGTGGCGAAAATTGGACTGTGCAAATTTTCTGTAAAAAGAGAATGCTACGGCAAAGGACAAAGTTTCAAGGTGAGTGCTGGCCCATACTTTAAGTGACCTATCGCAATAATTTCTTCAGTGTTGTATAGATTTTGACGATTTTGTGCTGATAAACATTTTGTACTGACTCACAAATGTTATGATCTCTAATTTCATAATGTGTTTGGATGCGGTAACTGAGCATACATATCAGTATTATCAGTATTCAATTCGTTTTCTTCCCTACTGTTTCCATACCTAATTCATTTAAGAAGCTCATAACGACGATAAAAGTCCAAGTACAAATCTGGCTAAGTAGCTAAAAAGAGACGCATACACAGCTGACAAGCGATCAATGGCACCCATTGGCCTCTCCCTTCTGTTGGATGAACCGCACGACCCCGAGGGCCATAACGGAATTTCAGGCGGCGAAAAGTAGCCTAGATCGAGAAGGAATTACATGCTTGTGAATTACTCTGCTGGTAATGGTCATAACAAAATATTTTCCAACGAATTCTGGAGACTTCAGGATAGGACGGTGACTTATTACTCAAGTTTTCCACCAAAAGAAGAAAGGTCTTTGATTCACGGCGTATATATAATAAAGATTACGAGTCCTGGGAACAACAGTAGGTATTTTGAAATGCGGAGAAGAGAAAATGATCGCACGACAGTCCTTTCGCGGGCGTGGTCTCTTTCCTCCGATCGACGACATGAACCTGTTAAATGCCTTTCTAAGTAACATAGACACAAATATAGATTTTCTTTCAAACTGGATAGCAAGTGTATCGTTAACTAAATATTTAACTCAAGAAGTGTTGCATCCAGAGTCGTTTCTTCTCCATCCTAACCTATTGTCGGATATAACGAGCAATACTTTCCTGTCCCGAATTTCTGTTTAGAACGAAGCTCGTTTGTGTTTCAATTGATATTCCAATACAGAATGAAAATCGAGAACCAAACAAACTGTTTAAGACTTTAAATTGATGGAATATAGGGATCTGAAGATCCTATGCAGAGAGGCATAAGTTGTAATGTTGGACATATTTTAGAAACGAGAAACACGTCTGCTGTGATCGGGAATCGAACCCCGGTCTTTCACATGCCGGATGGATATTCTACCACTGAACTATCTTAGCAGATCAATTTTCTCGTTTCTGAACGCAGATGTTTTCTTGGTTTAGGCCGAACTGGCCAAGCTAATATCAACCAGCCCCAACGGATGTCCTCGAAGAGACACAGCGAAGAAAACTCCTCCCTCTCAAATGGTGAGATTGCCAAGCAAGAAATTGATGGAATATAGCGATCTGAAGATCCAAAATATTCCCAACATTACAGCTTATCCCTGTCTGCATAGGATCTTCAGATCTCTATATTCCATCAATTTATAGCTTGGTAATCTCTGATTAAAATTATTTAGAATATTTACAGACCGTTCGCTTGGAAAATTTGATATACATAATCCCATGAAGATTGCAACAATACGGTTGCCCTTACCGACGTCAGCGTGACAGGCTGACATACAAAGGCTTTTATTATAATGGGGATAGTACTGTAGATGAAACGAAATTGAAGGATACGAGTGAAATAAAAACGCACTGACCAACGCAGTGCTGCAGATATGCAAGAGGCTGCGAGCGAGGAACACGAAATCCAAAATTAGTCGAAAGGAAGAGGAGAAGAGAGGGAAGGGATGGATGGGAAGAAAGGAGGTGGAGAGATAAACGGCGTCTGGAAAGGAAAACGCGTAGGGGAATGTGAGGATCGCTTTCTGAACAGAGGGCGATACCAGCGGGGAGAGGGGGGGGGGGGGACAGCACGGGGTGTCTGCCTCATAACGAACACCCTTAGCACCATACACTCTAGTCCCTAATGCCGGACGAAGGAATCCAAGATTGAAACAGGGGCCATTGTGTTTTCTTTTTACTGGTACTAGAACATTTCGAGTCGAAAGGAGAAGTGATCTGCAGTCGAAGAATGGGGAGTGAGAGGGGGGAAAAGGGATAGAGTAGAGGGCGGGAGGATGGGTGGCGGGGGTGGCGGGAGGGAGGGGTGGCGGGAGGAGGGGTGGCGGGAGGGAGGGACGGCGGGAGGGACGGGCGGCGGGAGGGAGGAGTGACGGGAGGGAGGGGAGAGGTGGGAGAGGGCGGGGGGGAGAGGAGGCGAGAGAGGGTGGGAGGCAGCAGGGTGGGAGGCTGGAGGGTGGGAGGCTGGAGGGTGGGAGGCTGCAGGGTGGGAGGCTGGAGGGTGGGAGGCTGGAGGGTGGGAGGCTGGAGGGTGGGAGGCGGGAGGATGGGAGGCGGGAGAGTGGGAGACGGGAGAGAGTGGATGCAGGAATCGAGAGATGGGGTGGAGAAGGGAGAGGATGGTGGGTTGTAGTGGTGGAGGTAAGGGACAAAGATGTTTTACCATTTCGCGTCTTCGTCCAATGTTCGAAGTGCAAAGACATGTCATGGGTCACGCGCCACACTCGACTAACACATAGCTATTCTGTAATACATAATAAAATGATTACCTAAAATGAGTCACCATTTCGTCAGACTCTATAATTTAATGAAACTATTCCTTCTGCTTAAGTATTGCATCGAACCTATATGGATGGCTTCCAAACCCATAAGTAAATCTGCGAACTACTACGAAAGAGCTGCATCAGCCGAAACAATCGTTTCCATTCATGAGCAAGGCACGACGAGTGTACACGAATCACACGCGGAGCCATCTTGCAACCGTCCGCATCCATCCACCGAATGACACAGGAGAGAGCAACGCTCGCGTATATTTTTCATTCACGCCGACTGCCAAATCGATACTCGCCCGGACGAATCGCATCGACGCAGCTTTAATCGTTTAAATGTCAGGATACGCGGCTCTAAATGATTTCCGCGACAGAGGCTGCTGCGCGGGGATTCCAGCAAACGATAATAGCTAAGCGAACTCTGAAAGGATGTGAACGGGCCTCTGCGCAAAATAATCCACAAACATTCACAGAACTTGCAGTTAAATTGTTTATAAAAAAACTACGTTGCTTAAGGAGAAACTTTGGTGTCAGTGGACCTTTGCGAGGCAGAATAAAAGGGCTCGCAGACAGAAGGAAAAGTGGCATGACACGGTGGGAAAGAAAGGGCAGCGGTGAGAACAAGGCGATGTCGGGGAAAAGGTATGGAGGGAAGAGAGCAGGTTGGTTACTCGGAGCAAACACGCTTCACCCAACGAACCCTTCCCCTAACAACACCTCTTCTTAATTGTCCGCAAACCTTCTACTTCCCCCGAATCTGTTCCCTTCTCCACTCACTCTTTCCTTACGGCCACTTCCTCGTCCCTAAAAACTCTTCCCTCAGAATCTTCCCTCGACTCCCTCTCTCCCTTCCCCTCTCCCTATCTCCATCCCCCCTCTTTCCCTCCCCATTCTCGCTTCTCACCCTCTCTTCCCATCCTCTCTCTCTCCTTCCCTCCCCATCCTCTCTCTACTCTCTCTTTCTATCCCCACACTCTCTTTCCCTCACATCCTCTCTCTCTCTCTCTTTCTATCCCCATCCCCTCTCTTTCCTTCCCTAACCTCTCTCGCCATTCTCTCTTCTCATCTTCTCTTCCTATTCTCTCTCTCTTTCCCTCCCCATCCTCTCTCTCTTTCTCTACACCCTCTCTCTCTCTTTCCCTCTATATCCTCTCTCTATTTCTATCCCCATCCTCTCTCTATTTCTATCCCCATCCCCTCCCTTTCCCTCACCATCCTCTCCCCCTCTCCATCCTCTGCCCCTCCCCACACTCGTTCTCTTTCTATCCCCATCCTCTCTCTCCCCCTCTCCGTCCTCTCTCTTTCTCCCCACACCCTCTCTCTCTCTCTTTCCCTCTCCATCCTCTTCCCCTTCCCATCCCCTATTATCTCTATATCTCCTCCCCACCCCCACTCCCAAAATTCTCTCCCTCTCTCTCCCTTCTCAATGCGCTTCCTCCACGCGCATCTCTTCGTCACGGACGAGGCGGCGTCGGCAAAGAAATGTTTGCTCGGGGGCTTTGTCGAGGCTATCGGCGCTTAATTAAGGGGATTCGGGGAGAGGTGAGGGCTAAAGGGACCTATTCAGCGGTCGCAGCTATCGGGAGTTGAAGGGAAAAGAGGCAGCCGAGAGCAAGGAAAGAATAGGAAGAAATAGAAAAGGGAATCGGCGAAATATAAAGGCGATAAAAAATGGAAATCTATCGACACCCTGCGATAGCACCACAGAAATGGGCGAAAACAATCGCGTCCGATTTCATTCCAAATGACCGCCGAAGTGACATCACTCGAGCGGTGTCCACGGGATTTACGAACGGATTGTCGTGGTGCGCCCATAGTCTCCCGGGCAGACTAATAGAACATACGGGAAAAGAGGAATAGCGCATGCGATATAGAAATTGTTCCGACAAGACAGAGAGGTGATCGAGGAGTAAATGTCGAAGAAAATATTCGTGGGCGACGAAATGGAGTTGAAGGATACACTTCCAATGGTCGTCGATTTGCTGATACAAAAATATACTCACGAGGAGACTTGAACCGATAATAACATGGCAGCAAACAAGAGAGTAGCACCAGAAATCTTAGTAGATAATTCACGCCCAAATACTTAGTTTTAATGATGGAAAATAAAGAAACAGCAACAGTACTTGGCGGTATTTTCGAGTAGAGAAACGCCACTTCCTGTATTGACAGCAGTGCACCGTAAACATCAAAAATAGATGACAAACGATTGTTCCGAGGCGATTGAAGAAAAGAGTCGCTCGCACAAAATGCGCGAGGTAGTCGGGAGGAAGGGGAAATGGTGAAGAGCGAAAGGATTTCATGACGCGGGAATAAGTATGAACCACGATAGACGCAACGTTCACCGGAAAATAAGCGTCCCAGAAGACGAAACATATGCTCTGTCACTAATGAGGAGACATCATAACGAAGCACGATACCTCAGGCACGCTATTCGCGATTCGTACAAAACGAGAATTTTGCGAACTGATTAATTGACAGGTAAGAGTCACGGTGTGGATATATTGCTAAACGCAACGCCTCGGCATGATTGATTTGCTCAACAGGAAAAACAGCAAAACAAGAATGAACATTTAAGTACAGACAATGAAGAAATTAGGTACTTATGTTATGCATCGACTTTCGGTGTATCGCCATTGTAGCCGAAATAAGCATCTTGGTTTCATAACATTGTTTTGGCTATTAGAGATACCTAAAATACATATTTTTCAATTTTTGATACTCAAGTGCTTTTTCTCGAAAAGTTCATTTGGATGATAGCGGATATTTTACAGATTCGCTAAAGTAACAAATGAATGAAGTAAAGGGACATTCTTAAATTTCTCGAGGACTAAATTGAGTCGTTTGATTTAAAGAGAACGCCCATTTCTCAAAAGAAATGACTCACTCCACCCGTCCTTACACACGTATATAAGGAGCTTAATACTAGACCAGGGATGTACAAGATGTCGATCGCGATCAACTGGCTGATCGCTAAACTCGTTTTTAGGTCGATCTCTGAACATGCTGCTTTGGCTGTGATTATATGCTTCCGGTCACAGTATCTGTACTGTGTATGGTCGAACAGAGGACAGCGATTAAGCAACTATACAAGGAGGCGCTCGCAAGAGTTAGAGCAGCGTTCTGTAGTGCATTTAATAATTACAGGAAGGTCTTACACGACAATTTGGTTGAGAACCCAAAAGCATTTTGGTTGTGTAAGGGAAATACAAGGTAGAGGTCCCGCTACTGAGTCACTGAGAACCGAAACAGGAAACGCAGTTCATGAGAGTGAGGAGAAAGAAAAGTTGCTTAACGAACGTTTTCAGAAAGCTTTTACTGCGATTAGCGTTGAATATGAACCTATTCCTATGCATCAGGCTTACTCGATGGAGGATTTGGTCCTTTCGATGGAATGAATAACGCACCAACTTCGCTCGATTAAACAAAATAAATCTCCCGGGCGGAGAAAATATTCGCTCGAGTACTAAAAAAAAGCATCTGAAATTGAAGCGTATCTGAAAACAATATTCAAGAAATCAATTGCGCAAGATGGTGTTCCAAAAGACTGGAAATTAGCGCACGTTACACCCAAGGTGGCGGCAAAGAGAATCCTGATAATTACAGGACGGTTTCTTTAACATCTTTATTGTGCATAATACTCGAGCATATTATCTTTAGCTCTGTTATGCGTTTCTTAGATGGTCGTTTATCTCTTAGCAGATAACAGCACGGATTTCGAAAAGACAGATCATGTGATAAGCAACTCGGCCTCTTCGTGAATGATTTGTTGCGATGCGGAGAGAAAAATGTTATAGGCACAGATAACAATAAACTGACGTTTATAGGCAGAATCGTGTGGAATAGTACAGAGAAAGTAGGGGAAGCGTGTTATTTTTTACTAGTTAGACCGCAGGTGGAAGATGCCTCCAGTATATGGGATCCGTATGAGAAGGGCCATATAATTAAGTTAGAAAGAGTACAGCAGAGAGCAGCCAGATTCGTTAAACAAAAGTGCGGACATATGGAAAGCGTCACATCATTATTGAAGGACTTAAAATTTAGGTATCTGGAAGACCGTAGAAAGTGCTCGAAGTTAAGGAACCTAGAGAAATACAGATCAGAATGTCTAGCGGAGGATGTAGAGGGAATAGTTGAGGCTCTAACGTAGGTACATAGGCAGACACGATCATGGCTATAAGATACGTGAGATCGATTGTAGGATGGAGAGTTACAGAGACTCATTCTTTCTGAGAACAATACGGGACCATAACAGGAAAGACATCTGCGAATAACGAGTGTTAGATAGGCCTCGGTGCATTGCTCCCCCTGCCAACTACCGGTTTGGTGAATTGAAGGGTAACATGTAGATGTAGATTTCACATAAATTACTTCTGTACTGACGACAAAGGGCAGAAGCACTGCGCGGGAAGATCCGGATTAAGTGGAAGGCCGCCTCTTACGACAACATATATTTTTAATCAAACAAAGCTGGGTTTCGAGGCAGAGGCTGCTGGTTTTATGGCACTCGAATGTTGACAATTTTTTGTTCCTTTCTGGCTCCCCAACTAGTTTTACACTCCATCCTACGCATACCAGGGCATCGAACACGAACCGAATCGAAAACAGAAAAAAAACAATATTTTTAGTCGGAGTGAAACCGAACCCGAACTGAAAAAATATTTTTTTTTTTAACCCGAGCCGAAACCAGAAACCGTTATTTAGTTCATTTCCTTCTTTTGGTTCGCATAAACGCTCAAATGTGCCTCTTTTTGAAAAGATCAAGCTTCTATGCCGAATAAGTCCGATAACCTCAAGTGCCTAGGATAGTCCTGAGAGTACGTGTTTCTAAGTCTCTGTATATATACATATATATATATATATATATATATATATATATATATATATTCACTTTACGTTACTCTTTCGCTGAAGAAGGGCATAGGCCCGATAAGCTTGCGTGTGTTTTTGTGTTCGTGTGTTTTACGTGTCTCTTCGACGCCCCCAGCAGCCTGCCAGCTTGGTCCTCAACTTGGTGAGTGTGCGCTGGGCTTCCCTCAACACCTTGTTGCCATCCTCATCACTACCTTTTCTTTTCCTTTAGTTAATATATATATATATATATATATGAAAAACTGAAAGAAAGGATGTAGTCAGCATGAAGTTGGAATATCGCATAAGAAATTTGGAAAATGGGAATAAATTAAAACCAGTATCAAGGATACCTTGGATAAAGTGATTGGAAAACAAGAGAAGAAAATCAGAAAACCATGGATCACTAAGGAAATGCTGGAGAAAATTTATGAGACGAAAATGGAAAAAACGTAAACAGTGAAGAAGGCAGAGACACCTATAGAAATATAAACAATAAGTTGAGAAGGGTAACAGATAAAGCTAGAGAAATTTGGATAAAGGGAAAATGTGATGAAATACAACAAATGGAGAAGTTAGGACCGTACAATATGAAATATAAGATAAGAAGTCTAAAGAAATTATGAATACGAATGGGAAGAAACAAAGGATGTAGCACAGGTATGGAAAGAATATATTAAGGAACTATACAGCAAGGAGGATGGATCAGCAAAAATAGAACTGGAAGATGAGGAAAACATTGAAGAGGACAACTTAGGACCAACTGTTATGGAGAGCGAAGTAGAAAAAGCGATAGTGGAACTAAAGAAGGGGAACGCCACAGACAGCGATGAATACCGGCTGAGGTACTTAAAGTCATGGGATCAGAAGAACTAAAAGCTATCACGAAATTAATTAATAAGATTTACGACACAGGAGAGTGGCCTCGGGATTTCCTAGAAGTAACAATGATCCCTCTAAAGAAGAAGCCAAAAGCAACGCAGTATAAAGACTACAGAACGATAAGCCTTCTGTCGCACACTTCGAAGATCATCACGAGGTTTCTTAATAAAAGGTTGGAGAAAAAGGCAGAAGAAATGATAGGGAAAGATCAATTCGGTTTCAGGAAAGGACGAGGAACTAGAGATGCTATAGGGGTAGTTAGATATCTGCGTATGTTTCGTAGACTGGCAGAAGGCCTTTAAGAGAGTAAATTGGGTAATATTGATGAAGATATTAAAGGATATAGGAGTAGACTGGAAAGACAGGAGAATGATTAGGAATCTATATGAGAATCAAGTTGTAAAGGTCAGGTTTGAGAATGTGGACACCTGCGGAGTAAATATCGGTAGAGGAGTAAGACAGGGCTGCTGCCTATCGCCGACCCTATTCAATATATATGGAGAAAGTGTAATGCAAGAAGCGTTAGAAGGCACAGGAGATTTCAAAATTGGAGGAAGTATTATAAGAACAGTAAAATACGCGGATGGTCAAGTACTTGTAGCAAGAAAGGAAGAAGAACTCCAGAAAATGATAAATAGACTAGTAAAAAAAGGTAGAAAATACAGTATACAGAAAAATCCAAGGTCATTGGAATATCGGGCAAAGAAGAGAATCTGAAAATAAGTATTGGAGGAAAGCCTTTAGAACAAGTTTCAGACTATAAATACCTTGGAAGCATCATAACAATAGAAGCAAAATGTACGAATGAGATCAGAACTAGAATAGGAAAAGCAAAAGCGGCTTTCAGAAGAAAGAAACACCTACTTACGGGGAATATAAGGGAAGATATCAGCAAGAAGTTCATAAAATGCTATGTATGGAGTATAGCTTTGTACGGGGCAGAAACATGGATGCTAAGGAAAAATGACATCAAATACTTGGAAAGCTTTGAAATGTGGACTTGGAGGATAATTCTGAAGACAAAATGGGCGGATAGGATAAAAAACGATGAAATGCTACAAAGAGTAGGAGAGAAGCGAATGATTATACAGACTACTAGAAAGAGGAAGGCAAACTGGGTTGGACATTACCTGAGGAGAGAGAGTATGATTAAAGACGTGTTAGAAGGAAAATTAGATGGAAAAAGGGAAAGAGAGTTATCAAGATATAAAGAGGACAACGGAAAATAGGAGTATATGGAGAACCAGGTTTAACCATAAATAATCTCGGACCTGTCTACGGACAGACTACCTATGATAATATATATATATATATATATATATATATATATATATATATATATATATATATATATATATATATAACAGCTTACGGAAAAGGAAAGGTAAAATGGATATATGGATGTCAACAAGGTGTTGGGATGAGGAAACCCAGTGAACACTCACCAATCAGACGACTTCAGGTTGGCGAGGCCCCGGGGATGTCGAAGCGACACACGTAAAAGAACACTAAAACACAGGAACATCACAAACGTAGAAGCTTTCGGAATTATTCCTTCATCAGCTACAGAGAGAGAACTGATGGCGGTGACACTGGGTGGAGGCATGGGGGTGGAAGGGTAGTGCGGAAAGGTCGAGGATTGGAGGATACGGAGGGGGTTGGGGATTGGATATATATATATATATATATATATATATATATATATATATATATATATATATATATATATATATAAACTTAAGGAAAAGAAAAGGTAGTGATGAGGGTGGCAACAAGGTGTTGAAGGAAGCCCAGCCGACACTTACAAAGTTGGGGACCAAGTTGGCAGGCTGCTGGGGGCGTCGAAGAGAAACGTACAACACACGAACTCAAAAAAACACAAACAAACACACAAGCTTAACGGGCCTATGCCCTTCTTCAGCGATTTGTATAATCCCTATTTCGTTTTTTTATAAATCCTACCTCTAAAAACAATTTCAGCTCCGTAGAACATACGGAAATATATAAACCTTGAAAATTTGGTTAAACAATTGCGAATTTTTAGCGGCCGCATTGTTGCACTTTCTTAAGATTTTCGTATTTTCTAGTCGGTTTTGCAAAAAAACCTACCTAAGAAAAAAATTTCGAATCTCCAGCTCATCTGGAAGTGCCTAAACATTAGTATCCTCCTATATGTTATATATATGTTATGTTATATCCTCCTCTGTAAGGAACGTCTATATATAATGATATATATATATATATATATATTCTCTCTCTGTAGCTGAAGAAGGAGTAGTTCCGAAAGCTTTACGTTTGTGATGTTTCTGTGTTTTTGTGTTATTTTACGTGTGTCGCTTCGACATCCCCGGGGTCTCGCCAACCTGAAGTCGTCTGATTGGTGAGTGCTCACTGGGTTTCCTCATCCCAACACCTTGTTGACATCCATATATATATATATATATATATATATATATATATATATATATATATATTAGCAATCGTTACTTATAATTTGAAGAGGAATTAAGGATTAAAGCATATCTGTTATTTGCCGTAAAAGTTTCGGTCGATTGGAGAAACACATTTTAGTCAGCATTTGAAGTAAGGCTGTTCATCAAAAGCTGAATGAGTAAGTCTCGTTTTCTCTATAAATATTATCTTTTATTCCAAGAAGATGTTTAGTAAAGCTATGATTAATATAAAATGAAATAACAGAAAGTATTGGATTGTTCTCTTTTGACAAATTCACACGTGATATATATAAAACTTTCATTAATTTCTAGAATCTTCAAGTACATACTTTTATATTTAAAATCAGTATTAGGTAAAAGCATAAACACCATGCAAACTACTACCCTGTCTTCAATTTTTCAATTATTATTTTGTCGAGAAATATCATAGTAAACTTCGTTCATAAAAATGTTTCGATTTTGCTGCATTATTTTAGTAATTGAAAATATAAACATTATTATAAAAACATTTACTTGGTTTAATTAAAAACATCCGTAGATAAAGAGTACATTAATGTAAATTTAACCAAAAATTTACGGTCGGAACAATGAAAACCTAAACGGTATTCATGATGATTGCTGGAGTGAAGCCGGTACAGAAATTTTGCGTTTTGTAAGGCGCGGAAAGAAAACCGGAGCGAAAAAGATCGGTTCGATGGTCGGATGCATACACCCAAAGTGACAAACAAACAAACAATATCCTCTTCTGCTTAATGTAATGAATTTAATAAAATAATTTATTACATGCATAAGGCCTACATCCTTCATGTATATATATACGTATATAATTAATGTTTCATAAATTATTGCTTGTAGATAATGTGAGGAAAAGGGATGAAAAGGTAGACCCTAAGTATCTAAAGTCTAAGAACATTTGCTTAAGACGAATTCCGATTAAATTTGGTAGTTTCTATGCGAAAAAAGAAGTCGAAAATGACAATCCGTTCAAATCATTCGATCAGAGTTGAAAGTGGAAACAATAATGAACATTTTCTTTGAATAATAAAACAATTATTCGAGAAAGTATGTTATTTAGAAAAAAGTTCTACATGTGCTACTAATTTTAATTTCTTCGAGTTTTTGAGTGTGCTTAAGCCCAAGAGTCATAAAACGAAGATATAATTAGCTCTTCAGAAGATAAAGAACCACTTAATAAGACAGTGCCTCCCACCACCAAGAACGAAACTCCTTAACAATGAATTGACCCGGCAATGGTTGCTGTTCAATATAGAGAAGATGAGTGAGCGAGGGAAGAGGATGAGGGAGTGAAGCAAGAGGATGAGGGAGAGAGGGAAGTGGATGAGGGAGCGAGGGAAGAGGATGAGGGAGCGAGGGAAGTGGATGAGGGAGTGAGGGAAGAGGATGAGGGAGTGAGGGAAGAGGATGAGGGAGCGAGAGAAAAGGATGAGGGAGCGAGAGAAAAGGATGAGGGAGAGAGGTAAAAGGATGAGGGAGCGAAGGAAGAGGATGAGGGAGTGAGGGAAGAGGATGAGGGAGCGAGGGAAGAATATGAGGGAGCGAGGGAAGAGGATGAGGGAGTGAGGGAAGAGGATGAGGGAGAGAGAGAAAAGGATGAGGGAGCGAGGGAAGTGGATGAGGGAGCGAGGGAAGAGGATGAGGGAGCGAGGGAAGAGGATGGGGGAGTGAAGCAAGAGGATGAGGGAGAGAGGGAAGATGATGAGGGAGCGAGGGAAGAATATGAGGGAGTGAGGGAAGTGGATGAGGGAGCGAGGGAAGAGGATGAGGGAGTAGGGAAGAGGATGAGGGAGCGAGGGAAGTGGATGAGGGAGTGAGGGAAGAGGATGAGGGAGTGAGGGAAAAGGATGAGGGAGCGAGAGAAAAGGATGAGGGAGAGAGAGAAAAGGATGAGGGAGCGAGGGAAGATTACGAGGGAGTGAAAGAAGAGTATGAGGGAGTGAAGTAAGAGTATGAGGGAGAGAGGTAAAAGGATGAGGGAGCGAGGGAAGAGGATGAGGGAGTGAGGGAAGAGGATGAGGGAGCGAGGGAAGAATATGAGGGAGCGAGGGAAGAGGATGAGGGAGTGAGGGAAGAGGGAGAGAGAGAAAAGGATGAGGGAGCGAGGGAAGTGGATGAGGGAGCGAGGGAAGAGGATGAGGGAGCCAGGGAAGAGGATGGGGGAGTGAGGGAAGAGGATGAGGGAGTGAGGGAAGAGGATGGGGGAGAGAGGGAAGTGGATGAGGGAGCGAGGGAAGATGATGAGGGAGCGAGGGAAGTGGATGAGGGAGCGAGGGAAGTGGATGAGGGAGCGAGGGAAGAGGATGAGGGAGCGAGGGAAGAGGATGGGGGAGTGAGGGAAGAGGATGAGGGAGAGAGGGAAGAGGATGGGGGAGCGAGGGAAGTGGATGAGGGAGCGAGGGAAGTGGATGAGGGAGCGAGGGAAGATGATGAGGGAGCGAGGGAAGTGGATGAGGGAGCGAGGGAAGATGATGAGGGAGTGAAGGAAGAGGATGAGGGAGAGAGGGAAGAGGATGAGGGAAAGAGTGAAGATGATGAGTGAGCGAGGGAAGTGGATGAGGGAGCGAGGGAAGAGGATGAGGGATTGAAGGAAGAGGATGAGGGAGCGAGGGAAGAGGATGGGGGAGTGAGGGAAGAGGAAGAGGGAGCGAGGGAAGAGGATGAGGGAGTAGGGAAGAGTATGAGGGAGTAGGGAAGAGGATGAGGGAGTAGGGAAGAGGATGAAGGAGCGAGGGAAGAGGATGAGGGAGTAGGGAAGAGGATGAGGGAGTGAGGGAAGTGGATGAGGGAGCGAGAGAAAAGGATGAGGGAGCGAGGGAAGAGGATGAGGGAGTGAGGGAAGAGGGAGAGAGAGAAAAGGATGAGGGAGCGAGGGAAGTGGATGAGGGAGCGAGGGAAGAGGATGAGGGAGCGAGGGAAGAGGATGGGGGAGTGAGGGAAGAGGATGAGGGAGTGAGGGAAGAGGATGGGGGAGAGAGGGAAGAGGATAGGGGAGCGAGAGAAAAGGATGAGGGAGCGAGGGAAGTGGATGAGGGAGCGAGGGAAGATGATGAGGGAGTGAAGGAAGAGGATGAGGGAAAGAGTGAAGATGATGAGTGAGCGAGGGAAGTGGATGAGGGAGCGAGGGAAGTGGATGAGGGAGCGAGGGAAGTGGATGAGGGAGCGAGGGAAGTGGATGAGGGAGCGAGGGAAGAGGATGAGGGATTGAAGGAAGAGGATGAGGGAGCGAGGGAAGAGGATGGGGGAGTGAGGGAAGAGGAAGAGGGAGCGAGGGAAGAGGATGAGGGAGTAGGGAAGAGGATGAAGGAGCGAGGGAAGAGGATGAGGGAGCGAGGGAAGAATATGAGGGAGTGAGGGAAGTGGATGAGGGAGCGAGAGAAAAGGATGAGGGAGAGAGAGAAAAGGATGAGGGAGTGAGGGAAGATTACGAGGGAGTGAAAGAAGAGTATGAGGGAGTGAAGTAAGAGTATGAGGGAGAGAGGTAAAAGGATGAGGGAGCGAGGGAAGAGGATGAGGGAGTGAGGGAAGAGGATGAGGGAGTGAAGGAAGAGGATGAGGGAGCGAGGGAAGAGGATGAGGGAGAGAGAGAAAAGGATGAGGGAGCGAGGGAAGTGGATGAGGGAGCGAGGGAAGAGGATGAGGGAGCGAGGGAAGAGGATGGGGGAGTGAGGGAAGAGGATGAGGGAGTGAGGGAAGAGGATGGGGGAGCGAGGGAAGTGGATGAGGGAGCGAGGGAAGTGGATGAGGGAGCGAGGGAAGAGGATGAGGGAGCGAGGGAAGAGGATGGGGGAGTGAGGGAAGAGGATGAGGGAGAGAGGGAAGAGGATGGGGGAGCGAGGGAAGTGGATGAGGGAGCGAGGGAAGTGGATGAGGGAGCGAGGGAAGATGATGAGGGAGCGAGGGAAGTGGATGAGGGAGCGAGGGAAGATGATGAGGGAGTGAAGGAAGAGGATGAGGGAGAGAGGGAAGAGGATGAGGGAAAGAGTGAAGATGATGAGTGAGCGAGGGAAGTGGATGAGGGAGCGAGGGAAGTGGATGAGGGAGCGAGGGAAGTGGATGAGGGAGCGAGGGAAGTGGATGAGGGAGCGAGGGAAGTGGATGAGGGAGCGAGGGAAGAGGATGAGGGAGCGAGGGAAGAGGATGGGGGAGTGAGGGAAGAGGATGAGGGAGCGAGGGAAGATGATGAGGGAGCGAGGGAAGTGGATGAGGGAGCGAGGGAAGATGATGAGGGAGTGAAGGAAGAGGATGAGGGAGAGAGGGAAGAGGATGAGGGAAAGAGTGAAGATGATGAGTGAGCGAGGGAAGTGGATGAGGGAGCGAGGGAAGTGGATGAGGGAGCGAGGGAAGTGGATGAGAGAGCGAGGGAAGTGGATGAGGGAGCGAGGGAAGTGGATGAGGGAGCGAGGGAAGAGGATGAAGGAGCGAGGGAAGAGGAAGAGGGAGCGAGGGAAGAGTATGAGGGAGTGAGGGAAGAGGATGAGGGAGTGAGGGCAGAGGATGAGGGAGCGAGGGAAGAGGATGAGGGAGTAGGGGAGAGTATGAGGGAGTAGGGAAGAGGATGAGGGAGTAGGGAAGAGGATGAAGGAGCGAGGGAAGAGTATGAGGGAGTAGGGAAGAGGATGAAGGAGCGAGGGAAGAGGATGAGGGAGTGAGGGCAGAAGATGAGGGAGCAAGGGAAGAATATGAGGGAGTGAGGGAAGTGGATGAGGGAGTGAGGGAAGAGGATGAGGGAGTGAGAGCAGAGGATGAGGGAGCGAGGGAAGATGATGAGGTAGCGAGGGAAGAGGATGAGGGAGAGAGCAAAGAGGATGAGGGAGAGAGCAAAGAGGATGAGGGAGATCGGGAAGAGGATGAGGGTGCGAGGGAAGAGGATAAGGGAGTGAGGGAAGAGGATGAGGGAGTGAGGGAAGAGGATGAGGGAGCGAGGGAAGTGGATGAGGGAGCGAGGGAAGTGGATGAGGGAGCGAGGGAAGAGGATGAGGGAGCGAGGGAAGAGGATGAGGGAGTGAGGGAAGAGGATGAGGGAGTGAGGGAAGAGGATGAGGAAGTGAGGGAAGAGGATGAGGGAGCGAGGGAAGAGGATGGGGGAACGAGGGAAGAGGATGATTGATAGATAGATAGATAATCGTCTTTATTCGGGCGAAATTTAGACCATTAGGTCCATTTTTACATTTAACCCTTCGTCAATATAATAAATATAAGAAAAGGTGAAGTAAGATATTACAATGAGCATTACATAAATAGTATATACCTAAATCATACAGAGCAAAAAATATTAAATTTAAGACAGATTAGAGATTGTGGGGAAAACCTAGGTAAAACAGGCATATCCTCCCTAGTAAAACCCACGCAGTAAAACACCCACTGAGAAGAGGGGTGTGAAAAACCTGCGAAAACCCTAGATAGTGCACATATGATAATATAGTAGTACAACATTAAATAGAAAGGAGTATGTATAGTAAGTGTTCGTATACACAGCGTCGTTGTATACCGTCATAAAAATACATATATAGGTAATAACGTAATGCAATGAAGAAATATAATACAATAAATAGGCAGAATAAGATGAAATAAGTTGAAATATATACAATGAATATGGAGATTGTTGTTGGATCATGCATGACATAAGAAAGGAGGAAATGATATAAAATAACGCATACGATATAAAACAATACATAATGATATAAAGTAATACGAAATAGTATAAAACCAATACAAAATGATATGAAACAGTATAAAATAGTATGAAGCAATGCAGAATGGTATAAAACAATATAATACAATGAGAATTAGTATAAACACTATAACTTAGTAGACACTAGACAAAGAAAATGTAACAGTCGAAGAAGGCGTACATTGTGAGAACTCGATAACCTGCGAAGAAATTAATTAATGTTCAATAAGTAAGGAAGAGTGAAGGCAATAGGTAAGAAGAATATGTTAAAGCTGACCTGAGTTTTGGGCAGAGAACAGCAATTTAAAGTATTTATGTTTGAATATGTGGAGAGATGTTGCGTTTTGGAGGTCAGTAGGTAGGGCGTTCCAAAGTCTACAAGCTGTAACATGGAAGGATTTATTATAAATTTCCGTCCTGTGATGTGGGATCAGGAAGAGATTGGTGCCCCTAGTGTTGGCGTTGTGTACAGAGTTCATTTGGGAAAATTTGGAGTTCAGATACTGTGGGTTTTGAAGAGTTATAATTCGGTAAAATAACGAGAGGAGGTGAAGACGTCTACGAGCTTCAGTGCGAAGCCAGCCTAACGTATATAGAGGTTGAATGACATGGTCTCTCTTTTGGAGATCCCAGATGAATCTTACGCAGGAATTTTGTGCACGCTGCAATTTTAGAGATAGCTTGTTAGATAGATCTTGATAGACCGTATCGCAGTAATCGAGGTGAGGAAGGACTAGACAGGTGATAAGACGCTTGCGAATGGAGAAATGGGTAATGCTTTTAATTCTTTTAAGTGAGTGAAGTGAACTGTTAACAGTATTACATATTTTAGTTATATGATCAGTCCAGGTCAATGTGTCGTTGAATACTAACCCGAGATTGGTTGCAGTTTTTTGGAAACGAATGACAGAGTTATTGAGCATAATCGGGGGAAGTTCCGAGAAGTTTAGTGACGAGAGAAGTTTGGGATACCCAATAATAATAGACTGACTTTTTAAAGGATTAATTTTGAGGAAATTTACATTGCTCCATTTGGATAAAGAAGTGAGGTCATGGTTCATTTTATCAATGATAATGATAATGATATATAGATTTGGAGATCATCAGCATAAAGGTGGTATTTACAGTGAGCAAGCTGAGAAGATATGTCATTAATGTACAGAGAGAAGAGCAGTGGCCCGAGGGTGGAAACTTGTGGTACACCACGTGTCACATTAATCCATCTTGAGGAATGATTGTCAGTTACGACCTTTTGATGGCGATCATTGAGGTATGAGGAAATTAGGATTAACGAATCTGAGAAGTTCAGGATGCGAAGTTTGGTTAGAAGTATGTTTAGATCTATAGATTCTAAAGCTTTACGGAAGTCCAGAAGAGTTATGATAGTAACTTCTCTTTTGTCCATTGCTAATCTGATAACGTCAGTGATTTTGAAGAGTGCTGTGGTAGTGCTGTGTGATTTTCGGAATCCTGATTGTAGAGAATCGACGATATAATTTCTAATTAGAAAATATGTGATTTGTTCATGTAAAACCTTTTCAAATGCCTTTGATAATACAGGAAGTAAACTGATGGGCCGAAATTCAGTTATATCAGAAGTAAGTTTTTTCTTAGGTATGGGACGGACTATGGCGAGTTTCCATTGCGATGGGAATTTGTTTTGCATAAGCGACCAATTGAATATATGAGTGATGACGGGTAGAACTAGATGTATAATCTTATGAAGAAAAACTATTGGAATTTCGTCAGCACCTTGTGTTCTGGACTTGATTTTACGTAAACATTTAAGTACTTCCAGCTGAGTTACAGGAGAAAATTGGAATGGTGGAGGGAGTGAAGGAAGAGGATGAGGGAGCGAGGGAAGAGGATGAGGGAGCGAGGGAAGAGGACGAGGGAAAAAAAGAAAGAAAAATGTCTTTATTGGCGAGGTTGAGGCTAAGTAGCCCCCTATTCCACCTAACCATTAGTGAGGGAAGAGGATGAGGGAGCGAAAGAAGAGGATGAGGGAGCGAGGGAAGATGATGAGGGAGCGAGCGGAGCGGAGGTTAAGAGAGATTCCCCATGAAGCAAGATTGCGATCGATATCTGAGCGCTTACTCTCGTCCCTAAAGTTATGGAAAATTGAACCGGCGGAAATCCTTCTCAGAATAATTTAAATCGATTCGATAAGAATTTAGACTCAGAAAGAGGAGAGAGTGAGGATCCAAAAGGACATTTCAACCGAAACACAAAGCTGTAGAGATAACGCAAAAATTAAATTCGTTCTATAGAAAGAAATGCCAATATACTTTAAACCTTAACATAAATCTATAAAAATATTGTCAGCTCAATTATTAGCAACTTTTGTATTACTTATGGCGATGAATATATTATTATAAAACTATTCAACTCAAGAATTTTAAATAACTCGAAAATAGCTTAAGCTAGTATCAAGCAATCTTTTAGATTTAAAGAGAACGACGCCTCAAGAGACTTTCTAGTGATCTCCGTGTTACATCACGACCCGAGTTCTATTCCAGGACCGTTTCTGTCCTCCATCTGAATAAGATGAGAATAGGTGCAGAGTACTTTCGATTCGAAATATTAAAATTACTTTAAAAACCGCACGAACTTGTGACCTAAACCGATGAACGCCTTACAAAATGACGGTTAATTTTCCTAGCGTCGACTTTTAAATACGCGTCGATTTGATGCACACATTCGTTTTTAACGCGAAAATTTCTCATTTTCGATTAGAATATTTTCCTTCGTCAATTTGCTGATTTAGTGAAATTACGTAGGTTGCATTTCATCATTAGAGAAAATTGGTACAGAGTTATTAAAACTAATAAAAAGTTTATAAATAATAATTTTTATACTGCAACTTCTTTATTTTGAATAATTTTACTTCACCTATCCACTTGTGTCGTGTGAAAATTTTTCAAATACTGGTATGGTTGATTCATAATAAGTACAGGGAAGTACAAGCTATTAGTAATTCGACACGCCCTGCAAATAATATTCCCGTCTCGATGGCACACGGATGGCGCCACGAGGAGAGGAAGAAGAAAAAATTAAAAATGGTTTGAGAGGAAGAGAATGAGAATAATCTGTCACGTGGGCTACAAAAGAGAAATGTGTACGATGTTGGGATAAGATTTACGGTCCATGCCCTTTGTCAAAATGCTTGATTCATACGCTGGAAAAGGATATACTAAGCGATCGACGACTCCGAAACTCAGACGATAGAGAAAAAGGATTAGGGTACGAGAGGAGGAGAAGAAAAGATGAGGGGGAGAGAGCGGAAGGGGGAGAGGGGAGGAGGAGGAGAGGGGAGGAGTAGGAGAGGGGAGGAGGAGGAGAGGGGAGGAGGGGGAGAGGGGAGAAGAGGGAGAGGGGATGGGTGAGGAGGGGAGAGGGGATGGATGAGGAGTGGAGAGGGGAGAATGGGGAGAGGGGAGGGGGAGAGGGAAAGAGAGGAGGGAGGAGTGGGAGAGAGGGGGATGGGGAGAGGGGAGGAGGGTGTGAGAGGAGGGGGAGAGAGGAGGATAGGTAGAGATGAGGAGGGGGAGAGTGAATGAGGGGGAGAGAAAAGGAGGAGAGTGGAGGAGGAGGGGGAGAGGGAGGAGAGGGAGAGGGAGGAGGGGGAGAGGGAGGAGGGGGGAGAGGGAGGAGGGGGGAGAGGGAGGAGGGGGGAGAGGGAGGAGGGGGGAGGGAAATAGAGGCAGGAGGAGGGAGAGAGAGGGGGAGAGGGGAGGAGGAGAGGGGAGGAGGAGAGGGGAGGAGGGTGATAGAGGAGAGGGAGAGATCAGGAGGAGGGAGAGACGAGGAGGGGGGGAGGGGAGGAGGGGGAGGAGAGAAGGAGGAGAAAAGGGGGAGAGGGAAGGAGAGGGAGAGAAGGGGGAGAGGGAAGGAGGGGAGGAAGGAGGAGGGGGAGAGATGACGAGGAGGGGAGAGGAGGGGGAGAGATGAGGAGGGGAGAGAGGAGGAGAGGAGGAAAGAGAGGGGAGGAGGGGGGTAGGAGGAGGAGATGGGAGTGGAGGAGGGGGGAGAGGGGAGGAGTGGAGGAGGGGAAGAGTGGATGTTGCAGAAGGAGGAGGAGGGAGGAGAGGAGGGGGAGAGAGGGGGAGGTGGGAGAGAGGTGAAGGGGAAGAGGCGGAGGGGGAGAGAGGCGAAGGGGGAGAGAGGCGGAGGGGGAGAGAGGGGGCGGGATAGAGGGGGAGGGGAGAGAAAATAGGAGGGAGGAGAGGAGGATGGAGGAGAGAGGAGGATGGGGAGAGAGTGGGAGAGATGAGGGGAAATGAGGAGGGGAAGAGAGGAGGAGGGAAAGAGAGGAGTAGGGGAAGAGAGGAGGAGGGGAAGAGAGGAGGGGAAGAGATGGGAAAAGTGAGAGGGAGAGTTGGAGGGAAGAAAATGGTGCGGTGAGGGGAGGAGAACTGGGTTAAATATTAAACAATAGCTCTTCCTTAAAACAACTATAATTTAATAATGATAATAAATTTAAAACAAACATTCAGCTGGCATGGTCCCAAATGGGCTACTACATTAGGTAACTGAACTTCATTTAGACTTATATTCTACGAGAGCCATTTAAAATGTAATTCACAACGCGAATGTGGGAGCGATACAATGATGCAATCCTCCGATTATTATGGTGATTGAAAACAATTTCATTTAACAGCGTCATATATTTCTTTTGGATGATTCTTGTAGTTTTTGCGTGTAATTTCGTTTCAAAACGGATGACAAAAGTGACTCGCCTGATGATCAGCTATCGTTTATCAATATTGGAACTTTATGTGGGAAGAACCCAACTGACATCAATAATCCACTCCAAGAAGTTTTATGGAGATGGTAAATTTGGTCCTAGCAGGGTTTTTGGTTGATCACCGCGGTCTCGTGGCGGCCGTATGAGCATAGCATACGATCCAGAGAGCGAGAGGTGGTCAAAGGCCTCGGTTGCTATCTTTAACGCCATTTCGAAGGAAGATCGTCGTTTGCCATGTGAAGAAATTGCTCAAGAAGTAAACATCTCAAAGACCTCAGTTTTCAGAATTATGACCGTAATCCTTAAAAAGAGAAAGATGCTCGCAAAATGGATCGAAGGAGATAAACAGGAGGGTGGTCGCAGCACGGCTGCTGTAACACTACGGAGCCGAAGGGGAGAACTTTATAAAGAGGATTGCTGCTATCGATGAAACATGGTTACTGGATTTTGAACCAGAATCGAAAACCCAATACATGCACTGGAAGCATCCAACCTCTCTTCGCCCAAAAAATGTCACCGACAGCTACTGAAACTTAGGATGATTACGCGTGAGACATAAACGGGATGATAGCGACCGACAGGGTGCCTCAAAAGACGACTGTAACAGCAGTCTCCTACATAAATTTTCTCAAATACGCTTTGGGCCCGAAAATTCGCACCAACAGACTTGAAATGTTTGCGGTCGGCGTTCAAATCCTGCACAACAAAGCGAGGTCTAACAAGGCAGCTACAGTAGCAGAACTTTGGGAAAAATACAGGCGGGGAGAACTTCCTTATCCCACATACAGTCCTGATGAGCCCGCCAGCAAGGGAGGCCCGAGAAATTTTTGCGCTTCGGGCGAGATAGCACTCCAGAGCCTCCCTCCGTTAATGTTTGTTGAGATATTTACAAAGTGCATGTTAATTTATTCAGCGCTCTGTAAAAATTATTAATAATGAAAAATGAAAAGGAATATCTAGCCTGCTCCTTGAGATAAATTGCTACCCAGTATTTATTCTCTTGCAAGTAATGCATAGTTAAATGATCGGGATAACGCCCCCAAAACTTAGGCACCCCGGGCAGACGCCTGGGTCGCCCGTAGCTCGGGTCGGCCCTCTCCGCGAGACTGATATTTTCCACAAGTTGAATCAACCACTTCGTGGTAAATGTTTCCGGTGCACCGAAGTATCTACTCGATTGAAATGAGCTATCAGCCGCATCGACACGGAGAGCCAGCTGACGAAGCGTTGGGAAGGGGTAATTATATTAATGGGCTGTAAAGTTGTTTCGCGCAATATTTTTTAAACGGAATAAGACTACATGATGTGGTACTTTTGAAAGACCTTTAACTAAAATTTAAGACCTTCGAGAGTAAACTTTGGATGACTCCACCGATGACGGATATGCAGCCGAAATTAAGTTTTGGTACGAGTTGCTATCAGAAAGTTCCCGGAATGTTCATAGAAGGTGATATTCCACGCACTCTTTGCGCTGGTATAACTAGTATTGAATAATAGAGAGCACATTTACGATCTAGCTAACTTTCCGGAACGGTATTAATAAATGTCTGACAAGACGGAACGATATGATCGACACGTTTGACGAACCGGAAGGGCGTTCCGGTGCGATCCGGCTCATTCCAATCACTGGTCACCAGCTACAAGCCACATCATTCTATCTGCTTCTGTCTTGAGTTACGCACCAGAGAGTAAGGCTGTGTTTAGTGTCAGCTGCAATTTTTGCCAAATTTGTTCCTCGTCTTCTCAATAGCGAACAGAAGCAACATCGGGTCATTGTGTGTCACGATCTTCAGGACCAAGTACGAATGACCCAAACTTCCTTCACAAGGTCATTACAGGAGATGAAACTTGGGTTTACGGGTACGATCCAGAAACGATGCAGCAGACCTCTCAGTGTTAAATTCTGAAAATCTCACGCACGAAGGTCAGACAGGTTCTCTCGAATGTCAAAAAGTATGTCGTTCGTTTTCTTGACATCGCTAGGCTCGTACATCAATAATTTGTTCCATATGGCGACACTATTAATCAAAATTTCTACACTGAAGTTCTACAGTGTCTACGGGGAGATGTGCGAAGAAAAAGTCCTGGAAAATGACGCGTCGGTGATTGGCATCACCTCGTATTCGCAAAATTTTATGGTTTTTGGAGATACATAGCTAATCAACTGAATAACTACCATCAGGCGAATTTAAAAATTCTGTGTTAAAATTATAATAGTGATTAAAAATTCCTTCACAGCTGTCGATTTAATGGTATGAATATTAAAATCTGAAGGTAAAAATCAACTACCTCCCTCTTAAAGCGATTCGTCCACGAAACCGTATTTGAATCGCAAGAACTCTAGCGTTATTCGTGAAATAAAAGCAGCACATGCCCGCTTAGTGATTGTTCTGGGAAAAGGAGCAGTCAAGTGAAATCCAAAGCGCGTTATCGCATGAAAGGGTCTCGAAAAAGAGGAAGAGACAATATTAAAGAGAGGGTGGAGGGGAAGAGAAAGGAATCCAAAGCAAGGTTTTTAAAGAAAGAGAGAGAGATTAGAAAACTTTTTTTAACGCCTCATTAAACAATCACACATTTTATTAGACTTTATTTATAAAAATATGAAGGGGAGAGAGATATTAAGCGTCCATCGATAGAGATGACTGGAAAGCGGTAAAATAAACGCGCTTAGTTCGCAAATGAATGAGGTGGCTCAATATTTATGCACGGATGGACATTTAAAAATGTCTGAATTAATATGGATGATATTCTGTCAAGCTGACAGGAGGAATGCTGAGATAGAGCTGGAAAATAAGATGGGATGGAGATGAGGTGGGGGAAAGAGGAGAAGAGAATAGGAGGGGAGGAGAGGAAGAGACAAGAGGAGGGGAGAAGAGCAGGGGGAAAGAGAAGAGGGGAGGAGATGACGGGACAGAAGAGGAGGGGAGAGAAGAGGATGAGAGAGAAGAGGATGGGAGAGGAGGAGAGAAGAGGAGAGGAGAAGAGGGGAGAGAAAAGGGGAGGAATAAGGCTGAGTGGTAGGGGAGCGGTAGAAGATTGTTTTGCGATCCGAGGTGGGAGCGACAGATACACCTGGGAATATATTTGACAGCGAAACGAGTTGTTATATAAAAGTTAGCCGCACGTAGGTAATAAATGCCACGAATTAATGAACACAAACGCCGAGCAGCGAAGCCGCCTCGGGATTTGTCAGTCGCCCGTGGCTCTATGGGGTGGGTAGGTGGGGTTGAAGGAGTGAGTGGGGGGAGGGGAGTTGGGGAGGCAACGCACCAAACGAGAAACCTCTCTCTTTCTCTCTCGGTGGGAGGCGCCTTCCATCGTGAATCGCGGAAGTTAAAATTTTCGCCGTTGTTCAGTGCTCGGCGGGGGGCACATCGACGAAGCGGCGACGCTGGGGCAGGATACCAAGGGCGGAAGGCGGAGGGGAGGAGGGAGGAAGGGAGAGGGATACGGGAGGAGGAGAGAGGAAGAGGGATATGGGAGGAGGAGAGAGGAAGAGGGAGGCGAGAGGAGGAGCAAAGAGAGAGAAAGGAAAAGCGGGAGGGGAGCATATCCCTCGGCTGCCATCCACTTCCTGCCATCCTTCTAAAGGGAAGTTTTGTGAACGAAGTACGTTATGAGTTACCCTTTTAATTACCGCCGAAAAGTCGAGCAACGGTTCAGGGTAAATATTTCACGGGCAAAATGAACCAGTAAGAAAGGTGGAATAAATACTTTTCCTATGTATTCGTGGATAAATAACAAGCCTGGAATCGTGGAAGACTCTTTTGTAGGAAAAAATTGGAAAATTCTTTTCATAATATATCGAGTAAATTTTTTTGCCATATTATTGCATATGGTTCAACGCGAACCTTAGAAAATACACCAATTATATGCTCTGATTGCTTATTACCGATCAGATCGAATGCGTGGATGAATAAGCACCTCTCGGAGAGAAAGTTTCACTCTCTCCCTCGTTTGATCCGGTAGGAAGGAGTGAGAGGCGAAGGGGGCAGGGAGTTTGGAGAAGGAAAGGGGAGGAGCAGGGAGAGGGGGAGGGAGACAGCGCGGTACATGAAATGAGAACGCTCGGGACAGGTAACAGCTCTGGGTAATTGAGGGGAGACTTGGGCGCGAATTACACGGTCGAGGGTCGCACTTGATGTTTCGAGTGTATAAGGTCAAGAGGGGAGAGTCAGCAAGTCCGAAGCGATGCGATGCAATGCTAAAAGGGACGGACGGAGAGGACGAGTGGAAATAGAGCGAAGGGGCGGAATGAGAAGCAGAAGAGGAGAGACGGAGGGGAGGAGAGCGAGAAGAGGTAGATAGATATGATGGGAAAAGGGGAAGTGAGGAAAGGTGAAAGAAGTGAGGGAGGAAAGAGAGAGATAGATAGATTGAGGGGCGATGAGGAAATGCGATAGGAAAACGCTATTGTGAGGAAGATGGGAAGATGAGCGGGGGAGAGAAGAAGGGGCAAGGGGGGGGGGACGAGGGAGGGGCGAGAGAAAGGCGGGGAGAGGCAGGCTTTGTTTGTGGAAGAGGGATCGCGTGGCATCTTCTCCGCGAGTAGTGTGAATAATCTGCATGACCGCATCGGCGGAGATGTGCCGTGTCGCATTTATTGAGGCTCTCATTGGAGAAAAATATCTGCGAAAAGAAATCCTTTTCGAGTGCCAATTCGGCAGCGGAATGGCAACGCAGAACGAAAGGGAGTCGTAGGGCGATAAACTGCGTGCGGGCAGTGCGAGGTGCCCTTCTCCTTCGTCCGCTCTCCATACCCAAACTCCTTCTATTTCTCCTCGACCATTTTCCCGTCCTCTGTCAGATGAAAGCTGATAAACTACGCGCATTAACTACGAGTAAAGACAAAGTAAGTTAAAAAATCTGATGTGGCCACCACATGACTTTCTCCATATCTGTGATATTTCTAAAAATTCCAAATAGGTTACATAATAAATATTTTAAGAAACGAGAAAATTTAAACTTGACAAAGAATAGAAATAAACTCAAGCTATAGCCTTCTGATATTGGATACAGCCACAAAGCTTCAACAATTAAGAAAAGAAAAAGGAGCGTTACTAAGACGTAACTAAGGATCAATTGTTAACAATAGTCGTTGGTAGATGGCGTGGTGATGGCAGCTAAAAATATAACATATCTCTTAAACAATGCATTATATGGAAGAATGTTTCAAACAGAGGTTGTAGAAAATTAAATTTCCTACAACTTTTATTCCAATACATTTTGACATTTATCAAATATTAAAGCAAATATTTCAAAATAACGGAAAAGTGACAAGAATCAACACCCACTTCCGGTTGACCGATTTTTACCAAAAACTAATCAGTTCTTGTGATTTTTATAAAAATGTTAAATGTAAATTTTCGCATAGACCTGATTA
Source organism: Tanypteryx hageni (assembly GCA_028673005.1). NCBI lineage: Eukaryota > Metazoa > Arthropoda > Insecta > Odonata > Petaluridae > Tanypteryx > Tanypteryx hageni. The sequence continues at coordinate 140,476,599 of CM054116.1, read as the reverse complement.
ATAGTTTTTGAGTTAGAGCACAAAAAGCTATCTCACACACAGACATCAACGAGAAAATGGCCAAAACGTGTTTAGGGGACCTCAAAACGTGTATTTCCGTTGAAATCTCGAAGTCGATTTTTTTCATGAATACAATACTTTCCCCTATACTACGTATATGGAGAAAGTAAAAATGGCAAAGATTTGGCTCCAAAATGGGGAAATAAGCTTCAACATTTGCAAATAAAATCATGACGTCGAATTTAATTTCAGGATCGCAAAGGGGGTATAAAAACAGGAAAAACACATACCTACCTATTTGCAGGACGAAAAACGATATTCGAGCAATACCACTCATTTCCCTTCCGATCTGTCCTCTTGTGAAGTCGTTTCTTTATTAATCTATTCGTGGAAACTAAACTTCAGATATTTATGGGTTCAGTATCGTCTTGGAGGATATTTTCTCCTCTCTCTTTACTTTCACACAACTTCTCAATATTGTCCCGCTCTATCTCCCACTTACTTCCTTTTCTCATCTCTCCTCCCCTCTCTTTCCTCCTCTCATCTCTCCTTCTTCCTCTCATGCACGCCTCACTTAACCTCTTTTACATTCTCCGTAAGGTCGTTTCCTTCAGTTGTTGAAATATTATGTTCATCTGTAAGCAAAGCACCTAATACTGATCTTCAGCTTCTGTAACTTTTTCACAATTGTTCTTTTGACTTTTGTATACGCTAAATAGCTGTTATAAAAGGATAGAAAAAATCAGGGACAAAGGAAAAATTTGGCTCGAGGAGCATAGGACACGTCCCCAATTCTTGCTCAGTCCCAAAGCGAATCTCAATGCACTTGATATCGCACTAATGATCTAATTAGAAGAGCGCTGAAATAACAGTCGCGACCGACATAAGAAACCTGAAAAGTTGAGGAGAATGCACAGATTTTGGACCTATCATTTTTATAAAAGGTTATTTCGCAAATGTGACTGGTCACCTGAATAATACTTACGGTTCTGGACTGAACAGGAAGTTGGTCAACGGAGCGACGGGGATGACTCACCTGAATGAAACAAAGAGAGAGAGAGATATATGTATAATAAATTATACTTTGACATGGAGAGCGACTCGAAACAAACGCAATAGGCGTTGTCTCAATTCGAAACAACGAAAACAAACAAGATCTCACCTCGACCTACATCGCTACGTCTTGGTCTCGGAAATGCCGCTTTAAATATTCGCATTCATGATGCCGTGAGCGACCTTAAAACTCTGTCAAGTCCGTTGAAACTCTGCGATAACACCGAGGAAATCCACGAGGACGGTAAATTCCTCGTTTACTTGGAAATCTACTATGAAACATTAACTGGATGCGCTTCCTCATTCTAAATCCTGACCCAGAATGCCACGTAGAATGGCTTTAGAAAAAATTTCCTCGCGCGAGAAGATTATCGCTTCGTTTTAACCTTATAATAAAGAAATTGTTACAAAGAAATAATTAATTTCAGAGTAGTTTCTCCGGAGGCGTGTCGTAACGAAGCTAATCCCACGTATCTGTCTCCCAATACTGCAAGTTTAGACGTGAATTCTGCCTAAAACCTAGAAAGAAAATCGTTTTACTTGTCGTTTTTAGCTTATGGAAAGAACATTTTTTTAAATTTGGAAGACAAAACATAAAAAAGGAGACGATTTCATTTTGAGACGGTTCCTAACACAGCTTATAAAAATCAGTTTTAACGAATTGTCAATCTCTGTCTTTGTTTTCGTCTGCATGGAGTTTTTTCCAGTCCTCACGATCACATCAGAATCGACGTCTCGATTCACTATTCGCTGAAATATATAACGTTTTCGATTCGCGTGAATTTATCTCTCCCTAAATATTGCGTGAGTGCGAGAGAGAGGGAGAGAGAGAGAGAGAGAGAGAGAGAGAGATTGGGAATTTGTAACGTAGTGCGTCGACGCAAATTTACCCTTGAGCATGAGTCGGGGTAAGGGCACGATATGACTCCGAGCAGATTAATTCAGGGGTTATAGAGAGGGAGTGATGGCCGGAGAGGGGGAGAGAAAGCGTTGCGGAGAAGGAGGGGGGATGGGGTGAGGAGAGGAGAAGAGTGGAGGGGGAGAGTGGTGGGGGAGAGTGTTGGGGGAGAGTGGGGGGGAGAGTGGGGGGGGTGAGAGTGGGAGGAGAGAGTGGGGGGGAGTGGAGGCGGAGAGTGGAGTGGGAGAGTGGAGTGGGAGAGTGGAGTGGGAGAGTGGAGTGGGAGAGTGGAGTGGGAGAGTGGAGTGGGAGAGTGGAGTGGGAGAGTGGAGTGGGAGAGTGGAGGGGGAGAGTGGAGGGGGAGAGTGGTGGGGTAGAGTGAATGGGGAGTGGTGGGGGAAAGTGGGGAGGAGAGTGGAGGGGAGTGGAGGGGAGTGGAGGAGGAGAGTGGAGTGGGGGGAGAGTGGAGGAGGAGAGTGGAGGAGGAGAGTGGAGGAGGAGAGTGGAGGAGAAGAGTGGAGGAGGAGAGTGGAAGGGGAGGGATAGAGGGAAGGGGAAGACGGAAGGAAGATTGGGGATGGGGGAGCAACTGGGGTGGGAGGCGTGGTTTTCCGATATCGGATCAGTTCTCGGATATAGTATTGTTCAACCCCTCCCAGCGCGTTGTGATCCTCGCTTCTCAGTTCATTCGACGCCAGATAATTCTGGAATTGGCTTAGGTTAACGCGTGACGAGTAGGTTTCAAATGAAACTTGCGACAAAGAGGCGGAGTAAACATAGACACTAGATGCCGCTAAGGGGTTCTTCCGTCGACCGACAAAATAAAAATTGCCCCGTACACTTGAAGATCGACTGCGAATCGGCTTCTAGTGAGAGAGCAACAATCGGAATGCCACGAGGAGACCGCAAGTGACGTAAGACGTAACGAGCGCTCTTGTAGGAATCTGGGACCGATTTCCGTAAGATGCAGGGATAGACATCGACTGCCGGAAGGCGGGTATCGGCGTAAATTGCGCAAACGGGTCGGGGTGTGCTCACTCCAATGCATTCATCCGAGGAAGCGTGAAATGGGAGGAGGCAGGGTCGCGTGCGCTCGGGGGTAGGAGAGGAGGAGGAGGAGAGAAAGGGGTGGAGAATGGGGAGGAATGAAGAAAGGGGAAGATGCGAAAGGGAGAAACGAGGAGAGATGAAAAGAGATGGGAGGAGGGGAAAGGGAGCCGACGGACGAGAGAGACACGTCCGTAAGAGCCAAGATCCACGTGATCGTAGAGAGAGCCTGTCGCGAGAGAGGGAAAGATAAAATCACGAAACAGACGCAAGTTGACGATAAGCATAAAAGGAAGGGGAAGAATGGTGGAAGGAGGGAGAAAGAAAAAGAGAGAGAGAGAGACGGCATTGGTTGGTGGAAGGGGAAATGGGAGATGGATGGAATGGGCTTCCAATCAGGAAGTCGGTCTCAAGCTGCGTGACGCTGCTTCCTACGAGAAACGCTCTCGATGGCGTTAGAGAAAAGGTATTAAGCGGGAAAATGTCAGAGCAGAATACGCCAAGGCCGAGGAAAGGATCGACCATTAAACAATAACGAGATTCCTAAATAGTTCGCGCCATGGAAATAAGTCTGTAACGTGCAGCCGCCAGTTTCCCTTTACGTTAGCGTACGAATCAAGTTATATTTTCCATTCCTTCTCTTTCCCACCGACTTACTACTTCGAAACCCTACCTTCTATCTATATATATATATATATATATATATATATATATATATATATATATATATATATATATATATATATATTTATTCACTAAGTGTCGCCATATTTGCCTAAAGGCCCTCTCTTCCATAATATGCTGCTGGGAAAATTGTCGCCATTGCACATACATATACGGGCTGCATAAGATTAAGGATAGTGTGGATTCCATCAACGGCAATTCATTTTCTTCAAATCTTCGACGAGAAAATATAGTTTTATAACACTTCCAAGGATGTGATTTCTGAGGGAGAAAAAGATGAAGTTGCGCAACGACGCGACGCCGTAAAACGTCACAATTCCATATATGTAAAACGGCCCGAGTGCAGGGGAAATTGCAGCCACCGGATTTTAGTTGGCAAGACTGTCAAGATTGTCGATTTCATGTCGGAATATCGAGAATCGAAGGAGAGGAAAATTTAAATGCGATTATAAGTAGCCAAAGCTACCCCGAGATATTTTTATGCATGAGTTTAAGTATCATTTATGTATCAGTTTTTAAAGTGTTCTTATATCAATGCAAATAATCCTTGCGACATACGCTGTTTTGGGAGTTTGAAATAACAATAAAATGAACATCGTTGATTGAAATCCAATGAAAATCTGGTGTTTATCTAGTTCATGCGTGTACGTATCCATGAAAAGGTTTCAATGCACGCGTACAATTAAGTATTCAATGGCGTAGTTGCCGTTTTCGAACCGATTTTAAAATTACGAAAATAAATTTTGCAATGCTTTTATTTTTAATATTAATTTAATAAAACATTTTTTGAAAAATGATTAAAATTTTAAATTTTCTAAAAAATAAATAAAGATGATGAAATTCCAATGCTATTAATTTTAATAATATCTTTGGAATAGCCCACGAATCGTTGTGGACAGAACTTCCATCTTATGATTGCATAGAGCAAGCATATAAGCTAGGGTGTACGCAAGGAGTAAAGGTACGCGTAGGGTTTTTTTCTACATCTGTGGTAGCAGTTGGCAAGATTGAGGGATTCCTGAGAAGGTGTCATGGCCGAAGTGTAATTGAGGAAGTTTCATGCTGTCTGACCAAACATGTAAATTGTGAGATAAGTATTGTTATTTTCACTTCTGATGCAACTTATTGAGTATAATGATAATTATGCATGCTCAAACTGATCTTTTGTCACATAATGACAGTATAATCTTAGAAACAGTTAATCATTGTGAGGCAACTCTGACATAGTTTCGGTTTGTGAGAATGCCGGCACATGGCAGCACCGATCACTTAAGTGAGTGCATGCTGCGCGGGCAAAGATCCGAGGGCAAAGGTACGCATGCGTACCTTTGCCCCATGCTAAATGTTTTCTTGACATCTTTTATAAATGCATTTTTGAGTTTTTTAAAGCATTCCTGGTACATTCCGAGACAAGTTCTGATCTTTCTACATGCTACTGATGCATTTATTTCTCACAATCGGCACCCCAGGGACAAAATGAGAACGGTCCGAAAATAGAAGAAAAACGTTTTAAAGATATGGCATATGAATTAATTTTGTTTTGTTTTTTGTTCTAGGACGTTCAAAAGGAAAACTGATACTCAACCAACGACACAAGTTTTTTGAGAAGGCGCAGGAGCTACTGAAAGTGGACTAAGCCAGAGGAGTACAGCTGATCGATTTCAACAGAATTTGTCTTCAATGACGAATATTGTATACCCTCTGAAGTGGCTTACCAAGAATATGAGGCAGATTTTGAAAATCAACTAACAGTAAATTTAGGCGTTTTCCCACATGCTCTCTAGTTTAGAAATCTCTCTCCCATCAAGAGATCTCACTCGAGAAAACATGACATAGAATTGACCAAGGTGAATTTAATACAAAACTTATGATCAAATTTTAAAAGGAGCATCTCAATTTCATATATTCATACTTTGTTCGGCTTCAATTCACTATCGGTGACAACAGGTGCAAATTCAAGAAATGTTTCTCGTTTTCCACATAACCGAATTAATGTACTTAATTTTACTAAATCAGCAAGAATGTTTCTCCAGACGACGAATGATTTTCTTATAGAAACGTATAATTTTTGGATCAAAAGAAATCTGTGCATCAAATAAATGCGTATTTGAAAATCGGCGATAGGAAAATGAATTTTCATTCTCATAGGCGTTCGGTTCAAATCCCAAGGTTGAATGATCAGCAATTTTAAAGTGCAAGTCAAAAATTTGCTGCACCCGCTCTCATGTTATTCAAATGGAGGAATTTAACTGCATCGAACTGGGATGACTACCCATAAGCCTCTTTAAGTGTCGGTTTATTTAAAACTGAAAGAATAGTTATAATACATTCAGCCGTTTTCGTGTTATTCGACATTCTTTGGGATTTGCATACAAGAGTAGAAATATACAAATAACCAAATAGAAATAAAAGCCATTAATAAAACTTCATTGAACTCAATCTTTCCTCAGATTAAAGACCATTCTAGACAGTTATTTACGATCACCTTTTTGCACAGAATTTTAGTTTTAGGCAGTGGTTCCCAATCGTGTGCTGCAGCTGATTGTTAGAGATGCCGCGAAAAATTCAATGAAATGATAAAAAAAGTTTTGGAATGTCAATATGTCACCTGGGCGAGAATCTTCCCTCTTATAGATTATCGTATCGTATCGTCTTATTATCGTACGTACCACTGATAAAAGGACGTTCCATGAGAGATGCCTCACCAGGAGATCAGAAGATATGCTCTACTTGCTGTACTTCGAAATCTTGACATTAGTTGCGTTGATTGGTATTGTTTAGTCACTCGATAGGCCAGAGAAGGCAGGAATTGCTTCTGGCGTGATTTTAAGTTTCGCGCTCTCTTAAAAGAGAGTAACACTCGTTTGAATCGTGTGTCTAATATAGGTAGCCGTAACTTGTTAAGAGTAAAAACAATGAGTTATATCCTCCATATAGGGTGATAGGGTAAACCGTAAATTCTGCCATCTTTTTTATTTTGCCAGCTTCAAAAATTTACTGAATATTACTCCAGCACGGTTGGAAGAGATGCCATATTGTTTTCGTGGAGTGATGCCACACAATATCAATTTGTTTATCTTGGACATGATTTTGATAGGCTTAAAATAGGGGATCTATCAAAAAATCCGCGTGTGTTCTGCTTCTTTATGACAATCCGCGACCACGCGATACCCTTCAAACGCAACAATTGATAGAGCGGTTCAGGTGGCGCTTCTTTGAACGCCCTTCTTACACTCAATGCATCGATTCAAACGATTATCGCCTCTTTTCAGCATTGAAGACTTTAAAACGACGAGAAAGTGAAAACAGCAGTGAGCCGATGGCTGCAAGGACAGGACACAATTCTATGCAAATAGGACATAAAAGCTGATCCCACAGTGGAATGTCTAAACGAGAAGGTGATTATGCAGGTGTCCTACTGTGATTTTTGTTTGTGAATATCAGAGTTTCACTACTTCACTTCCAGATATAGGCCTCGTAAATTTACTTTCCGACCGCTCCTACTATACTTATATGAAGCGAGGATGCAAGAATCAAATCCAACTTGTTAGAGATAAAATACAGAACGGGGCTTTGTTGTGAGTGTGAGAGAGAGAAAGAGACGAGTTTAAATGGCGTGTGGAAGGAGAGTGAGAGAGATAGAGTGATAGTAAAGGGAGACGGAAACGAGAGGAGCGAAAGATAGTAAAGAGGAAAAGCAAAGGGTCACAATGGATGGATGGAGGGCATCCACAATGGGAAGGAGAGAAATGGAAGGGAAGAGTGGAATGGAGGGGGTGGATGGGTAGGCCGGTGACGGAATTAACGAGGCAGAAACGGAACTTCGTTCGGATTAACATAAAAGGGAGCGAGAGAGAGAGGAGAGAGAGAGGGTAAGGAGAGAGAATTGGTAAGGGGGGTTGAGGAGAGGGGTGAAAGAAGAGGGGAGAGTTGAGGAGATGAGAGAGGAGGGGAGAAGGGGAGAGGAGAGGGGAGATGAGAGGGGGGAGGAGAGGGGAGAGAGGAGGTGAGAGGGGAGAGAGGAGGTGAGAGGGGAGAGGAGAGAGTAGGGGAGAGAGGAGGGGAGGGTAGTGAGGAGTGGATAAATGGGGAAGACAGAGAAATGGGCAGGAGAGAGTTGAGGGGAGGGGAGGAGAGAGTTGAGGGGAGGGGAGGAGAGAGTTGAGGGGAGGGGAGGAGAGAGTTGGTGGATAGGGTGGGGGGAGAAAATGGAGAGGAAGAGTAATGAGAAAGGGGAATGAGAAGGCGAGAGAGAGCAGTGAGAGGATACGGAGAGATAGAGACTGTGGCACGTTCTCCAAATACTCATTCCTCTCCGCAGCATAAACTTTCTTGTCCACATCGTTTTGGTGTAATTCGACTGCGTTATCTGTGCTTGTCTTCCTTTTTTGCGCTACATTTTCGCCCCAAGTTCGCCGAGATAATTATTCGAGAATTTTACGCCGCCTTCCAAGGAGCTATCATCGCATGTTAGAATATGTATTCGGAAGGAAAAGGCCCGCGCTCGTCTCCTCGCACATAGCCCCTCCACCACACTCTCCAGTGGTTCAATGAGGTCCTCCAACGAGTGGCGCATCCATCACCGTCCCTTTCCACTCTCTCTTTTGTCATTCCACGCTTCTACTTCCTCGACGTGCTACACAGTTTCGCTCTCTGCACCACTCCTCTGCTCCACGCGATCGCTCTTCGAGATCCTTGCATTCGAAATGAAAAGAGGAAGAGAGCGAACGAGACTTTTTCCACCGCGTCACGGCGAATTCCCTTTGAGGTGCGGCTCTTTCGCTTCACGAAATCCAATCACTCTTATAAAACACGGCGCTGTTGTTGTCACAAATTCTACAAAAATAAGTTCGCCACCACATAGGTCGCATATTCAGTTAGGTCGACATCATATGACAGGATGACGCCACGAGGACAGAACGTCATTTTTCACGAACCGATGACAATTTTGACATCAGTATGATACGATGAGACGAGGTAGTATTTCTTGGATTTTAAATTTAATTTAAGATGTTCTTCCTATTATTGTGCGTTTCACGTTGTCCGTGCAGTAGGTGTTCTTATGCGAGAATCGCTATCCCATGTTAAACTTAAACTTCCTAGTTTCTTCCGCCGCATTCATATTTGAACGGCCAAGTCTCGCAGTCTATTCACTGAAATCACACGAACATTTTTCTGTAGCTTTCGAAAGTGTTCCATAAGCCACGCGTACCATTAAAAGGAACATGTAATGCAATTTATTGTTGTTAAAAATTAAATAATATCGAACGAGGCTCTTACAATCTGCATCAGTGCACGAAATTTTCACTCTCTTGCTAATTAAAAGTTCCGCGCTCAAATGTAAAATGCCATATCTCGAAAACCAATGAAGATATTGAGTTCATTCCACTTTCAAAAATAACTTTAATCTTTTATCGCTATTTTATACGTATATTATCAAACCACTCCTAATAGTACATAAGTTTCGGTGAAAACGCGGGAACTCTTGTTTAACCATGCAAAAATGGCGATTTTTCGGTTTAAAAAGTATTTGGTTTATTTTCTTACTCATTTTGCTAATTCCCCATCCTTCGTTAGGTGTTTAAGTCAGTAATTATGCCAAAAACGACGAAAATCTGGGTTTTGCACGAATTGGCAACGCCGAGAATTAGCAGTATAGGGAAATAACATGGGATAGCGATTCTCCCATAAGAACACGTAGTGCACGGACAACGTGAATCGCACAATAGGTTACGATTACTTTGGAGATTGACGTAAGGAGGAACAAGAGACACCGAAGGGGTGATGATGACTTAAGTAGAAAGAAACGTGGCATCCTTTGTTGATTTTGAAAAGGCGTTTGATCGAATTTTATGGTCTAGACCAGTGGTGCCCAAACTTTTCTAATGGCTGGCAACATCAATGGCTGCGAATCCCTTTAACCGTATTGGAAGTTGCCAGTTCTTTGGCAGGCCAGATAACTGTTTAAATTGGAAGTTTTCTATATATTCTGAGGTGCCATATAAGTGAAAATCAAGTCTAAATAAGATTTTCATGGCTAACATTTCAGTATTTAAAGTTTCATTACAAAGTTTTCAAAAAATATATGAATTTGTGTGTTAAATTTTTCGAAGTGCTTTTTCGCCATAGCTTCGTGGGCCGCATTTGGCCCGCGGACCGTAGTTTGTGCACCACTGTTCTAGACAGTGGTGCTCAACCTTTTTTAATCGCGGACTACTCAGACACATGCAGATTTTCCAAGTGCCACGTAATTTAAGAATAATAAAACATTAATATATAGGCCCATTAGATGCTTCTACTATGTTTCTTGGCAGCTAAGTTGTTAATGTCAGAATTCAAGTGTGTTCTCACAAGAAGATGAAGTTTTTGAAAATCACTGCCCGTTAGGCGAGACCTATGCTAATTCTTGATTAATTTTAATAGACGAAAATGCTTGTCTGCAAATGTACGCACTAGAAAACGTGTGAATATATCGTCGTGTAAATATAATTTATCTTACCTTGTAATTTTAAATACTGAGATAATCAGTAATATCATTTAGAAATGAAAGGTCACTTAGCCACTAGTTGTCATGTAGATCTCACCCCTCCTCAAACAGTTCATCCATTTATATCATTAAGAAACCAAAAGCGGTGCAATTCCTATCACCTGAACAGCCGGCGCATCTCGGCACGAAGAAGAAGGTCGCCGCATTATACCTCCAACATTTCGTAATATTCCTTGGATCGGGGTAATATAACCCTTTTTCCCAAGTGTTATTCACTCAGTTTACCATAATGAACATAAAGTCATTCGTTTTAAAACTTTTTCCACACAACGATTCTTGTTGAATGATACAGTGATGTTTTCATAAGGGCCAATTAGAAAAGTTTTCAAGTAGGACGTTGAACCCATTCATTTTACCCACCATGGCAGCAAAAAAACTGTCCTTATCGTATTCAAGATTCTTGCTTTTTATACAAAATTGTGAACTTTCAAACATCAGTGCCTTTTGCTGTTCTATGGAGTGATTCAAAGCTAAGAAATTCCGCGATTACTTATAATAAAAATGCTTAATTGTGTAGTATCACAAATGCCCACGATATCGTGCACTGCGATTGCAGAATTTGCACGCCCCTGCATGAGTGTCATTTAATTGCAGACGTCACACGCAATCTCGTCAATGCGCCGCGTAATGGTTTCCCGTGACGGTGCTCTATCATTCATTTTCTACTCTGCACTCGCATCACTAAGCCGTCCATCGACAATTTCAAAAGGCTTCTTTTTGAGTTGAGCTTAACACCATGCAGAAGTATTGTATCTCAACTGTGATTTAAGAGATTCCAAATGTGTGTCCGTTGCCTAAGGCTATTCTTAAAGATTTTGCGGAAATAAAATAATTTTATACATAATCAGCCGATTCACCTACAATGGTAATGGTTAGATATAAGAGCTGATTAAATCACGTCCAAACGTGCAGTTTTGCAAGCAAAAACATTCTGATGAAAAGTTTTCGATCGGTTGCCAGAGAACGGAATCGCTATTTTCAACATTTCATCACGAAGAGATGCGCTTGATTAACATTGATTTTTCCAGGCACAAGTCGACGAAAATAATCGACTATCTACATATTTATCCCTTATAAAGTGCATTACGCAGCGAAAAGGAGTGAACGGAGGCTGAAGGGTGAAGCGCGTTAATGTCTTTGGACAATGGAAGATGCCACTACAACGCCAAGTCTTCGGCAGCATCTCCGGCTTAAGCGAAAGAGATACTCAGTGACGCGCCATTCTACAGAGTCAATCCTTCAAGGACAAAATCAAGACGATGTAACGATAACGGAGTCTCTTTCGGTGGCTGGCACGCTCTTCCCGAGGCCTCGCACGCGCGCCTCCTTTCACGACCACTTTCTCTGTTATTCCCAACTTCCTCGAGGAGAATCGTCCCTCTTTGAAATATTAATCGCAAATGTATTTATTTCCTTACACCAACCACAAAATTCGCAATTCGATAAGAAAGAGAAATCGGATCAACTCTCCCTTATCACCGCACACCTCACCTATCGACCACTCCTCCCGCACTATATATACCAAACGTAACGACCACCCTCACTCAGCCACCATTTCCCTCTTTCCCTCGGCCCTACACATATTTCGCTCGCTCAACTCCGTCCTCATATCCAAGGGAAAATTATTATGGCGATGCCATAATAATAATAATGCCAAAATGTTCAATATAGAATATTAAGCCGACGTTATCCAAGCAGTTACTTCATCTACGACATCGACTCATTCAGAAATCCGCGAAAAATAATAATGGTTCAAGAATTTATCTGCGACCGTTCGTAAGAGATAATTAGTTTTTAATCCGAGGGCGTATTCACGTCAGTTAAACAAAAGAGAAGCCCAAAAAGAGAGATACCTTTCGACCCAAGTGGAGAGCCCCCGAGTGGAAGCCACTTCCGGAAGGAGCCTATTCATTCTTTCTCCCTCCCTCCCCCTTACTCTCCCCTCCCACCTCTTTTCTCCCATCTCACTTTCTCTCTCCCACTTTCACTCCCCTCTCACCCTCTCATATCCTACTTTCACCCTCTGTCCTCTCCCACATCTATCCTCTCTCCCCTCTTCCTTTCTTTCTACCTCTCCCTTAGATGCTTATCTATCTATTCCTTTCTTTCCTCCCCCTCTATTTCTTCATCCTCACTCATCCCCTCCTCCTCTTTCTCCCTATCTCTACTTCTTCCCCTTTCTCTTCACGACTGCCCTTATCCCTAAGAACACCGCATGACCGTTCGAGCTACGGAGGGCGTTATTGATCCTTATAAAATAAAGCTTAGCTTCCATTGGCCCATTTCAAAAGTGCAAGAGGGGATTGACTTAATTGTCGGCACCCGAGGGTATCAGCAGACTTTAGTCTCTGTTTTCTCTACAATATTTTCGCATGTTAAAATATAAAAAAGTAAAGAAGAGGATTCGTCCACTAGACGAACAAAAGGCACATGAAACAAAGGAGGCCCGGGAGTACGGAAAAACGCGGAGATTCGGTTTAGCTCTTAATCACAACGACGACGATGCAAGCCAAAGGCAATAAATAAAGAAATACAAAGTTCGACACCGTTTCCTCATGTAGACGTTACTTAGAAAATCATCCAAGTAAAGGGTAACCGGAGATGCAATGGCTGGGTACCTAACAATATTTTCTCACGAGTTATGATCTCGTATTTCCCTGGGGAAAAACCAGCCTCGATAATGCTGTCCTACAATCGATCTCCCGTATTTTATCATCCCGATCCTGTGTGCCCGTGCACGTTGGTGCTTCAGTTATTTCTTAAACCTCCTCTGCATCACCTTCTGACCAATATTCCAGTCTTCGAACATCCAAAGATACACAATTAAAATTTTTAACACTGACGATACACATTGTTTTTGACCATATATTTAGTTACGAATATTGCTGCTCTGAGTTGGACCCTTACTAACTCAAGTAAGTGGCACACCTAATACTGATCCCATATACTTGATACGTAATCGACCTGTGGTCTAACTAAAGATAAAATATACGTTTCTCGTATTTTTATATAGTATTTCGTATTATTCTGCCAATAAAGGACAATTTATTCTTGGCTACGCCTACAACCTGACGAATATGAATGCCCCACGATAGACTCTAACCAAGAGAGACAGACTCACCTAGAAGGATAACGTTCATCGATTTTATATTCGAAATTTATCTCATTATTCTTGCCTTACCAGAAAGTTACGACAGAAAATTTGCGGCAATTGGATTCAATTGCCATTATTTGCAGTACGCGGAAAAACTTTTAAATCTTCCTGCGGTGACTGATGATATCATCTGCGAAAGCTTGCATTTACTACGAACTATCAAGCAGATATCGTTTACGTATACAGTAGAACGTAAATTATCCTGGTTATTTGGGGCAGTGGAAACACGAATAATTGAAAACACGGATAATCCATACGAGTTAATTTTAAGCTATTAACACTTTGTTGTAGCTCCAACAAGACGCCATAAAAAGTATCTAGACATTAATTACATAAATACCAAAATATGATATATGTATTGGCTTAAGTAAATACTTAAATATTTGAAAAAGCTTGTAATTCTAGTTTGTATTCTTTGCTGCCACTCTTTCATCTTAATTCCTATGATCTACCGTTGGATATTTACAATATCCGTAAAGTCAGTATCGTCTTGTTTTTAAAATCTACTAGAAGTGTCTCTGCTGCCACTAGTGCATCTTTTTTGCTCACGTGCCGAGTGGATTGCAGTTCATCATCGCTTCCCGCTTCCTCTAATATTTCTTATGTAGCAGAGCTAAGACCGGCAGTGGGTTCAACTACACTTTGCAGTAATTCTTCTTCATTCATGATTTTATTACTAAATTAATACTTATCGATTCTTAACTCTTCAATATTAGTGGTATCAACTTCTGAACATCCTAAATCCATTATAAGTTTTGACATTCTTTCAAAATCTACTCCTTCAATTTCTTCACGTAACGATTTAGTGTCACCTGTTTCATAAAGAATTTTCTGACTGACTTCTTGATGTTGGATGCTTTTACATCTTCTCAAGCTTTTGAAACTAAGAATATAGTATCCTTTACACTAAGCGATTTTCAAAATGATAGCGGGTGTACAATTTCGGTTATTAAATCCATCATTAACCTTTTTATGTAAAGCTTCTTCATTGTTTATATAACTCCCTGGTCCATAGGTTGAACCAGAGAGGTCAAATTCGGCGGCAAAAAATATGCGGATATTTCCCCATCACTTGCTTCTCTGCAGGAGGATAAGAAGGTGCATTGTTCAGTATTAGAAGGGGCGCATGGGGTAACCACGGATACCAAATTAAATTTGAGTTCCTTGACTACGAATTTAAGGAAAAACAATATTTGTAATTTTTTTATAAATATACCAAAGTCTGTCTTTCTAATACAGCTCACTTAATTTTTTAATCTGGTGTAGATTATTTGAAATAAATAAAATATTAAACTAATGGTGTCCGGCATTTCCCTAGACTTATGGGGTAACTTCGGACAGTATATACATATATCTATTGGAGAAAATAATTTAACAGTTGCAGTTACGTATTTTAATAACAAAGCGTACATTTAAACCTCAACTCAGCAACAAAATGCCTCAGCCAGTCAACAAATACAACCTCATTGCTGCAACCTGAGTCAGAAATCGTATAAACAGATCCAGTAGGAGCGCCTGTCATTAACAAATCTGACTTTTGTTAACGCTTGAAAACAAACATCGGAGGAACAAAAGAGCCAGTCGCACTAACACTAGCAATAACAGTTGTGGTTGATCCTCTCTCTCTACTTACTGCACTACCAACTTGTTTATGTTCTTTCCTTGCTATGATTTTTCCGGGTTTTTGGACAGTGGATATTACAGTCTCGCCAACATTGTATATTTTAGAAGGAGAAATATTATTTTCACCGAGAACAGTTTCAAGGTTTTTAAAAAACAGTGACACCTCATTCTTATTAAAACCTCTGACTCTGTTCAAACTTGTGGGTTCAGGTTGACGAATACTATGCTGTGGATATCTCTCCAAAAATGAGTACATCGAATCAACACCCGCCATTTTCTTTTTCTTGTCAAAGTTATTTTTAATGGAATTTTTTCTACAAATTCGAAGGAGAACTTTCTTAATACTTGAGATGTTAGACTGAAGAAAGACTCGTTCATTTGCAAAGTGTAATCTCTTAGTTCAATTTCCATTTCTCTGTTAAATACCGGTTTCCTATCAGTTGTCAGTGGGTGAAGTTCTGCCGTTGAATTCTAGCAGACAGAGTAGATTTAGGTATTCCGTATTCTTTTGCCGCTGCTCTGGGGGGCATTTCTTTTTTCTGTACTACTGTTATCGCTCTATTTAAAACTGCAGTCTCCCAAGTACTCCTTTCAGTTTTACGCACGTAATTACTTACCATAGTGTCCTGAAAATATATCATATTTTATGAATAAAGATGGCTGAGGTAATGACGGACATTCAGGAATGCGTCTGCCATTAGCCTCGTGTAGTGTCCTGTATTTCTCCAAAGCTCCTTAAGGCCTATTACGTTCTACTACTAGCTAACACGTCAGAGTTTTCAGTTCAATGTGATACTAAAATGTAGGCAATAAATTACACTTTAATAAGAATATATACATCACATTTAAACTTTGACGACTTACCTTTTCCCACAGTTACAAATTCGCAATTAAACTTCTTTAAAACTGAAAAAAACATTACAAAAAACAGACAAGTTCAAGCCCACCTGCTATGGTCAGCCATTGCTCCATCACTAGATGATGCCACATAACCAAAATCAGTGATACCAACCTTGCCATTAAATAACAAGACTTTGTTCGGTGATATCCCGTGTCCGTGATTACCCCGTGTTCCCCTACTGCTTTCTGTGGAAGGTTTTTCTCAGCTAAGTATTTTTTGACATGCGGTACAAAAGTACTTTTCCACTACGTTTCAAATATGGCTGTTGTTATCTACGCAGAATGGTGTTGAAAGAGCTGAACTGGTAGCTTGTTCAAAATGTTTTGCAAAGTTCTGAATGACTTGGGCTTTCCAATAACAGGGATAGGAAGTTCATCGTTGCCTGTTGCAATAGCACACCACACGACTGTTACTGCATTTGCATTTTTTATAACCAGGTGATTTCTTCCCGTGAGACGAGGCTAATGTTTGGGTTGGTATTGCACGCCAACATACTCCTGTTTCATCTGCGTTATAAATTTGCTCTTTCACTAAACCATTTTCTTGTGTGAGCTTATCAAATTCATCACAGAACTCCAGGGCAGCCACATTGTCACCACTCAGCTGTTCTCCTCGTATCTGAAGCTCTCTGATCCCATGTCTCTCTTTGGACCTTTACAGACATTCATATATCCCTTCAATTCCTAGATTTTCAAAGAAAGCAGTTGCTTGACGCACGCACATTGTTCCCAAAATTGGCGTACCGCAAGCCCGTTTTTGTTGAAACCACTTCATCATAACAGAATCTAGTTGTCTCTTTCATGCTTTTTTCCCCGCATTGAAACTCATTACAAATTGTTCTCATCTGCGTTTACTTTTAATAATATTACGAATAGTTTGAATCCCAATTCCGAAGTCTGTAGCAGTCTAAGAAACAGTTTCATCACTATCTATTTTTTTAAACTATTTTAAATTTGTCTTCTATCGATAACACCATTCGCTTTCGTTTACTCGATTGTCCCGATATGTTTAAGAACCCTCTATAAAACTAAACCACAAAAAACGATAACGATTGACGATACACTAAGTATTAAAAAATTAGTAATTAATACGATCACGTACTGTCAACTACATTACCGGTACCAATGAAAACACACGATTGACTGAGAAATTGAAAGCAATTACGTATGTAGCAGAAAAATGGAGACGTCCCTTTATAAAATATTTGGGGAAGTCCCTAGCACAGATAATCCGCCGCACGGTTAATCCGCATCCGGATAATCAACGCTTTACTGTAATAAGAACAGTAGAGGGCCTAAGACAACTGCCTGCGGAAAATTTGACGGGACTTTAACGGGGTGTGAGGACTTCCCACGATAACTACTATCTATTTGAGAAGAAGTCTCTCTCCCAACTCACAACTTTCCAACAGATAGCGTATTTTCCTTACTTTGCTATTCATTTATTATACGGTAATTTATCAAACGACTTCCTGAAACCAATAAAAAGGCCATGAACCTGAGTATTTTTCTCATAGCACCGCAATAAACCGTTCACTAAAAAACCGAGCCGTATTTCACAAGATCTGCATTTCCGGAATCTGTGCTGACATTCGCTTAGCATGGAATGACCATCTAAAAAACGCATAATAGAGCTAAAGATTGCATGCTTAAGTATCACGCACGATAATGACGCTTAGAAAATCGACATGAAATCCGCATGGTTCACTTTTGTCACCACCTATTTGGATGGGCGCTATCTATGCTAACTTCCGAGTCTTTAGAAAGAACACATTGCGTGATGGATTTCGCGAATATTTTTACAAGTAAGTAAAGATTTTATACTCGCGCGGAGCTGAAGATTTATTTTGCTTAATTAAATCAAAATGTTACGCGATAGACCTTACTGAAAGCATGAAATCCTCCATCGAATCTCCTTGATGCATAGCAATAGGTTTCACACAAACATCACTATCCGTAGTAAACGCTACCTGAAAATGTTTACTTAACAAGTTTGCTTTCCCTGCACTGTCGTGAATTACAGCCCCTGATTCCGTTCTCAGTGATTCCAGGGTAGGGCCTCGACCATAAATGTCCCTGACGTTACACCTAAATGCTTTTGGGATCTCTTTCAAATTATCATTTAAAACTTTCATTTTGAATTTATTAAAAACATTACATCTTGTTACTCTAGCTCTTGAGCGCATCTCCCTGTATTTTAGCCTCATCTTTTCACTCATCGTTTTATATTATACATTTATTGGACGGGAGCGAGTTTTTCTTTGTCGTCTAAGAGCACTCCTAACTTCCCGGTTGAACCACTTAGGTTATACATTATCACGCTTCATTTTGCTTGGAATAAATTAATCCTTACACATTCGCATCATATATCTGAACATGCATCAAGATTATCGTGCCTGCGTTATCTCTTGCATCGCAGAAATTAAGGTAAGCATTACAAAAAAAGACCTAAAACTAAAAAAACGGCTTTGGCGAACAATTTCTCAATTTTTAACTTAAGTTTATGATCACTTATTCCACCCTCTATGGGTACCTAGTCCTTACGCTCTGGATAATTTGTTGCTAATAAACATAATATATTTTTAGACAGCGTGTGACGTCTAACTGACAAGAGTGCTTAACGAAAAGTTCGGTTAAAGCTCCGCATGATTCACACTCTCTACAACCGAAATAAAACCAATTATGATTCCAGCAAATTGAAGGTTAATTGAAATTACTTTAAGTATAATGCACCATCTATATTTATAGAACTTAACATCGTCACACGTTTCTTGTAATGGAAAATAAGGAGACCTACAAAAGGTGCATATATTTCCGATTTTAGAGCTGCTTCTTTTCACGCCACACACCGCACTTTCAGCTTCTCGGAAACGCTATTTGGTATCGAGTAACTTTCTAACCGAGATAAAGATTCCACCTCCCGACCCGATACACCGTTTTTTTAAATCTGCATCAACCAGAAGAGACTTCCTTACTAGCTATTTCCTCCGTGAACCAACATTCTGTACATTCTTTGACGGAGTCTTTACAAGAATTGGATCGAATGCGTTTCAAAGCACGACGTTCGCCATGCCTTTCTCACGAAAAATGCCCTCCATCGATGCTTTCTCGGCGTCCCGCCATATTCTGCGTATTTCCTATCGCAAGGGCGTTAACCGCGCGCCTCCTCTTATCACGTTGATTCTAACGCAATTGAGTGGAAGACACAGCTTGTAGGAGACAATCGTGGGGCACTAAAGAGATAGGAAACAAAATAAACATCTTTGAAATTTAGGATTTTTATGGCAACTTCCATTTTAATTGGCTACATACTGTTTTCAGCTATTTTCTCTTAAGTTTGAACAAAATGCATTGGCCCATTATTTAGTGCGGTCCGCCATATATTACTAAATCATCCATTTGGCTATCTTCTCGTTAAATTCTCATCTGAGCGAAAAATATTGAGAACATTGTGAAATCTCAAAGAACGCATTTGGAAACTCTGTGTACTCCGAAATGACCTTTCCAATCTTATTATAAAGGCGCTCCCTCCTTCGCGATTCGATCGCCTTTAATCGGCCGTGGGAGATGTGGGAGGAGTGAACTCCCAATCCTCTCCCCTCCACTCTCCGCTGCAGCACTTGCTGGACGCTCCATGGAGCAGAGGCTCTTGAAATGGGCAATACGGTTATACGAGCGAACAAATTGTAGTGAAGCAAAAACAAGTTAGTAAAGTGTACAGTGTATCACAAATAGGCGCGTTTCGTGCGATGGAGTATTTGAAACTATACGATATAATCTGACTGAACACACACCATAAAAGAGCAAAACACCACGGCCCGATTGTATCTTTGTCTATTAAAAATTTCTTCTCCCCCTCTAGTTTCTGCATCAATAAACATATTACGTAATTTTAATGATTAATACTGCAAAACGATATATCAAAAATGATTACAGGGAAATATTCAATTTATATTTAGCGTTTTATTTTCTAATAAGTTTTAATCAACCGACCAATCGAAAATTACTTAAAACATACCTCACTTGAGTACAGTAGTTTGTAATATTTACGTTTATGTTCTTTGCTTCGCCGTAGAGAATCTATTTTCTTCCGCTTACAAAATCTGTCATGCACGCGTAAGAAATTAAATTAATTTTGTAATTATAGCAGATCTTATTACTTCAGTAACCAATAAGATTATTTACTTTGACAACAATTAGGTAGCTGTGCATGAATTTTTCTAAGTTCAAAGCGAATTACGACTTTCTTGTTCAATTTTCTTGATAACCGCTACTCCTACAATAAAAATGTATAGGAAAAGAAATACTCTACGTTACTAGTTCTACAAGTTCATTTGAAAACTATTTTAATTTGACCAAACATTTACGAGATATAACGGAAAGTTCATTTTTTGTCACCAGTAGAGTGGTACTCTTGAATGGCTTACGTAATTTTTTTGATTTTCTTATTGTCTTTAATTGTAAGTCCTTAATATCAAATTTCATAAAATTCCGTTCGGTAGAAGCCGAGAACGAACATGCGAACGGACGGACGGACGGACGCTAATAGGCGCTCATGCTGGAAGCGAAACGAGCCTAAAAAGAATGGGAGGAAATGCAGCCATTCGATTAGCCTTAAATAAGGTCCCAATAAAACCTTTAATCTGAAATAGTTACAAGTAGAATCGTCTGAGTAATTATAAAAAATTGAAATCACGGTTTTATTTTATGCGATAATTAATGAATAATAAAGAGCGATAAAAATTAATTAAACGCAAGAATAGGTAATCACAAAAAGAAACTCGATTGTACTCGAGCAATAAATCCTTGGAACAAATCGAAATTAAGGCTAATATACCAAAGAGGTAGCAATAAATCATGCTTTCCTGAAATAATCAAGATTAAGAGATTAACTCTGCTCTTTTTTACGCACAACGATGGAAAATTTTCAATTTTTGGAAGGATTTCAATGCAATAACTTCTAGGCCCGCATTTCACACTGCCCCTCAAGAAAATTCCCAAGGGCCACGCCAACCGAAAAGATCCACAAAATCCCAACCACTTCCAATGGAATAAAGAAAGCATCCGCAGAAGAAGAGGCAAAAGACGCAAGGTCCTCCCAAAGGGATTCCAATTGTTCACGGCTAAGCTATAGACTCAAATGGAAGGAGCGAGGAGAAAGGGTGCGGAGGAGGGTGGGGAGGAAGAGAAAGCTATGAGAGAACGGGAGGGGGGTGGAGAGGAGGCGAAGAGCGCAACGAGAAAAATATACCACATGTTACGCGGTCCACTGAGGAAGAGTCCCAAAACAAAGCAGGAGAGAGAAGAGGGAGGGCTAAAGGGAGAGATGGAGATCAGAGGAAGAGAGAAGGAAAGCAAGAAGCAGGGAGTAAAAGGGAGGGGGAGAGAGAGAAGGGGAGGAGGGAATAAGAGGGAGAGAGAAGGGGAGGAGGGAGTAAGAGGGAGAGAGAAGGGAGTAAGAGGGAGGGAGAGGGGGAGAAGGGAGGAGGTAGTAAGATGGAGGGAGAGAGAGAGGTAGAAGGGAGGAGGGAGAGAGAAGGGAGTAAGAGGGAAGGAGGGAGTAAGAGGGAAGGAGAGAGACAGGGAGAAGGGAGGAGGGACAGAGAGGGAGGTAAGGAGAGAGTGGTAGTTGCACCTGCTCCACCGATAATTCAGCTGCAAGAGGGAAGGAATCGCACACACACGCCCGCACACCCGCATCCACCCTTTAGCCCTCTTCCCTCCGCATCACTTCCACTCACCCCTCCACGTAGCTAATTTTCACCGATCGTTATCCAAGACCTAGCATTAGACCCGGATAAAAAGCGCCCCTGGGACCTGTTGGTTATCCGTGGAATAACGATCAAAGTAAAAACTGTACGATTATATAAGGGAATCGTAAAAATGTTTAAATGATGTATTTCATAAGTGGTTTTAATTAGTGTTATCAGTGTTCTGTAATTACCGGTTATATTTATTTTACAAATAAGATGTAGAAAATACTACCTGCAATTAGCACGAAATATGTCCTATTTAAATTTCCTCTGGCTAAAGGATAAAGCTTCTTCAGCCAAATTATAGTTAAGCAGCTAGCTCGAATTGCTGGTCGATGGTTACTTCTATCAGCGAAAACCGAATTTCGTTTGCACACAAGAACTGAGATAAACGGTGCTTAATTCTATTTTCTAGAAAAAACTGCCCCTCGCTCCCACACTCATCCTCTTCTCACCCCCCTTCCATTCTCCTCTCCACCTCTCCCTCCTCTTCCTCTCCACTTCTCCCTCCTCTTCCTCTCCACCTCTCCCTCCTCTTCCTCTCCCCCTTCTATTCTCCCCTCCCTCCTCTTTCTCTCCCCATCACCCCCTGCCGCTTTCACTCTTCCTCGAAATCCCCTCACATCGCATACGTCTCTCCCACGACTACAGTCAAGCCCTCTCCCTCCACCCCACGCCCTTCTCCACCCCACGACCTCCTCCGCCCCACGACCTCCTCCGCCCCACGCCCTCCTCCCGCGCTTTCCACTTCCCTGAGTGCCTCTTCCCCTCGATCGAGCCCTCCCCCGCTTCCCACTCCACTTTCCCTCCAGCCGGCGGTGATTCAACACTCGAGGCAGGGACTTGTCATTACCTTCCCCAATCCGAGTCCTTTAAAACGACCACACGAAGGGAGGCCGCGCCCCCTGGCGCACACCCACGGGAATAACCGCCTTTGCCTTCACCTCTCTTTTTTCTCTCTCTCTCTCTCTCTTCTCCATCGCCAACTCCATATATCTCTCTCTCTCTCTCGAGATACTCCGGAGAAGTGGACGGGGGAGAGAGCGTCACGTCTAAATTCTGCGCGTGACGCCCGTTTCCCCCTTCCTTCCCTTCCGGCGGCTCTCCCATTTCCTCCTCTCTCTCTCTCTCTCTCTCTTGCGAGCCCTTTCCTTCCCCTCTCGACTTGTAGAGTATCCCTACCCACGGCGTTTGTGACCTCCTCCACAAGGGGTTGGGGGACGCGATCGATGTCAGGCCCTGGAAAGTAGGAGAAGAGAGAGGAGAGGGGGAGATAGGGGGAGAGAGAGGAGAAAGCGAGGAAAAGAGTAAGAAAATGGGAGAAGAAAAAGGGATCGAGAAGGGGGGGAATGAGAGAGTAGGACTAAAGGGCCGACTTAGGACCGCAACTCTCTGCCTTCGAATGCCGAGGTCCGAGTTTAAATCCCTACCACTAGCATAAATCACGTTTTAATTCGCAAATCCGATTAAGTACGTTGAAATACAAACTGGTCTATGAATAGCGGTAGTATTAATGGGAAAAGTAAACGGAAGCATAGAAAACGGGCGTCGGGAGGATGGTAACGATGAAATGGGAGAGACGAGAAGGAATGTGGAGTGAGAGAAAGGAGAGGAGGAGGGGGAATAGGGGAGGGGCGAGCCCGCCGCCGCCGTCGAGGTGCGGTCAACGAGAGAGGAAGAAGGGAGGGGGGTCAAGGGGCCGCGGGGGAGAAGGGAGTGTCAGGGGGAGCGGACAATATCTTCCGGCGTGGAGGGAAGCGGCTGGAACGGCTGACCGGGACGAAGAAGGCATTTTAGCAGGGGAAGGCGCGGGTTGGAAGTAGGGTGGAGGGGAAGGAGAAAGAGACGCATTAATGCGTGGATTAATAAAAAAGGGATGGAGAGACTTTGGGAGTGAGGAATAGGTAGTGGGAGTGACGGAGAGGCAGTGGGAGGGAGAAGAGGCAGTGGAAGGGAGGGAGAGGCAGTTGGAGGGAGGGAGAGGCAGTTGGAGAGAGGGAGTGAGCGGGAGGGAGGGAGAGAGGGAGTGAGAGGGAGGGAGGAGTGAGTGGGAGGGAGGGAGGAGTGAGTGGGAGGGAGGGAGGAGTGAGTGGGAGTGACGTAGAGGGAGTGAGTGGGAGGGAGAGGGAGTGGGACGGAGGGAGAGGGAATGGGAGGAAGGGAGAGGGAGGAAGGGAGAGGGAGGGAGAGGCAGTGGGAGGGAGGGAGAGGCAGTGGGAGGGAGGGAGAGGCAGTGGGAGGGAGGGAGAGGCAGTGGGAGGGAGGGAGAGGCAGTGGGAGGGAGGGAGAGGGAGGGAGAGGGAGGGAGAGGCAGTGGGAGGGAGGGAGAGGCAGTGGGAGGGAGGGAGAGGCAGTGGGAGGGAGGGAGTGGGATGGAGGAAGAGGGAGTGGGATGGAGGAAGAGGGAGTGGGAGGGAGGAAGAGGGAGTGGAAGGGAGGAAGTGGTAGTGGGAGGGAGGAAGAGGCAGTGGGAGGGAGGTAGGAGCGAAGTTGGCACGACGGAGACGAATGTAAAAGCCATCTACCGAATAAGAGGGCGATTCGTAAGAATGCCTAAGTATGCACTTTGGCCCATACGACAGCTGATTCCGATAACTGGAGAGAACCGATGCCCCTCGCTGCGGCGGAAGTATTAATGGTATAGAATACAGACGCGACGACCGCAAAGCACTGGGAGATTTAGAGGGCAAGTTGCAATTTGCCACCGCTAACGAATAGAGGTAAACTAATAAACAGGAAATGAGGTGGGAAATTAAGTGAGCGGCAGTGCCCACGGATGAAATAAAAAAATTATAAGATTTGTAAGAATCACTTCATGTAGAAGATAATAAAATACAGAGGGAGAGATGGAGAGTATTGGCTTGATGTCAAGACATAATATCTATTTCCGCAGCGTACGGCGAAATTCGCATCCTACGACGCTGTTCAAACCTTTCCGACATTTCATCAATGTTACATATACATCTTACATTCTCCCTAAAGAAGTGTATTCTTCGCTCGAGCGAAAATGCCAGACGAACTTTCAGAACGCATCACCTTTGCAAACTTATCTAAGCATTCCCCAATTTATCAGGGCCCAGCGAGAACGTTAAATTGACTAAAATTCCAAGGTTAATTCAGGTCACTGATTCAACCGCTAACATTGGTTTGCAGACTTATACAAAATTCCGGAAGGATATCGAAACCAACGCGTTTTCTCTTAATTTTTTCATTTGTATCAATATATGTGTGCATCAGCACGCGCGCGGGTGAAGAGAGGTAACCGTACTTATTTTCCAAACAAATCAAATTAGTCATTTGCCATTAAAACGCATTTAATCAAATTTTTACAGAAAATAACCACGATAATCGTTTTTGAACGTGTCGATATTTAAAACACACCACGCACGGCGCGGATAATCAGGATTAATCTAGAGGTTAAACATTATATTTTTCTTGGACTAGTGAAGAGCGATGACGGCAGTAAACAAGTGTGCAACGGCAGCACCCCAATAGAAAGGGCGTTTGGGGGATGAGAGATGAGGGGAGGGGGAAGGGAGGGGGCAGAAAGGGGTAGAATGTAGAAAGAAAGAGGCGGAGACGAGGCAGTGGCCAGCGGAGCAACGTGCGACGAGGAGTGGCGCATTAATATTTGAAAGCCGATTTCGTAGTCATGGGTCGCTCGTCACGCCAGCGACCTCTACCCGTGCGAACCTTTTCTGGAAACGAGAGAAGAAAATCTCAGGATGGAGCGAAGGAGAGGGGAGAGTGAGGTAGGGAGGGGAAGAGTGATGGAGGGGAGAGTGATAAAGGGGGAGGGGGAGAGTGATGGAGAGGGAGGGGGAGGGGAGAGTGAGGGAGGGAGGGGAGAGTGAGGGAGGGAGGGGAGAGTGAGGGAGGGGAGAGTGAGGGAGGGAGAGGGGAGAGGGAGGAAGAGTGAGGGAGGGGGAGGGGGAGAGTGAGGGAGGGGGAGGGGAGAGTGAGGGAGGGAGGGGGAGAGATGGATGGGAGAGTGAGAAAGGGGAGGGGAGAGTGAGGGAGGGAAAGGAAGGAAAGTGAGATGGGCTGGGGAAAGGGAACGAACGACATGGCCTCCTCTTCACATCCGTTATCTTCAGCGTCTTACGCGTTCTCCGTTTTCCTCTATCTTCTTTTCCCTCCTTGGTTCCCTAGATGACCTTCTCACAGATGGCGTATTAAGGGCGCTGTGGAGTCTTCGAAATCAAGTTGGGGCTAACGGTAAGGTCGCCGGGCCTTTCTTCCAAGGATCGCAGAACAGTTTTTTGGTGGATATGGGCTCAATGTAGAATCTCGTGCACATAACGCCCTTTCTCATGATTACTACACCAAAAAAATAAACAATATAAAATAAAAATACGACCCTTAGTACGCATTAACGGCAATAAAATGAACCCGAAAACCTGGTTTCTATAGTTTCCGAAAGTTTCAGTGTTGATCTAGGCACTTCGAAAATTTATCAATACAAGAAATGATATTACCCAGTTTCAACCGGATAATTCATGTGCTAGCTGGTTCTATCAGATTCATGTGAGCATAAATCAAGTTTCGGACATTATCAGTGATAAACACGGTTACGTATGTATGAGTGCGCCCGTTTATTTTCGTGTGGACACGAAGAAAAAATCTGATGTGGACACCACATGACTTTCTTAATACCCTTATTATTTCTAAAATTTCCATTTACATGTTAATAAATATTTTAAGGAACAAAGAAAATTTAAAGACTTGAAAAAGAACAGAAATAAACTCAAACTATAGCCTTCTGTGATTGGATATAGCCACAAAGCTCCAACAATTAAGAAACCATAAAATAGCATTACTAAGACATTACTAAGCTCAGTTGTTAACAATAGTCATCGGTAGGAAGCGGTGGCAGTTAAAATAATTAGTTTTTAAAATACCTCTTAAACAATGCATTATATGGGGAAATGTTTCATACAAAGGTTGTAGAAAATTAAATTTCCTACAACTTTTATTCCAGTACGTTTTTACATATATCGAATATTAAAGCAAATATTTCAAAATAACGGATAAGTAACAAAAGTAAACACCCACTTCCGGTTGACCGATTTTTACCAAAAACTAATCAGTTCTTGTGATTTTTATAAAAATGTTAAATATAAATTTTCGCATAGACCTGATTAATAGTTTTAGCACCCACAAAAAGCTATCACATACACAGATATCAACGAGAAAATGGCCAAAACGTGTTCAGGGGACCTCAAAACGTGTATTTCCGTTGAAATCTCGAAATAGATTTTTTTCATGAAAACAATACTTTCCCCAGTCCTACGTATGAAGAAACTTAAAAGTCGATCAGCCTCCTACAAAAGCGAATGACACCAGATACTGTAATACGGATCGCAGGGAGTCTTTTGGTCAGATGTTCTGAAATCATCGTCACGCGGAGCGGCAAGAGTAAGCAGAGAAAGAGGTAGGAATAAGGAGGGAGGAATGAGAGGGAGGAAGGAAAGGGAGGAAGGAAAGGGAGGAAGAAATGAGAGGGGGGAATGAGAGGGGGTAAGGAATGAGGTAAGAAGGACGAATGAGAGGGAGGGAGGAATGTGGAGGGAGGAATGAGAGGGGGAGGGAGTAATGAGAGGGAGAGGGAGGAATGAGAGGAAGGAGGGAGGAATGAGAGGAAGGAAGGAGGATTGAGAGGAGGAAGGGTGGAATGAGAGGAAGGAGGGAGGAATGAGAGGAGGGTGGAATGAAAGGAAGGAGGGAGGAATGAGAAGGAGGATCCCGAAGAGGCAGCCTCGCGATGGCCTATCTGAAGTGCTAGTCGAATGCATGAACTCTCCTTTTCGCTCCACTATAGTCTTATGTTAGAGGCGGTGGTTCGTGAGTCGTTCCAATACCAGAGTAACAGAGGAACGGCGTGGGAGGAGAGAGGAGGTAATTTCTATAGCTAAATTCATAACAACGCGACGAGGCGCATTTGCTGCATCTCGCTAAAAATAGGAAGAAGGTTCGACAGTTTTGCTGTTAATGATACGAAAGGAGGGCGATGGCCAACATGCGGTGGAACAAGGTTGTGTGTACGCGAGTCGCCACGGACGAGAGTGCGAAATGGGTCGGCGACGAGGGAAACAGAAATTGGAGTTGCGACGAACCAATGTTTAATCTGAGGACTTCGAGCGCCTCGAATGGAGGGAATGAACTCAAGTACTTCGCGAGAGGCCGAGCCAAAACCATCGTCCAACGCCTCTTCCCTTATGGTACGTAAACTCTGCAGGAAGAAGAGAAGGGAGAGAGGGAGGGAGGGAGTTGGTTAAAGGAAGAGAGAGGGGAGAAAGAGATGAGTGCTCGCCGGAATTGAGCGAGTGAAATGGAGTCAACGGAAAAGGGTCGCAGAGGATGAGTGTGTCCTCAAGGCACTTTCCACCTCTCGGCACATTTGAATCGCGAGACCGGTTCACATAGAAGCCTAAAAATATATCTCTGTACAAAAGCTAAATGGACCTTGTTATAATACGATACCGATCCGTCTACTAATAAAAACAATCCTGTTAGTGTTATATTTTTGTTCGACATTTTTAGGTTCGTAGAATGAGTATGAGGATTGTACAAGCTTAGAATATTCCCGAAGAAAACAAAAAATTTATAATTTCAAAAGATACATCAAAGAATTTTTAGGGCCATAATTTAAAATGCTTGCTTCGACATGAATGGGGTAACATGATAGACAGTCATTACTCCTTATTGGATTCCACCATCCTAGAACGAGTAAACTGTCAATCGCGTAATATGCTTTTACAATGTACAAATTAATTTCCAAAACTAACTTTTTTGAAGATAATTTGTTAAAATAGCTGTCAAAAACACACGGAATTTAGTGCTATCACAATAGTGTCAAATGCAGTAATCGACAGGGGAAGCAGTTTAGGGAGATAATAATAATAATTTATTTAACACAAACAGGTTTTCCCCAAATACATGTGTTATAATAGATTTATGACAATCACATACGTCCATGCCCTCGGCAGGATTCGAACCCGTGACCCTTATATTGTAAGCTAGACACGCTAACCACCCCTCTACCAAGGCCAGGTGTTGGTGAAAGTCGGCGAGGATAAACGTTGCAGACGTAATGTGCGACTTTCACCCCGCAGACATAGCATGCTATTCCTTCAGTAGGGACGAGCGGGGCTGCAAACGTCTCTAGGCGAGAGGAGAGTTCCAGAGATATCGTCGCTCGCAATGTAAACGGTCTCGGTCCATTCTCCCTCTACGTGATCGATACTCGGCGGCAACTGGGAGAATCCGGTGGATTACTGTGCGTAGCAAAGGTAAGCGCGCGCTTTCGAAATTGACCCGTTACGCTTTGCATCTCACAATCGTTTGAGCGAGGGATATTGTGAAGATTAAAAAAATAAATGTCAACAACAGAACGGAGTGTATGCGGGGATTCGTGAAGATGCGATCGGAGAGAGCCGCGCTAAAGAATCCCTCCCTCTCTCTCTTGGGTCGCCGGAGAGGACAGGTGTTCGAATGACGGAGTCAATTTCCTCGGTTAAACATACACAATGGATTTGATGAAACGTGTTGATTTTACTGCGATAAAATGAGTTTTCACATACGCTTTATCAAAATACAATCTTAAAATCCATAAAATATGTTTATTTGTCTTTGTCACATCTTTATGAAATACATTAAAATTAAACAAAAAACGTAATCAAATGTATTAATTTTTCTATTTTGGAAATAACATAAACCGTGTCGAATAAACCATCGAAATTTGTAAATAGCTTTGCTTTATGTAATTTTAGAAAGAAATTACTGAAAAATTGAAAGAGCAGCGGCGAGCCTAGAGGAGCAGCCAAAGGGGTCCTCTACGTCGAGGAACACGAATCCGAGCGACGCTCCCGTTACAATTCATTTTAAAGGTTGGTATTTGTATTGAAAATTTCTTCAACAAACATAAGCGACGTTAACAACAATACAAGTAGAAGTGATGCGTGCTAGGAGAACTGTATACATTTGGCCCGTTTTTCCCAGAAGATTTTAGAGTCGAAATTTAATTTTTGTTTCCACAAATGTGGCCGCTCTGATACGTGATACCTCAGTGAGTTCTTAAATTTAAATAAATTTCAAATGCAGCGGCGGCCTCTGGCGTGGGGCCATGGAGCCATGGCTCTACCCAAATTCACAGAAAGAAAAAAGCACTATAAATAATTGTTTTCGAACAGATTGATTTCATTTTTGAGTCTTTAATAAGTTTAATTTGTCGTGAAGCAGCACAATACTCCGGTCGGTAAGAGAATATATGGGAGGAGTGGGGGGCGAGTCCGGCGTGGAGTTCCCCCACTCCAACGGGCAGCGCCGTGCCACCTCAGTCACAAGACGTGGAACGCATGCGTACTGGATGCTTTTCTCTCCCTCCCCTTCCCTCTCCCGCGGTTGAGAATATCGACCGTTGGGGCCTAGTTCAGTTTGGCTCGGCCGGCCTTCAAGCTAGCAGCTCGGAGTAACATTGGTGAGCGTGAATGTTTCTATTCTCCGCAATGAATACGATAAGTGCTTTATTAAAACAGCCGTTTTCATCGTTGTCTTACGATGATAAACTCGAAATAAAACGAATGGGAAGACCCCTCCCTAATTTTAATCTATTTAAACAGCAAGTGTGCCAACAAACAGGAAAGGTGTCGTAAATGTAATGCCTTATTCGAAGAACAATTGGCTGTGCGGGTGTGATGACAAAAATGCGTTTTTTTCTTTTACTTGTGTTCTTTTCCAAGGAGATGTCAGCTGGTCGAGGAACAGGATTACGGACTTGGTACACATTTGGGAAAAAATGAGGGCTCACGAAAAATCTAAACAACATATGAACAATGTTTTGAGTTTATCGTTGCTGGGTAAAACAAATATTCAAAGTCAGTTTAACTCACAGTAACAGCTAGCTATATCTATACATAACGAACAAGTAGATAATAATAGGTTCGTATTAAATTTGATTATAAATTGTATACGGTTTTGTGGGGCATTAGCATTAGCATTGAGAGGGTATGATGAATCGGATGAGTCACAAAATAAGAGTTTTTCGTGAGTTAATCCAGTTTAGTTCTGAGTTAGATAAAGACTAAAAAGTTCACTTTAGTCAATCAGCTGTGTTTAAAGGTACGTCTGAAACTATACAGATTGAGTTGCTAGAATGCATGTTAGAAGTATACCACGAAGAAGTTCGCAAAGAAATTTAAAAAGCATTCATAGCCGATGAAACTACTGACCTATCATGTCAATTTCAGTTAGTCATTGCATTACGTTATATTGTAGGCGGAAAACCGGTAGAAAGGTTCTGGAATTTCGTTAATCCTGACGGACATGATGCTCGTGCAATCGCAGATTGTATTTTAAAACAACTCGACCCCCTAATTGGTGGCAGTCCGAATACACTTATATCACAAAGTTTTGATGGTGCCTCTGTTATGAGTGGACGTTTAAATGGCGTTCAGAAACTAATAAAAGACAAATATTCACTTGCTAATTTCGTCAACTGTTACGCCCTCCAGCTGAATCTCATTATGTCGAACGCAGCGTCCATCAACCGCCAAACCCGTGTCATTTTTGCACATTTATCTGGAATCTGTTCATTTTTTTCTAATTTGCATACAGTCAGAAACCAAGTTGATGTGATTACCGAACAGGTTGAAGTAGAGTTAGAAAATGAAGACCGCGGATCACTGACAGCGACTCTACCTGCAGGAAGAGAGAAGGTAAAGAAGTTTGTGATACCATAATCACAGAAATAAAAGATAGATTTTAATTTACTGGACACCTCGTGGCTACGAATCTATTTGTGGTCGAAGAATTTGATAATTACAGAAAAAAATTCCCTGACACGTATCTCTGTGAAATAATTGAACAGTACCTTTTTTGAAAAAAAAGAGACTGAAGAGTCAACTTCAAGTTTTTACGAAAGAGAGGAATTGAGAGCATTTTCTGGTACGGTACCATTTCTGTCGCTAATTTTGGGTGATGATATGTGTGAAACATTTCAAGAGACAATCAAGCTTTTAAAAGTGTTGATCACGATACCAATGTGGGCATCAGAAGCAGAACGATGTTTTTCAATGATGAAAAGAATAAAGACTTAGGAATAGTATGAAAGAAGAAAGACTAAGTGCATGCAATCGTGTGAAAACTTTTGTAAATAACATAGCTTCAACAGAAAAGTTATTGATTTATTTTCTAACATAAAAGATCGCCGAACGGGCATTGTTTACCACTCATTTTAGCTACAAGACACTTTTTTCATCTGCTCACTATTGTACCTTTCTCGGTAAGTAAAAAATTAAATATTTTTTTGTATTATAATTTTAGGTATTTTTAAACTTATGTTGGCCCTACCAGTTGAAACAACCACCGGCCGCCACTGTTCAAATGTAATAACGTTCTATCTTAGTAATTAAGCGTCAAAACTACAACTTTTATTTCAACTAATATGGCGGCCTTGAAATACACCGAGATAAAAACACTTTCACGTAGAAACTAAAACTTCGAGAGAATTTCGTCTCTCCACTAATCATCATCGCGTCTTCCTTCTCTGTAATAATTCCTCCAAACATCTTCGCCCCGTTCGACTTTCTTTCGCTCTCTCCATTCCACATTTCATCTATCACATTCACAAGCTGACCTTAACTTCCATCTCCTATAACACTCCATGTTAAGAGATACTGCACTTAACACCGAGATCTTATTAAACTTTATCTTTCCTAATAGCATTGTTTTTTGTTCTCATCTATTTATTTCTCATCTTTCATTTAATTTACATTTGAACTGTTAAATGCGCTTTAGTATTATATTAACCATGAATGGAAAATTTTAAGGACATTAAGTATAGCAATAATTTTGTTGGGAGAATTTTTAGTTAATATTTTAGAAACTTATCGTCCCCCCTAGACGCGTTCCATCGGTTGAGAAACACTGATATACGAATGCTAAGAAAAATTTTTGATTTTTTTTCTTTACAAAAAATGTAATTTTAACAAAAATTGCTTATTCTGTAATGCGCACGGATGCCGCAGCTGAATTCGAGGGGTGTCGCAACAAACTTAGTTTATTACATAAATCATCGAACTGTATGTTTTGATAGGTAATTAATTAGAGCAGTAGTTTTTCCTCTAGTAAATTGATTATAGTTAGGGTGACCAGATTCTGAGGAAGTAAAACCGGGACACAACGTGTTCTGGGGAAGATAAACCGGGACATAACCGAGACAATATAAGATATTTAGTTTTTTGTCGCTTAAATGCTAAATAGATAAATTCTGCGTAGCTTGGCCATGATTTTCTTGACAAATTAGCCCATATTTTTTTTCAAATTCTAACATTACGTGCACAAAATTATTACAGAATTGGTCAGAAAATTGATGGGAACAAATATTTTAGAGTCATATTTACCGTATGTTTCGGTCTATAAAACGCACTCCAAGTTTTTAGAAATTTTCCAGAAAAAAGGATATTATGGTCCACAAAAGCATTTAGGAAAGGCCACGTCGCGTATCATTTCTAGCCGTGGTTAAATCCGAATCTGGCAACATTCAAGAAAATATTATGGCGTGATAACAGTTAAATATAACGTTTTAGATAAACTTTATTCGTAAAATAATTGGGATGATCTAAAACATAAACTCGTATAGCTCAATGTGCCCTGCGTTAACTCGGCTGTCGGAGTGCGCTGCACACCTTGCACTTATACGCACCCCTTATGGATTATAGTTATTTAAACTTATTTGAAAGATGAGATTTTAATTTCTAATAAATGGACTGCATGTGTAATAGCATATAACTGGTGGAATGCGATTTATTTCATATTTATGAAATAGAAAATAAAAAGAATTTTTAACAGAGACAAATAGTAAACCGGACGGTGCGCAGGGGCATCTAAAATTCGGGACTGTTCCGGCTAAACCGGGACGTATGTTCACCCTAATTATAGTGTAATATCAACAAATGGATGTTTGAAAAGGTTTTAATACCCGTATGTAAAAATATAAAAACCTCCTTTCAATTTGCGGTTGCCGCGAATTTTGCTCAACTTTGAAAGGGTGGCGAGCCTGAAAAAGTTTTGGAATCACTGCTCTACAATGCAAAGGCATTATTTTCTCGAAGGGAAGTTTAAAGAGCGAAAGCAAAAATATAACTTTTGTTTCCATTAAAATGGCATCCCCGAATGAGTAATGAGTGTTTCATTTC
The DNA here is from genome assembly GCA_028673005.1 of Tanypteryx hageni. NCBI lineage: Eukaryota > Metazoa > Arthropoda > Insecta > Odonata > Petaluridae > Tanypteryx > Tanypteryx hageni. The sequence goes on along the minus strand of CM054116.1, from coordinate 140,442,743 downwards.
GCCTTCTACTTTCACATAAATGATAAATACCAAATTCACCTATGTAAGTCAAGCGGTAAACCTCCTGAAAAATGGGTACCGATTAATGAACATACGGACAGACAGGCATACAGAGAAACCAAGTACCATAGGTGTATTTTTCTATAAAAACGTCTAAAGCCGATACATTCATTCTTAAAAGAATATCTCTCTCTTGGTTATATTGTTTTATTGAGACAGCGATAGATTTGTCTCAGAGAAAATCTTAAACTCTGCGAGAATAATTCAACATGATCACTATTAAACGAAGATTCTTCGATCAACGAACGCGCATAGGAAGGAAAGTTCCTACATATTACCGGATCGGAGATATTGATCTGTTGAACAGTTTTGTCGATGATCATGGTGTATACACAAGTGAAAACTGGGAAAACACTGCACCATTCTACATATCGTAGGAGATCTCTCAGCGCCAGTTTATCTCGAATCAAAAATCGTAGGTGTTTTGAATAAAGTCGTACTAAATCCGAACCGAAAAAGGCTCAACGCGCGTTTACGGGAAGAATACCTTCCAATGAGCGAAATGACGACGTAAGCATTTTATTCACTGTGATTCCCGACATTAGCCAATAGCGTTAGCATTTAGGATAACATCTTTTTATTCCGAGTTCAATAAAAAATAAACACAAAATGATCAAAATCGAGGAATAGTTTGACAAAATCATCACTGATTGCAAGATTTAGAAATAATTTTGAAACGAGAAAAAATTCTGCGGACCGGGAATCAAACCCGGGTCTTCCATCTGTCGGGCGGATATTCTAATGCTGACCTATCTTAGTAGACAAATTCTCCCGTTTCGCTTTATTCCATCAATTTTCAGCGTGGCAATCTCACCATTTGAGAGGGAGTGGTTTTCTTCGACGTATCTCTTGGAGGGCATACGCGCTCAGAAACGGGAGAATTTACTCTGCTACGATAGTACAGTGATAGAATATCAGCCTGGCAAGTGGAAGAAACCGGTTCGATTTCCGGTAATAGCAGAATCTTTTTCTCGTTTAAAAAATTATTCCAACTTTACAGCTTACGCCTCTCTGCATAGGATCTTCAGATCGCTTTATTCCATCATTTGCGAGATTAGAAATAAAATTAAGTTGGGTTTGGAAGCGGTTTATAAATAATAATAGTAAGCATGCTAGATAGGGGCCAATCGGTTTGTTTGGAATAAAAACTTCACATATTCGGTCCCAAACGATCATGCGGTGACCCCACCGAAGGCCGCTAACAACACTGCCCTCCATCACTCCGCTCTTCCACTAACCCCCGAAGTATTTTCTGATAATATATTATTTGTTCGAAAGAGGGCGGACAAATGGGGGACATTGATCGGCAGCGATTAAGAAAGCGCAAAATTCCAATTTCCCGAGGTATATTTCCAGCGGGTGAGGCGGGGAGGGGGAAAGGAGGTGAGAACGCCGCTCTAACATAGGAAATCTTTGAATCTGTAGAATCATGAGGATTGCTTTTGTCTCCAGGAAAATTCACCTCTCCGTCGAACCAAGCGCTTTTCAGACCTCACAACGAGGAGGGTGTCGTAAAGCGATCATGCAAAGATTCAAAAGCACAAATGATTGGAATGTGCGGAACGAGAGCGGTGAGAGAGAGCAAGAGAGAAAGAGAGAGAGCAAGAGAGAGTAATAGGGAGAGAAAGCAAGAGAGAGAGAGTAATAGGGAGAGAAAGCAAGAGAGAGAGGGAGTAATAGGGAGAGAAAGCAAGAGAGAGCAATAAGGAAAGAGCAAGAGAGAGAACAAGAGATAGAGAGAGAGCAATAAAAAGACAGCAAAAGAGAGAGCGAGAGAGAGAGCAAGAGAGAGTAATAGGGAGAGAGAGCAAGAGATATAGAGAGCGAGGCTTCTCCCGGGTGACGATAACCCGCATGGCTTTTCTTCGTCGCCCCCCCCCCCCCTCGCTGCATTCGCGCGAGAGAGAGAAGTTGGAGAAGTGCGTGGAAGGGCCAAAAAGAGCCCTTTTCCACCGCCGCCCTATTCCTCCTCGCCCCTCTTTCTTCCATTCGCTCCTCGCAAATGTAAAGGGTTCGCAGGGAAATGTTCGCCGGGAAGGAACGCCCGCCAGAAGTCCCAGCTCCGATGTGATTTAAAAATCATCCAGTGAGTATCAAGAGGCTTCCACAGCCACTGAGTATTAACGCGAAGTCATGAATAATACGCGAGCACCATATATCACTGCAACCCATTTCGAAGATAAATAGATTAATTAAAAAAGAGCATCAGAGACGAGGGACTTCAATAATAAATAGGCGGCGGCTTTAATATTAATAGAGGGAGCGGTAACGTCGTTTAGCGCTGCCTTCGACCCGCCGGAAGTGTAAACAGCTCCGGAGGGAAGGAGGAGAGGAAGAGTAGAAGCGAAAGAGTGGGAGGAGAAAGTGAGAGGGAAATAGAGAGAGAGAGAGAATGGAAGCGGTAAAATAATGGGAAAAGGGAGGAGAGGCGAAAATGAGAGAGACTAATTAAGCGTTCGCAGTGGGTCGTTAGGAAGCCTCTCTCAGGAGTACCGAAATGCCGGCAGGAGGGGGGAGATGGAGGGAGAGGGTGGAGGGAGGGAGAGGGAGGGGGTGGAGGGAAGGAGGGAGAGGGAGTGGAGGGAGGGAGGGAGAGTGTTAAACGCGGTTGGAATGAAAAGTGCTAATGCGTGAGAGTTGGAATGGCTGATGTTTAGAGAGAAGGGGAGGAATGGAAAGTAAATGGACATTGGGAGACAGAAATGATAAAGGAAGAAAAAGAAGATGGAAGGAAAAAAGAATCCTGAAAGAGGAGAAGTGCAGGAAGAAACAGATTATGGAAGAAAATACAACTGACATTTTTGTCGCAGACATTTGTCTTAAAATCATGTTGCGTCTTATACAACGAAGGTTTACATACTGATAAGATATACACTTATCAAATTCTCGCGACAGTTTTTAGACGTTCTTTACAATAAGTAAAACATTCCCATGGCACAGTAGTGCTTTTCGTCAAATTCGCCGTAGTATAAACGTATACTAATATATCTGCTTTGAAATCAGAAATTTATTTTTCCTTATATTGTGGTAGCCCTGCTTTTTTCATCCGTTCTAAACATATTCATCTCGTTTTCCCATTCTATACTCGCCCTACAAACGAAATTTCTTTGAAATCCTTTCAGCCATTACCTTCCAAATTTATATTTACAGAAAATTCTAACCTTGATATTGGTAGCCCTGTTTATTCGACCCGGTTGAAATATGATATTTTGGTTATTTATTTAAATGAAGATTACATATACCATATTTGGTTAAAACGGTGAGGTCAGTTCTCTAGAAATACCTGTAAAAGAAATATTATTTTACTTTTTATTTAGGTAGCCCCGCTCTTTAGCTCCGCTTTAAACATCTTGATTTTATTATGATATGGTGTACAAATCTTATATACAAAATTTAATTTAAATCCGTTTGGCGAATTCCTTCCAAATCCTTAATTACTTAAAGAATTTAATTTGTAATTGTAGCACCCCTGTTTGGCTGATTCGGTTTAAATATACTAATATGGTTTTGTATATATGTGTATATTATAGATGTTAAATTTGGTTAAAATTGACGCAGAGAGTTCAACACAAATAGTGAAAGTGAAAGTTTTTATTCCTTCTATTGTGGCAGCCCTGCTTTTTATATCCATACAATAAATCTTGATTTTTGTTATTTTATGTTACACGCCTCCATCAAATAAAATTTTGTTGAAATCGGTTGAGCCAATTCCTTCCAAATTCATTATTACCGAAAAGTTAATTTTGCAACTTTGGCACCCCTGCTTAAGCGATCCGGTTGAAATATGTCATTTTGGTCCTATATTTATGTGCGTATTCTATGTACCATATTTAGTTGAAATTGGTTTAACCAATTCTTCCCTGATATATGTGTACGGACGGACGGACATCACGAAGATAATGGTGTTTTCAGCATTGACGAAAAACACTCAAAAGAACGCCTTATGGTCAGATCGTGTCCGTCCGTCCGTTCTCATGTTTCATCTCAGAAACTACTGGGAGGATGTTTATGAAATTTGTTATTTAGCACATAGGGGCAAAGAAACTAAGAAACTTATATAAATAGTTGACGTGTCCTAATCGGGAGTGCCACTTTACTGGTGACAAAAATGAACTCTCGTAAAATATCACTCACTAGCTCAAAAGTCCGGCTTCGCTCGGGAAAGTTTTCTTTTAAGTAGCAAACGATTTTTATTATTTTTATCGATATATCACATCTGATGTCATATTACAATAAAAATAATACAATAAAATGTGAAATTTACTTACTTTTGCTGTTGGGTGCCCCAAGTTTTGAATTGCTGGTTCGAGGGTTTGGGGGCGGAGCCTCCACAAAAAGAGATCCAAACTCTATCAAACGTTCCCATTCCTTAATTGCGCAAGCGATGTTTACATTAACATTTACTATTTTATGTATTGTATTGTAAAGTTTTATCATTAATATAATTACGCATTGAGGTCTTACTTAATATTCACATGGATAGATGCACCGAAGGCTTTAAAGCAGGCAAATGTCAAAACTATTAGCCAAAACGTAAACAATAAACAACATCTTGTCCGCCGAACAAATGTAAGTAGATGCATCGATTTATGTTGCGATAAATCTTTCAATGTTAATGGTAAAAGATAACAATGTTCTAATATTCCTTAAAAATCATTTGACTCAATTTAAAAGTATTCATAGACTATATTTAGGCATTTGTATTCTTTAACTTGGCGTTGGCTATTCTTCCTCTACGGCGTGCATTTTCCTTGCATTAATCTTTACGTGGCTCTCTCCCTTTGAAGAGGATAACAATTAAGAAATTTAGCTTTTTTGCCACCTGGAAAATGTTAATAAATTTTGCGCTTAAAGGATAATTTCGAGCGATTTAACATATAATACGACATTACATGAACAGAATTAAAATATTCATTCTTTCGTGCGTAAAATATGCCATTTCCCGTGATCGTAAGTTAATATTCATCTATATTTATATCCACATCAGTGAAGGGCTGCATGGCATTTCGGAGTTTATCCACACCATTTCCCATGCATTCTTATGGAAATAGTATTTTGTTGACCCCATAAGGTATAAGAGACCCCACGGTCAGCAAACCTAGACCAAGTTCTTCCTTTAGTCCATAGGATGGCCCATAAAACTTTTGACTTTGATAGCTTGACCTGTGTAACAGCGTGTAAAGAACATACACACAGACACTCTAAAGTATTTATAATATAACAAAAAAGTCTTCAAACAAAATTTGTAAAAATTTGTCAAATAGCATATGTTTTGTTCAATACATTTTTATCAAAGGAGTAATCGATTTCAAGAAAATCAAACGAGAATGTCGTAAATCAATTTGAACAAAAAATTATTCCCGTGTTTTTTAATTGCTCTCAAGGGAAACAATCTTCGTGACAACTGAAGCAAACAATATCTGCTGTAAATACCTAATTAGTTTAGTTGTCTTTCTTGCGCACGCATCATTGGGAAAATGAAGGGAAATGGATAATCTACAACGAAGAAATGAACATAAATACGTCTATTTTCCTTACGTATACACAGCGTTTGTAAGTGGAATTACTACTGGCATTTCAGTCCTTAAAAATTATACTAAGCCATTAATATTTATGTTTATTGACATGATTGCATAAATCGTAAAGAACGCCTCTGCCTCGCACGTATGATGTGTGCATCTTTCCACTCTTGTTGGTATAGAGGAAGGTTTTTTATACAATTTCAAACACCTGCGTTCATTCTGTAGAATTCTTATGGTTATTACATTTAATAATAACTAGTACAAAAGCCCGTCAATTTAATTCCTCTTCGCTAGAAACAAAGGACAACATTACCAAAAATCTCCCGCAGCTTTTTCTCGAACATGCTGCACGAGGTAAGCGAGGAAAAACCGCAGCGACTTTCGAACCGAAAGAAACATTACCGAAATATTTCTCACGATAGAATTATCGGGATATAAGACTGCGACGAGGGCTTGACTACGGGATTTTTCTTGCGGGCCCCTGGAGTTATCGTAGCGACCGCCTGCAAAATCTGACGTTTGTAATTCTAGCATCGATAATGAAATACAGTAGAAGATAATTTATTCGAAATGGTTGGAACCTGTTAAATTTTTGTTAGTAGACATTTCGGATATTGGATATCTCAAACTGATCACAGAACACCAACAAAAATTTATTTTAAAAAGAAGTGGCAAAAATAAACGATATTATAAACGGAATAAACGTAATGAATTTTATGCGCGTTTCACTTACAGCGTGAGCATGTTCGTTTTCAGCTTCCACTGAACGGATTTTCATAAACCTTGGTATTAAAGCTTCCGGGCAGAGCGATATACGTCAGAATAGAGCACTTATCTGTCGCGGGCCCCTGAATTCGCCGCCGCAGCCATCGCCTGCAAAGTCTGAAGTGTAACTCACAATCAGTCAATAATAATAATAATGTTACTTTCCCTTATTTAGCACATATACAAAACGTGCGTATGTGATTATGTACTCTATCTGTCCGTCCGAGGACAGTTAACTTTTTTGTTTTAAGAGATACTTGGAAAATTTCTGTAATAGCTTATATCTATGAATTTTTCACCGGTTGAATTTTCAAAGTAATTTACAGATTCTCCTCTGGGTGGCTTCCAATTCGGAGAATTATAAACAACGAAATAGTATTGTAGTAAAACTAGCGAAGCTAAAAGAGTGAGGTTTTCACGCATGAGAAAGTCTAATGAGGATTAACATTCCAACGGTGCGTGTTGTCCTCTCCCCGAAGGAGGAGACATACCAGAACCCTGAAAATATTTAAGAAAACGAGCCTTTACTTACTTACTTTAGGAAGGGTATCTTAAATTTTATTTGTTGCAGCGAATATGTCATGTTTTTATAAAAGGCATTCTGCGCATATAATCGCCGACACTTTTGGCGAATTATTAGTGAATTTTAACGCTTATCTAATATTTTTCGATTTCCGACTTTTTCCTCGCATATAAGCCGCAATTTGATAAAACAGCGCATCCTATAAGCAAGCAAATGCGGTATATTTTCAAAATTATTAAACTGATGGATACATTTCAACCAACAAATACCTTTAAGCTGTTTTTAACAACTGTTGAATCTTATATCCTTATCCAAACAAATTTGTTTATATCAGCAAAAATTTTTAAAACTGAAAAATGTTTAGGGGTGCGTCATATTGACCGAAAAACATGGTAAAGAATTCACGATATTTTTGTTTTTAAGTTTCCAAATTTTAAAGTTTATGCAAATATTTTAATCCAATTCCAAAAATGAATTAACCAACTCACTATATAGTTGAAATCCAATCAAAAATTACAGTGACTCCAGCCCCAGCTGGTTTATGGCTATTCGAATTATTATTATTATTACCACGCTTAACACTGGTTTTGTTTCTTTGATATAATTAGACCTGATGGTTTATAAATTATTTTGAAATCTATTACAAAATTAACCATAATATATTTAAATTAACCATTGTTTTGTGAAAACCTAACTCCTAAAAAAATGAAATAAGAATGTACCAGGATTTCGATAATATGTCTAAATTACTATACTTCTGTCTACTATAATAAGGTAGCATTTGCTTATACCAGAGATTCCCAAACTGGGAGTCACAAAGGCGGAACAGCATAATAGTTTCAATAATTTAATGTTTCCGTTTTAATTTAATTGCAAAATTTTATTTCATTATTGATATTAACAAATATCCTGATTTTTTGCAAACATTCCTTTCACGAAAGATATTACTCCTGGAGTATAAAAGAGTCTAAACAGTTAATTTGTTACGCCATTTCGAAGTGCACACGCAAATTAAAAACCAACTTGAGACCCTGAATACCGAGAGTGTCTTAATTCTTCTTTTCCCTCTCGTCACTCATTCTAGGTAAAAAACAATGAAAAATAAATTAACCGAAAACTTAAACTATTAAAAATTGATGCTTAATTAGAATGAATTTACTAAAGTAAATGTTTCACAACCTAACATAGAAAAATTATTATTAAATAGCTTTGCCTCATCTTAATAACAGAGTACCCTCAATAATTTTTAAAAGTGGCAAAAATATTAATTCCACTTGCAACAGCTTTCCTGAAGGAGATTGGATTTTTCATGACTTGAGACCCCTGAGTTAAACGGTAAATTATTGAATTCCAGCAGCACTCACGATACTAAGCGTTAACAAACAACTGCCAAACTGAGTTTATTATAAAATTGATAAAATATACGTATATTAAAATAAACTAGTTGTTACTGCCACAATAAACCTTAAAATTCCTGGATTGGAAAATAATAGTAATATATAGAGCAAATAGACGAGAAATGGCATCCCCGATTGTATTTCATTCAGCATTTTTGCTTCCGCAGTTTTCTGCATTCCCAGCTATTTTATGTTCTCCACTTACATATTTGTTTTTGTACCGCTCATTATTTTGGGCTTCGGAGTTTCCGCACATTTGCCATCGTGACAGAGAAAGTAATTCACGAATGCGGAGGAAAAGAACGCTAAAAAGAGTCTGGGAAAAGAAAAAATGATCATTTATTTAATTCTATCCTAAAGAGGTAGAAAGATAATTCGCAAGATTTTACCCTGGTCCGCGATGCCAAAGGCAAGCGCCTCTCGAGCGACTCCGCAAGGCATTACCTTGGAGAACCTTTCTTGCGAATCCATTATATCGACGAACAACTTCATCTTGTCGTCGAACGTCGCGAAGCCGTTCTTGGATAGCGCCGCGGCGGATAGGAGGAGGGAGAGTTCCGGGGGCGGCGAGGCGAGGGGTTGGCCCTGCTGCGCCAGCGCCTGCGACAACTGCTGGTGGGCCACCATTATCTGGTGCGAGAGAGACAGAGTCTGCAGAAGGGGCAGGAGGTTCGCCGACGGGGAGGAAGGCGACGGCGGAGAGGGGTGCGGAGTGGGAGCGTGACCTCCGCGAGGGACAGAAGACGATCGACGAGGTGCCGCCGCGATTTCGGCCGCCAGAGGGGCCGAAGGCGAGATGGGCGAACGAGGGAGCGGAGAACGGCTCTCCGGGGCCCCTTTACCCCGTCTGGGGGGCGTCTTGGAGAGCTGAGAGAGCGCGCCGTCGGACGGGTGGTCGTGGGCGTGGGTGCAGCCGATGAAGAGTGCCGGGTTGCAGGTGAAAGGCCTCGCCGTGGGGGAGAGTACGCCCCCCGGAGGGGAAATGCCGCGAGGGTCCCCCGCGCGCTGCCTCCCCGACGCGAGTCCGCCCACCCCGTGGAACGTGGGGCTGTTGCGGGGCAGCCGTTGGACGAGACCCGGGCGAGGATCGGCGGGGAGGGAGAGGCGGCGCTTCTGGCGAGCACGGTTCTCTCCGGGTGCGGGCGAAGGGGGGGCTTGAGGGGCGGATGGCGCGGCGGTGGGCGAGACGGCCCCCGATTTCAGTTGATAGTCGCTGGAGGAGGACGGCAGGGAACGGTAGCCGGAATCGGGGCTGAGGGCGCTGACTCGGCGCCCGGGCGTCGTTCCGGGCGTGGATGGCCCGCGGTCGGCGGACCCGTCTCCCTCGCCGCCGTCCTCCGGAGGGCGGCGACACACTCGGAGACCGCTCCCCGCTTCCCCTTTCCCCCCGCCACCGTCCCCGCAACCGGACCATTCTCGGGTAGGCCCCAAATGGAGTCCGGCCGGAGGTGCGGCCTTCCTGACCGCCTTCTCGCTCATCGGATAACGGCCAAAGTCCCGAGGCCGCGACTACGAAGGGGCGCAACGGCGATCCCTTTGGTTTTCCGGAGGCCTCTCTTCCCACGACCACGCTTTCCTTGGACCCGTGGATACGGAGAGCCGTGCCATAGCACTCGGCGATCGCAGTCGGGCGCAGCGGAGGAAAAGGAAGGATGTAAGACGAATTCCGTTCGGTGACAAAGGCTTCCTCGAAGAAAATCCTGGGAGATAAGTCGCGGATCACGGCTAGGAATTCCTTAGCGATTTGCAGTTAATCGAAGGCTCGAAACTTACAATCGCAGCGTGTACGATTCACTGAAACGTTGGATGCGAAGAAAGCGACGCACCATTGCAGCAAGTTGGAGCGGATCCTTCGTTTACGCGCTCGCAGACTCACAGAAAATACGTCGACGGGTAAGTATCGCACGTGCAAAGATTCCATAGGAAGGGCGCAAAAGCCAGGCGAAACCGCGCGGTCGAAGTAAATCGCGAATTGCCAAAATCCGAGGATGAATGAGAGGAGATGAAGCAAAGCAGCCTATTGACTCCGAATTTGATTTCATTCGTCGTCAAAATATAATGCCCAAATTCGTTTTTATAGTTGCACGATAGCTACTCTCTAAGAGATAATTGCAACTCTACCGAAACCGAGTTTAGAGCGCCTCCATGCATCGAAGGTGAGATCTACCAATCCATAAAATGAATAAAGATCATTCGAGAAAAGATTTACCAAATCATTAAATTTAGAGCAAAATAATAAAATATATTTCTATAAAATATTCTATTACTCCTGTGAGAATTGTACTTTAGAAAATTAAACAGAGCAACAAGTTACGAAAATACTTTCAACTTATTTACGGGACGCGAAAAATCAGAGCGAAGAAAAAGAACCGGGGACGAGGCCGCAGGCGAAGACGCAGAACAAAGCAGCTCTAAGCGACCCCGAAGCACAAACACTCGAGCACTCGCATTGCCGTCCGCACGGACGAGAAACTGAGAAGGATAGCGGGAGAAGGGGATCCCGAGTCACGTGGTCCTCTTCGGGATTCGAGGAAAGCGCGCGAGTCCTCTTTGGGGAGGTGAGCGGCAGAGAGAGAGAGAGGAAGGTGGAGCGACGGAGGGCCTCTCTCTCCCTCACTCCGCCTCGGCCGGAGTCACCTCGGAGACTGAGGGGAGGAGATTTGAGGGGAGGAGAGAGAGAACACGTACACACGCGCTTTCTCTCTCTGCCCTCCCTTCGCCCCTCTCGGGATGGGCCGACACCCCGACGCTCTCTACGCCGCGCCGTTCACTCCACCCCCGCCATCGCGATCGTTGCTCGGCCCGGGGACCCTTCCCTCCCCCGCCTCTCTTCGTCGCAGCCTCTCGCACCACTTCTTCCCATACCCTTCCGCCTCTCCTCCCCCACCCCTCCGCCTCTCCTCCCCTCCCTCCACCTACCCCCCTCTCCGCCTTCTTCCCTCAGTCTCTCCTCCCTACCCCTACTTCCCCTCGCCTAGATAACACAGCCGCTGGGTCTGTGCGATAGGGGATGCGCGGTTTTCGGAGGCGCAGGCCACGAAGGGCAGGGGCAGAGAAGGGAGAGTGAGAGAGGGGAAAAGGGAGGAGGAGGAAGGGTTAGCGGGCGAGAGAGAGGGGAAAGGGAGGAGGAGGAGGAAGGGTTAGCGGGCGAGAGAGAGAGAGAGAGGAGTAAGGGAGGAGGAGGAGGAAGGGTTAGCGGGCGAGAGAGAAAGAAAGAGAGAGAGAGGAGTAAGGGAGGAGGAGGAGGAGGAAGGGTTAGCGGGCGAGAGAGAGAGGGGAAAAGGGAGGAGGAGGAAGGGTTAGCGGGCGAGAGAGAGGGGAAAGGGAGTAGGAGGAGGAAGGGTTAGCGGGCGAGAGAGAGAGAGATGGGTAAGTGAGGAGGAGGAGGAAGGGTTAGCGGGCGAGAGAGAGGGGTAAGGCGGAAGATCGAGAAAGCGAGTATGGAGTGGGATGAGGCGAGAGATAACGAAAGAGGAGGGAGGAAGGTGAGTTTTTGTAAAAAGGAGGGAGAGGGGAAGGGCGAAGATGAGATGGGAAGAGATGGGTGAGCTGCAAGGGGAGAAGCGGGAGAATTTTCGGCGACAAGGACGAATGCTACTTTGCGATGGAATTAAGCGTGCCGATACCATTCTGGATAAATCTCGGAAATAGCGGCGAGGAAACGCCCGACTCCGTGCACGCACGCGATCTTAACACGCGTACTGCGTGAGCGGATAAGAGAGGAATAGAAAGGGTGGAATAGAAGGTCGGAATGTTTATTAGGCGTTGAAATAAGAGTGATTCCAAAAAGACGAGAGATATTTAATCAGAATGGAAGCGGGTATTCACGAATTATAATCCTAAAATGACAACGCATAAAGAGAAATAATCGATTTTATGAAATGCGAAGCACGAACTGATTTCCATGATACGACTAAAGCACGAATGGGTGAAACGAAAAGAACTAAGCCACTGTCTGAATATCAAGCCTTCGGACGAATCACGATTTTGAACAGAAATGATCATGCATTAAGGAAGAAGTTGAAAAATATATTACACAAAATAAATACTCTACGGCGAACCTTATGCCGTAAGATAGACCATTTCTTATCAAAACAAAGCAATCACTTTTAGGATAAGCTTTCTGAAGTTGTCAACTTTGAGTGGAAGCGGTTGCTGGAGAGAGACCAATGTCCAGGTTTAAACTACAGCTATCACCGACTCTTAGGTATTCCCAAAATGGCGGTAATCATAACCATCTTATCGGCAGGCGATTTGCGCACGACCGAGCATCCTAGGTGCGAGATGACGTTCAAGATAGCAATAGTCGAATTTGGAGAACTTCTGGACACGCTACTGGGTCATTAGTCAGGCAACGGCGAACTGAGTTGGAAGTAAAATGCAGAGAGTTGGCCATCATCAATCATCTACATTGCTCATTGCGACTGAGAATGTCACAGCAATCAACTTTTTCTCTCATTGCGATAAAATGTAAAGATTTTTACAGTGCAAATTATTATATAAAATCGAAGAGATTGTCTCTCTCTCTCTCGATCCAAAGAATGTGACACGTGACGGGGGATTTCAAAGGGCTTAGCGAGATACGAGCAACTGAAAAATGCTTAAACAAAACTTCAAATGAAGGAAGCGGGAGTGAAGGAAGACTCTCGTACAGAACGGGGCAAACAAGAAGTCTACATCAGGATTAATGCAGGTTGGCTTCCCAAAGTTGCCGAATTGATTACTTATATTGACAGGAAATGTTTCAGTTAAATAGAATTAACTCCTTAACCGTAAAATTCAAAATTAGAGACACACAATGAAAAAGGGGGGAGGAAAGGCAGGAAAATGCAAGGGACAAAAACAAAATAAAATTATAAACTTACAGGTTTAGGGGTTGTTACTCCACGCCAGGAACCTGATGTCACTCACACATTCACTCCTTCAATCGCACAAGCACTAATCCTAAAGGTGGAAAGGAAACGGGACCGGGTTTGGAGAAATTACTCTGCGCCAGGGACCGAAATAATCACACCGTTGCTAGAAGGTTTGTGAGTCAGTACGACCGCGACAGAGGCCTACTAAGCAACCACACACATCAGCTACTGATGATGAGAGCATTGCTCTTGAAATACATATTTAGTACGTTTACCTAATCTTTATAGATCTTGTGTGCGTGTATTCGAGTGCTTGCGTGCCTGATTGTTTTGTCTGTTAGGTCCCTGTCGTTGCCGGAATGCACATAAACCTACAGGTCGCTGTGTGCGATACTAGGCCCCTGGCGTTGTTTAATCTCTCGTAAACCTAGTATTATTTCCCTTTTCCTTCCCCCTTTATTTTTTCCCTTTACCTCTTGGCGTGTACGTGTGCATGTGTTTGTGGCTGCTTAGTAGCTTCCTGTCGCGGTCGTACTGACTCACAAACCTTCTAGCAACGGTGTGATTTTTTGGGTCTCTGGCGCAGAGTAATTTCTCGCAAACCCGGTCCCGTTTCCTTTAGGATTAGTGCTTGTGCGATTGAGTGAGTGAATGTGTAAGTGACATCAGGTCCCTGGCGTGGAGTAACAACCCCTAAACCTGTAAGTTCATAATTTTTTTGTTTTTGTCTTTTGCCTTTCCTTCCTTTCCTCCCCCCTTTTTCATTGTGTGTCTCTAATTTTGAATTTTACGGTTAAGGAGTTAATTCTATTTAACATCAATTAGCCGTAGTCTCCATCTTTACTTATTTTTTTACAGGAAATGTTTCAGTATGTTTATTCTCATAACATAAATACCACTTGCAATTCATAGTTTATCAATGATAGAGAATAATTGGAAAACAAATTAATAGAGAATTATCAGATTTAAAATACTTAAAGCAATGTCGAAATCTCTTTCTGACATTTTATTATGCACGTATTTTTTAAAATAAACGAATTCAATAAATGATACTGTTTATAAGCTAATATTTCTGGGTCAACTGTCCATCGCTGAAGAGTAGTCAATCGGAAAAGAAAACAAGTGAAGACACAAAAATGAATTTTTATGACCAACTTTTATATAGTTAATACTTTAATATGAATACACTCTGTAATATAATTATGATGACCTTTTTGCTTGCATGGGCGTAAAAATTTGCAAGTGTCTGCCAGATCTTTAGTGATGGGGGGGTCTCCCTATTTAAACTTGAATCTGTTTGCAGATGTGAGAATGTTAGACAGAAGTAGAGAACTCGGTGACAAACTTAAGAATGTTTGGTAAATAAGTAGTAAGAAGTTTCATAGTATCTTTTGTTTCATTAATAAAAATACTGACTTATCCATTCATGTTGCTTAAAATTAATAAAAATATACTGCTAGTTCAGAGTAATTCAGCTTTAGATAATAGTAGGAGTGAAACTTGAATATTTCATATTTTAGTCACCTAACTTAAATGACAAAAATAATAAATTGTTCTTTTCCTAACATCACATCAACCATCCATGTAAAACCACTGTATAAGTATAGTTAGCTGATGAATTTTTAAGCTACAACACAACACTTTAAAAGGTTTTATTTAAATTTGTTCAAATTAATATCCTTTACAACAGTATTACCTATATTAAATACTGAAAAAAGGAATATGACACTTAATTGTGAGGGCTTTTAGAAAAATGCAGGAACAACTGGTCTTAAAGGCCTATAATTAGAAAAGATTTCATCCAAAGTAAAAAATAAGCAAAGTGAACAGTTTCAAAGAATAAAATTATGTTCATGGCACAAACAATATCAACAAATATACGCGGAACCTATCTATATAAGATAATAAATTACAAGAGTTCCTGCAGAATATTTCTCACTTTCAGTGAAATTAAGGCACCTATAAGAAATATCCTATTTCTATGGCAATCGGTTCGCGTCAAGTTTTCCTATTTCAAGTTTCGACGCTCAATTGGCAATAACAACAATAATAATCATCAAGACAACAGCCTATAAGTTACACTAAAATCTCTGGAAAAATTAGGATACTATGTCTGTTAGTATTATGGCGTCACCATCCGTCCCTTTTAGTACATATACAACTGAAAATAATCGGCGCAATTACATTGCACAAACTTTCTCATATACGCATACGTTTGGTCGACTGTGTACGCTTATAAATCAAAGTTAACCATAGTTTAGCGTATATTTTAATGCCAATGGTCGATAATTAGTATTTTTTGTGGGCATATGGCTTAGTTTGTATTATTTGTGACATCAAGCTGTACGATTGGATGGATTTTAATCCTAATAGCCATTTTTGAGTAAATCGAATTTTCCTAGAATAAAGTACCCTTAATTGTTGCACAATATCGTTCTTATCTTCAGTG
This sequence comes from Tanypteryx hageni, assembly GCA_028673005.1. Classification (NCBI taxonomy): domain Eukaryota; kingdom Metazoa; phylum Arthropoda; class Insecta; order Odonata; family Petaluridae; genus Tanypteryx; species Tanypteryx hageni. Next base: position 140,427,171 of record CM054116.1, on the reverse strand, counting down.
TCTATTATGAGTAATAATATTATCCACACATATGATGTATCATTCGATTTAGTTTAACCGTTCAGGCTGTAATAAGATTTGAGTGGATCGTGGCGGAGGCGTGACATCATAGGGCTTACAATTAGGTAAGGTAGCTTAGCGTACATTTTAATGCCACTGGGCGCCATATAGTAATTTTAAGAGTTATATGGCTTATGTAGTATTATTTATGACATCTTTACAATTGGATTGATTTACACGAAATTCTCTGGAGCCATTTTTGAGTAAATCAACTTTTTCTAAAAACCACCAAGAATAAACTACCCTTTATTTTTGTGCAATATCATTTTTATGAAAAAATCTGCAAAAGATGATATATTGCATAAATACGATATATCACTCGATTTTATGTACGCGTTTGGGCCCTAGAACAGCGAACATACCGACAGACAGACTGACAGGCAGACGGCATGGCGAAAACCACTTTTATGGAATCAGGGACACCTAAAACGTGTATTTCCATCAAAATCTCGAAATCGAAATTTTTCACGATTACAATACTTTCTCAATATACTACGTATATGAGAAAGTAAAAATCGCGAAATTCGTATGACGTCATCATATTTTTTTCGTCGTTAGTAAGAGAAACTTATGGAACTATTTTCCAGAATTCCATCACACCATACTTAGTTTCTCTCGTTGATTTCGTCCATTAATAGAAAAGTTTTAAAAACTCTCGAAAAACTACGAAATACGACATTAAAACCATTTTCACGTTTTGCTAAAATTTCATGTTTTAGGATTATGCTGTCGTGTTAAGTTTACGTCTCACATCATTGGCATTATAATAAAGTCCACTGATTCCCATTAAAATCACTACATCAATGCTATTATTATATATAGATTATCAAACAATAATTAATAGGAATGTTTTTTTATTAAATACTAAAAATTGTTTTAAAATTATGACGTCATCGTGAAACCAACGAAATTTTAAAAAGCATTAAATCGATGCTATTACCGTACAGATCACCAATTTACATTTGAAAGCATTGGTCTCGTTGCCATGGTAGTCGATAATTTCCATCGTTGTAAATGTACCTTTTACCTATTAAAAACAATCTTTACGTCAATTCGGCTCGGATATGAATTTAGTTTTTGAAAATGATATAACATATTCTTTCAGCTATAGAACTGTTTCCGTCCCGAGTTTCTATCTTAATTTAAGCTGGTAGATGCGTTCTTTGCACCAAGTGAAGGCATATAGGAGAGTTAAAACTCGGAAACTGCTGGACGTATTATGATGAAACTCCAATTTTGGTTAAAATCGGACAAAAATTACGACCACTTTATATGACCTACAAATAGTTGACAATGTTCCATTGTTTCAACTTGGGAACCGCTTGATGTATTTTGATGAAATTTGGTAATGGGGAGTTTTGCTAAAATTGGTCGAATGATTCCAATTTAGGTTAAAATCGGATAACAATCCTATGTAAGAAGTAGATAAGACGTATTTACAATAAACTATATCACATTTATAATAAATCATATCACATCTTATACTATATAGTTACTTCTTACTTATGATATACTAGTGTAAAAGCCCGTCTATTTGACAGGAAGGCATATATTATTTGTTATTTTAATAAAATTCACATACTTATTATTGCATCCTTGTAGTTAAAAAATTAGACGGTTTGAGGACTGACAGGGTCATGGGGTGGAGAGGTGGCGAACCTCTAAGCGATGCATTAAATTTGTCCAAGTAACAACAATACGACTGTCATTGACGGCGGAAGATTTTCAACCCAAAAAACGCGAAATTGTCGTGTTCAAAAGGAATAGATGGTCCGATTCGGCGCGTATTTCAAAATCGACGTTAGGAAAATGAATTTTAAATGTTTAAGGCGTTGTTTGTTTCATGTATCATATTCGTACGAAGCTTATAAATAATTTTAAAATGCGAATGAAAATTATGTTGCATTCTTTTCGCAATCGTAACTCCCATAAAAAATACGGAGATACAGAGCGGGACACAAAACCGATATTCTGTTCGACTATTAGCATTATGACATAAATCAGGGGTTGCCAAACACCCTCGGAGCCGTATACGATCATCTTTAGAAGTTGGAGAGCCGCATGGCACACATTCATAAATTTACAAACAGTAAAACAACCTGTATCCGAAGAAATACATGTACCTTAGTCACCCCAAACACGTCTCAAGTCACACTACGTCATTGTGATCTGTAGTGACAAGTCTCTGAATGAAAATTTAAAAGAGTGATTATTACTAAGTAAAAAGAGCCGCGGTTTGGAATCATATAGGAATATACTAATTTTTAGGCACTTCCTGATGAGCTAGAGATTTGAAATTGGATCAATTACAGGTTTTTGGTCACACCCAAAAAAAAATTTGAAATAGGGAAAATTCATACTTGGAAGGGGTATTTTTTACCTCATTTTTACAATACAATTAATTTTCATCTCGGAAACGCTAAGTCGTAGTTACGTGCTGTCGAGGGCATTTTTATAGCAAATGTTGTTCTCTACCTGAATAAATTTTTTAACCGATACCTTACAGCTCATATAAGGGCTAGAGAAAACAATATACGTTGTCCGGATGGTTCTGACGTCATCACGCCGTTGTGAGTCTTAACGGAGGCAAGATAGCGTCGCCTCCTTACTGCAGAATTACGCGCTTCTTACCGCGCCAAATATGACTATTCGTATAAATACCATTCAATCACATGACGGTTGTTTTTTTGGGAACTTTTGACCGGTGTGATTGCACTATATACGACTGGTGAGTAATTTCACAAAACAATCTTTTACGAAGCGCCTCGATTCATCCTTGGACGACACAAGAGCTCATCGGAGTCACCGTGGATGAGATTTCATAACCTAAAATGTGCAAAGCGTTCTGAAATTCTTGCAGAATGCAAGCACCTTATACTAGAATACTATATATTATGTAAGAAGCAACTATTTATAACAGATAAAGTTTCCATATGTCAAAACGTTACAAAATATTCAATGAGAAACAACTAAAAGTAGTGTCAAAAATAGAAAAAGTACAAAAAGTACTTACAATTATGACCAAGGAAGAAACACCCACAAATGGCACAAAAACTAACCTGAAAATGAAGAAGAGAATTATTATAATAATTTTATAGCCGGTTAATAAAACAACGAAATAGAACTAAAGATATATACTGATAACCGAGGCTTTTTTAAAGTCGACGTTCTTACCGCATTGCTAACTATACCCACACACACACACACACACTAGTACAAGGTGCTTGCATTCTGCAAGCATTTCATCTCACCTTGAAAAACATTAATTTTTCAGAGAGATATTTCATTATTAGAAATCTCTTTTTTAATTCAAAAGATTTCGCCTCTGTACCAATTTTCGTTCTTTCCTTATGGAAAAATATTGGAGTAAAACATAACCTAAAATTTGTTATTTTAAGAATATTATACTTTTTCCATTGTGGGGTACACCTTTGTGCCAAATTTAAAAGTTATAGTACATCTAAAGTAAAATAATATTTATCTAATTGTTTAAACTTTAAATATTGTTAACGGCCGCAATAACAACTTCATGGAAATATTCAAATATTTATTTGTGCATTTGCACTAAGCTCTAAATAACTTTAAAATTTCAGCACCGTAGTTCGCCCCAATGTACCTAAACATTTACCTATTTGTTTAAATTTTAAGAATTTTTAAGAGCCAAACAAATAAAAATTAAAAAAACTTCTATGCATCTTATTTCGATTTTTTACAAATTCTACCAATAAGAAAAATTTCAGCTCTGTAGCACATTTGGAAATAAATAATTCTTGAAAATTTGTTTAACAATTGCGAATTTTTAGCGGCCGCATTGTTAAAAATGTTAAGATTTTTGTTTGTTTTTCTATATAGAATTTGCTACAAAATGCCTGTAAAAACTCGTAGCTAATACGACTTACAGTTTCCGTGATAAAAATTAATAAACTTTAATGTACAAATGGGTTAAAAGCAACCCCTAAAAAATTAACAATTTTGAAAATTTTGATTTTTCTAATTGGTTGTGAGCAAAATCCATTTATTGTGCAAAATGTCAGCTCCGTATTCCTTTTAGATTGGTCAACACATTAAAATTCCTTTTCTCCATGTTCACTTATGGCCGATTTTTCTTTAATATTTCCTGTTTTTGGATTTTGACGTCGTTATAAGTTTACGCCGTTGTGTTAAATCAATTACATTATAATACAATTCACTAATTCTCTTTAGAAGCACTAATTTAAGCTATTATTATATGCAGTTAATCAGCCCCCATAATTGAAAGGTGTAACGTTCTTTTATTTAATAACATATATCGCGTTTTAAAATTATGACGTCATCATATGTATTCGTCATTGGTTGAAATAATTGGGCCAATAAGAATTTCCCCATTAAAAAGCATTAAAGCGATGCTATTATAATACGGATTGCCAATTCTCATTGAAAAGCATTGACCTGGTTGCTCTAGTAGCTGAAGTTCTTTATTGTTGAGCATCTGATTTTTTCCGATTAAAAACACATTTCTTCGTCAATTCGGCACCGATTTGAATTTATTCTTCAAAAATAAGAAACCCCATTCTTTAGCTATAGAACTGCTTTTGTCCCGAGATTCTATCTTAATTATAACTAATTTAAAAATGCAAATTTATGAAACTCTGCACAGATTTCCATATTTTTCTTATGGAACATTGGGGTCAATAATACCCCATTAAAACTTTAAAAATATGAAATTTTCGATTTTTCTGGTTAGTTGTACCTAATAACCTATCATCCTGCCAAATTTCAGGTCCGTGGCATATCTAGAAGTACCTTAGCTTTTATATTATATATATATATATATATATATATATATATATATATATATATATATATATATATATATATATATATCCTCCTCCGTAAGAAGCAGCTATTTATAATAGATACTGCAAGCGCTTAAAAAATCACCATACACTAAGATCTAAACTCGTAAATAAACCAACGTGACAGAATTTGAACTACGCAGAGCCCATTTAATAAGATAATAGTTTTCATTTTCCCAAAAATTAAAACATCTATCCGAGATTTTTAAATTCTCTGGCAATCCGCTTGCGTCCAAGTTTTCGAATTTCAAGTTTCATGGCTCAGATTGCTTATTTTCAGTAATAACTATAACTATAAGTAAGGCAAGGGTGCTGCTTATCGCCAACCCTATGCTAACCTATATGCTGAAGAAATGATTGGCAATGGAATAGGGAATGATAAAGGAATTAGTATTGGGGGTAGAATAATAAATTGTATAAGGTTTGCTGATGACATGGTAATTTTGGCAGATGAAACGAGGCATATTCAGGAAATGGTTACAAAGCTAGAAGACAGGATGATGGAATATGGAATGAAAATGAACATAAAGAAAACAAAGGTGATGAGAATAGGGGATAGAGAGATTATGAATGTGTCAATAAAGGATGGAAGAGTAGAGCAAGTAAAACCGTATAGATATTTGGGAAGCATGCTAACAGAAGACTGGAGAAGTGAAAAAGAAATAAGAACAAGAATAGCAATGGCAAAAGAAACATTTAATAAGAAAAAACGGGTACTATGTGGTAAAATGGATTTAAATCTGAAGAAACGTCTTGTGAAGTGCTATGTTTGGAGTGTATTGCTTTATGGGTGTGAAACATGGACGCTAAAGAGGAGAGAGAAAGAAAGGCTAGAGGCATTTGAAATGTGGGTGTGGAGGCGGATGGAGAAGGTTAAGTGGATGGATAGGATAAGGAATGAAGCAATACTAACAAGGGCGAATGAGAAGAGAAGATTACTTGAAACAATTCAGAGGAGGAAAAGTAACTGGTTAGGGCATATCTTGAGAGGAGAAGGTTTGCTACTGATGGTGTTGGAAGGATCAGTAGAAGGTGAAAGGAAAAGGGGACGTAGAAGAATAAAAATGATTGATGACCTGAAAGAAAGTGGAGGGTATCAGGAAATGAAAGAAATGGTAAGGAACAGAAAGGAGTGGAGACAACGCTGGTGCCAGGGACCTGCCTTGAGGCAGAACACCTCATGATGATGATCAACTATAACCATCATTAAGACAATAACATATATGTTACCTTAAGATTTATATAAAAATTAGGATATTTTGTGTGTCATGATTATGATGTTATCATCCGTGCCTTTTAGTACGTATCCGGATAAAAAAATTAATTTGAAAATATCGTTATCATATGTATACCTCGTTGGCTGAAATCAAATGGATTATAATGCACTTGAAGCATTAAATCAGCGCTCTTTAAGCGTGGAAAATCAATTCCCATTGAAAGGAATTGGGGTCGTTTCAGTAGCAGTTAATATTTTTCATTGTTGAAAACCGATCAACTTGTCATAATTTTATGATTAAAATCGATATTTTGCAAAAATTAAGCCTGGATTTGAATTTTGGCTTCAAGAAAAATAAACTTCATTCTCTCATCCATAGTACGGTGTTTGTACCGACTTTTTATCTTAATTTTAAATAATTTAAAAAGCAATTTTTAACAGGACTGCACAGTTTTTAATGCTGTTCTTATGTGTGCTAAAAAAGGACTTGGGGTCAAAAACACCCCTTAAATATAACTTTTTCTGGAATTGAGAATTTTTTCCAGAGGTTGTACCCAATCCTCCCTCCAACTTTGAGCTCTGTAGCTCTTCTAGAAGTACCTTAGGTTTCATATGATATATCCTATATATATCTTATATCCTATCATTATATATAGACGTTCCTTACAGAAGAGGATTAACTCGAGTGACACAACCGACGAGAAAAATCGAAAATCGCAAAAATGTTTACATTTAAGAGGTATTTTTAACCCCAATGTTCCATTTCAATACCTAGAAATATATTTTTAAATATTTTTATATATACAGTGGAACTTCTATAACTCGAATATCAAAGAAAAGCAAAAATTATTCGAGTTATAGAAAATTCGAGTTGCGGAATTATATTTTTTCATTTTTCTTTAATCGAATTAACATTAAGTTTAATCCCATACGCATAAAATTATAATTTTCAATACCATGCATATTATGAAAACATCATCACCAATGTTTTCTTCCGACAATATCTAAGATTTTACTTTATCCAAAGCACTAATTGCATCACGCACTGTGATTGAGGGTATAATAGATAATTGCAGTTTTCCCGTACTACTGAAAGCACAAACATGACGATTAAATTTGGGTTATCGACTGTAGGAAGGAGCGAATAGGTTTGTTTTCTTCAGGGCTATAAGGGATCACAATAGGAGAAGCAACCCTGATAGCAGTGACGGTAAAACGTGAAAAGTATTTTAATGTTGTGTTTCGTGGTTTTTTCAATTGTTAAATATAATGGCGTCATACCTATTTCGGGATTGTTTTTATCCAAATATGTGATAAAGGCATGGATGATAGCATAATCTTAACAGAAAATATCGTAATTTTTCCATAATTTTTAATGTATAGGATATTGTCTTGATGATGATTATTCTTATTACCCATGCAGTGCGATCTGAGTCACTAAACTTGAAATACGAAAACTCGGACACGAGCCGATTGCCAGAGAATTTGTAAATTACGGATAGTTGCCTAAATTTCACGGAAAATTATAAATATACTGCTATTACTCATGGAATTTATTATTTAATACATATAGGCTCCACTTGACTGAAGTGCTGTTGCCCTGGAGATCGCGTTTGTTTGTTTACGAGTTTTGATCTTGGTGGATGGTGATTTTCTGAAGCGCTTATATATATATATATATATATATATATATATATATATATATATATAAGAGGATACTAATGTTTAGGCACTTCCAGAAAAGCAGCAGACTCAAAATAATTTTGTGGGTAAGATTAGGTGCAAAACCGACTAGAAGAAAGGAAAATCTTGAAAAGGTTCAACATTACGGATGCTAAAAATTCACAATTTTTCAAGGTTTATGTATTCCCGAATGTGCTTCCAAGCTGAAATTTTTTTATAAGTGGAATCTGTAAAAAAACGAAATAGGGATTATAGAAATTTTGATATTTTAATTTTTTGGCAGTTAAAAATTCTTAAAGTTTAAACAAATAGTTGTTACTACGGGGCAAGCTAGGAAGCTTAAATTTTAAAGTTATTTAGAGTTTAGTGAAAGTGAACGAATAAAGATATCAATACCTCCATTTAATTGTTACTGCGGCCGTTAAATTTTTTTAAATTTTAAACAATTAGATAAATGTTATTTCACTTCTAAATGTGCTACAACTTTAACATTTGGCAGAAATGTGTGGCATTCGTATCCCACAATAGAAAAAGTATAATATTCTTAAAATTGCAAATTTTAGGGGTTGTTTTACTCCAATATTTTTCCATAAGGGAACAACGAAAATCGGTGCAGAGGAGAAACCTAATGAATTAAGAAAAATATTTCCAATGATGAAATATCTCTCTGAAAAATTAATGTCTTTCAAAGTGAGACGAAATGCTTGCAGAATGCAAGCTCCAACTACTAGTATACTATATATATATATATATATATATATATATATATATATATATATATATCCTACATATGTAAGATTCAGCTATTTATAATGATATATATATGTATATATATATATATATATATATATATATATATATATATATATATATATATATTGCAAGGAGCAGACATTGATTCAGATCACAGCCTTCTAATAATTGACGTGAGTACAAAGCTCAAACAAATAAGAAAAACGAGAAGAGAAAGACAGACCTGGGACCTAGAAAAACTGAAAGAAAAGCAGGATGTAGTCAGCATGAAGTTGGAAGATAACCTAAGAAAGTTGGAAAACAAACCGAAGACCGTTGATATAGAATGGGATGAAATTAAAACCAGTATCAAGGATACCTTGGATAAAGAGATTGGAAAACAAGAGAAGAAAATCAGAAAACCATGGATCACGAAGGAAATGCTGGAGAAAATGAATGAGAGACGAAAATGGAAAAACGTTAACAGTGAAGAAGGTAGAGCCAACTATAGGCGTATAAACAATGAGTTGAGAAGGGTAACAGATAAAGCTAGAGAAAATTGGATAAAAGGAAAATGTGATGAAATAGAACAAATGGAGAAGTTAGGACGGTACGATATGATGTACGCTAGGGCACTGGAATTAGAAGATAAGAAGTCTAATGGAATTTGTGGTAAAGGAATTATGAATACGGATGGGAAGATAGTCTCAGAAACAAAGGATGTAGCACAGGTATGGGAAGAATACATTAAGGAATTATACAGCAAACAGGCAGGAGAGGCAAAAATAGAACTGGAAGATGAGGAAAACTTTGAAGAAGACAACTTAGGACCAAGTATTATGGAGAGCGAAGTAGAAAAGGCGATAGTGGAACTAAAGAAGGGGAAAGCCACGGGCAGCGATAGCATACCGGCTGAGATACTTAAAGTCATAGGATCAGAAGGACTAAAAGCGATCACGAAATTAATTAATAAGATTTACGACACGGGAGAGTAGCCTCAGGATTTCCTAGAAGTAAAAATGATCCCTCTAAAGAAGAAGCCAAATGCAATGCAGTGTAAAGATTACAGAACGATAAGCCTTCTGTCACACACATCGAAGATCATCACGAGGATTCTAAATAAAAGGCTGGAGAAAAAAGCAGAAGAATTAATAGGGGAAGATCAATTCGGTTTCAGAAAAGGACGAGGAACTAGAGATGCTATAGGAGTAGTTAGAATCATATCAGAAAGGGCAATAGAATACTGTCAAGATATCTGCGCATGTTTCGTAGACTGGCAGAAGGTATTTGATAGAGTAAATTGGGTAAAGTTGATGAAGATATTAAAGGATATAGGAGTAGACTGGAAAGACAGGAGAATGATTAGGAATCTATATGAGAATCAAGTTGTAAAGGTCAGGTTTGAGAATGTGGACACCTGCGGAATAAATATCGGTAGAGGAGTAAGACAAGGCTGCCTATCGCCAACCCTATTCAATATATATGGAGAAAGTCTAATGCAAGATGCTTTAGAAGGCACAGGGGATTTCAAAATTGGAGGAAGGATTATAAGAACAGTAAAATACGCAGATGATCAAGTACTTCTAGCAAGAAAGGAAGAGGAGCTACAAAAAATGATAAATAGACTAGTGATAACAGGTAGAAAATACGGTATGGAAATAAATACAGAAAAATCCAAGGTCATTCGAATATCGGGTAAAGAAGAGAATCTGAACATAACTATTGGGGGAAAGCCATTAGAACAAGTTTCAGAATATAAATACCTTGGAAGTATCATAACACGAGAGGCAAAATGTACGGATGAGATCAAAACTAGAATAGGAAAAGCAAAAGCGGCTTTCAGGAGAAAGAAACAACTACTTACAGGGAATATAAGGGAAGATATCCGCAAGAAGTTGATAAAATGCTACGTATGGAGTATAGCATTATATGGGGCAGAAACATGGACGCTAAGGAAAAATGACATCAAATACTTGGAAAGCTTTGAAATGTGGACTTGGAGGAGAATGCTGAAGATAAAATGGACAGATAGGATGAAAAACGATGAAGTGCTACGAAGAATAGGAGAGAAGCGAATGATTATACAGACTATCAGAAAGAGGAAGGCTAACTGGGTTGGACATTACCTGAGGAGAGAGAGTATGATTAAAGACGTGTTAGAAGGAAAACTAGATGGGAAAAGGGAAAGAGGTAGGAAAAGGTTTCAGCTGATAGACGATTTGAAAGGGAAAGAGAGTTATCAAGATATGAAGAGAACAGCGGAAAATAGGAGTATATGGAGAATCAGGTTTAACCATGAATAATCACGGACCTGTCTACGGACAGACTACCTATGATGATGATATATATATATATATATATATATATATATATATATATATATATATATATATATATATATATATATATATATATATATATAGTTACATGATTTCTTCAAAACCTAATCATAAACGCAAAAACAACCATTCATTCAAATAAATCAATGTAAATTGAGTTTTTGGAAGGAAGAAGAAGGGGGATGGGAAAAGAGATTGAGGGAGTGGGGTGGTGGGGTAAAGAGGGAGGGGGATGGTAGGGGGAAGAGAGGAGAGGTAAGTGGAGAAGAGGGTGGGGGATAGGGAGAGAGAGAGAGATTGAGGGCGAAGAGGGAAGATTGTCCAGATAGAGCACGGACGACGGTCCCTCTCTTAATACAAGAACTCTTCATTTTTCACTGCAAAGTAATCGAAAACTTGCAAATGAAGGAAAAAGTGAAAACTGAGGTAATGAAGAAAAAAACTTAGTTTTAAAATTTATTCCTATCCTATTTATTCCTATCAAATTATAACAGAATGGAAAATTTTAAAAAATTGTTAAATTGACGTCGGGATATTCTTTTGTATCCAAACTTGAATGCCAATCATTTGAGTTGATAGCGCTGGATTTAAGATAAGAAAAGACGAACATAAAGTTTCAATATACAGATATTTGTTAAAAATCCGCAGTAATTTTGCAAGTACTAAAATACATAGGAAGAAATAGCAATTTACAACAGAAGTCGCACGTTCCGTGGATAAAGCAAACTGCATATTCACGCCGAACTACACAAAGATTTAATACTCTATACATAATTCTACGCATACTACAATTAATAACGGATATTTAGTAGTGGACTCCCATAACATTGAGTTATCTTGGGTCATATTGCAACATACATCGGCGTAATTTCCACTCAATGTATTGGCTGCATCGCATGAAAAAGAATCACCGTATGTCACTGATGATTATTAACAGTTCCAGAGACTATTTAACGGCTCGTTTTTTCTAGACTCAATGCGCACTCGCCTGCAGTCTAATCGCAAAGAGACATTGCGCGAGAAGACATGATCACCCACAATCAGAACACAGCTAGAGACACGGGCATCATCACAAATACAAAGTTACCTAAAGGAAGAAGATTTGAGACTCGACTCAGCGTGATGCCTAAATTCAGAAAATACAATCACCTCACATAATAGAAAGCCCTCGAAATAAGTCAGCGTTCTAAAACTTTACACAAATTTTATATTCAAATATTATTTGATTGCATGATAAAATATTCATAGCTTCTAATTACGTAAAACACTTTAACGTTCTTTCATTTCTAAGAAAAATTATACGCGTGACACAGATATCAATTAGTATTTCCGTACGGTCGAATGACGCTTATATGTCAAATTCCTTCGCAAATTTATTTTCTATGTTCCAACTTTTCTATCTCTCCGAATTGATTCGTCTATTATTTCCTCTCCTCTCCCCTACTGCCATCCATTTATTCGCTGATATTTCTTCGTTCCATCCGACTAACTCGGAGCGTCCCCTCGACGGTCCGCGCCCCGGGGCCACCGCGGCCGATTCAACCACCGTTAGCCGACAACGCAGCCCGGGCGCCGCGAGTCAATGGACTCCATCCGACGAGAGACAAAGGAAAGGAAAGATGAAACCAGCAGAATAAGAACAGTGAATCTCGGTCCGGATATAGGAGATGATATCAATCAGCGAGGAACATAGCATTCAACGACTGCTTCACGCATCTATACGTTCACACCATTGAAGTTACCCACCGATTCTCATTCCGCAACAGAGGAAACGATACTTCTGTTCCGTAAAACCCGATATAGGAGAGGAGTGTCTCGATTCGATATGTAGGGTTGCCAGATTTTTGAAATCACAAATCGGGATATTTACACATTTTTGAAATATTAATTCGGGACATTTTTATGAAATAAAATTCAAGACAAAATTATATCAAAACGAAATTGTTTTGATATAATTTATAGGATCAATTTATTCAAACTATTGTACAATGTATACAATAACGGTTCATTTAAGGTACCTAACCAAACATAGTATCAGCGAACCACGCTATTACATAAAGTAAAAATCAATTTCAAGTGGCGGGTGAGATGCGCACAAGATAGAAAGGAATTGCATTAAGAGCAAAGGAGATAGACCACCAGGCTAAACACATCTAGTTAACTCTGATCAGAAAGCGTTGATGATGCGATTAAGACACTACAAACCTAGCCGTTGCTGGTTGGTAGCTTCTATATTCCGATTAAAATTCCGAGTGTTGAACAATTTTGTTTAAAAAGCGGGACTTGCGAAATGAAAGTCAGGACGCGGGAAACACCTTATAAAGTCAGGACAATCCCGCAAAAATCGGGATGCCTGGACACCCTATCTATATACCATTCTGTTTCACCAGGGAAAAGAATGCGCCTTCAAGAATCGGTCGAGAAAGCCTGCGGTAGCGATGATAGGGATGGAAAAAGGAGGAGGGTGGAGGTGAGGGTGGAAAGGCGGAGAATAGAGGTGAGGGTGGAAGATAGGAGGGTGGAAGGGAGAGAATGGATGTGAGGGTTGAAGGGTGAAGGCGAGTGTAGAAGGGAGGAGAATGGAGGTGAGAGTGGAAGGGGAGAGAATGGAGGTAAGGTTGGAAGTGTGGAGGGTGGAAGTGTGGAAGGGTGGATGGTGGAAGTGTGAAGGGTGGAACGGTGGAGGATGGAAGGGTGGACAGGAGGATGGACGGGAGGAGTATGGAGGTGGGAGTAGAATGGTGGCGGATTGAGGGGGGAGAAGAAGGGGTAAATAGGAGAGAGAGGCCTTCTCCGATGTTATGACAGAGCGAGCAATGTAACACGCTGCCTCGCGAACTTCACTCGTGCGTAGCAATTCCTTGAGGGAAAATGATGCCGAAGACCGTAAGGATCACAAAGCACAACGAAGGCAGTTTTCGAGATAACGTAACAGGCGAGCTTACCGACTGACTCCATTAGAAGAAATGAAGGCGGAGTTTAACCTGTAGACCAGAGGTTCTCAAAGTGGTGCCCATGGACACCTTGGTGCCCACCGGGGTATTTCTAGGTGCCTGTCGAGGCTTTTACAGGTTCCCGCTGCTATAATAGCACGGATGGACCCAAAACTACCCTGAACATCTTAGCTTCCTAGCTATTCTCGTTGCAACAAAATTCTGCACTCGGATCGACGAACAAAGTGAGAATATTTAAATATATTTTTAAAAGGCGCTAAGAAGGACGTTAGATACTATTAATACCAGTTTGTATTGCTTTTCTCAGAATTCAATTAAAAATATTCAACTTTATGTGTTTATATGATTATGCTCGCTTCCCTCTCCCAGAATGTGGTGAGTGTCCAATGAAGATAAAAGAACCTCTGCTGTAGACAGATGGAAGGAGAAATAAGATGGCAACAGAATCTTATAAAATGAGAAGATTGTTCAGCTCGTTCGTTGTGTTGAATACACTATACGCCTGAATGGATGAGAATTGCGTTTAAACAGCAACTAAAACTCAAATGATGACATCAAAAATGAAAATTAAACATAATCAAGGAATGAAATTATGTGTGTCGATCGAAAAATAAGGTTACAAGGAAGTACACTAATCGTAGCACCTTATATTTATGTATGCGTTAGGCAACACTGCTGAGGCAACACACGAATGCGCGCGTAGGAGCTACGCTGTAGCATTTCAAAATGGCGACTAGACCAGAAACTTGGTCTCGCGAGGAGGTCCAATCAGCGGTTCGGTTTATGTGAGCGAAGAAAGCTTCGCCAACCAATATCCATCGACAACTAGTCGAGGTGTATGGCGTATCCGTGATGTTGCGTCAAAATGTGGCCGAATGGTGAAAGTTCATGGCTGGCAGAATTATCGTAACAGACGGCGCTCGCAGTGGGCGCTTCGAGAGCGGTGGTCAACACCGCGAGCATTGAAAACTGATTCAAGCGTACAGACGAGCCACATTGCGGCAGATTGCATCGGAGTATGACATGTTCTATGGTGTTGTCCAGCATATCGTCCGTGACGTCTTAGGCTTGCATAAAGTGTGTGGGTTCCACGGGCATTAACTGACGACAATAAAGGAACACGCGCGCTGGCCGGTCTCACGCTGCTTCAACGCTATGCGGAAAAGGGATGCATGTTTCCTCACCGCATTGCTACGAGACATACGCCCATCACGCAACGCCTTAAACCAAGCGTTCGTCCGTGGAGTGGAAGCACACGTAATCGCCCTGAACCAACAAGTTCGAAGTGACACCTTCAGCTACGGTCTCTATGATGCAGCAGGTGTACTTTTGGTGGACGCGTGATTAATGCCGAAAGATATTGTAAAAAGCTTACATGAGCGTTTAGGAGGGAACTTCCTGGTCACCGTAGTCAGCACATTCTCCTCCATGGCAATGCCTAGCCATACAAAGCACTACGAACTCGGGAGTTTGTGGCGGAGTTGTGTGTGAGATGCTCAAGCATTCGCTATACAGTCCAGACCTCGTCCCCAGCGATTTTCACCTCTTCCCACTGCTGAAAGATCATCTATCGGTTTACCTCCGATACGAGCGTGAAACGTGTCGTCACTGCGTGGTTGAATGCCCAACGACAGGAGTTCTATGCCCAGGTCATGGAAAATCTCATTAAACTTTGCTACAAATGACTGAATCTGTTTGGTGACTATGTTTTCGGTTACTTGAAATAAATAAATTTGTATAAAATATAATCCTTGTAACCTTACTTTCCGACCAATCTACCTTTATAAAATCCTATTTTTAAGTATATGATGTTAAATAAATCCAACAATTCCTTGAAGCTAAACTAGAAAATGATAATTTAATGTTCCATAATGAAGGCTCCAGTTTTTCAATAAACTTTTCTATAAATAGAGATATTCATGAAGAATTAAAAACGGAAATGGTCCAATTTTGCTACATTTGAAAAGTTATTACTTACATGAAGAAATTTCTACAAAAATTCTTTCGAACGTATCATTGGGAATCAAGAGATTATAGAGAGTTCACCGTATTCGTGCTTATCTTTCTAAGGCATAAAGATGGATCCTAGCCCACGCTGAATAACAATGACAACGCTTAAACTAATCGTAATAAAACCATTAGAGAATGATCGAGCTCGTATTATGGCTGAAAACAAATTTAAGAATAAGGACTTAAGTTAATGAAATTTAAAAATCAAATACTTATCTCAGGTACCTCCAATCGCCATGAAACAAGTTAGGAAAATGTACAGCCATTGACAAATGGGCGCGTTTCGTGCAATGGAGTATTTGAAATAAATTATCATACAAAAGTTTTTGAACTTGAGATTGTTTATTTATGTTAGCAACAATGTTGAAGTAAACATGCAAAATATTTTCAAATTTCAAAGCAAATTACGACTTTCTTGTTTGATTATCTTGATAACGACTACTCCTACGATAAAAATGTATAGAAAAAGAAATATCCTACTAGTTCTACAAGTTCAATTTGAAAATTATTTTGATATGACCAATACTTTACGAGATATGACGGAAAGTTCACATTTGTCACCAGTAAAGAGATACCCCTGATTCAATTACGTGATTCATTTATGTGTTTATCTTTTTGTCTTTGACTGCCAGTCCCTAATATCAAATTTCATGATCATCCGTTAGGTAGAAGCCGAGAACGAACATGCGGACGGGCAGACGGACGGACAGGCAGAAGCTAATAGGCGATCATGCCGGAAGCGAAACTGGCCTAAAACCAAGGTTTTCGGCTAAAATGCAGTGATAATTCGTCAAAATTATATTCTAAAACTTAATTGCTTATTATTTAATTTGTAGTAAGAAGTATTTTATGAAGCGATTTTTCTAAAGAGAGAGTCAATACAATTAATTACTTCAAATTTAAATTTAAGAGGGAAAATACCAAGGAAAAAGAAACTCAATTGTTTGAGAGTATGTAGAGATTTTTTTATTTTAAAATTTTAACACGATTCGCATCCATATAACTTTACAACAATACTTAGGCCAAATAATGACATTCGTTCGTCCCATCAATAAATAAATAGACCGTAAATTAGAGAATTTATTTTTACATTAAAAATTTAGCGAGAGTTTCGATAATTTGATAATATTATACGATTCACCATTAAGGAAGTATTACTCTTCTCCATATTTTACAAATATGAACCAGCTGAATCTCCACGCGGAAGCAACCCTACGTGACGGACGGACGAACAATGCAACGGACCGGAAAAGAGCGTTTTGAACATCAAGGGTGATCCTTCGGCGATTCTTCCCTTCTTCAGGATTTACTTTAATAAAGATGGTGTAACTCGGCGCAAAGCCATATCGGCGTCGATGGTGAACTTGGTGTGTTAGAGTAGTGGGTCTCAATCATCTGCATCTTGAATCCCACCAACTACTTTGTCAAAATAGCCTTGGTCCCACCTTGATAGAAACAAACCCCGTCTTTTCCAAGAAGTGGATTTTTACACCAACTACATTTCAGTATTATATTAATCATTAATGGAAATTTCTAAGGACCTTAAGTATTGCACTGAGAAAATGTTTGTTTGTTTGTTTGTTTGAATGCCCAGCCAATTCGCCTCTCTTACAGCACAAATGGGTATCTCAGAGGTAGTGCAATGAATAACCGGGGAGGGAGGAGGGAAACCCGGTTCCAGCATTTGCCTGCTCTTACGAAGAACACCAGGGGGGCCAACGGCTTAACGTCCCTTCCGAAGGACGGAACAGCTGAATTTGCGCTGTCTCCACAAACCACACAAACAGGGGGCCGGGTAACCTTGGAAAAATCCTACTTGCGCAGGATTCGTACCCGATGACTTTTTCAAGCATCAGGCGAGTAGCAGCCAGCGTCCTAACCACTACACCACCGGCACCCCCGAGAAAATGTTTTATAATAAATATGCGAGTCCCACCTAGACGACCCTCCCAACTCACTTGCGTTAGTTTGCCTGCAATAAAATTTTACTTAAAATGAAGAAAGTCTAATATTTATCTCACGCTTCACTTCGGAATTAATCTTCGAGATACTCGAAGAACAGCGTCCACGGCCGTACACGCCGAAGCAGGACCACAATGGTGTCCAATTAACGGTTCCATCCGCAGGCACATTTCTTACAAGCGGTTCAGAACCATCTACCGGTGAAATTTCAAAGTTGAAACGTAGTGCCTGCCCTTGGAACGTGCTCACTGTGCGTGAAGAGATGCGAGGAAATACCATAATCGTCCGTACGAGGTATCAATCGTCACTTGAAGGGGGAGAAAGTTACAGCTACGATTCGCATACAAAGTCCTTCATTTTCCAAATTCAAGCGTATCGTCTGGAACGAAGAATATTTTACTTTGGCGTAGTAAAAGAGAGTAAGAGGAAAGAGTGAGATAGAGGGGAGTGGGGAATTTCTCACCTCGCCTCCACGTGAAATTATGGACTCATAATAAACGATGGATATATTTCATATTCTCAAATTAGGAAACAACACGTAATAACATACATATGAATACATATCGCTGTAACAATACGTGCGTGCTGAATAAACAAATGCGTCGGTTTAGTGAAAAACACTACTGATGATTATCGGTCTCCAAAACGGAAGAACTGATAAAATAGAAAGGTATAAGGTAGGTATATGGTTTTTAAATAAATCCTCATAAAAACAGTGAATACATTTTGCATTCTCAAATGAGAAAACAATACTTAATAAAATAAGATTGGAACTTCATTTGCTGACGGAATATGAAAAAGCGCGTACTATTTATCGAGGTTTATTTAGGATTTTTAAGTTTAAAATTTAGCACTATATTTATATGACAAAGTAGTTTGTTCAATAACTAAACTAAAACTTTTAAATTTCTATCTACAGCCACAGTAAATAAATAAGAATGTTGTAAGTTTTCACTAGACAAATTTATAATATTCGTCTTTATTTACATTATGGAATCTTTCCTCAAAGTTGAGACTTTCCAAGTGGAATTTGTTAATTTGAACATTTTGAAGGGACCTTCTGCCCTCCATCAATTTTTCGAAAACATATCTTCTGCAGTTTTATAGATGGCATTAAAGGTCATGGAAAAACTTTCGGTACTGTTTCCATAACCGGGCGGAAGGTAAAATAAAGCGACGGTTGCGCTGTCGATGGCGGGAAAGCGATGAGAAATGGAACTACGACGGGGAAAGGGGAAAAGCGGAATTTAAACGACATAGGTAAATATAAGAAGGAAAATGGTACGACGATTAATACGTATCGCAGAAGATGAATGCAACCCAACCCGAGGGTAGAAGTCACAGAGATCGTGGGAAGGACCCAAAACCACTTAATTAAACTTACCCAACCCGGGAGGTCGAGTAGGTGTATGCAGCGTACTGGTAGCATTTTACATCATAGTGCCATTTCTAGTCGAATTTTCGCAATCGACAGCGCTGCGGTCGCCTTGTTTACCTTTCATCCGGTTATGGAAACAACCAAACTTTTCATCTATCAGAATTTTAATTTGAAAACCCCATTAAGTCACCCCGTGGCGTCCATCGATCTATCAAAAAAAACTTGGGCAGCGTAATAAATGGTATCATAGAACACATACACTGCAAAATTTCACTTTCTATCTCTTTTGCCTTTTGCTTGCTTTTTCAATTTAACTAATGGTACAAACGGAAGAAGGAGCAAAAACATAGGCGCGTCAATAAAAATCTGATGTGGCCAACACATGACTTTCTCCATACCTGTAATATTTCTAAAACTTCTAAATAGGTTACATAATAATAAATATTTTAAGAAAGTGAGAACATTTTCGATTATAAAGAAAAGAAATAAACTCAAACCATAGCTTTCTGATATTAGATATAGCCAAAAAGCTCCAACAGTTAAGAAAAGAAAAAGGAGCGTTACTAAGACGTAACTAAGCGTCAATTGTTAACAATAGTCGTCAGTAGGAGGCGTAGTTGTGGCAGCTAAAAATATAAGATATCTCTTAAACAATACATTATGTGAGGAAAGGTTTCAAACAAAGATTATAGAAAATTAAATTCCTGCAAATTTTATTCCAATATATTTTTACATTTATCAAATATTAAAGCAAATACTTCAAAATAACGGATGTGACAAGAGTAAACACCCACTTCCGGTTGACCGATTTTTACCAAAAACTAATCAGTTCTTCTGACTTTTATAAAAATGTTAAATATAAAATTTTGCGATGACCTGATTAATAGTTTTTGAGTTAAGAGCACCCACTAAAAAACTATCACATACACACAAACAGACATCATCGAGAAAATGGTCAAAACGCGTTCAGGGGACCACAAAATGTGCATTTCCGTTCAAATCTGGAAATCGATTGTTTTCATGAAAACAATACTTTCCCCTATACTACGTATGGAGAAAGTAAAAAAACGGCAATCGGTAACCGAAGGGCTTTAAAGTTTCTCTCTCTCATTCCTCCCCATCTCCCTCCTCCAATTTCCTAGTCTCAATCGAGGGTACCTCGAGTCCAATCACGTTCTTCAATTGTTGTCTTTTCCAGTTTACAAATAGCCTGAACTTATTCTCGAGTACTTAATCAAAATATAGGAAAACTAATGCTCAAAATGAAAGAGGTACAGCGCTGATTTACCTAGGTAATTTTTGCTATAATCGCAACACCTGCACACAGCGACTCGACCATTCTATGGCCCCGTGAACGTCCGCAAAACGCAAAACGAAACCGCACGGCGGGCTGCATAAGTGTGCAGCCGCAGGCGCTACCTGAAGTGAAAAGCTGAAAAAAGTGAATAATCTAACAAATCCAGGGAGACAATATGTTCCATCACACGAAACAACGGATCATTTGACTTCATTTTAACGTACATTGATATGAAAAATACGAATACAGGTCCTCCAAGCTGAGAAATGTAGAGACGAAAGGAAAAATTTTCTAGCATTAAAAACACGTCGCACATAGGCATGTAGTTGGTTGGTTGGTTGGTGATCATTTTAATTAAATCGTTTATATCCAAAAAACGGTAAGAGATAATGGTTCTAAATTTTCCAGAATTGCTTGATTCACATATAAAATGACGATAAAATATTTGAAAAAACGACACGGGTTCGACTCCAGGAAATTATTTCTATTTCTCATAAGAATACGTAAAAATGGACTTTTCGACGTGCAGGCTTTCCTTCTTTTGATTATTAAAATGACAAAAATTTTATCTACGATGGTTGGATATGGACCATTTTAAAAAAGTAAATAACGTTTCTAATTCATATCGTCACATTTTACCTATGATTCAAAATCGCTCAACTTATACGTTTAAATCATATTTATTGGAGAAGTTTAGGCATTTTAGTGCTATTCGTCATCGCTGAAAATCACTGTTACCTTCATGACGTCCGTACGCATATATCAGGGAAGAATTGGCTGAACCGATTTCAACCAAATTTGGTACACACAATACTCACATAAATTAAGACCAAATGACATATTTAGACCAG
Organism: Tanypteryx hageni; assembly: GCA_028673005.1. NCBI lineage: Eukaryota > Metazoa > Arthropoda > Insecta > Odonata > Petaluridae > Tanypteryx > Tanypteryx hageni. Next base: position 140,405,854 of record CM054116.1, on the reverse strand, counting down.
ATCGACTGAGCAAGGATGCCACAATTGCAAAGTTAAACTTTTCGGTAATTATGAATTTGGAAGAAATTGGCCAAACCGATTTCAACGACATTTGCATGAAGTAGGCATGCCACATAAAATAAAAAAATCAAAATGTCTAGTATAGATATAGAAAGCAGGGCTGCCACAATACAAGGAATAACAAAATTTTATTTTTACACGTACATATTTGTTGAACTGTCAGAATCAATTAGAACCAAATTTAATATTTATAATGTATCCTCCTATATATAGTAAGCTAATTTTGTTGGTAACGCAATCTGAAGAATCCGATTGGCTGCCGAAAAACCAATTATATCTTGAGGAAGTTTAACCTTATTTCCCTTGAAAAAATGCGATAAATAAATAAGAAATTAAATCTGTTTAATTTTAAATTTTAATCGCTTTTTAATTTTAACAAATGATAAAATATATCAATTTATATGCCGCACCACAATCAGACTTTAGCATACATTTTATCACTTGGTAACTATGTACAACAAAAATTAATAAATAAGCATATAGGATACTAGTAAATGGTGCATGCATACTGCAAGCATTTCATCTAACCTTAAAAAACAATCATTTTTCAGACAGACATTTCATTATTACAAATATTCTTTTAATTCTAATGATTTCACCTCCGCAGTGATTTTCGTTTTTCCCACATGTAAAAATAATAGTTTAAACAATCCCCAAATACTGCAATTTTAAAATTTTTACACTTTCTTCATTATAGGGTACTAATACTACACATTTTAGCCAAATTTAAAAGTTGTAGCACCTCTAGAAGTAAAATAATATTTTTCTAATTGTTTAAATTTAAATAATTTTTAACGGCCGCCGCAATTCATATCTGGTAAAATTGAAATGTTTATTTGTGCTTATTTATTTGTGTTTATTTGTTAACTACTCTTTAAATAATTTGAAAATTTCAGCTTCCTAGCTCATCCCGTAGTACCTAAGCAGTTATCCATTTGTTTAAACTTTAAGAATTTTTAACTGCCAAACAAATCAAAATATCAAAATTTGTATAATCCCTATTTAGTTTTTTTAAAAATTCTACTTATTAAAAAAATTTAAACTCGGTAGCACATTTGGAAATACATAAACCTCGAAAATTTGTTTAAACAATTGCGAATTTTTAGCGGCCGCATTGTTGCACTTTTTCAAGATTTTCGTTTTTTGTAGTCGGTTTTACACAAAATCCTACCTATGAAAAAATTTTCGAATCTCCAGCACATCTGGAAGTGCCTAAACATTAGTATCCTCCTATATGTTATCATTATATATCGACGACTCTTACAGAGGAGGAGGAGGATATAACATTTAGCATATAACATATAGGAGGATACTAATGTTTAGGCACTTCCAGATGTGCTGGAGATTAGAAATTTTTTTCGAATTTTTTTTTATATATCGACGACTCTTACAGAGGAGGATAGATATAACATCCTACCCAAGAAAAAAATTTCGAATCTCCAGCTCATCTGGAAGTGCCTAAACATTAGTATCCTCCTATATGTTATATCCTCTGTAAGATACGTCGATATAGAATGATAACATATAACAGGAGGATACTAATGTTTAGGCACTTCCAGATGAGTGGGAGTTTCGAAATTTTTTGTGCAAAACCGACTAGAAAAAACGAAAATCTTGAAAAAGTGAAACAATATGGCCGCTAAAAATTCGCAATTGTTTAAACAAATTTTCAAGGTTCATGTATTTCCGCATGTGCTACGGAGTTGAAATTTTTTTATGAGTAGAATTCCTAAAAAAAACGAAATAGGGATTATACAAATTTTGATATTTTTATTTGTTCGGCAGTTAAAAATTCTTAAAGTTTAAATAAATAGATAACCCGAGAACCCGAGAAAAATTCACCACAAATAGATAACTGTTTAGGTACTACGGGATAAGCTAGGAAGCTTAAATTTTCAAATTATTTACAAAGTAGTGAATTTGCACAAATAAACAATTCAATTTTACTATATATGAATTGCGGCGCCCGTTAAAAATTATTTAAATTTAAACAATTAGAAAAATATTATTTTATTTCTAGAAGTACTATAACTTTAAAAATTGGCTAAAATGTGTAACATTAGTACCCCATAATGACGATATTGTAAAAAAATTGAAATTGCAACATTTGGGGATTGTTTTAAACTATTATTTTTACATGTGGGAAAAACGAAAATCGCTGCGGAGGTGAAATCTTTAGAATTAAAAGACTATTTGTAATGATGAAATGTCTGTCTGAAAAATGAATGTTTTTTCAAGGTGAGATGAAATGCTTGCAGTATGCAAGCACCAACTACTAGTATGTTATATCCTCCTCCTCCTCTGTAAGGGACGTCTATATATAATGATGGATGTAAATGGATTGCTGTTTCAAGTTCTTCGTTATTACATTTTATCACATGGTAACTAATAGGAACATACAATTATATGAATTTTATATTTATTGCATACTTTTAAAAGTTGGTATCATTAATTATTATTTCAATTTTAACTTAACATGTAATTCACGCATACCCGTCATATTTGAAAAATTCATGCATAGCTAGCTAATTTTTACAACGTAAATTGTCTTATTGGTTACTGAAGTAAATAATATCTGCTATAATTACAAAATACATTTAATTCCTTACGCGTGCATGGAAGATGGATTATCTACAGCAACGAAAAAAACATACACGTAAATATTACAACTACTGAACTCAAGTGAGGTATGTTTTAAATAATTTTCGATTGTTTGGTTGATTAAAACTGATTAGAAAATAAATCACTTAATTGAAATTGAATATTTCTCTGGAATCATTTCTGATATAACGTTTTGCAGTATTTAGTCATTAAAATACGTGATGTTTATTGATGCACCAAATAAGGCAGAAGAAATTTTTAATAATAATAATTCTTAGTGTGGTGTTATTTGGTTTATATAGGAGGATTCGTAATTGAACGCTTTAATACGAGGTAGAGAGATAAGGAGAGAGACAAAGGGAGAGAGAGAGACAAAATTAAATGTTACAAAGATTAAAATTAATTTTTGGCGTATAAGAATTGTATAGCGTAATGTATTTCTTTGTCAAACAATTTATATTCGCCCAAAACTATGTTAACTCTCTGGAACACACAATTATGTGAATTTTATATTTATTGATTACTTTTTAGTTCATATAAAAGTTGGTTTCATTAATTATTATTTCATTTTAACTTAACACTTAATTCACGCATACCCTTCATATTCGACGAGCAATTACGCTAGTACATAAATAAAAAACCATATTAGCATATTCAGACCTAATCAGCCAAACAGGGGTGCCACAATTACAAATTAAAGTCTTTAAGTAATTAAGGACTTGGAAGCAATTGGCTGAACGGATTTCAATTAAATTTTGTATATAATATTTGTAAAACATACCATAATAAAATCAAGATGTTTAAAGCGGAGCTGAAGAGTCGGGCTACCAAAATAAAGAGTAAAATAATATTTCTTTTACACGTATTTCTAGAGAAATGACCTCACGGTTTTTAACCAAATATGGTATATGTAATCTTCATTTACATAAATAACCAAAATATCATATTTCAACCGGGTCGACTAAACAGGGCTACCAAGATCAAGGTTAGAATTTTCTGTAAATATGAATTTGGAAGGTATTGGCTGAACGGATTTCAAAGAAATTTCGTTTGTAGGGCGAGTATAGAATGGAAAAACGAGATGAATATGTAAATAACATAACAAAAGCAGGGCTACCACAATATAAGGAAAAATAAATTTCTGATTTCAAAGCAGATGTATTAGTATATGATTAAACTACGACGAATTTGACGAAAAGCACTTCTGTGCCACGGAAAAACCGTGTACACCCTACTTGTTAACGATACATTACCTTGCCGACCGTGTCATTGTTAAACCTCGAGATTGTATTGTCATCTCAATCCTTATACTATATGCGTATGGAAAGAGTGCATTGAGGAGAGAGAGGGAGAAAGGAGAGAGGAAGAAAGGAGAGGAAGAAAGGAGAGACAGAGAGGGAGAGAGAGACAGAGAGGGAGAGGGAGAGAGGGAGAGAAAAACAGAGGGGGGGGAGAGAGTGATTGAGAGAAGAAGAAGGACAGAGAAGGATAGCTAGATAGATGTTCTTTATTAGGACGAGATTGAGACTAGGAAGTATAATTTTCCAGAGAATGTGAGAGAGGAAAGTGGAGATAGTGAGAAAGAAAGAGAGAATGGAAGAGGGACACAAAAGGAGGGAGAGGGGGAGAGAGAATGGGAGGGAGGAGAACGGGAGAGAGGGAGAAAGAAAAGGAGGTAGATTGGAAAGTTCCTTAAATTTAATACTTAATTCACACGTACCCGTCATATCTGAGGGACAATTACGCTAGTGAGTAATATATACGTACGTCCTCAGTGTCTTAAATAATGTACAATAGTTTTCTACGACAAAGCATTAAAGTTTATGTTATACGTTTATTATGTTAGAATTTTGAAAAATTTTGATATTTGAAAGATAACAATAAATTATTTCTACGAATAGTAAGTACGAGATTTTAAGTTAAATAATAAATTCCTTTCCGACATACTGACGGACTTTTATACTAGTTAATCAATAACTCACAAAAGCGCGGATGATTATCAGATGCGAATTTTAACATTTATGGATTACGAGCGGTAGTCATATTCAAGGTCAATAACGTCCTAGTTACTAGAAAATACATCCAACACTTGCTTTTTCAAAAAGAAAAACTATAATGATGGTCCAAAAATCGGCACCAGCTAATGAATCTCACAATATAACGTGTTTAATGGGAAATTGATAATTTTTCATTTTATTAATTAAAAAATTATTGTTATACCCTTATTGGTGTACCTAAAATGCGATAAGAACTTAGGGAATGTAAGGATTTGTCGACGTAGCAATTCAGCAATTCATCCTTCAAGTGGGGAACATAAAACGCGCGAGTATCACATTAAGACTCAAACATTAGCGAAAAGATTGAAGAAACATTATTGAGCTCATTTTATGGCTAGCATTGAATTGACTAAAATAAGCGCAGCTTCGTCAAGTAAGAGCGATTGTAATTATAAAAACTAGAATCGTGAGTTACCAATTAAATGGAAATAAAAATTTAACCTTTAAGGTGCAGATAGCACAAATATTTTCTAGAAACAACCAATCGGAATTAAACTCACAATTTAACAAGAAGAGGGCGGGCTCGCTCAAATAAAAGGGAGGAGGTGGAGAGAGGGGGGAGAAGTGGGAGGGATAAGGAGGGAGGGGGAAGGATGGGCGGGAAATGATGTAGGTGAAGGAGGGAGGGGGAAGAGGAGAGGGCAAGGAAGGAGGGGGGTGAGATAGAGGGGAATGGGGAAGGAAAGAAAGAAAAAAGGGAGAGGGTAGGAGGGAGAGGGCGGGAGGGAGAGGGCGGGAGGGAGAGGGCGGGATGGACAGGGTGGGATGGACAGGGCAGGAGGGAGAGGGCAGGAGGGAGAGGGCAGGAGGGAGAGGGCAGGAGAGAGAGGGCAGGAAGGAGAGGGCAGGAGGGAGAGGTTAAGAGGGAGGGAGAGAGAAGGGAGGCGGAAAGATGGACGGGAGGAGGAGTGGGAGGGGGTCGCACGAGACGAAGGGAGGAGGGAGAATCTGATTGCTCGGCGGCAGTCCGAGGAGCAGGGTGGGTGAGGAGTAATAGAATGCATGTAATATTAGCATAGGCAGTGGTTGTGGGCTGCAAGAAGAATCTGGAGGCAAAGCAGATGAGGCAGGAGATTCCCAGAATGTCTGGCGCACGAAAAGAAGGGCTTGGAGTGTTGTGGAGAAGAGAAGAAAGGGAAGCGAATGAAAGGAGAATGGAAAGAGGAGAGGGAATGGAATTGGGTGGAGGAGTCGATCAGAACAAGAGTGTTGTTGTCGGGAGGCGGGTGGGGGAGGGCGGGGGGAAGGAATTGAGAGAACACTGTAGTGATGATAGATCGATCGCAGGTCTAAGCTGACAGTTGAAAATCCTCTTCAATATCAATTGATCTTCCTATCAATATCTATAGATAAAAAAATCTAATGTGGCCACCACATGACTTTCTCCATATCTGTAATATTTCTAAAAATTCCAAATAGGTTACGTAATAATAAATATTTTAAGAAACTGCGAGAAATTTTTAGACTTTACAAAGAACAGAAATAAACTCAAACCATAACCTTCTGATATTGGAAATAGCCACAAAGCTCCAACGATTAAGAAAAGAAAAAGGAGCGTTACCAAGACGTAACTAAGCGACAATTGTTAACAATAGTCGTCGGTAGGCGGCGTGGTGGTGGGAGCTAAGAATATAAGATATCTCTTTAACAATGCATTATATGGAGAAATGTTTCAAACAAAGGTTGTTTGAAATTAAATTTCCTACAACTTTTATTCCGATGCATTTTTACATATATCAAAGATTATAGCAAATATTTCAAAATAACGGATGTGACAAGAGCAAACACCCACTTCCGGTTGACCGATTTTTACCTAAATCTAATCAGTTCTTCTGACTTTTATAAAAATGTTAAATATAAAATTTTGCGATGACCTGATTAATAGTTTTTGAGTTAGAGCACCCACAAAAAGCTACCACATACACAGACATCATCGAGAAAATGGTCAAAACGTGTTCAGGGAAACGTGTATTTTCGTTGAAATCTCGAAGTCGATTTTTTTCATGAATACAATACTTGCCCCTATACTACGTATATGGAGAAAGTAAAAATTAACTTATGCGTATTTTACTATTTAATAAAAGTGACCATCACGCAAAAAGGTTAAGCACAAAAGTTTTCATTCATTAAATGGAGGTATCTTTCAGTTGGAATAAGAAAGGTAAACTAATGAGCAAAGTTTGTAGCTTCAAGTTGTTTATTCTTCATTAACGTATATTTATTACAAAATTAATGGTTTGTTCATGTTCTATTAAAGTCAATCCTTCTAAATCGATTTCCCTAACCATCGCGCTCGGTAGATATCCCATACCCGCCTCCTACCATAATTATAACCATTTAATCCCCTATTCCACCTCGCATAACGATTTGGGAGTATTATTTTACTCCAACTTACGTTTGCTGACTACATCAACAGAATCCCATCAATGCCATGTCAATAGTTGGCATACTCCAGAGATTCGCCGAACTTAAGGACCTCCATGCTCTCATATCCGTTTTCATCGGTTGTGTTCTACCCCTTCGCGAATGTTGTTCCTCCATATGGTCCTCAGCATCTCCATCAACCCTCACTCTCCTCAAGCATCTATTAAACTTTTTCCTCGCAAGAGTATTCCCAATCTCCGCATCTTAACGCGCGACCAAATTCTTTCCACCTTCCGTTTCACCACTCTTCCCATCAGACGTCAAATCACCCATCTGAAATTCCTTTAATGAACGGCAGCCGCGGATCAGACCACGCCGCCTCCTTCTTTTCCATTCGAGTACCTCGCCGCCCTACTCCAGACTCCTTTATCAGCCTTAATTCTGCCTCTCCCTATTCCACAGATTCTCGTTTTACCGTATCCCACAATAACTCCTTATCCTTTTCATCTCTTCGTCATACAGCTACGCAATAACAAGAAACTAGCCAGTATTCGTTCACAACCCAATTCCAGCATCATTTCATCTAACATCTTATTTATTTTTAACTGTTGTTACTGTTTACTGTTATTGTTGATAATGTTATTTTATCCAATTTGTTATAACATCCAATGTAAAAGGCCAATTCTGGCTGTTTTTAGATAATTATTAATAAATAAATAAAAATATCATTTGAGGTATGACCCAAAAGCTACCGAATAACAATACGCAGCTGGCGGCAATGAAAAAATTGTCCTCGACTTCCTGCTGCCGATATTGCATGAGATCCAAAACGTTATGTCTGATTTGTGCTGCGACAATTTTTATTAATAGACTTTTTTGTCATCTTCGTAAAAATGACTCCGTAAGTGATGAACGACGAACTGATATTGCGATGGGCGGAACATTCTTCAGTTTTAGAATTTAAATTCAGCGAATCCCCAATGAATACGGCTGCATTGCAGCAGAAATTCCCATCTGATTATGGCTCCGGAGATATCATAAGATACATTTTTCAATTTTTGATTCTTAAGTACGCAGTATTAATTTTTAATATACGTATGTAGTATTTAGAGAAAGTATTGTAATCGCGAAAAAAATCGACTTCGATATTTTAACTGAAATACACGTTTTAGGTGTCTATTAGTCTAAAAAGTAGTTTTCCCCATGCCGTCCGTCCGTCTGTGAGGCCTAGATCCTAGATGGGTCTACGAAATCGAAAGATATTTCGTATTCTGGCATGACATTATCCAAAATAGAAACTCTGAAGAGATTAATTTAATATAGCCATACAATAAAGGGTAGTTTATTCTTGTTCATTTTCACAAATTGTAGATTTATTAAAAAATGTCTACCGATTTTGATTATAATTGACTCAATTATAGAACATAGTCATAAACAATACTGCTTAAGCCATATTTCTCAAAAATTAAATATAGCGTCCATCAACCTTAAAATATACCTACCGATTTTTACCCCCAGGTACCACCCAGCTCTCTCCAGTTTTCCTAACAATCTTCGTCTAGCAATAGTGCTTCAGTGCCTGTTTTGCTTCGTCAATCCACATAATATTTAATATTTACGTACGGTGTAAATATTTATCAAGTACGATTTTTACATAGGTGCATTAAAAATATATTAATACCATTTACTTACAGAAAACATTTTCTGCGGTTCTGTTTTTGTAGCAGTATGAGTTTATTCTAGTGAAGAAAGAATTTAGTGAGACCAGAGAGAAAATTTGTTCAATGTATAGCATCGATTCATTAAATTAGAATCGAAGGTTTTTTCACTCCAAATTTGTCCTACAGGGTCAAAGAGTGAACCAGGCACTATACTTGGTGGTACTTCGACGCCTAAAAAAGCTATCAAAGATAAAATATTATTTCTTTCTTATAAATTTAGATGCACAGCAGTTACTTTTCCTAAATACTATTATAGCCTGCCTCCTGTATTCGAAATAGTTATCACGGGCCACTACTATACACAACAAAATAATTTTTAAACATTCTCCAACAAATTCCCGATTAAAAAAGGAATATATCTTGTATGAGATGACCTCTTCCAACTCGCAGTGAACTTCTAATTAGATTGACTTAAACCAAAAAAACGTTCCAATGCATTATAAAAGTTAAATTAAGCATTCTTTCGACATCGTTGTCTAATAGTGTTCGCGTAATTAATGGAAAAAATCCATCGACACACAGGCCCAAGACAAATTTGATCAGCACTTCACGCGTCTTACCGCTTAAATTTTCATCGTAATATAGGTAATACAGAACTGGCACATAGGAGACAAAGATTAACAAAAGCAGCCTTAATAGATATGTAATCGGACGCAAGATATAGTAGACGCTACACACGGTTTCAGAGCAGCACCTAAACAATCAAGTTACGCCTTGCGCGTGACAAATGTCCACGGTGAAAAAGTTCATTGCTCATTAGAATCATCACGTGATAATATAGTTATGGCAATATAGAAAATTACGGATTATATTTAGCACAAGTATACATTTAAATTCCAAATGATCTTCCCTGGTACAATGAATACCAAATTGTTCTGTAGCAGTAAACAAATGTATTAAGTGAAAAAGAAAATACGAGCTACACTGGCTAATGTTAAAATGTAAGGCGAAGGAAAAATCTCCGAAGCAAATCAACTGGAATAAAAAGTATTTCGGTTACGAAGTAAAACCGTCATCACGGGCTGGGACTCGAGAGAGTATGCCACTGGACTCTTCGCCCGCTCTCTCCAGTCCCAGCCCGTGATGACGGTTTTACTTCGTAACCGAAATACTTTTTATTCCAGTTGATTTGCTTCGGAGATTTTTCCTTCGCCTTACATTCAAACGTTTAAAATCAGATATTCTTGCCACCTCATGAAGGGCGAACCTGTGCGATAAAACAAATTTCAATGATAATTATCATTAAATATATTAAAGTGCTTTTCATAGAAAAGGAATCGCCAGAATTTCAAAAAATTACAGCTAAATATTTTATTAAAAAATGTTCCATCATAATTACTTTTAACGATGACGCCATAAAATTTGTTATGGATTAATTGCAATTGTTCACAGTTTAAAAGAAGGCAAATTTTATGATAAAAAATGTCGAATCGTACGATAAAAATCTATTTTTGCAATGAGCAAGATTTTAATCTTGAAGCAGGAGTATAAAAACAACTATAACACACTTTATATTATACGGCTGAACGATAAAAACATGCTAATTTTTTCAGTATTATGTAACATAAGTAAGAGAAATCGAGTATAAAAACACTAACACATGAGGTCTGTCGACTTTAGAGAATATCTAAAAACTAAGAGACGGACGACATCAGCGCCTCTAGCGGCAGCGAAGAGACGTCAAGCGGATATCAAATTGAGCACCTGGGGACGAGGCTAATCCTATTAAGGATTCCATCCGCTTTACATCCAAGAGAGAAGGCGTGTTTGGATATTCAGGAATGCGAGTGAAAGGAAAGAAGAGAGCTGTGGTGTTGGTAAGTGGTTTGGAGGGGCGAGGGGGAGGAGGATTTAGCGGAGGGAAAAATAAACAGCGGTGCCAGCTGAACCCTTTCTCTAGATGAAGCCATTTTAATCGCACCAGTCTTTGGCCCGCGTTTCTCTAATTCCTAACCAAATGCGAGGTTTTGCGACTTCTTAGAATGGGAGGAATGGGACGGGGAGAGGAAGGTGGAGGGAGGGGCAGGGAGGAGGGAGGGGCAGGGAGGAGGGAGGGGCAGGGAGGAGGGAGGGGCATGGAGGAGGGAGGGGCAGGGAGGAAGAGAAAGGAAAATATGGCAGGGCTCGGGACGTGAGAGGTAGTCGAACCTTGCCCATTATAGCTCCTGATTAGCGCTACCTTTTTATTTCGAAATACACGACTCCTTCGACAATGGACACAATGTGAATGACAGTTTAACATAATATAAGTTCTTCAACATTGCAATTTCAGAATGAGAAGTTTAAATTAAAACTTAAGAGGATAGTACGAAACGAAAATTTACGATGTTAAAACAAATTTTAGATATTCTATTTTCCAATATATATATATATATAACAACTTACGGAAAAGGAAAGGTAAAATGAATATATGGATGTCAACAAGGTGTTGGGATGAGGAAACCTCATCCCAACACCTTGTTGACATCCATATATATATATATATATATATATATATATACATCACAAACGTAGAAGCTTTCGGAATTATTCCTTCATCAGCTACAGAGAGAGAACTCTCTCTCTCTCTGTAGCTGATGAAGGAATAATTCCGAAAGCTTCTACGTTTGTGATGTTTCTGTGTTTTAGTGTTCTTTTACGTGTGTCGCTTCGACATCCCCGGGGCCTCGACAACCTGAAGTCGTCCGATTGGTGAGTGTTCACTGGGTTTCCTCATCCCAACACCTTGTTGGCATCCATATATCCATTTTACCTTTCCTTTTCCGTAAGCTGTTATATATATATATATATATATATATATATATATATATATATATATATATATATATATACATACATATTTATTTATTGAAAGGTAATAACGGATTTTAATTTATAATATTGTTTCCTATAGGAAATTACGCTTCGGTCAAAGTTCTTTCGCTTAACGTTTTTAAAATAAGGAATAAACAACGTTACGTGGGGATCTCCAGTATTTTGCTATTTTTCTTATGTACGAAGGGGAGTCAATAAGTAAATGCAAATTGTTAATATTTTGTTACACAATGTAGCTAAATTCTTGAAACTTGGCAACAATGTATCTCTATATTCGCATACTACACATGCGTGATATCGCGTTCGTTAATTCAGTTGTCTCGTAACTGTTGCTTGTTAAACATGTCTGCTTCAATAAGTGTTTGCACCAAAGAAGAACAACACGGTGTGATTCGATTCTTGTGGTCGGAGGAAGTAAAAGGAGCGGAAATTCACAGAATAATGTCTAAAACAATATGGTGATAATGTTTTGTCTCAACGCAGTGTCTACAAATGGATAGAATGGTTTAAATAGGGCTGTACAAATCTTGTTGATGAAGCGCGGGATGGACGACCTTCAACAGCAACAACTGACAACATTGTTGAAGCAGTAAGAAAGCAGATTCTTGATAATCAACGTCTTACTATTGATGAATATTCCACATATTTGGGAATTAGCCATGGTTCTGCTCATAAAATTGTCCATGATACTCTTGGGTTCCACAAAGTTTGTGCTAGGTGGGTTCCTAGAGAACTCACAGATCAACACAAGCTGAATCGTCTAGAAATCTGTTTGCGGCACTTGGATCGATTCAATAAGGAGAAGGATTCTTAGGTCGCATTGTGACTTGTGACGAAACATGGGTTCATTACTTTGATCCTGAAGGACGACGTCAAAGCATGCATTGGAAACATCCGACCTCGCCAACTGTCAAGAAATTCAAGGTTGTTCCGTCTGCCGGAAAACTAATGCTTACAGTGTTCTGGGACTCGAATGGAGTAATTGTCGAGTATTATCTGGAGAAGGGTATTACAGTAAATGCTCAAAATTACAATGACCTGCTTCAGAAACATTTGAAGCCGGCAGTTTGTACGAAACTTAGAGGAATGTTGAAAATGGCGTGATTTTGTTTCATGACAACGTACGCCCTCACGCCGCTGCGAAAGCTATAGAAACACTAGAAAAAATGAAGTTCGAGATTTTGGATCACCCGGCCTACAGTCCGGATCTCTCACCATGCAACTATCACCTATTAGGACCACTGAAAGAACATCTTAGAGGACAGAGATTCAGCGATGATGATGAACTAAAAGAGGCCGTGCATTTGTGGCTCGTTGCACAGCCGAAATCATTCTTTTTTGAAGGTATACGGAAGCTTCCTAAACAGTGGAATGTTTGTATACAAAAGAAGGGGAATTATGTAGAAAAATAGTCGATGTTTTATTTTTTTAAATATGTAGTTATATGTTTACGAAAAGTTTGCATTTACTTATTGACTCCTCGCGTATTTTTAAGATCCATTGTTTTTCTTATGCCTGGCTGATTTCAAATGCTGCTCCAAATCTAATTTCCCTACCTTCCTACCGATATCGTTTGGAAACAAACAAAACAATATGCTCCATGCTAATTCTTTGTGCTTTTAAATATTTCAAATTTTCCTTGGAGATTCTCATAAAATTTACATCGCTGCTTAGAGGAGACATTTAAAATATACGAAAGATGTATATTTTATATGGTAAACCACTAGACGGTAAAAATTATCCGTATTTGAAGAAATTTTAAACAAATTAAAATTCACTATAATACTATTATATACGATTTCACTAAATTTATTTATGGAAATGTTTATCAATGACGGTTGTGATACTAAATTTATTGCGGATTTTTCCAAGTTAAATCTTATTCACTCCATCTATGAAAAAATTGTATTAAATAATACTGATATTTATTTATGGTGAAAGGTTTGAATAATTTAAAAGGTAAGTTGTTTAGCATTTTCTTCTGAAGTAGCACCACCCAACTTATTGCAATTTTATTCCGGCTTTGTTGAAAACAATTTCCTCTATAATTTGTGATGCGGAGTAAGTAAATACAAAAACCAGTAGGAAAATATAAAAAATAGGTACAAGAAAACGAAAAGCAAATTCATCTTAGTTTAAATACATAGACCTGCTTTGTCCTGAAAGATCTGTTAAGTTTAAGTTGACCATTTAAACAAAGCAAAATGGTGGAAGTAGCTATCGTATCCAAAGGCCAGACGGCGTTGCCGAACGAGAGCAATGCCTGTTTTACAAGAAACACGTAAGGAGAGCTCGCCTCGCTCCGCATAAGAGCTCATCAGATTCGATATAAATTAGAAAAAAGTTTTGGTTAAACATAAGAAATTTTGATGTTTACACAAGCACGTGACTCGAAGTGGTTGCCAGAGGAAATAATTCAACATCTTTGAATGAGCAAAGACATTAAAAAGCAGCGTAGTAATGCAATTTCAACAAGTTGAACTTAAAATAGAGGACAAAAGATGGCAAATCCGAAAAAGGGAGAGGAAAAAATTTTTGATAGGAAAAAGAGGAAATTTCCTTTTAAAAATGTCTGGTCACCCTAAGTATAAATAATTCAAATTTTACTATATTATGATAAATTCTATTAAAAATAAAACGTTATATTTTAACATTCAACTGTTTTGAAAGATTTGTCATATTCATTTAAGGCAAATTTCTCAAGAATCTGATTTAGAATCAATTTTGTCGAAAGAAAACCACAACTTATTCCTGGTAGGCGACATCAAAACAGCTTTTTGTGTAAAAAATGGATATTTAATAATTCTTTTCTTATTCCGTTCAAGAGACGCCCAAAGCAAAAACAGTTACAGGAAAACGAAAAGAAAAAACATATCCATCAGATTCGATTGTACAATAAAGTATCGATAACGCAAAATTATCGGTCCATCGGTATCGTTACAAAAATATCAAAATAGAGGAATAAAATATCGATACGTCCAAAGTAACGGAATATCGTTTGCATCCTTAAGCACTGAAATTCGACCCCGTCAGATCATCGCCATTTGGATAGAATAATACAATCGCCGAATGTCCTCACATTAGATATACAAGTAAGATATTTTGAGCAAACTTCTTCGAATAAATTTTATCTCATGAGCTTTGTTCATCAAAATTCTCTTTCTCAGTTTGTTTCATCCTATCATAGTTTAATGCAGCAAGAGATTAAATGTAATGAATTTTCTCACATTCTCCCGAATAATATTATTACATTACCACATATTATCTTTCAACAGAAAGCCATTGGTACTGAAAGGCGAAATTACCTAATTCTGCTAATTTTACGCAGTGAATTCACTAAGGCAACTTTTGTTTTTCCTGATGATTCTTAAATAACAGTCTACATTCCAGAAGATTCCAGTTCTCGGATACAATATTTTTAGTTTTAGAGGATATAAAGTAAATATGATCCGCCAAGGGCTGAGGACAGGAGCGTACCACATGCGGCCCACGGGCCGCATCCGGCACGCGAGAGCATTTTATGAAACCAGGGAAACTTGGATAAAAAACCGACACTAAAAACAAAAGTATGTTCGCTTCTCATATCTATTAATGTATTCAGGAAGGTCCACGTACAGAAAGGCCATGTAACGACGGATGGATAGTTTTTTCTACCGCCTGATGCGCTAAACGACTTCTCTGACGACTTGGATGCGACTCATTTCGTTGGATTCTATTCCGAACAAAGTTAGCGTTTTGGATTGTATCGAGGCTAGTTTCCTTGAAAGCGATATGAATTCTTGTAAATTATGGATCCTAACGAATCGACACACAATCATTGCTTTCTTTGTCAGTCTTTTGTTAACGAGTATGTCTGCATTTTTCTGCGGTTAAGCCTGCCCGCGCACGGGGAACTTTAGTGGCTCGGCAATCGCTGAGCTACAAATGGAACCTAGTAGCAGTGGATTCTATTTTCTCGGCCACGCGATTGTGGCTCTGCGACAGTCGCTGCTAATAGAACAATAGGTTTTTATGCATGTGCGCGCACGGGTCACACTAGTGTGTCTTTCAACAGGCTGTGAAGTGCATTTCTGTATTGGTTACCCAACAACTAGTTCCATCGCGTTCAGCAATATGGCTTCTAAAAAAATGTTTGATAGAAATAATCGTAGAAGTGGAAAAACTCCCGGCAGAGTACAATAATAAATTGAAGGAATACGGTGATAAGAATTTAAAGAAAAAATTATAGAATGAATTGTGTCAGGGAGCAATAAGACACAAACACAAGCTGCCTCTTCAAAGTTCATGTTGGAACTAATCAATTCAGATGAACCACACAACAGTAGCCCGTGCGCGCCAAGCAGAAAAAACTCGCTTTTGTCGCTGATATTTTCTGGCGTTCAAAATAGTCGTTCATTCGCGTGAGTACTAATAGAGAATTAAATATATCTCGGCGTTGCCATCGGTCAGTTCCTCGCAGAGTCGTTCTTAAAGGTATCTCCTCCCCATGGCAACAAATCATAATTTGTGCAAGAACCACTTATCATCTGGTTTCTTTCCCGTATCTAAAATGTCTTCCCTTTGTTTCCTAATGCACATAAAAAGAAACCGGCGATTGTAAACTCGGCCTGTTAGTAGAGTTTCAGGTAATCCATATTGTAAATTCGGCCGATTCCAACATTTTTATTTAAAAGGGCCGATTCTACCTGCGTTCTAGAGTGAGGTAATCTCGGCCGACTGTAGTAGAATTCCCCCTTAATGTTCCTCTCACCCTATCCTTTGCGCAGGATTTCCACTGACCTAAACACCGCCTCCCCTATATGTAGTACAGTCCCGAGAATGAATGAAGGAAATATGGCACTTAACTTTACAGGATTCTCTGCCCTCCTCGGCCACCCGGGTTGGGTTGGATTAGTTAGTTTTGGGTTGGTTTCCTGTACACGATGACTTAGTTCCCACCCGCGGCTTGGGTTGGTACAAGTTCATCCGTTCGTTTCTTCAGTATTAGTTATTATTATGCTTCTTCTCCGACTGGCAATTCGTGATATTTTAGAGATATTTTAAGCAGAAATAATAACAAATACTGAAGAAACGAACGAACGAACCCATTCCCAACCCAGGGGTGGGAACAAAGTCAACGTCTAAAGGAAACCAACCCAACAATTTTGAGATGGACTACATGTATCTGACAATGAGATCGACCGAGTTTACCTATCAGATTTTCTATCTGTGTTAAGGTTTGAGGATTAAGTACGGATTATCGGCCGAGTTTACATTTGCCCAAAGAAACTCAGGACAATGTGACGGAGCAGTGACGGTGGCAGGAGAGGAGAATGGGTAAATGGGTTGGGAAATGGGGGAGAAAAACTTGAGGAGGAAAACTGGGGGAGGAAAATTGGGGGAGGGAAATTGGGGGACGGAAATGGGAGAAAATAAATTGAGGAGGAAAATTGATAGGAAGGAAATTGAGGAGGGAAATTTGGTCGAGGGAAAATGAGGATGGGAAATGGGGAGAGGAAAATTCGGAGAGAGGATTAGGGGAGGAAAATTGAGGGGTAAGAACGCCATCGGGACAAAAGAATCGATTTAGACAAGTGGCAAAAGTAAGAGAATGAGGTGAAATTCGAAGAGGAATCTATGCACAAAGCGGTGAACTAACGTAAACGTAGAACTATGCTCGCTCCACATAAAACTTTCAGCTGAATATCAGGAAAAAACACCACAAAAGAAAGAATGCTTAAAAAGGAGGATTTTCCATCGCGCGATCTGAGGAATGAGGTCGTTTCGAAGCGCGATGGCTTCGCATTCTCTTGATTCCTTCAGACATAAAGCACGGAAACTGTCGCTAAATTCCATTGGAATTCTATAATTCTATCAATCTGCATTTCCTAGGGAATGTAAACAAGTGAGGGAGGAATTGCAGAGCAAATTACATATGGCGCATTTTTTCCCTTGTTTTAGGATTATGAAGTCGTTATAAGATATCTACTTTGGTTGAGATCAACGGCATCGTCTATAACTATAATATATTATAACCGCTGTGTCTCTGCCTGCCTGCGTCCGAAGCCTCGATTACCGTCACCTCCCGGCATGAACGTAAATAAATTGTTGTTAAATATTATTTTGATTTAATTTTTAAATGAATTTCAGCGATTTTTTTAGAGTTTAACATATCCAAGGGTAAAATTCATAAACATTAAAAGAAATTCATATTGAGGATTTGATATCAACTATCTTGCATATTAATATTAGATCTTTAAGAAAACACACTTGGATGATTTCAGGATTCGCTTTGAGTTCCTTTCCAAAAAACTAAATATAGTAGCATGTATATTAACAGAAGTAAATATATCAAACTTAGAAGTTAGCATCTATAGCTTAATAGAGTATGATATGTTTTATGAATTAAGGGAAAACAGAAGAGGTGGTGGAATTATTATATATGTTAAAAATAATCTCTCATTCCAAGTGTTAAACCTCAAGTCAAAAACATTTGAGAGTAAAAGTTGCATCATAGATATAAATAAAAAAATGATTGTGATAATGTGTATCTATATACCTCCAAACAATGACAAACTTAAATTTATATCAGAAATCATTAGAATGTTAATACGAATTAAATGTAAAAATGCGATCCTACTGGGTGATGTATATATTAATATTCTTGACAAGAAGGATGCAAATTGTATTGAATATGGAGACATGCTAGCAGCAATTGGGTATAAACACCAACTAAGAATCCCTACCAGGGAAGAAATTTATGGTAACTTAACTACAACATCTTGTATTGATCATGTATTGTGCAAAGGAAATAATTTTAAATCTGAAGGGTTAGTAATAAAATTAAAAATAGCAGACCACTACATTACTGGAATAAACCTGAATGACATAGATGAACAATGTATGAATGAATCCAACAGTGAGAAACACACCTATATTAATAAGAGAAAATTTGATCGGATGTTAAAAACAGTAGACTGGGATCCTCTGTTCCAGGAGCAAGACAAACAGAAAATAAGTTTCAATGTTTATTAAAAGGGATACAGAAAAAAAGTCAACCTCCAAGCATATAAAAATGACTGGCAGAGTATGGATCTGCTGAATTTGATTAAAAAATGGGATAGAATTTTTAAGAAATGGAAAAGTACCTCTACTAATTCAGGCTTTAGAAATGAATATAAAAAACTAAGGAATACTATCAATGCCGAAATTTAAAAAGTGAAAAGCAAATTTTATCAAGAAAAATTCAATAAGCTAAAAGGTAATATGAAAGCAATGTGGAGAGAAATAAATGAACTGACTGGAAGGAAAAAAATTCTTAATTCAGATGAAATGGTCCTAAAGAAAAACAACCATTTACAAGATATAAAATTGTTAAATGATTTTGCTATGCAATTTACTGAGGAAATTAAGAAATTAAAAAATACTTGCACTGCTATACTTGGTAAACCTGTGGGATATTACTCACAAAACAGCATTTATATTCCTGAGGCAACTGAAAGTAATGTTAAGATAATTATACAGGAACTGCCAAATAAAGCACCAGGAATGGATAAACTCAGAATCAAAGACGTTAAAAGAAATAGCCAGCTAATCCCTATCATTACAGACCTGATAAATAAAAGCTTTAACAAAGGCTTTGTACCAGCCACATGGAAAATATCAATCATTAAACCTATATACAAGGAAGGAAATTATCGTGGCTTAAGTAACTATAGGCCAATATCAATTTTACCTACAACTGCAAAAATTATTTCAAGGCATATTGCAAATTATCTGATGAAATTCTTAGAAAAAAATAACTTCATCTCTAAAAATCAGTATGGCTTCCAACAGGGTAAAAGTGTAAAAAATGCACTAGAAGAATTTGCGGAGGTTATAAATAAAAATTTAGATAATAATAATGTGTTAGTGACTCATAGATTTCAAAAAAGCTTTTGATACAATTAACCATGATATTTTGATAAGGATATTGCACAACACTGGTATAAGAGATGTAATCCTAAACTGGTTTAAAAGTTACTTAAGTGTACGTAAAATGATAGACACAAAAATAACTTCAGCAACATAAAAAGCATAAATATGGGTGTATCCCAAGGATCAATCTTGGGTCTTATTTTATACATAATATATATCAATAACATGTTCAAGGTTAATAAAAATGCAATAATGTTGCTATATGCAGATGACACAGTGATCATAACATCACATAAAAAATTTGAAATCACACAGAAATTGATGTAAGATAACATAGACAATATAGCAAAATGGACCTATGACAATGATCTCATAAGTCATGCGTCCCAAACAAAAACAATGCATATAACCAGCAGAGCTCGAAAAAGAAAATTAACAAATTGCGTGCTACATAATCAATCATGTCTACATAAAAGAGAAAAAACATCTTTCTGTAATTGTTCAATATAGAGCAGGTTTCAAGTTATAAATACTTAGGACTCATAGTTGATGAATACTTTAAATTTGACATTCATATATTAAAACTAAACAAAATCTTAAGAAGGGTATCACATCAACTTCACCAAGTTAAAGATATTATCCCTACCGACATCAAACGCATAATGTATCTTACTTTAGTTGAGTCAGTAATCAGATTTGGTATCACAGTATGGGGTAACACAAATTACTGTTACAAAAAGGCAATTGTGGAAAATCAAAGCAAAATAGTTAATTACTAGATATAAACTATAGCTATGGACCAAATAAAATAAATTTAATGTTTGCAAATGTAAATGTAATGCCTATTGATATCTTATTAAAATATATATTGGTGATAGATAACTACTTCTTTGATAAATATAAAAGAAAAATGCAAACTAAGCATTTTATGGAAAGACGGGACATGTTGTTATATCATGTACCCAAATACTATACATTATATGGTAAGAGACAATTAAACATCGCTGTACCTCAATTATTTAATAAACAGCCAAAAACATTAAGACAACTGATTAGGATGTCGGAAATAAAAGAAAAAATAAAGATTGAATAATGAATTACGTAAGGTGAACTGAAAATTAAATAGATAAGTTCCTTAACATTTAATATTTAATGTGACAATTGAGTTTATAGATCCTGTAATTATGTTATGTATTGTACATTGCTTTGGTGATGTTATGTAGTGAAATGATGATTGCAGAAATGAAATAAAGAAGTGATGTAGAGAACATTATGCTGTATAAGAATATAATTGGACATAAAGGATATAATGTACATAAAACATTTTGCTATGGATAATAAGGTATATAATAAGCACTCTAATATTATTAATGTTGTATTTATGTGATGTTGTGAATTAATATAGAAATGTGATATACTGTATGATATATTTAAACATACTATAAGATTTATGGAGAAAGTCTAATGCAAGAAGCGTTAGAAGCCACAGGAGATTTCAAAATTGGAGGAAGGATTATAAGAACAGTAAAATACATGGATGATCAAGTACTTCTAGCAAGAATGGAAGAGGAACCCCAGAAAATGATAAATAGACCAATAATAACAGGTAGAAAATACACTATGTAAATAAATACAGAAAAATCATACATCAATCGAATATCAGACAAAGAAGAGGATCTGAACATAAGTATTGGAGGAAAGCCTTTAGAATAAGTTTCAGACTATAAATACCTTGGAAGCATCATAACAAGAGAAGCAAAATGTACGGATGAGAATAGGAAAAGCAAAAGCGGCTTTAAGGAGAAATAAACACCTACTTACGGGGAATATAAGGGAAGATATCCGCAACAAGTACATAATATGCTATGTATGGAGTATAGCTTTGTATGGGGCTGAAACTTGGACGCTAAGGAAAAATGACATTAAATACTTGGAAAGCTTTGAAGGAGGAGAATGCTGAAGATAAAATGGACAGATAGGATGAAAAACAATGAAGTGCTACAAAGAGTAGGAGAGAGGCAAATGATTACACAGACTATTAGAAAGAAGAAGGCAAACTGGGTTGGACATTACCTGAGGAGAGAGGGTATGATTAAAGTCATGTTAGAAGGAAAATAGGTAGGTAGGTTTTAGCTGATAAACGATTTGAAAGGGAAAGAGAGTTATTAAGATATGAAGAGGACAGCGGATAATAGGAGTATATGGAGAACCAGGTTTAACCATGAATAATCACGGACCTGACTACGGACAGACTACCTATGATGATGATGATTATAAGATTATGGTATGAAATTATGATATTTAGAGAACGTTAAAATATGGTATGACATTAGATAAAAAGCTGCACTCAGTAATAAGGTTATGATATAACTATGACAATGTTTATGAAGTTATGTTACTGTGAGTAATAGAAAAGATTCAGATGTAATGGCATATATATGAAGTTATGTTATTATTATTATATGTAATGATTTACAATATAGGTTGAGATCCATATGATATGTTATTATATGTGTTAAAAATTCAAGATAAGTTATAATACATATCATGATATTATGCTATGTTATGTATTATTGAAGTTATGATTGGCACTGATATACATTATGAAGTTTTTAGATATGTGATCATATATTTTATATAATTCCTGGCAATGTTAAAATTATCTTTTTGAAAAATTTATTACCCACCACAATTTTTTCTTGAAAAAACGGCACCTGCAGACAAGCCTGGTGACTTTGCAGGACCTTATTGTTCCTAAAAACCTTCTACCTTTAGTAGAGATTATATATTCTTTTTTCTTTTTGGATAATTAATATAAGCCACTGTTTATTAAATACCATTCTCTTTTTGTCTTTCCTTTGTAAGGCTTTGTAAGGATTCCTTTGGAGCAATTTTGCCAAATTTTTGTCATTCTTCGTATATTGTGTAAATTGTGTAAAATTATGTAATAAACTTTGTTGTGTAACATTAAATAATAATTATTATTATTATTCTGTGAGTATCATTCTGCTATTGACGTGTGTAGCTGGAGCTCCATGCACTTTGTGTGTAATTGAGGTTTTTGTTACTGCTTCTGGTGCTTGCATGATACCTTTTGTTTCATAATTACGTGTTGCTGTAGTGGAAGTGTTGGTGTGCTGTTGCCATTGTTTTTTCTTGTAAAAGCAGTGAATTTTTTGCTGTGTGCTCTACCCAGCTAAGGGTGTTTTGGTGGTGGCTATATTGTGAGAAACAGCTGAAGAGCAAAAATGAGTGTTTGTGCTAAATGTAAACAAAGCCTCCCAAAGGACGGCCAATATATTAAGTGTATGGGTTGCCTTAGTGCTTTACATTTTAGTTGTCCTGGAAATACTGAATCGACTTGGAGGAGCAAATCAGTGAAGAAGAAGGAAGAATGGAGATGCCAAAGCTGCAGAAATGTAGAAAACACACAAACGGGCGGAGATGTAGAAGGTGATGTGAACTTGTCATTAAAATGTATTGAGAGTGACATGAAGGAACTTAAGAACTCTGTAGCCTTCATTAGTGAGGGCTACGATGATATAAAACAAAGTCTAAAAAGCAATTACGATATAATCATGGAACTTAAGGCATATATAGCGGAATTAAAGGATGAATTGAAAAAGAAGGATGAAATAATTGATGATATTAGTAGTAGAGTCAACTTTCTCGAGCAAAAAGAGCTGTCAAATAACGATGAAATTGTTGGTCTGATAAAAGATAATGTGACAATTAATGAGGTTAAAAGCGAGGCGTGTAAGATGGTTCAAAATTTGAAGATTGAAAACTTGGGTGAAGAACTGGTGGAAGATGTGCATATCATCAACAGAAATGGTCATAATGGAAAGAAAAAGGCTGTTGTTAAGTTCAATGCCAGAGAATTGAAGGATAAAGTTATGAAACATAAAAAAGAACTGAGATCAGGAGAATTGTATAAAAAATATATGGTGGTTATGTTTATATTACTGATCAATTAACATGGTACAATAAAAATCTGCTCTGGAAGGCTAAGAATAAAGTTAAACAATTAAATTATAAGTATATCTGGTTTAAAGGGGATAAAGTTCTGGTTAAAAAGGACGAAAATGCAGTTGTTAAAAAATAATAAGAGAAAAGGACCTAGCTAGGATAAATTAATTTAGAGGTTATCTTTGCATTGTACCTCTGATATTTATGAATAGCTTTTCTTATATTAAAAATCCCCAGGTTTATTTAACTGTCCATGAAAGTGTCTCTGATATAAATGCTAAGACTAACCAAGGCTATATGCATAATTTCACTATTCTACATCTAAACATCAGATCCCTTAGAAAACACTGGGACTCTTTCATTATATTAATAGAAAACCTTAGTTGTAAACTGAATATAGCGGGAATTTTGTGAACTGAAGTAAATATCACTATTGATGAGATTTATCTGTATACAGTCATTGGCTTTAATATGTACTACAAATTGAGGAAAGACAGAAGGGGAGGTGGAATTATGTTCTACTGTGGAAAAGACTTTAATTTTGTATGTGAAGATAGCAATATGAGTAGTTGTGAATCATTAACGGGGCAGATTGGATTCAAAGACAGATTAATATGAATTTGTGCTATATATAGGCCACCAGATTACAACATAATTGCCTTTTTTGAAGACTTAGATAAAGTGTTGAGGAATAAAGGTTTGGAAACGGTTATAATGGGTGACAGTAATATTAATCTTAAAAACAAGAATAGTATCAATACCTGTAGATATATGGAAATGGTGGCAGCCAATGGATACCTATCAGTGATTCATGTGTATATAAGAGAGGAAATTAGGGGTGAAAAAGTAGTGCAATCCAGTTTAGATCATATTTTGTTCAATGGAAAGGATAATCATATTAGTGGTTTTGTTTTGAAAAACAAAATCTCGGACCATTATATGATAGAGATAAATTATATAGGCATGGGGAAAGATAATATAAAAAGCAAAAACAAAGAAGACAGTGAGTATGTGTGCTGTTTTAATAATAAATTGGTTTTGACTGGGCACAATTATTAGAGGAAAAGGATCCAAATACTGTATTAGCCTGAATATAATGCGACCACGAATATAGTGTAACCCCAAGTATTTTGAAAGGAATTTTAGAAAAAGATGAAAAAACATTTAATTTTCTCTATTTTGCACATTTAAATTACCTGTAAACTCATGAATTATGTACTAAAGGGGGGTAATGTGACGCCACATTTAGATGGTCCTCGTTTTCTAACGTTGAGTGTCGTGACCCTGCGTGAAGTTGTGCCGGTACTGTGGTTGCTGCAATTTGACCTTGATCTATTTTCAAGTCTCCTCAGACCCCTACCGAGTATATTTGTACAATGTAGCATCGTAACATGAACGTCCAATTCACTTACAATGTAGCAATTATAAACATATGCGCTGAAACACGCGTCATGAAACGCGCCAATACGCAGTTATTTTTTAAAGATACAAGTATTCGAATATAGTACGAATGCAACAAGTACTCAAATATAGTGCGAATGCTACTTTCAAAGGCACATGTTGAGGAAAAAAACATCACACTATATTCGGGTCAATACGGTATATTGCATAATAAAATATGTTAAACTTTTAATGAGATTTATGAGAACTCCAAGGTTGTTACCAAAAAAATGAGTAGAAGGGAAGGACAGGATTGGATAATGAGGGATGTACTTTATATTATACAGCAAAGGGATAAGGCTTTTAATAAATGGAAAAGCTGTCCCACCAATGAAAACTATAAAAATAACTACAAAATGTTGAGAAATAAAGCACTTAAAGAAATTAGGAAAGCTAAACATAAGTATTATAATGAAAACTTTTAAATATTAATGATCGCAGATCACTGTGGAAATAAATTAACAGGTTACTGGTAGAAAAATAGATAGGGTAGTAATGAACATATTTTGAGACATTTGGCAATGAAAAAACTGATGAAATCTACAATAGTTTTCTAAAGCAATTTACAGAGAGTATTGAGGATATTAAAAACAAATGTTCAATCAAATGTGATAATGAGGCTAGAATGACTAATGTGAGGAGTACTTTTATGCCGGAGCCGACTGAAGAAAAAGTACATCAGATTGTTAGATCTTTAAAAAATAAAGCAGCAGGTCATGATGGCATCAGAATGAGAGATATCAAATCAAATCCAGTACTTATTGGGGTCATAACTACACTTACTAGAAGATGCTTAGCACAAGGTATAATGCCTGATGGGTTAAAGAAGGCAATTGTAAGGCCAGTCTTTAAGGAAGGTAGCTTACAAGGACATGGCTAATTATAGACCAATATCACTGTTACCAGCTATAAGCAAGGTTAAAGAAATGTATGTGGCTTGTCATTTAATGGAGTTCTTAAAAAAATCCATTATAATTTCTGATTATCAGTTTGGTTTTCAGAAAGATATGGGTACTAAAGAAGCTATGGAAACTTTTGCAGATATAATAAATAAAAATTTGGACAGGAATAATAGGGTAATTACTGTATTTGTGTACTATAAAAAAAGCTTTTGATAGCGTTAATTCTGAAATAGTAATTCAGACGTTATGGGATGTTGGAATTAGAGGTACTGTCCTGGAGTGGTTTAAAAGCTATTTACAGAACAGAGTTATTAAAGTGAAATTTAATAATGTTTTTAGTTAACCTAGTATTTTTAAATATGGGGTAGCTCAAGGTTCTGTTTTGGGCCCAATTTTGTTTCTAATATATATAAATAGTATAGCCAAATGTGTCAAAAACTGTGATATTCTGCTGTATGCAGATGATATTGTATTAATATCTGCTCATACAGATTTGCATGTAGCTACCACCAATATGCAAATTGACACGAATAACATATCTAAATGGTTGCATGATCATGACTTGACAATTAACACTAAGAAATCAGCCAATTTCTCTTACACTGCATACACATGAGTGTCTCCATAGAAAAGGAAATAAATTGGTGTGTAACTGTGAGAGTATGGAACAGGTTGCATTGTATAAATATCTTGGTGTCATTGTGAACCAAAATTTTACTTTTAGAGAACACTGTAATAAACTGTGTAGTAAACTAAGAAAAGCATGTTATCAAATTTACCATGTTAAGAATCTTATACCTGTGAGCATAAAAAAAAGGATATATTTTGCTTTTGTTGAGTCATTATTAAGATACGGTATAACTATATGGGGCCACACTAGAGGGGAACAAAAATAAGCTTTATTCAATACAAAATATAATTATAAAATTGATCTATAACTGTGATGAATGAGAAGGTATGAACCATAAGGCCAGAAATGAAAGTGGTATTAATTCAGTATATATCAAACTTTCAACTACTGCACTTGGAAAAATCGTTGATCTATATCTTAGTTACAGAGAACTATTATACCAATAAAAATAAAACATTAAAAGTAAGTCAACATAAGATGGAACAAAAAAAGGTAGTTAATTATAATGTCCCCAAACACTTTAATAAATTTGGTGTTAATAGATTAAATGTTATACCCAAGATATTAAATGAATTGCCAAAATGTATGCACAATTTAAGAACAATAAGCGAAGTTAAAAGGAAATTTAAAGAGTAACTTTTAAGGGCCTAAGACTTTGAATATAAGTATGCTTAATCTACGTTACGAGCTACTGTATAATATTGATTATTGTAGAAAAGGGTAATAAGAGTTACAGTGCTACCTAGGTTAAATATTTCTCTGTAATATTAGCAGATACTTTAAGAAATCTGAGCACCTCCTGACGAGTCTCTTTTTTGGCTCAGGAGGACTCGAATGAATACATGTTAAAATATTTTAAACTAAATTTAAATTATTATTATTATTATTAAATTCTACATCCATCCAGGATAAGGTCGAGGGTTATATTTGCATCCAATTACAAGATCCACAGATCGATTCCAGGAGCTTTTCTTTTTCCCATTAGTATAGCATTGGAATGATTGCAACTATTTTTGCGTTTAATTTTTGAATTATCGTATTTTTCGGCATATAAAACACTTTTCTTCCAGAAAAATTACCCCAAAATCAGCCTGAGTCTTATACATTATTACTAACTAATAGTGAAAAAGTTGTTAATATATACAATAATACCTTATGCAATGTGAATTCCAACATTTTCATTATAGTGCTTTATTACATGTCTACTCACAGCAATTAGAATTTCGGTCCATTTTTTATGTTAGTCATATGTTTTAGTACCTAAGGGGCTTGTTGAATAGCATGATTAATGCCACAGAACATTATAATTGTGGTAGATGTGATAAAAATTTTGTAAATACCTAGGATAAATACTGTTATGTGTATTGAGATATCATGGGCTACAAAAGTGAAAAGATACACCTACGCTATTGATTATGAGCTTCAGGTGATTCAATATACAAAAACGCACAGAAACCAAGTAGCAGCAGGTCATTTCAGTCCACCTCCCACAGAAAAAAATTATCCTTGAATGGTGAAAATAAGGAAAAACTGAAGCTGATGGGATAAGAGAAGCATAGTCTTCATAAGGTTGTCTTAAATGGCCACAACTAGAGGAGGAAGTGATGGATAGGAAAACAGAGGAAGTTTGGTATTGCTGTATCGATCAAAATCGTTATGTACAAGGCAAAAAGAGTTGCAGAAGAAAAAGGACTAGTTGAGCGTATGTATCATTATTACATATGCATTCCCTTTATTACTTATCCCATTATATTAAAATATCATCTTACACTTAAGTTTAAATAAGTACTATTGGTAAAACGTATCTATACATGCGACATGTGTGGCACACTTTTATTTATTTATTTATGACTCCAACAGCTTTAATTAATATGACTGCCACATTTAGCTATGCAAGTCTCGAAGCTATTATTTATATTTTAGATCATCCCAATTTATTTTATGAATCAAGTTTATCTAAGACATTATATTTAACTGTTATCATGCTGTAATATTTTCTGCAAATATTGCCGGATACAAACTTAATCATGACTGGAAATGATATGCAATGTGGCCCTTGCTAAATGCCTTGGTGAGCCAAAATACTTTTTTTTCTGAAAAATCTTCTAAAAAAACCAGGGTAAGTCTTATACTCTGGTGCGTCTTATATGCCAAAAAATATGGTACATATAATCATCATAGATTTGGGACCTGAATCACATATGTCTAAAAGAACAGTTTTTTTTCATAGTTGATTTTCATAGAGGTATCAAATAAATATGAAAATTTGTTTTGATCATGAAAATCTTTGTTTTTTTAGCCGAAAGTCTTAACCATCAAATGTGCCAAAATTTGCAAGCATTTTTTTAGTCTTTCCTAAGCAATAGGGCTCAAGTCCAAGTGCAATTTTTCCTTCGTTTACCAGGTTTGCATCTAAAGCATTATTTAGACATTCTTGAATTTTTGTCTTGAAATAACTTTTTTAATTGCCACCTCAGAGATGATATAAGACCCATGTTGAAGAAAATGTTTATTTGATTGTTCTCAACAACAAAATATTCCTGTCAACTAATGTAGGCAAAATATATAAAGGAGTTTGCCACTTTCTCGAATTATGTACTCCCACTGACTTTTACCTTAAATAACTTTTCCAATTGGCGCTTCCCAGGTCCTGTAAGAGCTAGGAAGAGGAAAATGTGATTTCTTAATTGTTGTTCACTCAATGATTTAGAAAACATACTCATGGTAAATAACATATTGATGCAGTGGAGATTTGCGAGGAAGTGAAATTGCTTTGCAGAACCATTGGATCAGATAGCGGACCACAGAATCGACTGAAACTTATTTAAAATCGACATTTATGAAAAATTTATCCAAACACAGTTATTGCTATATGTATCCTTCTCACGATACCAGTAACCGTGGATAGTG
Source organism: Tanypteryx hageni (assembly GCA_028673005.1). NCBI lineage: Eukaryota > Metazoa > Arthropoda > Insecta > Odonata > Petaluridae > Tanypteryx > Tanypteryx hageni. The sequence goes on along the minus strand of CM054116.1, from coordinate 140,376,489 downwards.
CTGAGAAGAACTTTTTTAAGTTAAAACAAATTAAAAATAACTAAAAGCCAACCACGACTGAAGAAAGATTGGTAGGACTTTCCATTTTGTGCACTGAAGCATAAATAGCTCTCTGTCTCTGAAAGAAACTGTGTAAGACTTGGCAAGGAAAATTAACTTGTAAAATATTTTGCTTTCTTTCAAATAAAATGAAAAAGTACAATTAAGTTAGGGTTTCATTATAAGGCCATTTAAGGTGACAAAATTAAATTTTATTAAATAATACCAGTTCTACTGTAAGAAATTTGAGAAACGTTAATGTTATAGATTTGTTGATATTTGTGAATAATGAAAAATAAAATCAAACAGATTTATTTAGGGGAAGAAAAAGAATTGCTAATCATCAAGAAAATTAGTTACAATGTATTACAGCAACTAAATATATTTTCCACTGCTTTCACTCTTTTTGCTATTTTCCTGTAGTAATTTATCCCCCATCCCTCCATTTTCCTGCTTTCTCTTATTCTTCTTCCACTCTCAAGGCAATGTACCACGTGCACATATAGCTAACAGTTACCTCCTACACATCCTTATCACCAGGAGTAGACAATGTAATTGGCAAAAACCAGGTTGCTATGGTGGCAAAAATCTTTACTTCAAAAATCTTGTAACGCTATAGTTAAAGAGACAATTTTGGATGGATTTGTCCTGTATTTGAAATTTGATGGGATGAAATAAAACTTCATTCTTTTCCCTGAACTCTGTACCTTGATTTTAAGTAATTTTAAAGTGTCAATAAAAATTGGCTACACTCATTCCTGTGTCATTCAAATGGAGGAGATTAAATAACAGAAAATAATTTTTAATTTTATTTTATTGGGATGGTTAGAAGTAATGATCTCCCTAAAATGCCAATGCAGGTCACCCTGAATAACCTGAAAAAGATTGGTCAAAATCAAATCAATAATTTGGTATAATTTTGCCTGTGCTGTTTGGACACCCAGACAATTACATTCTCCAATACAGTAAGTCCTCGATTTAAGTCATCCCGTATTATGTCGTTTCAATATAACGTCATTGCCAAATGTTCCCTCCATCCCCATGGCACTTTTTGTGCTGCGGGTCCTATCTACAATGCCGCTGAGTATCTCCTTAATTTTCTCAAAGCAGCTAAATACATCCTCAAATGTTGCTAAAGGAGTTCTCAATAACAAACAAGATGATCCAAACAGGAAATAATGATGCCTACTTTCCATTAAATCATTTGTTTAATACTTATATTGGCATTAAAAGCTTTAAAATCACAGCGGTTATGTAGCTCTTCCTGTTCCTAAACTTCAAAATTTAGCATTATAAAATGTTACAAATACATTCGAAAGGAAATCTAAATTGATCACACATATTTGTGTGACAAAAATAACACATATATGTACTTGACCAGAGATTCTTAACCGGTGTGTAGCAACACAGTGGTGTGTCGTGAAGAACTGTGTGTTGCCAAAAATTTTAATAATGGCTTGTAAAAAAATTGAGTAAACTTTGTCAAGTAGAGTTGTCATCTTCTTGCATCATTTTTAACAACAACAAAAACAGTGGTTAAGCTTAAACATTTCACTATAACACTACAAATTTTTCGATATCATTGAATTGTAGCATGCAGTATGTCACAGTGGAAAAAAGGTTGAGAACCGCTGTACTAGACTATACCAAATTTGAGTCCAACAATAGTTGTTGCGATGGCAACACTCGTAATGAGTGACAAAAACTTCAAAACTGCCGGTATTTATGTGAAATTCGAAGAAATATAATCGTTAAGCAACATTCCAAAATAAAAATTAGAATCTGCATTCATTTCCTCAGAGAATAGTACAAATTCCACTCTCCAATATTACAATTGTAAGATATTTTAATGTGCAAAAGAAAATTACCCTGCACGATGGATTTCCGATTTCCCATGTTAATCAAATAGGAATATAGTTCCTGGAATCGAACCCAGAACTTTCAATCTTCGAAACAAAAACTATCCTCGGGAGTTTGGCCTTAGTAGCAAGAGATTTCCACCAAGTGTCATGAAAATCAGTCTATTGGTTCAAAAGTTAATAGGAGGGACAGACAGATAGACACAACAATGAAACTATATGCCAATTTTACCAACATATTAACTTATACCATCTTACTGCCACTAATTACTTTGCCTTTATATCAATTCGAGCCGGAGACTGTTTTTGATCATGATTTATAAATTTGATTGCGAGCCGCAGTTAAGTTGTCCAAGATTTAGCCACCCCTGCCCTTGATAATGGCATGCTTGGAATAAACTAAGCCTACATTATCTCTTATCAAACCCATTTATTGTGAACTCTTAATTCTGTACCAGATTGTCTGCAACTTGAGCTTATTGAACTGCAATCTGATATTGAAGCCCATTGTGCTATTAAAGAAAAACAAGAAAATTTTCATAATGTCCATATTACACGAGAAAAACATTCAGGTCTCAGAGACCATGCCTTAAAAATGGCATCACTTTTTGGAAGTACTTACCTTTGCGAACAACTTTTCACCCAAATCAAATTCACAAAAATCAATACCACTATAATATGACCGATGAAAATCTGGCACATCAGCTTAGATTATCATCCACAAAATTAAAGAATTTTCAAATTGATATGATCTTTTGAATTAAATAAATTTGAAATACTTAGTAAAAAATTAAACTTTATTAAAGAAATATGAATGAATGAAAATAAAAATTTGTAATTTGAATTAAATAAATTAAAAATGCTTTGAATTTTTTTAAAGAAATATGCAATATAAAAACATAACAGAAAAATTAATAACTGTTTTAGCAAACAAATCCCACAGGGGGAGCCCCTATCCCGAGTGGCCACTCAAAGTGGACACTTTGTGGTGAAGAATAAAATCTTTACTCTTCAGAAATTGAAAGTGACAAACTGGAAGATTACGAAGGAAAATCAAGCAGTGACAAAATGGAAGTGTGAGATCCTGATGCAAGCATTGTTTAATCTGAAACAAAACATTTTATAGTGCTTGAAATTTTAAGATTCCAGTGCTGTGGTGACTGATAATTTTATGATATCAGATTGCAACAAGGTGCTTGACTATTCTGACACCTTTTCCAATGGCAAAATCATGAATTATAAATGCAGACGTGATGTCGCCTTATTAACTTTTGGAGTAATGTTGAGAATACGGTGCAGATAAAATGTTTGTGTTTCTCGGACTTATTTTGCTGATGCCTCATATGAAAAAACATTGTATAAGTGCATAATGGTCAAAGGATTCATTGATTTACATACCAATTTTCAGAAAATATATTACCAGAGACAGGCTTATAGCGATTCTCCACATCTTGCATAAAGTTAGGTATGTGCTGAGAATAAGTTTAGTTCATTTTTTAGACCTTTTCAAAACTTGTTATCGGTAGGTCTTAATGTTGCTCGAAGGAAAACTCCTCTTAAAAGGATACATACTCTCAAAATACCATAAATATGGATAGTTTTTTGTTTGATATGAGACAGGTATATTGGTTCATGACAGTGAACGACTTACTGTGTTTTTAAATTAAATTTTAAAAATGTTTAAATAAACATGAATGTTAAATAATGTTAGTTTAATACTAGCAGTTCTGCGCATACACACCATGCACACCAACCATGTGCCTCACTCCGAAAGGCGAATTCATCTGCTGTCTCTGTGCTCCCCTGAACCTCCTACTTTCAGTATATATTTTAGATATAAAATTATATTTAGCCCCATTTCCGGCTTTTTCTTAGTAGATGACACATTCCATATCACACTCATTTCTCTATCGACCTACCAACTAGTACTTTAATATAGAGAGAGATATCTGACTTAGGAAGACTTATTAACAGAACATCAGTGAATAATGGAATAATTATTTATTTTTGTTACCATCATATTGTCTATTGCAACCAACATATTGTTTAAACTTCAAAATAGCATCAAAATTTGAGAATATGTGGACAGATATGATTATAATCCCAGTCAAGCCTAACATTCAATCCGTGTATGCAATGTCAGTAAGGCATAGAAATCATTTCTGTCACACCAGATTCATTTATGATAGGCTCGGAAAATAATAATTTTATACCCACTGGTTAGTAAACCAATCAACATGGCCAGATACATTCAGTGGAGAGACTGGATGCATGGAATTACATACCTTAAGTTGGGCGAGAGGCATTCTCAGGGCTGCCTGGTGTTGGTCCCTACGTCCTCCTGTTAGAGGTGAGACTGTAGATACTGATGAGGCCAATGCTGCAGCAGCTCGTGCTTCAGCATCTGCTTCGACCCCTTCCAAAGAAGATTCTGCTTCTGAGAGCCATGCCAGAAACTTGTCCAAAGATCGATCAAAATTTTGCAGAGAGTTCATGGCAGTATGGAGCATCTTCCCTCTGGCAATAATGCTGTTAAAAAAATTAATTTCACTGAATCTTCGAATCAAATATTAATACAAATACGAAAAAAAGACATCTCTACTAAAATAAGAGCATAAGATAAAAAAACAAAGTAATATTTAAATCTGATACTTAAAAGGAGAAAAAACTGCCATTTATATATGAATGACAAATATGATAGAGAAATAGAGTTCTATCGCAAACTGACATTTAAAATTTTAAAAATTCAGACTGGAAACTTTAAGATTCCATTAGAAAGAATGTCAGCCTCTGAACATAAAATTTAGGAATTCTATTTTATGTATCAAGACATACACATGGCCAGATTATCAGAGATTTAAGACATTCTACACATTGTTATTACAAATTACAAGTTATATATATATATATACTGAATAAGGGCATAGACCCGATAAGCTTGCATGTTTTTTTGTTTTTTGTGTTCGTGTGTTCAACGTGTCTCTTCAACGCCCCCAGCAGCCTGCCATATTGGTCCTTGACTTGGTAAGTGTCTTCTGGGCTTCCTTCAACACCTTGTTGCCACCCTCATCACTACCTTTTAATTTCCTTAAGTTAATATATATATATATATATATATATATATATATATATATATATATATATATATATATATTGCTAACTTTCTCAGGTGTGACTTTGTGGAAGTGTTAATATTTTCCTTAATAAAGCACAAATAGTACTTTTCCACAACATATATTTTTCCTTACGACCGGTTTCACCATGATATGTCACCATCTGGTGTACACCCTATATACTATATAGGGTCTATATCAGAGGCATATATTCAGGGTGTGCTAGGTGTGCGGTGCACACCCACGGAATCGCAATGTCACCGATATTATATTTTTGCATTTATTCCTGTTAAAGACTCCACTAATTGTTTTCTGGCTTCGTGTGATTCCTAAAATCAAATCCAATATACAATGTTTCATGAAGAGGAGAAGTTTCGGCGCGTAAACATTGTATCACATTCACGTTAATAGCCCGGGTGTGCGGTAAGTAATACGAGCAGCTTTGAGCCCTTTAAACATACGTACAGATGACGCAGCGGGTCAAATTCTTAGCCTCCTTGTGGTTTTAAACCGTCCAGAAGGCGTGGCAGGGTGTGCGCTGAGACAACAGCACCCAGAAGTAGTTAGCGGTTGTGATTGGCTATTGTGTGAAGCAATCCAATTCAACGTTGTTACTTGTCATGAGATGCTGTTTTTGTTTTCTGAGTTTCGTCTGTTTTGCGTGCGTGGGGTAAGGTGTGAACTGACGTGTTTATGACACCGATTTAGACAAGGTTTTAACCTATATTTATAATTTTTTAGATATAATTTATAACTTTTTGCCCATATTTACAATGGTAAACAGTGTTGACGATGTACTGAATGCCCCGTTTTCTGCCAGAGCTTTTGCGGATTGTATGAACATAGTCGAAGAAGGTAAGCCTTGTCCTCCTCTTCCAAATTTACTGTGCAAGCACAAAGATGCAAAAACTGAGTACATGAGACATTTCTCTGTTTCACAATACGATACAGTAGAATGGTTAATTGGATCTGAAGTGCGGTCAAGACTTTTTTGTTGGCCTTGTTTATTATTCTCCAAAGAGAAAGGTGTTTGGAATAAGCACTGGTATTCCGATCTTAATCATTTAGCTGCAGCAGTGCAAAAACATGAGTGTTCCCAACCACATGTTTAGTCATTTTTGAATCTTAAGATGTATGGAAAACAAAGAATTGACACTCTCAATGACAGCCAAAGAAAAATTGAAATTATTCATCATAATGAACAAGTAAAGAAAAATAGAGACATTTTAAAAAGATTAATTGATGCTGTATGTTATTTGGCTAAGCAAGAGCTTCCTTTGAGAGGTCATGAGTCTGAAGATTCAGCCAACCAAAGGAATTATATATTTTATATAATTATATATTTTTAAATGTGCTCCATGAGTATGATCCTCTTTTAGACAGTCATTTAAAGGCATTGACTGTATTTCGAGGAACTTATCCCGCAGTACAAAATGATATCATTAACGCTATATCTGATGTGGTTAAAGATGCTATAAAGAAAGAAATTTCTTCCGCTACATTTGTGGCCATTCTTCTGGATGAAACTTCTGATGTCATGTCGAAATCGTAGCTATTAACTGTTATCAATTTTGTCCATAATGGGCAAACACACAAAAGGCTCATCGGATTTACAGACGTAAGTGATGATAGACCGTCTAGTGGTCTGTTTAAACATGTTATAAACTGAGTTGAGGAATTTAATATTAAGGACAAGTTGGTCGGCCAAACTTATGATGGTGCCTGTGTAATAAGTGGACATATTAATGGGTTGCAGAGTAAAGTTATCGAGGCCTATCCTTTAACAATATTTACGCATTGCTATGCTCACGTTTTGAACTTAGTTCTGAAGCAAAGCCTCTTGAATATCAAGGAATGTAGATTGTTTTTCCAAACTATCAGTGGATTAGCAGCATATTTTTCTAAATCATCGAAAAGAGTAAATGCTTTGCAAGATTTTGTTGCTAAAAAATTACCCTCCGTCACACCAACCAGATGGAACTTTACTTCCCGTTTATCAAACACAGTAAAATGCCAAAGAAGTCAACTTATTGAATTTTTTCAACACATTGTGGAGAATTCTGGGGAATGGGACATGGATGCTGTAATCAAAGCTCGTGGATTTTTGTATTTCTTGCAAGATTCTCAAACAATTTCTTTGCTAGAAATTTTTTCTGTTCTGTTTGGCTATACTGATGTTTTGAATAATATATTTCAAACATCATTCTATGACATATTGTATAGTTGTAAAAAGGTGCATGATATTATGAAACAGCTTAGGAATGACAAGGAACATGGATTTAATGATATTTGGGTTTCTGCAAAGGAAAAGCATATGGTTAAGGAGTCGAAGCCTAAAAGACGAAAAGGATCTGAAGAAGAGGAGAAGAGCACATGCCTTCGATTATACCAGAGAATAGTCGACTGCATGTGCCTGGAGATGGAAGAAAGATACTCTTCACTTTTGAAACTTGAGTTTTTTCAACTCCTTTGTAGCGAAAGATATGATCAGTACGCGAAAACTTTTCCTGATGGTATTCTAGAAAAATTAAAGGATTTCTATAGACAAGTTTTTGACTACGTTCACCTAAAAATGAACTAAAAGTGCTCTTTTCTTCTGATGAATTTTCGAGGAAACCAGTGCATCACCTATTAAAATTCATGCAAGAAAATCAGCTTCAGGTTGCATTCAAGGAGATTTATAAATTAGCGGAACTTATCATGACGATTCCGAGTTCTACTGCTACAGTCGAGCGTTCTTTTTCGGCTATGAAGAGTGTTATAGAGGAACACAAATGCAGGAAAGGTTATGCAGCCTAAGTTCACTCGCTATTGAAAAGACATTGCTGGTGGAACTAAAGAAAAGACCTTAATTTTATGATGACGTGCTAACACAATTCCTAAGGCAAAACACGAGATTGGAACTGGTGTATAAATGAGTAAGTAAAATGAGTTTTTTAAGCCTTTCTTTGATTCAATCCGGAAAACAATATTTTCCCATGTGATTATTTTTTCAGATTTCTGTGCGTATTATATGGTTGTATTTAAAAATCATAACAAAATACAGATAATTCGTGCCTCACTCTAGTATTTGCCAATGATATTCTAATCTTCTCACAACGAAGCGTTAACCCTTGGTGCTTCTCACATAAACGGTGCACGTGATGCATAGCTATAGTATATTTGACAGGGAACCTTTGTGTTGCCCATACTTTTTGGATTGCATAGTTAAAATTATATCAGTTAGTAAATTAAAGTATTCAAAATTATTCTACGATTAATTGCATTAGACCAATTAAGAAGAGCGCTGCTGCACTAAGGTCTCTTAAAACTTTTACAGGTCGATAAAAATGCAATCGTACGTTCAAATTAACATGTGGATTTTGTAGTGTGGGTTGCATAACCCCCCAATAAAAGCACACCCAACCTAAATGGGCACGCGACGCCACTGGTCTATATAGTAACGGGGAAGAGAGGGAGAGGGAAAGGGAAGGGGACCATTACAAAAACAACATCCAAAAGCAGGGGAGAAGAGAGTGGGGAAACACAATTTTCTAAGGAAGGAGTTGACAGGAATTAACAAAACACATCTTTTCTAAACAAACAAGAAAATTCAAAAATCACATAAGAATGGCCAAAATTTCATTCCTGGAAGATTTATTTTCTCTAGTGGATTAGCATGTGAACTAGAGTTGGAGTTTTTTATCGAAATTTTAAAACAAAAAATCAAGATACAAATTCTGGGCAGAGAAAAGAAGCCTTTTTATTTGCTAAATAAACTTGAATTGATTCCTAATAAGTTAAAAATTAAATTGAAATGCAAAAAATATTGTTTCAAGGCTGTATTTGGATTACATGAAAAATGAATATTTTAAGGACAACCCATTAATGCCCAATGTTGAAAAATCAAAAAAATATTTTCAATGATTTTTTTTAATTGTTAAGTGAGCAATTCAATTCTGCTGTTACTCCACAATGATAGACAAACATTTTAACTTTTGGAAACAATTTAATTAATTTTATTGGATGACTAAATAATTATTTACAATGTTGAAGATCTTGGGTATACATTCCTGCCATGTTTGATAATTTACAGATAATCGAAGAAATTTTATTAGAACCACTAAGCTGTTGAATAATGTTATTGATATCATATAATATAACATCTTGAATTAAATTTTGTATCTTCTTCATCCATAATCATTTATTTTGATGAGATAAGATAATGATACATTTTTGCAACAAAAGCGCAGAGAAAGAACCGATGCCATTTACGTCATGCACCCTTACTCCTTAGTAGGTGTTAGCCTTTTTCTTGTGAGGAAGTGTTCGCTTTGATCCGTGTGTTCATAATTTTTTATACCTTTTTGCTTTGATAAACCCTTAACATGGGCCCAAAATGATCATCAAATAACAACACAGGATGTTCTAGAAGTAAAAAACTAGAAAAACTATAAATCTCTCTACGAAATTAGAAGTTTTACACCATTTTGATGCCAATAAAAAGCCTGCAGACATAGGTCATGCAAAGGGACTTGTCAGGATCACTATTATTATTATTTGTGACAAATCAGAAAAAATTTTAAAAGTGCTCAAACAGTTGGAACTTTAAGTATAAGTAAGATCTCTAGAACAAGATCCAACATCATATCATGTCATGTTTACCTCACTGGATGGTGTGGAAATGACTTCGGTCATGCGGTTCTATAGTTCCCGGGCCTTAAGCCCCCGTCCCTACAAATCAAGAGTGGTAAGTCTTCATTTCTCATTATTATTCCGATCGAAAAGTAGTTAAAGTGCTATTAAACCGTTCCCAATATTCCAGAAGATTGCCGAAGGCATATATTAAATTTTTAAATAGTACATAGCAATTTTCAAGGAACATATCTATCATTATAAATAATAAATGTAAAATAAGTATTCATTTAACGACAATTCACTTAACGACACATTTTCGAGGAACCTAACCCTGTCGTTAAGCAAGGTATGCCTGTATTTATAGTTCTACAAATATTAGTGTGAACAAATTTTGCCTGGGTGCGCTGGCCTTGCAGACCGTGTGCACGTGCACATGCGCACAGCTTAGAGGGAACATTGGTTCTCATCATATGCTGGGGCTACCCAAAAGTCCACTAATGGCTTAGGCCTAGGAAGTCTGTGGTTCTTAACCCTCATATTGCCATGGGCCAATATATCGGCTTTTGCTTCTCAGGCGAGGAATGCCATGGCCACTATATCGGCTCATGCATAGACCAAAACTTAACTGATAATAACCAATCATAGTATTGATACATGGCATATAATCATCAGAAAGAGGAGATTTCCTAGTTTATAGACCTGTTATTACTTTTGTTTTATGTGGCTTGTGAATTTACCACTTAAGCTATATATGCCATAAATGCGGCACATATTCGTCTATGCAGTATAGAGTGCAACTAAAAACTCAAACAATGACTGGCCATGTGCAATCTTTTCTGTAGGAACAGTACACTATAAAGATAATAAATGAGTATTTTATCCTTAAGATATGTGCGTTCCCATTCAAAACCGTGTGAAGTTACAGGAGATTATATTTGAGAGAAAATAGTTCTGTATGTACTAACACCCTTTCCAACCAATTATAGCTACTAAAATAGTTTAAAAGTAAGTAAACAGATAAAATATGAAGAGCTGAAGAAAGGTATCTATGAAAGACTCAATTCATGTAATCTCTCAGGAGAAGTCATCACTACAACCATAAATAAAAAGGTATCTGTCCTTCACAACCTGACCCAAAATTCAATGGGAACTGAATTTCTCTTCAAAAGCATAGTGGATTTTAATTAATTACATGTATTCCGATGTAACATTTATTAAATCAGCTACAAAAGTGTATTTTTGTGAGAAGTAAAAAAATAAATGTTGGTTTTCAGCTGTGATTGGGGTTTAAAAATACAATATATATTTTGGTTAGAGTTTGGTTCAAAACTAACAAAACCAACATTTACCATATTTACTTGAATCCAAGAAAAGGTTTTTTTCCAAATTTAAGCTTGTGAAAATCGAGGGACATCTTAAAGATGAGTATGCATTTAATCAATGCTTCTTTACAAGGAATGAAACATAAGATAAAATAATTGAATCTACTGAAATTTGTCACTGCAAACTTATGATCTGGATTTCAATTAATAAGTATTAATTTTCGAAATTCTGTTTTTTCCTCAAACAAAAATTTGTAACAAACCATTTCAATGAATGAATGAACTATATCTACAATGAATAAGTGTGTACTAAATATACACAGAATACATGCAAATGATGTGTTCTTCAATAAACTAGAGAACTACTGAATTTTATTTTCGAATTATGACATTCAATGAAAAATTAGATTGCGAACGATTTCAAAAAGGGAGCTAAACTTCCCTTCTCAAATGGCTGATAGCATTTCACAGATGTCAAAACAAATGACGGCATTATTCACTGGGATTCCCCCATCCACCATTTTTAAGCCATAAATTCTCTAATTGTGATTTTATCTTATATTATGGCTGATCATGTAGAGATACGAGGTTCACCAGTTAAGAGAAAGATCAAAAGGGATTTGGCACAGTTACAATGTCAACTTTTAACTGATATTGATAAAGTGTGCAGAAGAAACTAATAACTGTGATACATTAGTTAAAAATTCAATGTCAATGAAACAAATGTGCATAGATGGAAATTCATGAAACAGGAAATTGAAAGCGATAAATCTAGTCAGAAATCATTCAGTGGTCCAAACTGTGGTCACTATCATGATGTAGAAAAACAAGTAGTTGAGTTTGTGCATACTCAGAGACAGAGTGGAATGCATGTTTTGTGTGTAACAATTAAACTAAAAGCAAAATAAATTGCATGTAAACTAAAACTTCCATGAGAGAAATTTAAGGCTAATAATGATTGGTGTGTGCAAATGATGTAATGAAATGGATTTTCCTTAGGCCGAATAAATTGATTTGTATTTATGGCTAAGCAACCTGTTGGATTATTGCAGCCATAACTCCTTCCACACCAAACAAACACACACACACAAGGGAGGAGGGAAACCCAGCCTACTCTTAACAAAGAGCACCAAGGAAGACTTAAAGTAGTTAAGACAGTAACGATAAACACTTCTGGTCATGAGAAGACCCAGTACACTGTTGCTATTACATGTTGTGCTGATGGTACAAAACTGCCATCCGCTATTAATATTTAAAAGAAAACGCTGAAAAAGATGAAATTTTGCAAGGAATTTTCATCCAATTTTAAGGTGACCAGATTTTCATAATTTCAAAAGAGGAATTGTTTATGCAGTGAAATTTGATGTCCAATGCATTTGGCAGCCACAATGATATTGCCTCAGTGTATCTTAAAAAGTTATACACTCCCATCTATGTAAGAAGGAACATAATTGCAGAGTAGTTGACGTCTACAATAAGATCTGGTCTTGGATTAGTAGAAACATAGAAACATTACATTAACCCATTTAAACCCAAGCGGTCGAAAATGACCATGTCAGCATATAAGCCCAAACGGTCAAAAACGACCTTTAGCAATTTAACTCCTAGAATTGTAGGAAATGCATTTGATATGCTTACATTGCATCTTATCTGTAAAGAAAGATGTCTGGTAACACACGTGGGTTGCATTATTGCCGAATTGTCAGTCTGGCTTAATGGTTTGTGGAGTTCACATCGAGATACATTTTCTCCAAAGACATATAACAGAAATCTATTTGGTAAGTTTCATATTTTCTTATATATCATAAAAATTATTTCTTTTATTATTGCAAAAAGTTTTCTTTCATATTGGTTATGAAAGTCTAACTACGGCAGAAGTTTTGGAGGAATGTGAGCATTTAAGTGAGGAAGATATTCCTGATTCCATTTATGTATTACCACCAGTGGATACCGGAGCAGAAACAGACGAGGATTCTGGAGAGGAAGATGATTACAATCCAAATAGAATGAATCACAATCAACTGAATGCACCAGCTGAAGTTTCATTCAGTGATGATCGTGATGATTTAATTCAAGAGGAAGAAGAAACAAACACTCGGTGTGCAAAGAATAAAAAACTGCGTCATTGGGAAAACAGTGATATTGAAGATATCAATTCACTATCATCACCAGGAGATAAAAATTTGCCCCCTGTTCTAACTATTTCCGAAAATTCGGAACCAATTGATTTTTTCCATATGTATATAACTCTAGAAATTATCAGTGACTTATCAAAACACACATCCTTATATGCAGCACAAAAAATAGCACTCTCTCCACAGATTGTGCTGATATGTATGCATTCATAGGAATACTGCTACTATAGTACGTTTCTCGTCTTATGAAGCTTGACCTTGAAAACCTCTGTGAGTGACTATTTCTGTATCCAATCAACGCTCGAGTAACGGGCGACGGAGAGGGGAGAAGCTCAGTCTCTCTCTCGCCATCGTGCTGTTAACATCTCTCTTAGTTTGACTGTGTTGCCAGCTCTACTGCGCCCACCCTTACGTTGCGATCTCTGTATCGCTTTCACTTTTCATCTTGTTACCATTCTTTATCTGTTGCTGCTAGTGTTATTAAGAATCTGCAATGGCAAACAGGAAGGAAGTTTTACACCGGCAAGGACGCAAAATAATTTACAGTGTTCAGGATTATTTTAAAAGGGAGGCAGAAAACAACGGGCCGCTAACTAACATCACGAAAGTGCAGGAAAGGGTAGCAGAGGCCTGCTCAGTGAGTAGAAGTACTGTGCAGCGGATTGTGAAAGAAGGACACGATAGTTTTGAAGCCTCGGGATCCACCGTATTCAGGTCTCCCCGTAAACAGATGAAGAGGAAAAGAGACGCTTTAAGAATTGACGACTTCGATAAGGACATTATTCGCAGAAAGGTACTGAGTTACTACGAAAAGGGAGAATATCCTACTTTAAAAAAAATACTGGCAGATATGAAAGCAGAAATGAACTTTCAGTGGCAAATTACGTCACTATGGAGGATTTTAAAATCAATGGGCTTTAAATATAGGAAGACTAACGACGGAAGGAAATTCCTTCTGGAAAGAATGGACGTAGTTATGGCTCGAGTTACGTTTTTACGTACAATGAATGACCTCCGAAACAAAATCAACCCCAATGATCACAAAAGGATCACATTTTATTTGGATGAGACGTGGGTCAACCAGAACTACGCCCCAAAAAAGATATGGCAGAATGAAGATGGTGAGGGTGGATTGAAAGTCCCGATTGGAAAGGGTGGGAGAGTTATTGTGTGTCATGTGGGATCAGCAGAGACTGGTTTTTTAGAAGGATGCAAACTTGTGTTCCGGCCAAAAGTCAAGTCTTCCAGTGATGACTATCACACAGACATGAACGCTAGTGTTTTCAAAACCTGGTTTTTGAAATTTTTAGATATTCTCGATGAGAGAGAAATAAAAGGTGCGACAATTGTTATGGATAACGCAAGTTATCATTCTGTTATCCTCGACAAAACGCCGTCTTCCAACACAAGAAAGGCTGACATTCTGGCATGGTTGTCGACACGAAATATACACCATGATGTGAATCAAACCCGGGCAGAGCTGCTTTATTTGGTTAAATTACTGAAGCCAAGAACCAACTCTTATGAATTGGATTGTATTGCGCGGACAAGAGGTCATACGGTAGTACGTCTCCCTCCTTATCACTGCCATTACAATCCTATTGAACTGATATGGGCGCAGGTGAAAGACCAAGTAGGAAAAAGGAATAACACCTTCCGGTTGGCCGATGTCGAGGTGTTGATGAATGAAGAACTGGAGAAAGTAACGAGAAGTGATTGGGAAAACTGTGTCAAACATGCGGAAAAGGTTCAAAATGACGATTTTCTAAGAGATATAGCGCTGGATTCCACAATGGAGCCAATAATTGTAAATCTCGAAGACGATAGCAGTGACACTGACTTAAGCGATGAATCAGACATCAACGATAGCTTTTAAAACAACGAAAGCTGAATGTAAATAAAATTTTATACAAATAGTAGTATAATGTAGGTAGAAAATATTACAATGATGAGAAAAAAATTACAAAAACAATGAAAAACAAAAAAATATTTTTAACTTCGCCATTGCAGGTCCAAAGCCCTGATTAAAAAGAAGGATGGGAAATATTTTAACGCAATGGAAAATGGCCGGTAGTAATAAACAATGACCGTAAGTTTATCTGCGACGCGTCGCCTTTCATTCGCAAGCAGATCATTTCAAGAGCGGATATCTGGCAATGCTGTTAGGTTTTTCCATGCATTTCGAAAGCCGCGGGTGACGGTGGAGAGGGAAAAGGGAAGAAGGGGAGAGGGAAAAGGTTCTCATTGGCTACTTGCTATTTGAAGGTCAAGCTTCATAAGACTAGAAACATACTATAAGTGGTTAAAACATTTGTTCTAGGCACAAAATGTATTGGAAAAATCGATTGGACACTGAAACTTCTCTCGTAAAAGACACGAGAAGAAATCAGTTTGACAAAATTTTTTGACATTTTCATGCATGCAATAATTTAAATTTAGGTGCCGATGATAGGTATGCAAAAGTTAGACCACTTGTCCGTAAGATAAATGAGCAATTCATAAGATTTGCACCAGTAGAGAGTTGCATTTCTGTTGATTAGTTGATGATAAAATATTTTGGGAAGCATTCTTGCAAGCAATTCATGAGGGGAAAACCAGTGCAGTTTGGGAAAAAAGCATGGACGATAGCTTTAAAAAATGGGTACTGTTTACAGTTTTCTTTGTATCAAGGAAAATGTTCGACTGAGAAAGATGAATACAAAAAAGAATTTGGTTTAGGAGGATCATTAATTTTAAATTTTGCAATTTACTAGAGTCATCATATCCAGGAATTAAATTTTCTTTATTTTTGACAATTATTTTACAAGTGTAAAAGTGGTGTCCGAACTTCATAACAAGGGAGTTGGTGCAACTGGGACAGCCCGTGAAAATAGAGCTAAAAATGTACCGTAATATCTAATAAGGATATGAAGAAAAAAAACAGAAGGGAAGTGGACAGCTGTGTCAACAGGGACAGTAATATAATAGCTGTGAAATGGATGGCCAATAATGTAGTTTTATTACTGACTAATCAATTTGGTGTGGAGCCAATTTAAAAGGTTGCTCGATATTCAGTGAAAGAGAAGCGTAAAATTGAGATTCCTCAACCTTTTCTCATCAATATGTACAATAAGTATATGGGAAGGGTTGATCAAATGGACAACCATGTCTGAAATTATCAAATAAGAATGAGGGGGAAAAAATGGTACATGCCAATATTGTTTTGGGTTAAAGATAACACTTGGATACTAAGCAAAAGTTTTGGTTGCAAATTAGATAAGCTAGAATTAATCCGACAACTAGCTGATGCACAACTATGCACAAACTATGGGACAAAGCGCAAAAATCCAGGACCGTACAAAAAATAGAGTAAATCAGTCCCAAAGAGATGTGGGAAGGCATTTGGTTTTAACGGGTCAAAAAAGGAGAAATAGTGCCTATTGTAAAAGTAAAACTGTTACTGCATGTGAAAGCTGCAATGTTGCCTTGCATGATAAATACCATATCATAACTAATTATTCAAAAATGTCAAATAACGGTTTTGCGATAAAAGTTTTAAAATATCGTAGAATTTAAGTTATGAAAATTTTCCTTGAAAATGTTATTTTTTGTTTACTTTTTTTGTTTACAGATCTTATTTGAAGAATGAAAAAACTAAGCTGAATTTGATATTTTTATTCCTCATTAACACAAATGGTCGTTTTCGACCACAGCCAAAAATGTTTAAAATGATAATTTTTTTAATTTTCCATGACTATCACTTATTTTCATGTTAATTACCTTCTAAATTCAGAATATGAAGAAAAACATCGAAATTAGAATTCTGGGCTTTTAGAGGTCTTGTATTTCCTATAATTCCGGGATGGAATGGGTTAATACTTTGTTCAAACCAAATGAACTGCAGAACGAAAGACAAAATCTTACTTTGTCTTCTGTGCATCATTTATGATTTATAATCTAAGTTAAGTACTTTTCTATCTAAAAAGTAACCAGTTGTCCATTAAGTCACTGAGACCTCTTAGCCCTTTAATACTTAATGGCTAAATATTTAGCCACCACATTTTTCTCTGAGGGCTCAAATACATTTTCAGCTAAATTGGATATGTTTCTTATAGAGATCGTTTATAATGTTTAAATTATTGCACAAAAGTAGTTTTTGACCAATTCTTTACATACTTAAGAAAATATATATATAGGTGGCTAAATATGTAGTCACTAAATGTTCAATATTCAATAAATGTCCAATATTCTACCTAAAATAAAGTGGCTAAATATATAGCCACCATTCATCTATGAAAAACTATCCTCAGGAAATGTGAGCATTAAAGGGTTGATCTTTGGCACCATTATTTGTCACAGCGATTTGTTTCAATTGAGCTTTACTACAATTATTTCATAGTTATTATAATCACATGCATAGTTTTCATACATATATTCTCATTTTTCTGCAAGTTTCAGTTCTTATTTAGCACAAATATGTTTAGTAACTAGTCAACTTCCATGATGATTTAGCCTAGTTTGTTAGTAAAAAAAACAGGAAAAAATGGGCTATTTATAATATTATTAAGGACTTTGTGATGGTAATGAATCATGCGTATTATCAGACATAACAGTTATTAGTGGAGCATGTACACTTTAAAGACGTTTCACGCATTGTGAAAAATACTGAAAGTATGTTCTGAAAGGTAAAAGAAATTTGGAGTCCAAGATTAATCTGCTTTATACCGAGTACCATGATAGAAAGGGCCACGTAATAGCAGGTCCTGAGTGAATTCCCAGATTTAAGATAAGTGTTAATTATTCTTACCTTGTATTTAAGTTTCCATATCTGACATTGATCTGTTCAGTCATTCTTTTAACCATTGTGGTGTCATCTTGTTGGTAAACTGCTATTAACTTCTGAGTGAGATGCTGAAATATTTCAATATGCTGTTTGTACTGGTGAAGTTCAGCATGAAATGACTGAAAAAAATATATACACAATGAGTTTTTAAAAACATTATTTATTAATTTTATTATATGCTTTTCATTTTATCTAAAGCAGTTTTTATTGCTTCCTTTTGCATATTATGGCTTCAAGTTACTATGAAGTTAAAAATTCACTTGATATATAAAGTAATGCTTCACAAGAAGATTAGTGCCTCATAAACAGAGTAAGAACCCTTTCATCTGATAATACCTTAAATTTGAACTCCAAGGGAAGTAAATAAAAGACATTCAAGAATCTGTAAGACAAACAACACTCCAGGCTGGTTCAAGACTAGACAAAAATGGTCAGTAAAACAATTGAATTTCAAAGGAAATTATGATAAAAATATCTAGGGCCTATTGAAAGAAAACTACAGAAAACTCACCCCAATAGTGTCACCTCTAAATTTGTTTGTTTGTCTGTTTTTCTGACTAATCAGCCATAACTCCTACAATGGACACATACAGAAGGGAAGATGGAAATCCAGTGTTGGCATTAGCCTATGCTTTATGGAGAGCAACAAGGGGGACAACTGCTTAATGTCCCTTCTAAAGGACAGAGCGCTGAGTGTGCATTCTCCTCAAGCCATACAAGTAGGATGCAGGGCAATCCCAGGTTGAAAAATTCACTTCCGTCGGATTTGAACCTAGGTGTGCTGCTTATGCTCTGCTAGTGTGATTTACATTTGAGGTTTTGAAGTTTTCACCTAAAAGAGTTCATATTTCCATCTCTAATTACGCAGTTCCTGAGTAGCAACTGTTTACGCGAGTGCTGTTTCGAAAAGAAAGTTCATATTTCTGCCTCTAGGGGTGCTGTTCCTATTCTGCCGCTGTTTTCGAAATCTTCACCCAAAATAATTCGAATTTTTTTGCAAAGCTAAGCTGAGAAATGTTAAAAACTCTTGAGAATTCCATGCTAATTTCTTTTAAAAAATTGGAAATTCTAACGTAAAATGGCGCGAATAGCAGGAAAACTTCAAATGAAATAGTGTAAATATAGGGTTTTGCTTACATTGGAATCATAGGAAAATTGACGCGACCCAAATAAAATGTTGTAAATAGCGAGAAAACGTACATTTCGATAACGTAAATATGAGGTTTTAGTGTAGTTCATATTAGTCGAGCGTGACCGGATTTTTTTGGTCATTATTTAAAGAGATTTGAGTGAAAAAGTGACTTGACTTAAATGGTAAATATATGTAAAAAATCAATTTTAGTTGAAAAATCATGGTGGAAAGTGCATATGGAGAAAGTAAAAATTGCTTTAATAAAAAAGAATAAAGGGAAAAGCATAATAACTTAAGGTAGTTAATGGTTTCAGGCGTCACTTGGTGGAATTTCTTCATATTGTAGAAATAAAGAGACTTATTGTTGATGATGTTGCATTGCAACAAAACCTAGGTCGTATATAATAAAAGTTCATGTGGAATTACCTGCACTTGCATTTTAGGTCAGACATCTAAATGGTTAAAGGAAACAGCAATTTAGATGCCATAATCTCTTAATGGCATGACAATAAATGACTAAATGACAAATTTTGCAGTGTATTCTAACCTTCTGCTCCCTGAGTTGAGCTTCCAAGACATCTGCCGTGTGTCCCACCGAGCCCATTCGCTCCAGCCTTCCCTCCATTCTGCTGAGCCATGCTTCCACCTCTGCCCTCTTTGCTTCATAGCGCTGACTGTCTGCCAACATAGCATCCAGCTGAGCTTTCCTCTGCATCACCTTAGAGTTTGTTTCCTCCCAGTGCTCTCGGAGTTTAGTCACTAAAGAATAGAAAGGGTGGGAGATTGGAGGAGTGCGGAAAGCCATTGTGTAAGATATTATTTATGGTCTGCAGTGAGGAGAGAGGAAGGTAGTAGGAGCATGCAGAATGTAAAAATGTAAACACCATTTTCCTATGAATTCTACTTATAGAGTTCTACATGATAATCTAAAACATAATTCAAGTAAGTGTACACATTTTTTGCACACATGTTTGTCCCCTGATGAATTATAAATTGCACTCGGAAAGCAATCCATTGAAATTTTTAAATCCAAGTCCATAAACAGAAGAGGAAGCCTACTTATTTGTATAATATAAGGATATGACAAGCGACATACATTCACAACTAATAGCAAGCTGAAGTGTGCTTTGCTAAAATGCCTACAGAAAGTGTGTCTTTATCTCCTTCATTGCCTTAGAATAATTTCTTAAAGGGAAAAGTGCATTTTTCAAATTTTTTTAAATATATGTAAAGAGGATATTTGGGGTTAAATTCAATAAATAACAGTGCTGATGAATGGGAATATAGCAAAGGATCTATAATCTAAGACCTAATGGATACCTGATCCCACAATGTTAATCAAAGCTCAACAGTTTCATCAACAGAATTAAGGTATTACTGTCATTCAAAGTAAATTATTTTTAAAGAAATCCTTCTAAATTAGATTTTTAGAAGTAATGTAAATTAAAAGGATTTCCTATGAGTAATTAATCCTAGCTAAAATCTTTAAAATTGCTAAAAATGGAAAGGAGGAAAAGGGAGATTTTTCTAAAGAAAACAATGCCATAGCCTACTTACTCATATTTTAGAAGATCACTTTAAAAGAGACATTTAAGATTTGCAATTGTTTAAGAAACAACTATTTGAAAAGAGATAACCAAGAGTGCGACACCATCTTTAATGTTAATAAAATAATCTAAAAAATCCTGAAATGAAATCTCCCATAATACTGTAAAAACAAAAGAAGGAGATAGTGAAAGTAGTATTATCACACATCCCATTGGCAATTAATCAAATAGGCATGTATATAAGCTTAATGGAGAGGAGAAGTTCTGTAAAGAGCAGATTAGTAATAGGGTGAAATGGAATGGCTTTAGGGTTGGGTTGGGAGAAAACTCACTTTGGGGAGTCAATCAGAAATTGAGCCCTACCTTTGAGGCATGTCCGCAGTTGGTATAGGAGTGGTGTGCAGAATGATACATGGAGAGCTGTGGAAATGAGAGAGAGGTTGAAGAAAGTCGGGATTATCAGAGAGGAAGGGACTGAGATGGGATGAGGCAGGGTGGAATGGGAAAGCCTAGAAGTAAATGTGACATCCCTTGGAATGAAGGCTGCTTTAAAAGCATAGTTTATTTTTCACTGATATATAAATATAAAATCAAGTTTAATAAATACAATCATTATTAACAATGTATTAAATACATTATCAAATCAATAAGAAATGTAACTTAATTGGTTTCATCCAATTAACTAAAAGGAGAAAAAAGATTATTTTCACAAATGATACTCTCCAAACAACAAAATAAATAGAAAAGGAAATAACAGTAATACAGAATAATTACTTCAATCAAAGGAAAACTTCAGCTACTGAAGGAATGGGATAAATAATATGCTTGTGAATACATAGCTGCAGTTGTTGAAAAAATTAAAAAGTTGAGACAAAAATAATGCTTACCACATAAACAACAAGAATTTTCCTATTAAGATTTTTTAACTGAAAAACAAAAACAATAATTATGTTAAAAGAAATAGCTTCTTAGTCAAAGAAAATATTTTTAAACTGGAAAACTTGAATAGCTTAAACCAATTTTTAATTTAAAATTTGGAAAAATATTTGAGATAAAAAATAATGCTTAACAAATAATAACCCAAAGAAAATGTTGAGTACATAAATAAGAGAAATAACACAAACTAATAACAAAAAGTCTACTATATAAATCTCAAATTTTGTTTGTTTGTTTGTCCTCGATACAAATCTCCACTTTTGAAGATATTGTCACAAACTTTGCATAGCCAAGTAATTTTACCCTGTGAGTAACATAGGCCATATAGTGATAAAAAAATTTGGGGAGGGGGAGGTGCTACCTGTAGCTTTTGTCGATGCGTGATATTCCTCATGGCATCAACACCTAGTGACTACTCTCGCAACCACAATATTAGGCTCCACTGCACAGTAAAATGGAAAACGTCCACTGCAAAAGTTCTACTGGGAAAGGGGTCTAAGCACACTTTGCAACACCTTCAATAGCTAAACATTAAGCTTCTGAAGTAATGCTGATAGATGAAACTTAAGCGATGATTGAAATATATTCCCAGTATTTTATATATTTGTCAGTGGCATAAAACAGTCCCAGGTAACACAGAGTATTCCAGCTAGTAAACGAATAAAACTGAAATTTTGTGTTTGCTTATGTAATATCTGAGTCTATGTTATGTAAAAATCCCTTAAAATACCCAAAATGTGTAGATAAATTAAAATTTGTGTAATGCCAATAATGCACTTCTAGATAAAAATTTTGCAATTCAAATCTGAATTGTAATAAAGTAGGAATTTAGCTTGATGAAACAATGAAACCTCACTTAAACAGGCATCGCATGTTGCAGACATTTTTGTATGAAACTTAATAGGCTTCATTGTCAAATTGTAGCTAAGAAGGAGAATGGGTGAGCAGATAACATGCTTGGCTCCTATGGCATAGGCCCAGGTTTAATCCCAATCATTTAATTTTTTTTTTTAATTTTTCAATAATTATCAGATAAAAATATGTATAATTTTTATTTGGAGATAATAAATACAGAAACCTGTAATAATGATCATTATAAATATTGCAGTCAATGAAACAATGGTTCGTAGCAAGAAAAATGCTGTCATGAAAGAATGATCATCTACAGGGTCACCCAAAAAAGATGCTTCAGTTTAAATTGCTTATATTATTATACAGGGTCACCCAAAAAAGATGCTTCAGTTTAAATTGCTTATATTGTTTGATATACTCAACGTACAGGAATTATTTCCATTTTAATTTACAAAGTAGACATGGGAGAAATGTTGCTGCCTAGTGGAATATTCCTGAAACATTGTTTAAACAAGATGGTGTATTGTTTAAACAAGATGGCATACACTGTACAGCAACACGTTTATAGTGAAAACTTTTTATTCTACCGGTAGAGCAGTGCAAGTGCAGCACAATTTTCGCAGTGAATTCAAGTGCAGGGAAGGTCCAATCAGATCAGTGATAAACAGGTTGGTGACTAAGTTTGAAAATACGGGTGCTGTGACCAACAGTAAGAAAGGTGTTGTTTGTAAGAATAGAACAGTGAGATCAGTCAACAACATTGCACATGTTGATGAAGCAATTACGCAAAATCCTTACAAATCTGTTACATGTCTGTCACAACAATTAGCTATATCGTGATCACCGATCAATAGGGTATTAACAAAAGATCTGGAAATGTTTCCGTATAAGATTCAAGTGCACCAGACCGTCAGTGAAAGCGCCAAAGATGTTAGGGTTGATTTTTGTGACCCTTTTCTGCAATTTTGGAGGGAAATCCTGGAGTTCTTCGAAACATCTGGTTTTCCGATGAGGCACATTTTCACCTTCATGGTTATGTCAACAAGAAGAATATGCGAATATAGGCTTCAGAAAACTTCAAGACAATAATGGAGGTGCCATTACATCTGCAGAAATGCATGGTATGGTGTGCTGTTTCAGCTACTGGAATTGTTGGGACAATTTTTCTCACTGACACAGTGACATCTGAGAAGAAGACTTCATCCCATTTCTTCAAGGCATGGGTGTTAACTTCGAGGAAACATTCTTTCATCAGGGTGGAGCTTGACTGCATACTGAAAATGCAATTTTTGATTTCCTCCATTGGCATTTTGACCATCATGGTATCTTGAATCGCTTCTCTGGATGTTTTGGCCGTGGATGGTCTTGGCCACCGTATTCTCTGGATCTCAATCCCTGCGACTACCTTCTATGGGACAATGCATACAGAAACAATCCCCACACAACTGATGAACTCAAAGCAGAAATTGCATCTGTTATCTGCACAATCACTTCTGACGTTCTAGGCAGAGTAGTTGCCAATTTTCAACGTAGATTACAAATGGTCTTGGATGCTGGTGGTTCACATAATGAAAATGTCTTCCATTAATCTCCCAAGTCTACTGTGTAAATTAATAAGAAACTCATTCCTGTACGTTGAGTAAATAAAAAGACATAAGCAATTTAAGCTGAAGCATATTTTTTGGGTGACCCTATATAATTATACATATTATTAACTTTATTGTTATATTAATTATATATTACTGATCATATTAGCCTTGTCTTGGCATGCAGTGGTTGGAATTGAAAATAATTAATGTTGTGAATTTCTGTGAATTATTTGTATACGTTGGTGGAAAAACCACGCAAGTTAACTTTGGAGACATTAATAAGGAAACACACTCATACATAGTACAACATTCAATCACTGCTTCGGGAAAAATACTGCCAAATGTTTTATTGTGTAAAGCAAAAACATAAAGGAAAATTTTGCACTCTAGTAAGTTAACAAGTAAAAAAACTTGCATATAACCATTTGATGCCCTATGATTTTTATTTGGAGAAAATATATGTTAAAAGAATTTTTTTATGCAGAAGTATATTTATTGGCACCTTCCTGCTATGAACCATTGTTTCATGGACTGCAATATTTAAAATTCCCATTATTACATGTTTCTGCTCTCCAAATAAAAATTATACAGCATTTTTATCTGAGAATAATGCTTTTTAAATAACTCTTGGATAAATTGAAAAAAAATTAAAACATTTGGGATCGAACCCAGACCTACACAATAAGAGCCAAGCATGTTATCCACTCAACCATTCCCGTTCTAAAGAACAATTCAAAAATGAAGACTATTAAGTTGCATGCGATGTATTTGCATATTTTCAACACTGATTTCTCGAACCCAAAGGCCCATTTGCAAAAAATCCAAGACACAGGTCTGCTTATTTTCAATGTAGAATCACCTGGTCGATTTTCAGCAAAATCCATGACCCGAATGTCATAGCCTCTCCTTGTCAGTGTTTTGGAGTGCCAATTAACATGCATAGGTAACATGAGAAGTTTTCTTGGAATCACTATATGATTGATTTGTGCATGAAGTGGAATTCTACCTGACATAAAAAACCAAGCATTTATGGCTATTCTGATTCTAGATAATGCAGCAGGACACATCAGATGCCTTGGATTTGCACATCCATTGATGGAGTCTGTCTCCCTCTCAATACCATGCCATTCCTCCAGCTTCTCGACCAAGGCATCAGAGCAACCTTAAAGGCCTACTACACTCATAGTATCTTCCATCACATCTTACTTACAATGGAAAATAGTTCCAATATGACAGTGAAACAGTGATGGAAAAACCACACTATCACGAAATGTGTTAATAATATAATAGAATTGATGAATGAAATAAAGCCAACCACAATCAACTCATCTTGGAAGAATATGTGTGGGAGGCAATAATTAACTTCCTAAGTTTACCAGCAGTGTGATTTGAGGTGGAGAAATAGCGGAGATGGGTAGTCATGGAGGGGAGGGATTCAAACGTCTTCAGGGAAAAGAAGTTGAGCGTTGAGCTAAAAAATACATTCAGTAGGAATATGTCAAAAATTGTGGATGTAAACATGGCACTTCTCTTACTGCCCATTAGTGTCTCTTCACTTTTAAACACTAATTTTAGGGACATCTGAGGTGCATGGGCATACTCAGAATCATTAGAGTCATTTTTGAGTAAATGGACATGTTGTGAAAAATGCTTAACCCTCCACCATTGCATGATAGGGCTTGACTTGGGCTGGTGTGTCACTGATGATGACTACCAATGGGAGTAAAGAAGTTACATATAATTTATTTTATTTTTCCTTATAATGTTTTCAATTATTTGTTACTTTGAATGCCCCGAACAGATTAATATTACTGTATTAATCCAAAAGGAAGATGACTTTGAATTTAAGATAACCACAATAAAAAACGTCTATTTGAAAAAAGAGGTTACATTTTTAGAGTTTGGGAAGTTACCGTATTAACCCGAAAGGAAAATGATTTTAAATATAAGACAACCACAATAAAAAACAAGGTCTACTCAGAAAACACTTTGTAATACCAATTTTTAAAATAACATAACAGACCTCATGTATAGCAAAGCAAGGGAACTATTCAAGAAAAAGTCTAGAAAGATAGGACGTAAAGGAATCATGAACAAAAGTGGTAAAATAGTCTCGGAGCCAGACAATGTAAAGAATGTTTGGAAAGAATACATTGAGGTGCTGTATGACAAAGAAGGAAAGCCAAGAAATATTGAATTAAATGAAAAAGAGGATGTGGAAAAAGATCAGCTAGGACCAAGTATCCTCGAGTCTGAAGTTAAAAGAGCAATTGATGACATGAAAAGAAGGAAGGCTGTTGGGAGTGATGATATACCAGTGGACATTCTTAAGGTTTTGGGGTCGAAAGCAGTTAAGCAACTAACAAAATTTTTTAACCAAGTATATGATACTGGCATATGGCCTGAAGATTTTTTAGATGTTGTGATGGTACCACTGGAGAAAAAGAACAATGCAAAATGTTGTAAGGATTACAGAACAATTAGTTTAATTTCTCATACAGCTAAAGTTCTAACCAGAATAATAACCAAAAGAATTGAATGTAAAATAGAAAAGGAGCTGCAAGATAATCAGTTTGGTTTTAGAAGAGGAAGGGGGACTAGAGATGCTATAGGATGTATGAGGATGATGATAGAAAGAGCGCTAGAAGTCAATAAAGGTATGTATTTTTGTTTTGTAGATTGGGAGAAAGTTTTTGACCGAGTGAAATGGGATAAAATGCTGGGTATTTTAAACAAAATAGGAATAGATTGGAAAGATAAAAGATTGCTTAAAAACCTTTACTTTGATCAAAAGATTAGAGTCAGGGTTGAAGGAGAAGAAACAGAAAGTACTTCAATAGGGAGGGGAGTGAGGCAGGGTTGTCCTATTTCACCAGCGATATTTAATATTTATGCAGAAACAATAACAGAAGAAGCGTTGATGGAAGAGAAAGGATTTAAGATAGGAGGTGAAAGTATTACCACCATTAAATATGCAGATGATCAGGGCTTAATAGCAGAAGGCGAGAAAGAGCTTCAGAGGATGACAGACAGACTAGTGGAGGTTGGCCAACAATATGGAATGAAGATCAATCCCGGAAAAACGAAAGTCATGGTGGTTTCAAAGGAACATAAAGAATTAAATATAATGGTAAATGGCCAAAAATTGGAACAAGTAAGTAGTTTCAAATATCTCGGCAGTATTTTAGCGCAGGATGGAAGTAGTACACAGGACATCAGAAGTAGGATTGCAATGGCAAAAGCAGCATTTAACGAGAAGAAGGAGCTTCTCACAAGCAAGAAAATAAATTTAGAAACAAGGAAGAAATTAGCAAAATGCTACATATGGAGCATAGCTCTTTATGGTGCAGAGACGTGGACGATAAGGAGGAAAAATATTTAGAAAGTTTTGAGATGTGGGTATGGAGGAGAATGATGAAAGTGAAATGGACAGAGAGGAAGAGAAACGAAGAAGTATTAGAAATGGTGGGAGAAGATAGGATGCTAATAAAAACAATCAGGAAAAGAAAAGCAAATTGGATAGGGCACATATTGAGAAGACAGTGTTTACAAAGGAAGATCTCAGAAATTGCGGAAGAAGAGGGAGAAAAAGAATAGGAATATTAGATAATATAAAGCAGGGATATAATACTTATAGAGATATAAAAGAGGCTTCTAGGGAGAGAGAGAAATGGAGGCAGCGATTCAGTTAAAACCTGTCTTCGGACAGATGCATGATGAATGAATGAATGGTGGTAACTTTGTGCCATCCACTAACACTCCCAGCATTATAGTAATGCACATTTTTTCATTCCCAGAAGTTTTCATAATGACATTTTTTGCACCTTTTTTGTTAACTGTATAATTGGATGGCATGTCGAAATAAATAGGTGTATCGTCTGCATTACCCATTTGGCTCAGAAGGTAATCGTTAATTGCTTCTTGACAGCAATAAGTTCATTTGTGTAGTCAGAAGGTAAACGTTGTTAAAGAGAAGTGCTTCATCGCAGACCAAAACCATTACGATGTATCATCAATATGCACCAACCATCACTACCCTTGAATTCTTGCCATGGGATGTTTAGTGATCATGATAATTCATGAGCTTTCAGTTTAACGATTTCCCATTACACTGGTTTTCTGTCTGTTTTATGAGTATGCACAAATTTTAGAGTTTCTTCTTATAATTCATGAAATCAACCTCATTTTTGTCTACAAAATGATTTCCGTGTTGAGTTGGCAACTTCAATTTTCTGTTTTGCTTGCTTCCACCTTCGCATATATGCCTCCCTCACATTATATTTTCTCCTCGCCTCACAATCGTTTCTTTTAAGCTCATTATTGTGGCATACAGCCCGCCATATAATTCGGAATCATATATTTTGCCTACATGCAGTTTGGATTTTAAATCCCAAGCAAAGGGCAAATGACATGGATTGTTATTGTGTTTCAGCGCATTTAGTCTATATTAAAACTTAAAAAACGAGAATCTTACCTTAATAAACAATTGTCAAACAAACAGAAAAATACGTTTAAATGGTAACGAAAAATTGGGCGGTTCGTGAATTTTTTTCTCTGAAACTATAAGTCATAATTATTTGGTTTCATAGACTTTCTTTTGGCAAATGTTATCCTCTATTCAAATAAATTTCTTAACCTATAACTCATAGATTATATAAGAGCAAGGGAGAGAAAAATATGGTATTTAATTGTTGCTATTTAACGAGATACCAGTATAAGTTTATTTAAGTGCTTATATGAAGAGGAAGTTATAATTTAGGGATGTAGCTCAAAATCACAATTTGGCGAAATATTTGAATAAGGGTCACTCGTACTTAATTTAATTAAAATCCGTCCAGCGGTTCAGGAGATGAAAGTTACGACGGTCGGACGAGATGTGCCCGTAAGGCGTTCCGCTACTACCGCTTCGCTGGTAAAGAACGCCTAAAAAGAAGATGGCAGGAGAAACACGGAATAATTCAGAAAAAGGATAGAAAGGTGTTAGTTATCTATGTTCATAAAGCTGTTCCTAGTTTCGAGCCTGCATACAAAATTGAAACGCGGAAGATTGCCACAGACAAAATGCATCAGGAAGGATAGAGGTAAGACGATCTGGAAGTAAAATACGCGCACGGGTCAGAAATTTGAAGTTTTTGAAGAAGAAAATTTTTAAAATGAAAAGGGAGTAAAAGTTAAGTATTCAACCTAAGAAATAAAATGCCACGCGTGAGCCAATGGCGTGACCTCGCGTCGACGGGTGTGATTCCGTGAGAGCGCTTATAAAAATCTCCACGCAACAGAATGAACGATCGGGCGCAGGCGGCGAAAGGACCAGTGCGCCCACGAGGAAGATAGCTAAGGCAGTCCCAGAGCTCGCGAAATAATAGATACCTCTCCTTGTGTAATAGAAAGAGCGACGGAAGCGACATTTAGAAAGAAAAAGTGATCGCATCAAAAACTGAGACGAGGATGTTCGCGAGGAAGAGAGAGAAAGTGCTCTTCCGGCCAACGGAGTCCGAGAGAGAGAGAGAGAGTCGGCCATCGACCGCCCCCGTAAAAGCAGCGGGAACGAGGAATTTCCGCCGGGGAAGTGGCGAGCGATCGAGAGAGGAGGCGAATCGCAGAGGCCACTTCGATCTCGGGGGCGAATGGCGTTGAGGGCGAATGGCGTTGAGGGCGAAGCGGCCACGAGAAGCGTCCCCCGAGTGATGAGAATATCGGAGCGCGCAATTCAACTCGTATACACGATATGTTCCTAACTTTGCCACCGCTGCATCGTCGGATTTTATATTTAGCGGTCAGATCACTATAAATCGAGAGCTTTCTTCAACCAAGTTAAATGCAAGGAGATGCTTTTTAAATGTAAGCTAAAAACTCAATATTCGTCTTATAACAGCGCCCTAAGATATCTTCTGTAGTTCCACTCCTTCCCTCCTATTCCTCCCATCCCTCCCTCCTATCCCTACCCTTCCTTCCCTCCTATTTCTCCCCTCCTTCCTTGCTGTCTTCTCTAAAAATATTTCTTCCTTGCAGCTTGTGAAAGAAATTATTCGATCAATTCACATTATGTCTATAATCGGGACAATACGGCAAGTTACAGAAGACATTAAAAAAATAATAGTATATCCATTGCTAGGTAAAAAGAAAAATATACCGGGAGTCTTTTTTAATTTTTATGTCATTTATTATTTGTAAGGCGTTCGATTGAACAGATCGTTCGCAAGGATGTCGCTCCGCTCGGGGAAATTGGCACGCGTGCGAAATCTATCATCACGAGCAACAGTTTTTGGTTAATGCTTAAAGCCATCACGGTATATTAAAAATTCTCATCGTCGATTTCCGGATGACGTATGAATTTTCAACCATCGAAACATATATCAACGACTTCAGAGAGAAATGAACATAATTAGAGGAAATAATTCAAAGATTCAGTTTATATTTGAAATGTCTCATTTACATTATTATTCTGAATATTAACGTTAGGGTAATTCGGAGAGAGATGTCCCAGTTAAAAAACTATATTTACGAAAAAACAAAAACTCAAGTTTGATCACTATATTCTGAGAACATGCGTAATAATAGTAAAAATACTAGTAGCCTATTGCGTATCTCCGGTTTTTGTCAAATAAATAGAAAGAACGTAATATCTATGGTCACCTCTCCCGATGTTGCTGGAGAGAGTCCAAAGAAGAAAATTCTTCAGATAATTTACGTCTGAAAAATAAATATGCATTCAGAGACAGAACTACAAGTAGTTACTTCTACAATTTAAGAATAACAATTAAATTAATCGATAACTGATTAATACACAAATTTTAACTAAAATACAAAAACACCATACATTGGTGGAAAATACATTATTTAAATTAAGAAAAGATAATAACAATGACTGATCTATGCCTTATGAAAAAGCCGATGTGACTAGCACATGGCTTTCTCATACAGACTAAGGAATATGTTGCAATAGTAATTACGCTACTCTCGACAACAGCGTCCTCGACCATAACTCTTGCCAATTACTCTGGTAAATAACTCGATAACAATTAACAAAAATCCGATGTGTCCAGCGTATGAATTTCTCCATACAGAGTAATTAATATGATTGCAATAGTGCTTACAAGTTGCTCTCGACTACAGCGTCCTCAACAATAACTATCTGCAATTACGCTAGTGAATAATTTTAAACTCTTTGAATAAATCTCACAATGAAAAATAATTTGAATAACCTTTCACTCTGAAAAACAATAAGTAAAGAAAATTTTCATTTGTTGCTATGGATTATAAAAATTTTTGATGCGCGATTAAAATTACCGCTCTCGATATTTAAAAGAAAATTTATTTACAAAATATGGCGCAAGATGGTATGGGGATAATTTTCATATTGATTAAAATTACCGTTAGCAGCGCTGGCGCAGCTATCAACAATTCTAAAATTTTATCATACCAAAGGAGACATAGCTGTTACCTAGCGACAACAATATACTGAATATTAATTCAGAAGGATAATCGAAATTTCTCTGAAACATTCCGTTCTATGAAAAAATGCTTCAAACAAAACTTGTAGAAAATTACATTGACTATAAAATTTATAGTGGCATATATTTACATTAATGATGTCCTAAAGGAGATATTTGGCAAAAATCTAACCAGACCTTGAATTTCTAATTAAACTCTTCATTGAAGAGTTTCGTGTTGATTTGATTGGTAGTTTTTGAGCTAGAGCGCGCACACAATTCCTATCGCACACAAAGATAAACACTCAGCGGACCTCAAAACGTGTATTTCCGTTGATGGATCGAAATTGATTTTTTCACGAGACCAATAGGTACTTTCTCAGTACTAACAATAAATACGGCGAAATTAATAAAAAGCTTCTGTTGTAATCAGTTTGACACTAAGTTTGTACGTTTGTGTCTGTCTGTACGTATCTAACGAATATTATACCAAATTTTGTTTCAAATAAATTTTATATTTAGGATTTACATAGAAATAGAACTCGAAAATTACATACTTCATTCTAATTGCCCAATCAGGACAGCCAATTCACTGAAAACAACAGGTAAAGTAAACTTTTATCTTCAAGATGCATAATATTTTTTCCTTGAAAAATAATTCTTTTCGAGAGTTATGGAAAAATAATATAAACTTTTGACAGGATACATAATGATAAACTTTGTTTCTGCAATTGCCAAAAAGAGGCTGAAAAACCCTCTCCCTTTTTCATAGCTCGGATGAGGTTTCATCCACCTTTTACTGATACTGGAGGAAAGTAAGTTGTCAACGCGATTAACGTCAAAAGTTTCTTTCAATAGTAATTCCTCGAGTACTACGCAAGGTTATGGAGAATAACTTTATAATATGGATTTTCACGTTCTAGGCTAGAGGAGCGTTATGGACGCGCATAAATAAAAATGGTGTATCTGGGCAATATCACTAAATCAGAGAATCTGATTTTTAATTAAATTAAAATCGAGTTAAAATGGCATCCTCGAGTCATATCATTCGATCGGGGAAAACAAATACGAAATTCTAACTCCATAAACATATGGTAGGTTTCCAATGAATTCTCTATTTAGAACATTTCTAAATAGCATGGGATAATAAAGCGCCTCAGTCATGTCGCTCCAACAGAGCTTCCGCCATTTTGGAAACAAAAAAGATATTTCAATATAAAAATTCCAAAGTAACAGGAACATTTGGGAAGTTCCGGCGGGGTGCGATCACATTCTACAGATATATTTTAGGGTTCTCGAAACAATTTCGTTGCGATGCCATTTTTAAGCCTTCCAAATTTACATTATTGTCCAAATTAGACAAATTGATTTTGTGGGACATCAATCCACGAAAACAATGCGTCATCTCTTCCAAACGTACGGAAGAGATATTCCGTTATTTTTTAAGCGGGCAAAAGCAAAAAGATGGCTGAATTTGCGGCTCAATCTACTACGAGCATATGGAGGATATAATTCATTGTTTCTACTCTCAATTCTTAGAATACGACAAGTTTTGGCGACCTATATTAGACACGATTCAAACGAGTATTACCTTTAAGAGAAATTTTCGCAAAAAAACTTATAAACCACGCGCCTTCTCGGGCCTGTCGAGTGACTAAACAATACCACCCTCCAATCAACGCTACTAATTTCGAAATACAGGCAACCCACGCCGTGCGCGGGATCGCCGAGAGCGGAATCGCACTAGCGCGGTTGAACCATGTGGGACCAAGATCGCCGTGTGCGGCACACGGCTCGCATTAGCGCGTTTTTCCGAAATGCCTCTCTGACGGCGGACGCATTCGAAAACGCCCGATCGTCGCCAATAACAAAACATTTACTTTTATCATTAGATTAATTTTACATTTTCATACTACAAAATACATATTTGTCAAGGTTTTTATAGCAATTTCAAACTTTTATATTCAGGAATCACTCACAATGCCCTACTAAAGTTACACGGCTTCCCATTCCACTAAAACTTAAGAGAGATAGAGGGAGGGGAATGCGAGAGAGGAAAATAGGGTTTAATGTGATACATTACTCAGGGATTTTACAGCCGATGGACCAAGAGATAATAGCAGCATTTAAGTCCTACTATATACGGAGAAGTTTAACACACATCATTGATGCCATGGATAGATTCTCAAATAAAAATGCACGCCAGTTTTGGCTGAATTTATAATTTTAAAAGCAACTGATATTATTGGAGAGGCAAGTCAACCATGAACGATTGCTAGGAGAAGCTATGCTCTGAAATTGTCAATGGCATTAAAAGATTACCCAGCAGTCTGAGGGAGGTTGAAAAGATCGTCACCCTTGCAAATTCAAAAATTCTTGCTTTGTAGCCGAAATCCGCATCTGTTTTTTATAATATTGTTGTGACTATTAGATATGCCAGAGACAAGTATTTTTAAGTGCTTGTTTTTTAACCCCTGCAAATGTTATTGGAGGTGAGGGAATTAGTGGTATGAAAGGGGAAGAGCTTAAACAGCCCTATTACTACTACTACCACCAGGAGGAATTATAAAAATAAAAAATTGAAGAGTCAATGGTCTCTGATATGAATACTGAAGAACCAGAAGAATCAGAAGATGAAGAGCAGCAAACACCTTAAAAGAGATCCTACAAGCAGCCGAGTTTCTCAGAGAAAAGATTGTGCAGGAAAATGCTGACTTGCTATGAAAATTAAGAAATCTGTTGACTATGGCTTCCTATGTGCACATTTATAAAAGCGTGACAAGCAAAGGCAAATCCAAATTACAGATTTCATCGGGCCATCGACTTCAGCCTCTGCCCATTCTCTCCCATCCACTACCAGCAGCTCTGCCAATTAAAAAGCATCCTCTTAAAAAATTAAACCCGTCATCTGAGTTACCTTTTTAGTCATTTTTTGGCAAGTTTACATTGATTGTAGTCAGGAAATTATTTGGCTTTCTATGTTTTAGCGCTTTTTCTAAGAATCTTGCTTTATATTCGGTTTGTCTGTCCCTCTGTATGTGCAATATCTCTGGAAATGCCAAATTCGCTGGATCTAGAATTAGCTTCAAGGAATTCATCTGAAAAATATTGCTAAAAAGTGCATGCTGCTACAAATGTAGACAACCGTTTCTATACTCGGATGGAATGACAGCAGTCGGTGAAATAAAAGTGCCTTAGATAATTTGCTCTGCAATTCTTCCCTCATTTGTTATAACTTAATATTAGAATTTTTTATTGTTTCTTTGTTATTTAAGTGACATTAAAATTTAAATTTCTTAGCGCAATATTTACTATTTATAATTTTTTTGTTCCTACATCCAAGGCATTGGAACGAAATCTCCTTTTTACCATTATATCAACACCCCGCGGAGCGCGGATCCGCCGTGCGCGGTATTTGGTCAGAACGTATCCCCCGCGTTCGGCGTGGGTTACCTGTACAACAATACATAACACAGCGTATCTCCGCGATGGGCGTCTCTCCTGGAATTTTCTTTTATCAGTGATACATATGATCAATTTATAAGAGGGAATATTGTCGACCCGATGACATATCAACATTCCCAAATCTTTTTATTTTTAATTGAATTTTTCGCGGCATCCATAACAACCAGATGAGGCACACGTTTGGGAACAACTGCCTTAAACTAAAATTCTGTGCAAATTGCTGCCTAGAAAGCTCTATAATCTAGAGAAAGATTAAAATCAATGAAAATTAATTTAATACAATTGATTATCTCGGGAGTAAATGCAGAATACTTAATATTTGCGTTTAAACACCAAATCGCCACTTGCACGCCATGACGAGAGCAATTGCAAAGTTTCAAATTTTTAACGATGGGAAATAAAACTACCATAGCAACGAATCCACTGCTTTCAAAAAGGAAACATATATTATTGCATAGCATTGATATATAATGCTTTTAAAGAGTATTTAAGGACTATTATATTACCATATTTGCTCGAATAATTCATGCACTTTTCATGCGTGTAAGTCGCATGGTAGCGAAAATTTTTCACAAGACTATCGCACCTATTCGTATCGCAGATAACAAATTGTGCTTTGTATCACCTTGAAAACTAAAATCATGCGTTTATATTTTAACTCACAGTTGCCCATTCTTTTTTCCAATTATCCGAGCCACACTTAATCTCAATTAGTCCGTATAATCGGAGTTCTACTGTATATCAACAGCCTTTTTCAATCCATTGATGGATCTCTCCCAGACTCCTATTTATCACCTTCCTCCAAGTTGGCCCTATAAACTTAATAATCGCCCAGTCCCATCTGTATTTCGGTCTTCCTCTCGATCTCTTGATAACTCACGGGATCCAGTCGATGTTATTAAGACGTCCAACGCTGAATATTTTATTCTTACGATATGTCCCGCTGAACACATTTTAACCATTCTTTTAGATTAAATCTTTAATTTAGATTCTCCGTGTCACATAACGGCCCGAGTTCGATTCCAGATCCGTTTCATTCTTCAGTTTTAATAACTTGAGAATGAATGCAGCGTATTTTTCATTTGAATTTTTAAATCACTTAAAAATCGTACGATCTTGAGATTTGAATCGAAGAGCGCCTAAGAGAATGAAAGTTAATTTACTTGCTCTAAAACGATAGTTTACAATGCATTACAACA
The DNA here is from genome assembly GCA_028673005.1 of Tanypteryx hageni. NCBI lineage: Eukaryota > Metazoa > Arthropoda > Insecta > Odonata > Petaluridae > Tanypteryx > Tanypteryx hageni. The sequence goes on along the minus strand of CM054116.1, from coordinate 140,340,429 downwards.
AATAATTTCTTTTACTAACTCCACTAAATATTAGAGGAATAATATAAAAGATAATGGAACAATTCGTGATCGAAAATGTTCCGTCAGACCGATGATCAGTGCTAAGACCATAAAAACTGTGCAGAAAGTTTTTATAAGAAGCCCGAGTAAATAAGTTCTCCATACCTTGTCTGAAATAAACATCCTCTCTTCGACAATTCGAAAAGGTGGGGCTGGAGGAATACACCTACCTTGATTCCACCATTAACGAATTACAATGCAATTCTAGTAGAATACCTCAATAAACTCTGAATCTTTTCCCCGTGATTCATTAAAAACAACCCATGCCGATGTAAGCCAAAGGCTGTTCATGATTTAAAGAAAGAAATACAGCAGTTCCGAAGAAAATCTCTTATATAAAAGTATCGTTGCGAATCTTTTTGATTCCTGGTAGGCCAATTTGAAAATGATTGCAAACGAGTTAAATCTTCTATTCTTTACAGGTTTAGTTGCACCAAAAACAATGCCATCACTAACATGCAGTAGTTTACCTATTATAATACCTCCAAATAATCGACTAGTCCAATTATGTGACTTAAGGAAGCTCCGTGGTAGAATGACATTCAAATCGTACGATTGTTTAAGCAAATAAGATGCGCCATGGGGCAAGTTATGTATCAATTGTTCTAATTTGGATACCTTCTAATATCTATCACTGCCTAGAGATGATAAAGGGACGAATTAAGGATGCCTTGCGTTATATTCAACAGCTACTTTATCCGTCAGTGGAATTCTTTTTTAAATGCCTTCCTAAAGACTCACAAGGGTGATTTAAACTCTAGTCCCCTTTTCGAGTGACGGAGCAGTAGCAGCATCATATGTAATATGTCCAAATGATGACTTGGAGGATTTAATTCCATATTACAGAGAGAAATGTGTCCACTATTATCGTGTAATGTACAAGTATTAGCATCTTAGGTCAGTAAAAACAGAAAAATATTCAAAACGATTGAATAATAAATATATTAAAATTTTAAAGTGATTAATTGAGATGTTAATGTTTGAAAGGTGACATCCACTAAAGGGTTGGTTGGTTTCAAATGTTATGTCCACAACTTGTTGACCTATTATCCGAATTTTCGATTATCCGACCTACATCAGGTCACGCCGGGGTCAAATTGGAGATGAATGACCGTAATTCATGAAGTGATGATCAGCATCTATTTGTCAACAAACTGTCCCTGGGATGTGTAAGAGAATAATTAAATATTATGTACACATAAACCGTGCTCCTATGTTTGATGATCACGTGTATTATCTCTTGTATTTTACGACATACAAATAAGACTAATCGGTAAATGGAGAAAACGTTTTTAACAATATCGAGCATCTTAACGGCTAAGATAAGAAGCAAGAAAATTCCAACGGAATCCCTTCGTATACGCACACCATGAAAGGTAACATTAAGTGTCAGTTCCATTAATATAGTAGCTTCAGATTTATCAAAGAAAAATAGGACCTTTCAAAACACCAACCGGTCATAATTACTTAACTTACTTCTCTGCAGATGATAAGTGATCACCACCACCTTGGATGATAACAAACGATTTCGTTTTCCAATGATGAATGCCAAATCATATTTTCCATGGACACAATTCCTCCAACATCTTCAGCCCTATTACGTAAGAGATCCAAGAAATAATACGGCTCTCGTCAAATTTTTCATAATAAAGCCTCAATCTAGTTAAATGGATTTAAGTGGAGCGAATTTGGCGTCCACTTAGTGCCTTTCATTAATTCGATAATGTTAAGGGGAGAGGATGGTTGAGTTGCTTTGGTGGAATTGGATAGGGCATTGACTTGTCTTCCTTCAGATACAAGAGGTGAGCAAAATTTTGAAAGGAGCTGATAATGTTTTCATTTGCTCCGAAACGTGAACCGAACGAATTCAGACTTGAAGATGATTTCGAATATAAAAAGTATATTTGGTAAAATATTAAACTCTCTTCCCTATGCCGTTTAGCTGTCCATCAAAATTATTTTTCCTATCCAACCGGCATTATTATTAGATAAAAGCTGCACAAACTACAAGGAAAATATTTATGTAAAAAATATCTTTTGGCATGACATGGAAAGAGTGACATATTGCCTCAAAAATTATTTTAAAATTCTATGACGAAAAGTGGGTTTACAATGTTTACCTATACGTGAATTAGTAGTCAAGGGAAGCTGTACTATTCATATAACAAGTATCATTGGAATAAGGTGAAAGCTTGTGTATATTTTGGAAACGATAACACTTTCACTTGGCATAGAAATATAAATTGCATTTTCATGGTGAATCCCCCCGCATGCTTAATCCTTTGGAATCCATTTACGGTCTATATAATTCTCATTTTATAGTCGTTCTTATTTGTTACGTGTAATTTTAAGTTTTTCTTCACTTAATATCGAACGGATTACACTCCTGTTCCCATTTCATTTAATTTCGACGGCAATCGAATGCGTAGAAAACCGAACGCAGCGCATATGCGCCTTCCACTTATCTGGGCCATAACGAGAACAAAGATTCTCGAGATCGTATCCATTTCCCGCAGCACCAATCACAACGGCCGCAGTTATAACGTCTCGTCCGATCATCCCGCCAAAGTCCACGCGATCGAAAGCGTACGAAAATAAAGCGAAAAGACGCACCGAGCGGAAGGCAAGGAACTCTCGCGAGAATCACTCTGCGGCGCCATCTCCTCGGCGTCCGCCACGCCAAACCGCACGCACCACCCGCCACGCCATTCCGGTCGTGATCCCGCGTCGCACGCGCTGCCGATCCGACGCTTCCGAACACCCTCCGCGGTCACGTCACTTCCGGCACGCGGTGCGATGCTCGGTGGCGCACGGGCGCGCCCTTCCGCAGGCGAGGCGAGGGGCGGCGCCGCAGGCCGCGGCGGTGGCTCTCGCGACACTGCGAGCGACGGAGAAAGGGGCGAAGGAGAAAGGGGCGGAGGGGCACTTTCTCTCGACGGTGGCGCCGCCGCGCGGAGAGACGTCCCACTTCCCGCCAACCGCTCCTTCCGCCTCTCTTCCCGCCGCCTCCGCCCTCCTCCTACGACCACCTGCATTCCGCGGGGCGAACGGGTCCCCGACACGCACGCCCCCCGCGGCCCCCGAGGGCCACGCCCTATCTACGGCCTCAATGGCGAGCGCGGCCCTGTAGATCGAACCCGAAGGAGGCGAGTAATACCTCGGCGGCGGCTGCGAGGGAGTTCAGGAGGAAGGGATAGAGGGGGACGGGAGGGAGAGAGGGGGAAGGGAGTGAGAGAGGGGGAAGGGAGGAAGAGAGGAGAAAGGGAGGGGGGAGGGAAGGGAGAAGGGGAAGGTAGGTGAGGAAGGAAGAGTGAAAGGAGGAGCTCCCTCCCTTTCATCGTCTCGGGAAGAACGGGAAATTCCACGGACGCGCACGAATGGGAGCGGAGGACCCTTTTTCATTTAAATAAGTTGCCCCGATTTATGGTCGGGGGTAGAAATGAAACTGCGTTAACAATGCTAAAGAAAAATAACGGTTTTTCCAAAAATGTCTAAAACGGCTTCCGTAAAAACTAGGACAATATGGACGAAGTACATATTTACATCGAGGTAAAAGATTTGTTTTGGATGCGACGCAAGTTTATGGGACATTCCCCGTGGAGACCCGCAACCCGCATCGCTGCGGCGAGAAGCGTGGTAACTGCCGTTAGGGGAAGTGGAAAAAAGGGAAAAGAGGAGAATGGGGAGATAGGAGAGAGAGAGGGGGGAGGAGAAGTGAGGGAGATGTAAGAGAGGGGAGGGAAAGACGAGAGAGTGGGAGAGAATGAAGATCGTAAATGCGACGTCAGTGTAACCATGTGGTTCGTAAACAATATCAGCCGGGTCCATTCACTTCGGGAGGCCCCTGACAGATGAAAGGGGAGAGGTTGAATCAAACGTGAAAAATCTGAGTTCCTTTGAGTAAATCCGTAATGTTTCAGCGGTAACCTCCAGCTAACCTAATGTTCTATATAGCTATATCATTGAATCTTATACGTTCTTTATTTGAATTAATTCGCTTAAAGTATACGATGGCATACGGATGTTAAATACACACAAAGACCTGAAAAATGCACCATGAACTGCCCATTTTTTAGAATCAGCAAGATTTGTTAATACTTAAATTATGAAATACAAATCAGCATTCTGGAAATTAAATCGACAAACAACGACACGCCATATCCTTCCATGATTTTTAAGTATTTTTAATGAAAATAAATACACCCATAAATTGTTTTTTAAATACTTCTCTCCAAATCGAAAATTCTTGGCAATTATTCTTTGACAATCCAGGCTCACACGAATAGATAAATGAAAAAAACTTCGCTTTAAAGGGGATATATCGAAACTGAATGGTAAAATCTCCATCGAATAATAAATGGTCTTTAATAATGATAAATCGTGTTTATTTAGGGCGATATTTATGCTATCAAGCCCATTCATGCATCTACCTCGGAATGACAAAGAAACATCCATGTACTCAGCGGGACTCGAACACACGGCCTTGATGTTTGACGGCAGATACTATAACCATATATCTACTGAATCATATTGGGATCTCAAAGACATATTGCATGCTCAAGGTTGCTATCGAGGGAATACTCTTAAGTCAAAAGAGAAAAAAGCAGGAAAGGTTCCAGCTGACGAACTACTTGAAGAGGAAAGTGTTACCAAGAAGATAAAAAGGTCGAGGAGGAAACGAGAATGTGGAAAAGTAGGTTTAACATAAAATGTCTGACCAACTGCAGGCATACTTTTAATAATGAGGACGATGACCATAGTAACAAACATAGCGATAAACATTCATTTTCCCTTCAACTTTGCAGAAAATCAAACTTTTTCGCCAAGATGCAACTCGCCTAGTCCTCGTACAGTCACGTGGCTTAAGGAATACAAGTGAAAATAAAATAGAGGAAAAAACGTTCGCAAAGGAGAAGAGGGGAAGGTGGCGAGGGCAAGAGACAGTCGAAAGGGAACGGGAAGCAAAGTGACGCGTAAGCAACGTCCAGGAGAGTGCGAGCAGCAAGTAAGGCACTCGCTCATTCATTCCATTATCCCACGGTCAACTCCCCTCCCTCCCCTCTCCCTTCTCTCCCACACGGACGCCCTTCTCGTCACGACCATCGCGCGCGCGCACACACGCACCGAATATGAAAATAAGGGAGATCGGCGACAAGGTGGCGGGAAAGGGGTCGGAGTGGTCCAGAGGGAAAAAGGAAGGTAAAAAGCGGAGAAAGCGTGAGTTCGAACGAGAGGCGAATCTGAAGACACTCGAAGGCTCTTGGGAAGTAGAAGAGGGTCACATGGAGTGAAGGGTCAGAGGGGTAGAGGGATGCGATGAGGAGAGGATAAGGAAGGTGTGGGCGAGAGAGAGAGAGAGAGAGAGAGAGAGAGAGAGATGGAAGCGAGCAAGCGAAAGAACAAGGGAAGAAAAATGGGATGTGGAGGAATGGTGAGGAGGAGAGGTGAGGAGAGGAGGAGAGGAGGAGAGAAGAGGAGGAGAGGAGAGGAGGAGAGGTGAGGAGGAGAGGTGAGGAGAGGAGGCGAGGAGAGGAGGAGAGGAGAGGAGGAGAGGAGAGGAGGAGAGGAGAGGTGAGGAGGATAGGTGAGGAGGAGAGGTGAGGAGGAGAGGTGAGGAGGAGAGGTGGGAGGAGAGGTGAGGAGGAGAGGTGAGGAGGAGAGGTGAGGAGGAGGTGAGGAGAGGAGAGGAGGAGAGGAGAGGAGGAGAGGAGAGGTGGGGAGGAGAGGTGAGGAGGAGAGGTGGGGAGGAGAGGTGGGGAGGAGAGGTGGGGAGGAGAGGTGAGGAGGAGAGGTGGGGAGGAGAGGTGGGGAGGAGAGGTGGGGAGGAGAGGTGGGGAGGAGAGGTGGGGAGGAGAGGTGGGGAGGAGAGATCAGGCAGGGTTGAGGGGGGCGATGGAGGGTAAGAGGTGGGGGAGGAAGATGTTTCGGGAGATAAATGGGTAGATGAGCCGAGAAGCGCGGAGGAGAGAAATGATGGAGTGGAAGAGGGAAGCGTATTGCTACTGTAGGAGGAGATTTAGTTAGACGCGAAGGCCGAGAGAGCGTTTTGGCGCTACAGAGCAATGGGAGGCCGTAAGGTGACCGCGCGGCTTAAAGACGCTGAGTTCACTCGTATGATAATCGCGAATGCGATTAGAGAGAATTTAGAAAAGTGTGAGTTTAAATGTTAAACGATTAGTTTCTGCGGAAATGGCCGTTTATCGTGGTAGGCCACAACAGATACTCAAAGGTATATTTGGATATATGAATTCCTATTGGCATCACGCACATAATGTTACAATATACTAACGAAATTGCCCATCAAATATGAAGGGTGTGGGTGAAGGGAGCATTAAATTAAAATAAAAATAAAATTAAAATAAATAATTAATGAAACCAACTTTAAAATGTACTAAAAATAAACAAATAGAAAATTCAAACAACTGAATATTCCAGAAAGTAAAAATAGTTTTAGGCATAAAAACCGAGTTACAAAGAAATATAATGAAGATTTATTTGTTTAATGCCCTCCATCGATCTGTGTGTATAAGTAGATTATTATTTTATTTTCAGGATATATTTCTACTGATGAGCAATTATCGAAATGTACACAAACTAATAGCTTATGTATTTCGCTTAGAGGTGTAGTTTCAATATGATCACAATAAATTCAAATACGTTTCGTATGAGCTGCATATTCCTCCCATGTTCTTTCATCTCAAAAATTTGCGAATCGATCTGTTTTGAACTACTTACTGCACTGCTTCTTGCCTAAATAGATAATCGCCAAATTTGTTGTTCCTAAGTAAATACGCAAAACAAATAAATAGTTTCCTAGTTTTGGCATTTGCACTAAACTAAATAATCTGTTCTCACACATATATTTACACTGTTGTTTGTGTAACGCTCACAAACTAGGCACTATTGGTTAAGTTATCACTAGACCGCGGATCTTTAGGTAAAAACCTATTTTTTTCCTGAGTAGATATCTCAATATACAATTGTATATATACGTTTTATGAATAATTAACCCCGAAAACGTATATTTTATAGTGCCTAAAAATGCCTATTTTGACATTAATGTCTAAAAATGCCTATTTCGACGTTAATGCTTATTTTTGTCATTTTCATGCAAAAAAAGCCTAAAAAGGGCTAATTTTCTAAAATAATCGACTATAAAAGCAGATTTTAGTATTATACATATTTTTTAAACTGACTGTACAATATTCAAAGATGGCTCAAAAAACTTTTTGGCGTAAACTGAATGAAAGTTAAAAACTCCATCCAAAAAACAAGTAGTAATAGCCCGATGCATTTCGCCCACTAAGTGGGCATCTTCAAAGGCGACGTTCCTTCGACAGCGACCAAAGTCGACTTTGAAGATGCCCACTTAGTGGGCGAAATGCATGGGGCTATTACTACTTGTTTTTTGGCTGGAGTTTTTAACTTTCATTGACTGTACAATGTTCAGTCATGGGTTGGAAATGTCCTTCACACCACGGTCACGATCAAGTGGCGAACAGCAGCTCGGACCTGTCTCGCGTTCGGCGGGGTTATTCTGTTTCCCAGTGTCACGTGATACGACAATGTAACAATGCCTTTAATCTGATGTTGCGTTTATTTCTCGTTCTTACATTGTCATATCGTGCGACACGGGAAAACGAGAATAACCCCGCAGTCCATCTCCAGACTGCAGAGGGTAAAGGTGAGAAGTGTGAACGTGAAAATTGTGAAAGTGCAATGCCTAAAGTATCAAGTTCGAAAGCTTATTTAATACGTCAGTGGTTACAAGAGTTCCCGTACTTCACAACGGATGGAAAAATTATCTTCTGTCAAGCATGCAACAAGGAGGTAAGTACATTATAATGCTGGCTTGCAACGAATTATTGGCCGTGAATTGCTTGTCATCTTTGAGGCAAAAACCATCCACATCTTTTGTGTATACTAGCCATTTTATGGTAACTATAGAAGTGGTTATTCAAAATGTCCAGCAATCCAGCTGCGGACCTTCGTAGCTGTAAAGTAAATTTTATATTTTTGTCCCATTTCCATATTTATTAGATTATTTCCGTATTTTTAAGGTTAATTATTTCTTCATAATTTTTCTTTATAGGTTTCAAGTGATAAAAAATCCCACCTAACTCAGCACATCCAAGGAGTGCTACATAAGGCAAATGTTGAACGCAAATCTAAGATGAAACAAATGCTTTTAACAAAAACTTCTGAGGGATCCAGCAAGAAGAATCAGTTTTATGCAGATTTGTGTCACGCAATTGTGGCAGCCAACATTCCATTCAGAACACTGGAAAATCCAACATTCAAGGAGTTCCTAGAACGATACTGCCATCAGTCGGTACCTTCCGAGTCAACGCTACGCAAGAATTACGTGCGACCCACGTACGATGACGCAATGCGCAGGATACGGGAGGACATTGGAGATTCACATATTTGGATATCGGTCGATGAAACCACTGATGCTCTTGGCAGATACATGGCCAACTTGGTTGTTGGGAAATTGGACCCAGATGCGCCATCCAGAGCCTACCTCATCTGCACGAAGCAACTTGCCAAAACAAACCAGGAAACAATAGCACACTTCGTGAACAACGGACTGAAAGTGCTGTATCCCAAAAATCTAGACGAAGAGAAAGTGCTGCTCCTATACACAGATGCTGCATCGTACATGGTTGCTGCCATGCAGTTGCTCAAGGTGTTCTATCCCTCCCTTGTGCATGTGACATGCCTTGCCCATGGTTTGAACCGCGTAGCAGAGCAAATAAGACTGGAATTCCCCAAGGTGAACAAATTGATCTCCACCGTGAAGAAGGTCTTCGTCAAGGCACCAACAAGAATACAGGCTTTTCGAGAAAAACTGCCCGATGTCCCTCTGCCACCTGAGCCTGTGCTCACCCGCTGGGGCACATGGCTGAAAGCAGCTGAATATTACAGCGAGCATATCCTTCATGTCAAGGAAGTTGTGACAAATCTAGCCGAGGATGCTGCCTGCGTCACTTCGGCAAAAATGTTGCTAGATGATCCCTCCATTCCCAAGGATTTGGCGTATATTAGATCCCACTATACATCCCTTGTACAGATTATTGCTGAATTAGAGGGCTCAGGAAAACCCATCTACGAAAAAACTGCTATGCTGAATGAAGTGAAACAAAAAATAAAGGAAGCTCCAGGTGAAGTGGGGGAAAAGGTAAAAGCAAAACTAGAAAAGTTGCTACAAAAGAACTCAGGACTGCAGAGCCTATGTACAGCAGCAGATATACTGGCAGGAAAATCCAGTGAAGTTGAGTGCAAAATTCCATTTCAACATGTACCCAAGTTGAAGTTCGCCCCCGTCACGTCAGTTGATGTCGAAAGTTCTTTTTCTGCTTACAAAATGATATTAACTGACAAACGCCATAGTTTTGTGGTAGAAAACTTAGAAAAGGTGCTTGTTATTTATTGTGAGGCCAATTACGGGAAATTTGTGAAATAAACACAAAGAGGTGACAAATTCATTATGGGAATTTCGAATGAAACACTTTGTCAAACACTCTGCGTAGTACTTAAATATATACTTGAATAGTGTTTTCAGTCAGTATTACTATATGTTATGTAGATAGTATTTTCTCGGTAACGCATGGGATATTAACCATAAGAATAAGTTTCAATGCATAGTAGTAAAATATTTTTGTTCTTTGAAAACACAAATCAATAAAGTTTCATTGACGGGCAATTTTTGCGTGCGTGCATGTTTCAGTCTTTTTTCGTGAATTAAAGTTGATAGTTGACAGAAATGATGTTGTGTTTTACTGGACATAGTTTTTGTAAGTAGTTTTTAGAGCCTATTTTACGTTTTATAAAGCCTAATTAAGGTACTTAAAGAGCCTATTTTAGTCGCCTAAAACTTAATTTTTAGAACCTAAAAATCCGCGGTCTATTTATCACATTCAATCATAATAACAATAGCCTACTTCTGTGTATATGTATTTTTTGTGTCAAGGCCACACGGAGTTAAAAGGAAGAATAAGAAAGCCGCATATAACTCGAAATCTTTTCATTCTTTCACGATTAAAATTTCGAGAATAACTTGGCAAAATTTAAATTTTAGGCTGCTCGCCGTTTGCATTGAAGTCATGGGTTTGATTCTAAGAGAGTTCATTTTCTCCATTTGATTAACAGGGGGAAGAGTGTAGAACGTTAATCATTAGCATATTAAATTACTTAGATTCATCGCAGGAATTCAATACTTTAAATAACGAACGCCTAAAAGAATGAAATTTTGTTTTCCTGCCGTCGATTACCGAATTCGCGTCCAATCGTTGCACATATTAATTTTTAAAGCGAAAATTTGTCGTTTTTTTACGTGAAAATATTTCATTGACTAGGTGATTTATATTGTTGGCGGTTTCGTGTAGTTGCTTATGATAAACTGAGATTATAATTGGGCGTCGCATCTACCCAATGTTCACGAAATATGGACGCCATTTTGAAACAATACATTGTTAAAGATAAACAATACGACTGTAACGAACATTGATTAATATTCTATTATTTACTGATATTGTGTTAATGACGGTCCCTAAGTTAGATATAGAGATTTATATTGCTGAATTTCTTTAAAAGATTTTGAAAGTTAATTTTTTAATCTTCGACTAAAAACAGAAAGATAAAACTTATAATTTTATTTTAGTGAAACAGCATTTAGTACGCACTAAATCGTAAAACAAAATACACATAATAGTAGTCCAAAAAGATAAAATAGTTTTCAAAATATAAAAGTTGTTTCGCGTTATGTTTAAAAAAATAAATGTTTATTCTGTACACAACATATGTGTGTGTGTGTGTTGCGGTGTGGTGTGCGGTGTGCGGGTGCGTGTGTGTATGTATGTGTGTGTGTATATATATATATATATATATATATATATATATATATATATATATATATATATATAGAGAGAGCGAGAGAGAGAGAGAGAGAGAGAGCGAGAGAGAGAGAGAGAGATAGCTATATTTATCAGGGGAGAAAAAGGTGAATGCGGAGGTGAATGCGAAGAAGAATGGGAAGGAGAAATGGAGGAGAGGGGGGAAAGAAAGATAGATAAATTTCTTTATTCGGGCGAAATTTAGACCATAAGGCCCACCCTTAAATTTAATTCATCGTAAACGCACCGTTTACGAGATACAGCTCCATTTAGTCCATGCCGCTGACTGGGAGTTGGGGTCATAGAAGGAATAAGAGGAGCAGCATTGTAGTGCGTAACTTTATTGATGTTCTAAACAATCCTGTTAAGTACTTAAAAATCATAATAAACGTTCAAAAACACATACTTCCGAACGTATGCACGCCTTAGTCCTTCGTCTTAAGGACTTCCTGATGCGCTCAAAGAGGACAGGTTCTGCTGCAACGATTTGACAAGCATTTTGAATCCTCTGCCAAAGCTCCCCTCTTGTGTTGACGTATTCAGCGTAAACCATGGTCTTTAGGGTTCCCCAAATGCAGAAATCACACGGAATCTTGGCAGAAGTTCCGCGTACTTTCCTTTTGCTCGTCTGTCAAACTTTTGGGCACCATTTTTGTACAAACTTTTCGCATGTCCAAATGTTCTGTCCAAATTTGATGGACGGTATTTTTATTAATGTTCACCTCATTTGCAACGAATCTAACCGACAACCGTTGGTCTGTAGCAATGAAAGACCTCACTCCGCTCCACGTTCTCATCTGATTTCACCGTGGAAGGTCTTCCGAGCGATGATCATATTTTCCACATTATCTCCTCCTTCCTCAAATGCCTTGTGCCACCGAAAAACTTCTGCTTTGGATAAAACTGCATCGCCATACGCTCTTTTTAACTTTTCATATGTTTCCGTGGTGGTTTCGTTCAATTTGACGCAAAATTTAATGGCGTACCGTTGCTCGATATTCCGCTCCATTTGTACCGTTACGAGATGCACAAGAACGACCTTGAATAGTTAACAAATACAAGGCCGACAATCAACGGAACAAGACGCAACTGTTGTCATTGTTTAAACAATGGTAAGGGGCAGGACGGGGGCAGTGTTGCCACATCGTGCATAAGAATGTCAGTCTCATTACTTTAGGGATAGTCCTCGTAATTTCGTTAACTCTTTAAGAGAAGGGTTTTCGTTATAGATTATTCTTTTGAAAATTATGCAGACATGCACTTAGTGTACGGTGAAATGGAAGGAAATGCATCAGCCGCAGTTCGCCGATATTGTGAGAAGTATCCGAATCGCCGCACGTCTACTAACAAAACGTTTTTGTCGGTGGATCGCCGATTGCGAGAGACGGTTACACTAGCTCCGAGAAATATTGTGACCCCAACTCCCACTCAGCGGCATGGACCAAATGGGGCTGTATCTCGTATCGATACGTAATCATGAACCTTCCTCTTTATTTTGAATCGATTAACAAGCTCCCGAAGTTTTCGGAGGTATTTCCATATCACCCTGTATCATTATATATAGACGTTCCTTACAGAGGAGGATATAGCATACATATAACAGGAGGATACTAATGTTTAGGCACTTCCAGATGAGCTGGAGATTCGAAATTTTTTGTTAGGTAGGATTTTGTGCAAAACCGACTAGAAAAAACGAAAATCTTGAAAAAGTGCAACAATGCGGCCGTTAAAAATTCGCAATTGTTTAAACAAATTTTCAAGGTTTATGTATTTCTTAATGTGCTACGGTGTTGAAATTTTTTTATAAAATTCATAAAAAAACGAAATAGAGATTATACAAATTTTTATATTTTATTTTGTTTGTCAGTTAAAAATTCTTAAAGTTTAAACAAATAGATAACTGTTTAGGTACTACGGGATGAGTTAGGAAGCTGAAATTTTCAAATTATTTACAGAGTAGTGAATTTGCACTAATAAACATTTCAATTTTACCATATATCAATTGCGGCGGCCGTTAAAAATTATTTAAATTTAAACAATTAGAAAAATATTATTTTACTTTTAGAAGTGATACAATTTTAAAATTTGGCTAAAATGTGTAGCATTAGTACCCCATAATGAAGATAGTGTAAAAGTTTAAATTGCAACATTTGGGGATTGTTTTAAACTATTATTTTTACGTGGGAAAAACGGAAATCGCTGCGGAGGTGAAATTTTTAGAATTAAAAGACTATTTGTAATGATGAAATATCTGTCTGAAAAATGAATGTTTTTTCAAGATGAGATAAAATGCTTGCAGTATGCAAGCACCAACTACTTGTCATTATATATAGACGTTTCTTACAGTGGAGGAGGAGGAGGAGGATATAGGAGGATACTAATGTTTAGGCACTTCCCGATGGGCTGGAGATTCGAAATTTTTTTCGTGGGTGGAACTTAATGCAAAACCGACTAGAAAAAACGAAAATCTTAAAAAAGTGCAACAATGCGGCCGCTAATAATTCGAAATTGTTTATACAAATTTTCAAGGTTTATGTATTTCCGAATGTGCTACGGAGCTGAAATTATTTTTAATGGTTGGAAATGTAAAAAACAAAATAGGGATTATACAAATTTTGATAATTTTATTTGTTTGGCAGTTAAAAATTCTTAAAATTTAAAAAAAAATAGGTAAATGTTTAGATACTACGGGGCAAGTTAGAGAGCTGAAATTTTCAAGTTAATTAGAGTTTTAAACGAATAAACACTTCACTGTATCTATGATATTCTTATGGCGACCGTTAAAAATTATTTAAATTTAAACAATTAGATAAATGTTATTTCACTTCTAAATGTGCTACAAATGTAAAATTTGGCATAAATGTGTGGCATTATTAACCCTATGTGGAAAACGTATAATATTCATAAAATTGCAAATATTAGCAATTGTTTTATTCCATTATTGTTCCTTAAGGAAAAAAAGAAATTTGGTCCCTAGGAGAAATGATTTGAATTAAAGAAATATTTCCCATGATAAAATATCTCTCTTAAAAATTAATGTTTTTTAAGGTGAGATGAAATGCTTGCAGTATGCAAGCACCAACTACTAGTGTGTGTGTGTGTATATATATATATATATATATATATATATATATATATATATATATATATAGATAGATATAGATATTCAGGAAAACTTCTAAGAAAGACACGGTATTTGTGGGGAAAACTTAGGAAGGACCTGGCTTGGCCAACCTAGTAAAAACCCATGAAAGAAAACACCCACGAAGTGAAGGGGGAGGGGAGAGAGAGAGAGGAAAATAGGAAGAGGGGGAGGGGAATGGGAGGGAGGGCGAGAGGGAGTGGGAATGAGGAAGAGTGAAAAGGAGGAAGAATGAAACGCTCCTTAATTCTAATATATATTTAATTCGCGCATGTACATCAAATATGACGGTCAATTATGCTAATGTAATAAAACAACGTTGCCATCAAACAGATGTGACATAATGGTTATTAGAGAACTATATGGTGAAATCAAGATGAACACAATGTAATTAAACACATATAACCCACAAATCAAATACATAATTAGTAATTGTCCTATAGTAGTCAAACTAACTTATATTTAATTGATAGTAGCTCAATAACTTTGGCTAAGATTAATAAAGGTAAAATACTCCTTTAGCCAAACAGTTAGAGGGTCTAATTGTTTGGCTAAAGGAGTATTTTACCTTTATTAACTTATATTTATTTAGTTTGTCTCTACGAAAATGACGTCGGCCATTATCATAAGCTAGAATTTTAGCCCATCAATATGACGGGAACGTTAATTGTGTAATTATCCAATTTTATCAACCAAATCTTATTATGCGATTCCATTTTAAATGTTGAAACGTTCATTTATTTTCCGAAAGACAAAATTCTTCAATCAATTATGCAAGGAGGTTTCTAGAGTTTGTTTATTTTCGTTGCTACACCAAATAGCCTAAATAAATCCTACATTCTTTCGAAAAAAAAGCGAATAACTGCTGAATTCTGGAGAGCAATTACGTTTAATATTCCTTCACGCACAAATTGCATTTCATAAGCGAAAAGAGTCGGAAAACTGACACGAATGAAAGCTAAAACGAAGGAAGAATATATATAAATGAGCACAGTTTAAACTACATAAATATTTAAAATATACGTAATCAACACATTTTTAACCAAATTTCAACTTAGCGGTGGAATAAAAAGGTATGGAAAGGTATACTCCATGTCAGAGTACACAGTTTCCAAATGTGTTATTTGAGATCGACAAATTTTAGTAAAATTCCCAAATACCAAATTTCATCTAAATACGTCCTGCGGTTCCCGAGTTGAAACAGAGGTAGGTATTCATGTAAAGGGGTCGTAATTATCGTCCGATTTTAATCAAAATTAAAATCGGTTGACAAATATTAGTAAAACTTCCCAATACCAAATTTCATCAAAATACGTCCAGCGATTCCCGAGTTGAAACAAAAGCAAAATACATGTAAGTCTTCATGTAAAGCGGTCGTTATTGTAGTCCGATGTTAACCAAAATTGAAATCGGTAGACATATTTTAGTAAAACTTTCCAATACCAAATATCATCAAAATAAGTCCAGCGGTTCCTGAGTTGAAAAAGAAGTACGTTGTAAGCTACATGAAGTTCTTCATGTAAAGTGGTCGTTATTATAGTCCGATTTTAACCAAAATTGGAATCTCCCGACAAATTTTAGTAAACCTCCCCAATTCCAAATTTCATTCAAATATGTCCAGCGGTTCCCGAGTTGTAAATTTAAAAAATATTTTTTAATGAACAAAAAAAGATCAGAAATCGCATAAATATGTAAATACGTTAATTTCCTTTCCATTAGATTTATCGTAAACCTTACGTTTTACGGGAAAAATTATGCGACAAAAATGCGTATTTAATGATTTTATTTAGAATTTGCTCTCAATATTATTCTCTCAAACGAGTATTTAACGAGAATCTTGCGAAGTACGTTGAAAAATACATGTAGGTCTATATGTCAAGTGGTCGTTATTATGGTCCGATTTTAACCGAAGTTGTAATCAGTCGACCAATTTTAGCAAAACTCCCAAACACCAAATGTCATCGTCCAGGGGTTCCCGAGTTAAAACATGCGTACGGACGGACGGACGGAAACGACCTCCCCTATGTGTTCACTTCGCGCAACGAATGCATAATTAACTACTCAAATGCTAATGATCAAATTAGTAATAATGTTGTAATTGCTCTTTTATTTTACCGAATGACAAAATACATCAATTAATACGAAAAAAGTAAGCAACTGAGCTAGGTTTCTAATAAATAATTCCACTTGGGAAGGCTCGACTTTGTGGAAAGATTTCATATTATAAATAAAGACAATTATTCTAATTTCCACTGGACATGAATTTATTCGACTCGTTTCGCCTGTTATTGCATCATCAGGTGACGAAAGCAGAGGGTTCTATATAAGTATACGGAAAAGGACCAAGGGTAGGAGGATTTAATAAATAATAGGCAGAAGGGAGAATATACAACCGATAATGAGATAGTTGTAATACAATCATTAATTAGAAGTTATAAAGTAATATGACATTAATTCAAAAAGTTGTGTAACAATAATGCGAGCAAGGTAGGTATAACATAAGGTTTGTAATTAGAAAATGGAAAACGTTAACAGAAGATACAAGAAATGGCGCTGAAGTTACAAAGTAAAAAGGCATTAATTCAAATAGTTGTGAATTACAGTAATAAGAGCAATGAAGAGTGATTAAAAAACATATTCATTGCTAAGTTTAAGATCGTTCGCAGCATTATGGATTAAAATATCCAACTGCTCTAAGAGGTCTAATCTGTTGCCCTTTGATTCAAAGTGGAGAATCTCGGGTTTGAAAGAAACTTGAATGGCCGTTCTCAAAAAGAAGCTTAGCGAAGTGGGATGATGTGTTTCGTAACTCTAAGAATCGCTTATGTTCCTCGAACCTCTACATGAAGCTTCTTCCCGTCTGTCCTATGTAAAAAGCGTTCGAGTTGGCACAGGGTAGTTTATAAACACCGCTTTTCAATTAATTGGGCATGGAATCTTTGTTAAGTTTAGCGTAAGTGACCGTAGAATAGAAGGCGGGTTTGATATCTTTAGTGAAGAGGTTAGAAAGCTCACGGGAGAGGAGGCCTGTGAAGGGGAGTCTGCGCCAGTGGTTAGATTTGCAAGGAATTTCGGGAGAGGAAACAATTTTCTGTGAAGCGATTCTCTATAATTTTTCGACGGGAGGCGATCTATCAGTTGGCTCTTGTAGCCGTTGTTAATACCGATTTGTTTTATAGTATTAAGCTCTATATCAAAAATATCTTTAGAAAGACGGGTGCTAAGGAGGCGATGGAGCATTGAATGAAAAGCCGCGTGCTTAGGAGAAAATTGGTTAGGAATAACGTGATCGGCATAAGTAGGTCTGCGATATATGTATAGCAGAGACTAACTTGTTTTGATGAAATGACAAAGACAAATCCAAAAAACTGAAGGATCCATTAGTCTGTTTCAAATGTAAACTTGATGACATTATGTAGAAAATTTAGATGAGATAAAAATTAAGTTAAGAGACACAAAATATCATCCACGTATCTGTACCAGCCTTGTACATTATTAAGCAATGCAAAATCAGAGCTAAGTGATTCATAAATATGTCCGCTAAGAGAGGTGAGAGGAGGTGGACTCCATAGCAAGGCATTCGGTTTGTCTATAAAATTTGCCATCGAAAAGGAAATAATTTTGACTCGCCAAGACTTTCAATAAGTTAAACAATTCAGCAATAGTGCAAGAATCAATCCCTGTATTGATTAAAATATCCTTAGAGAGACTTAGGGCCTCTCCGATGGGGACAGAAGTGAAGATATTGCAGATATCAAAGGAGACTAATTTAGTATTAGGGAAAGAATTTAATTCTAATACTTTCGCAAGTTGGGCGGAATTTTTAATTGCGTATTTCGGCGAGAAGCGGGAGAAATTACGGAAAAGGGTGTTAAGCTTATGGGAAAGTTTATGGGATGGAGCGGAAACACTGGAAACTACGGGTCTGATCGGGCGATTATGTTTTACGAGTTTCAGTAAACCGTTAAATGTCGGGGGGAGGGGATTCATAACGAGGACCTGAATCTTTTCCCTGGCATTAAGGAATAAGGATACAGAAGATGGAGATTTTTTGATGGCTGATTGGAAACCTGGGGTGGGATCATTTTTGAGAAGTGAAATATGGTTGTTGGAGATGAAATCCTTCCTTTCCGTATACATAGAACTCTCTGCAAAGCTTTCGTCACCCGATGATGCTGTAACAGGCGAAACCGATCAAATAAATTCGTGTTTAGTGAAAATTACAATAATTATCTTTATTTATATTAGGTTTCTATAGTTTGTTTGCTTTTGTTGCTAAAACAAACGGCTAGGCCAGAACGAAAATACAGAAGTAGGCTTTAATGCATAGTAGTGACTCGGAAATCAACAATCTAAAAATTGTATTTTAATTTCTCTAGCCCTTATATGGACTGTAAGGTATCGATTAAAATATTTATTCAGGTAGAGTACAACATTTGCTACAAAATCTTTCAGAAAATAAAGAGAGGTTTGGTCATACAAAGATTGGGTGGCGTAATTTTTTAAAAATAAATCATCACTAATATTTCTTTGCCGCACAAAGTTTATAACTTTACTTTTCGAAAATTAAATTAGGGGAATTTTATATTTATTTTTCACTTTTCACGGCATTCATAGGGTGATTTCATTCATTTTTTATATAAATTTTATTTTAATTAAATCCTTCTCATGAATACCCGTTATTTTTGACTTATCTACTATATATTATAGAAAGTTTGGATGTTTGTGCCACTATAGCTCGACAACTACATAGCGTAAGAACAAGAAGAACCGCAATAAAAAGAAGAGAAATTGAGTGGTTTAGACCGATCTGATTTTTAATTTTTTAATTATTTTCTTTTTAATTTTTCTTCATTTAAATAACATTGGGAAATGGTGTAGAATAATTTTCGTTTGCAAATTAAAAGTATCGTACGAGTTAGAGACTAGCACCCGGGAACAGAGAAAAGAATGATCATTTTCTTACGGCCAAATTTCAAATAAGAACCAAATTTTTCCTAAATTAAACTTTTAATAACAAAATTTCAAATTTTTGAGTCGAAATAATCTTGCTCTCATGTCAACCCAATTAATGTCAATTTTAGACAATAGCGTAATCCAAAATGCATAAAGGAGTGTGCACTTATTCATTATCAAAATACACAATAGATGGGGTGAAATACTGTACTATCTTGAGAGTCCAATATTAAAAGACAAATAAAACCAGAATTATAATTGACTGATATTTATGTCGCCGTTATAAACGAAAATTGAAATTAATATCAAGGTGCAAAAGGATCGAGCATTTTTATACGAAGATAAAGTTATGGCTTCGGAGTCATGAAAGGTCATTGGTACCTACCCAAGGAAGGTACGGTAAGGTACTATTTTAATGAATGAGCTAAATTCAATTAAAGCTGTGTTTTTACCAACCAACATGACATCTAAAATACAGCCCTTGGATTAAAGCATCACTACCAAAGAAACAGTGCTGAAAAAACGAAAATGTTGAGAAGAATTGACGAAGGGAAATATACGACGTAACACTTCTAGACTGTGTTATGGAGCTAGACAGCATGAGATGAATTCACCTCGGGAAAAATTTCGTACTTTTGAAAAGGTTGGTTTATGTAAAGGTTAAATGTGGAAAGTAGATTTGGAATAACTTGATTAAGCTCCACAGCCAGAATTTCAATGGTCAAAATTAAAGAAAAGCTAGCAAATTCTGAAGCAACTTTCGATGAATACGTAAATGCAGATTGCGACGTGTTATTAGCTGAACTTCCAACTGACGGTGACATTATCGAAAGAATAAAAAAGAGTGCAAATATGAATTCTGAACTGTTGTAAGGCATTGTAGATGAAGTTGATAGTATTGATGAGTGTACATCAGTCACAGCGCGTGACGCAATTAGTGATTTTGATAGAACAATATTATTAGTATTATCACAAGAAAATGTAAGTGATGTTGTTTTTCATTATAAACGTGGTCTTGAAAGTTTTTGCTCGTCACGCCATAGAAAGGAAAGGTAAAATGGATATATGGATGGCAACAAGGTGTTGGGATGAGGAAACCCAGTGAACACTCACCAATCGGACGACTTCAGGTTGTCGAGGCCCCGGGAATGTCGAAGCGACACACGTAAAAGAACACTAAAACACAGAAACATCACAAACGTAGAAGCTTTCGGAGTTATTCCTTCATCAGCTACAGAGAGAGTGATGTTTCTGTGTTTTAGTGTTCTTTTACGTGTGTCGCTTCGACATCCCCGGAGCCTCGCCAACCTGAAGTCGTCCGATTGGTGAGTGTTCACTGGGTTTCCTCATCCCAACACCTTGTTGCCATCCATATATATATATATATATATATATATGAAACTATATTTAATGAACGTGAATGTCATAAATATTAATTCTAACTATTTTGAATTTGAAAAAATATAGATTACATTGGTTCACATATCTGTAGTACTATTTATCTGCTTTACCATGGTTAATAAAATTATAAGAATTCTTAGCTAATTTTAATGTAGCATATTAAACGTGATTATTAATTGAAAGAATTTTAAAATTAGATTTCTATCCTGAAATATACAATGAGCTAAGTTTTATGCTTAAAGACATAAACATGATTAAAATTCAATGCAAAGAGAAATAAGAACACTCTACTTAAATAACTCGAATTTTCTATGACGAATATTTTTTTCGTTTTCTTTAAGTTCGAGTTATCGACGCTCCATATAAGGAAATATCCAATGACAATGACTTTGGAGAAATGCAATGCTTGATTGGAGATTTGTATGAAATTGAGGAGCTAAACATAATGGCAAAAGGTTTAATAAACATTGATGAGAGTCAACTTACAGATATAGGTTATATAGATTCAAAAACTATGATTGAAGCGCAGAATAACAATTCTGTTCTTATATTCAATAAAGAAGATGATTGTGATGACACAGATTTCAACAGCGTAGAGAGATTTATATATTCTAAAATATTAAAATAAAGGTAAAAATGAAAATTTTGGTGAAATTGTAGAATGAAGAATTTTTTTAAATACGAGAATATCTTGAGATAAAATAATAATTTAATTAATAATAAAGACCTTTAAAATTCTATTTATAGTAAACTTAAAAATGTTTTGTATATACCGTTAGCGATTGGATGCACATTTTCCCCAAAAAGGGGTGCTAAAATGATCTTCTCGAACAAATGCTCCCTGTCATCAGGTCCTCCGAAGAACGAGTGACAGTGTTGGTGGGAGAAGCTTTGCTCTTTGAAGGTTACATTACACTAAATCACTTATAGAAACAAATGATTCAAGTGGATATAGCGAGGAGCACATAGACATAAATGCGATATGCTAAACAATCTTATGCCCCATAGAATTCCATGAACAGAGAGGAATAAAAGAAATTGTCAGCCTATACAAAACTTTCTTTTAAAAATACGATAACTAAATATAAAATAATAAGTACAATTAATTTAACCGTTGAAGGCGTGATGTGGTGGAATAATTCCATATTACAAGATTGCAAGATTTTTATTTAGTAATTAATAAGTACAATCAAGAAAGACGATTTTCCCTATGAAAACGCGATATTTACCGATAGTTTTCTAAAGCGATTTTTGCAATGAACTAATGAAAGATGTATCATCTACTGATTTATTTAATGATCCTATATATCGGTCATAGACGGAAAAACGGGCTATAATAGAGGGAAAGACGAACTGGATTGAACATTACCTGAGGAGAGAGAAAAAGGGAGCATGATTACATACTTATGAAAAAAGAGAAAAAAAAAGTTTCAACTGATAGACGACTTGAAAAGGAAAGAAATAATGAAGACGACTGCGAAAAATAGGAGAATGTGGAGAACAAGGTTTAACCAAGAATCATAATCCGTACCTTTCTACGAACAGACTCCAACTATGATGATGAAACGGAAATATTATTTTGTCCTTTGAGGTTCGACCATTCATTAGTTATACTTTAATTAACAAACACATCTAGCAAAATTCATTAATTCATCATTAAAAATATCAATGACAATTTGAAAGGAAGGAAAAATACAGGAGAAGGTCGGTGTGTTACCCGCTACGAAAGCTTTCTGAAAAGATTAGGCAATCGTAATCATTCAGCAGTATTGCGATTTATTTTAAACTTTAAATCAGCGAAAAATAATGGCGAGGTAATTTGCGATGGATTCCTCTTCAAAAGGGATGCAGAAATCCGCGAGGTGGCTCCGGGAAAGCGGCAAAGGGACGCTCCGAGGCGGCGAAGAGGATGCGGTGCCGGGTGCTGCGGGTGCGCGGTGGAACCCTCCTCCTCTTTCGAGGAGGCGGCGGCTACCGTACCAAAGGGCATGTTCGATAGCCTCCGCAGGGAATCGATGAGGAACGCGAAGGGTCTCCCGGAGGACTCCAAGGTCGAAAGGAAGGGCCGAAGGGATCCACGTCTGAAGACCAATTCGACTTCGGAACGAACCCACACTTTTGCACTCGGCGCTGGAAACGTCCGCGGTTATTTGGCATTGGAGTCTGACGAACCCAGTGGCGGAGGAGGGAGAAGGAGAGGATGAGAGAGGAGGAGAGAGGGGGAGAGAGGGGAGAGTGGGAGAGAGGGGAGAGTGGGAGAGAGGGGAGAGGGGGAGAGAGGAGGAGAGGATGAGAGAGGAGGAGAGAGGGGGAGAGAGGAGGAGAGAGGAGAGGGTGAGGAGAGAGGAGGAGAGAGGGGGAGAGAGGGGAGAGGGGGAGAGAGGAGGAGAGAGGGGGAGAGAGGAGGAGAGAGGGGGAGATGGGGAGAGAGGGGGAGAGAGGAGAGGGAGGAAAAGGGAGGAGCGGCGAAGTCGGAGAAGACGGTGTGATTCGATAGTATACGTCAGAGGAGCGAGGGAGGGGAAGGGGAGGGTCGGTTCCCTTACCTTTGCCGTGGAGCTGCTGACGGTTGGAGTCCGCCTTGAGCGTCTCTGCCGTGTGAACCAACTCGTCCAGCTGAGGCTTCTTCTGCTCGAGCTCGCGGAGCACGTTCTGAAATCACAAAATTAAAATCTTTTGAACCGTGGCGATGACTTAGAATTTCCGCCGCTACATTCCCGCAGCGCACGTTCTCCGAAGCGCGTTCAAAAAGATCCGCGAATGCAATGAAATAGCCGATGAACTCTTCGAGAGTAGAGAAAAATATTTTTCCACTCGTTAGAAAAAATCGATCGAGGGTCGTTCGGTATCCGAGTCCGTTCGCTGTCCGCATTTCCAGACGTTCATCCATTTCTTTAAGACGGAACATCGGATGAGGGGCAGCGCATTTCTCCAATGAAACCTCCGCAATTGGTCGAGTGCCGAAAGGAGCCCGCTGCAATCGCACCCGATCGCGGTCGGACGGCGAGCGTCGGCGAATGCGATGACGGCCAATCGCGAGCGCCTTTCTACAAGTGAAGCGGTTGCGATTTTGTATTCCATTGCGCGCGGAATTCCCCTTCGAAAGAAGGAGCAAAGCCATTTTACGTGGCTCTGATATGCAAAGCAGATAGGTTAAGGAATACCAAGTTCTCTTCGCCTAGGATTACTCGTGTTGACTACGCGGTGCGTTTCTTCCAGATTATTCCTCTTGTGAAAACGACAGCCGCCGAAATCTGACGCCTCGAAGAAATGAATACATATGATAGATGAAAATAAATATCGATACGTTATTCCGATAATACTAGTACTTGTAACGATACGTTGATATTAATTTTCAAAAGCAAACTTAACGGCGTATAATTTGGTCGTCGATTACTCATCAATTACTTATGAACAAAACGCGAGCGATCTGACCAATTTCAATAAATAATACTTGCAGAAATTTATTATTTTTGTGTCGCGTTTCTTCGATGGTCATAAGTTACTAGAGCAAAATAAACCCGTGTAATCTGTTTCGAACAATAACTTTTTCAAGTGAAATTTTATAAAATAAAAGTCAAAATTCCTATTGAGTAAGAATCGCATCGCTATTGAAGGATTATTACGGAATAACAAGCCTTTTATAAGAAAGGCGTGAATCGGCACGCGACGCAGCGGCCACGTCGACTACTCTCACGCAAATTTGTATTTACTCGTTAAGAGGCCTATTTCGTAAAATATGAGACAATTTTGGAGCTAGCGGTCGGTTTGGAAGTGAATTCATACAAAATAACAGCGCCATTCTTTATCCTCGAGAAATGAAATCCACGGTTTCTTGCGGTCGAAAGCAAAGTTCGTGCACCAACCAAAATAATATCTATTCGTCGCTAAACGCCACCCAACGGCCGCTTACGTTGAATCTGTGCTGCAAGGTGTCAGTCGGGTTCCACATGGTGCCTTCCTGCGGGGACACTCGGCAGACGAAGAGGGCGGCTATATACGGTATATACGCGGTTAAGGGCCGGCGACCCTTAGGGTGGGCGGCGGTCCCTCTTTCCTCACCTCCCCCTATTCCTCCTCTCTTTCCCTATTCCTCCTCTCTTTCCCTATTCCTCCTCTCTTTCCCTATTCCTCCTCTCTTTCCCTATTCCTCACCTCTCTCTCCCTATTACTCTCCTCTCCTTCCCTATTCCTCCTCTCTTTCCCTATTCCACCTCTTTCCCTATTTCTCTCCTCTCTCTCCCTATTCCTCACCTCTCTTTCCCTATTCCTCACCGTCTCAGAACCGAAAGAAAGGGAGGCGACGCCGAAGGGAATCGAAAGATACGGATTTCGTGGCGATTCGAAAATTCGAACCACGCTGACCGCGATCTATTCAGAAGGGCGCGCCTTTGGGTCAATTTCGTTCTTCCGCACTCGCAAATATCGATCAGAGCCGAAAATTCGATTTGATGCACAACGATACGGGAAAGGGAAAGATTGAGGAAATTGCACGAATCGAGAAACGTATGCAGATCCAAATAACAGGAAGACGCGAAATAAATCGCGACAGCGAAAGAACGGGGTGTGATCCATATCATAAATCAAAAGCGACGGGAACATAAATAATACAACCTGAGCACAAAAACTACCGACGAATGAACTTCACGGTTATCGAAAGACAACCAATTCAGAAACGAGACATCGAATGCTCTAACGCGGTAAGTGATAGTAAAAAACGCTAAACATTTCTACAGCACATGGTAGGAAAAATAACGCAAGGGAACAAAGAGAGCTTCGATGAGCGAGAGCGGACGGCATCGGGCGGACACATTCGAGGCGAACCTCGCTATATCGCCTCCAAAGGACAAAGAAAAAAACAGCCACAGCCCCAAAGATAAGAGCAATGCGATTAAAACATAAAGAGATGGATTTTGACTCCAGACGGAATGCGATGCGTAGGCAACGGAGGCATTCTCAACGACCCCCCTGCTTCCCAAGCATCGCGCCCGACCTCTCTCCCCCACCGCCCTCAGACGCCCCCCAACGTCCCCAACGCCCCCCGACGCCGCCCGGCCTTCCTTATTTCTCTCCCTCTCTCTCTGCTCACACGACTCACTCGTCTCCGACGCGAGGGAGAAGCGATGCCAACACACTCGAGGTCACGAGGGAGAAACGATAGGGGGCAAGAGGGGCTAAGGCAGTAGGGGCAAGAAGAGGAGGAGAAGGGAGAGGGCGTGCGATCCTCAGGGCGGGAAAGAGGAAAAGACGGGAGGAAAGAGCGACGCCGACACGCGGCTCGACACGCCGCCGTCCGCCAGCCCCCGCAACGCCCCACTCGAGGAGGAAGCACGCGCCGGGTCGGAGAGAGCACACGAAGAGAAGCGCACCGCTACGACCACGCACGCACACGGGGCAAGACGCTTTACGCACGCTATCAACCCCCACGATCCCTCTCTTGCCAGTTCCTCCCCTACGCCACCTCCCCTCCGTCCCACGCGCACGCACGCTGACATGGCGTGTGCGCACTCAATGGCACCCTGGGTCACGTGACCACGCCCAAGCAGAGAAAAGGAGCGAGGGAGAGCGGCAGAGGGATCGAGGAAAGAAGCGAGAGAGAGAAAGGCGTGAGCGGTTATGGGTGCGGCTCTGGATGCATCGAGTAAGAAGCAGCCACGTGCTCGTAGAGAGATGGGGAAGGGGGGAGATAGAGAGAGGAAAGGAGGGAGAGGGAAGGAGGGAGAGGGAAGGAGGGAGGGGGAAGGAGGGAGGGGGAGGAGGGAGAGGGAGGAGGAAGGGGTGGAGGAGGGAGGGGGAGGAGGGAGGGGAAGGAGGGAGGGGAAGGAGGGAGGGGGAGGAGGGAGGGGGAGGAGGGAGGGGAAGGAGGGAGGGGAAGGAGGGAGGGGAAGGAGGGAGGGGAAGGAGGGAGGGGAAGGAGGGAGGGGAAGGAGGGAGGGGAAGGAGGGAGGGGAAGGAGGAAGGAGAAGGAGGGAGGGGAAGGAGGAAGGGGAAGGGGGGAGGGGAAGGAGGTAGGGGAAGGAGGGAGGGGGAAGGAGGGAGGGGAAGGAAGGATGGGGAAGGATGGAGGGGGAATGAGGGAGGAGGAAGGGGGAAGGAGGAAAGGGGAATGAGGGAGGGGGAGGAGGGATTTGAAGGAGGGAGGGGAAGGAGGGAGGGGAAGGAGGGAGGGGAAGGAAAGAGTGAGAAGTAGGGAGGGAGAATGATGGAGGAGGAAGGAGAGAGGGGGAATGAGGGAGGAAGGAGGGAGAGAGATAAAGAGAGAGAGAGAGGTAAAGAGAGAGAGGTAAGGAGGCAGAGAGAGGGGAAGACAGGGAGAGGAAGAGAGGGAGAGAGGAAGAGAGTGAGAGAGAGGAAGAGAGTGAGAGAGAGGAAGATAGTGAGAGAGAGGAAGAGAGAGAGGGAGAGAGAGGAAGAGAGGGAGAGAGAGGAAGAGAGGGAGAGAGAGGAAGAAAGGGAGAGAGGACGAGAGGGAGAGGGAGAGAGAGTGGAAGAGAGAGAGTGTGGAAGAGAGGGAGAGAGAGAGGAAGAGGGAGAGAGAGGAAGAGGGAGAGAGAGGAAGAGAGGGAGAGAGAGGGAAGGAAAGAGAAAGAGAGGGAAAGAGGGAGAAAGAGATAGAGTAAAGTAGGCAGAGAGATGTAGAGGAAGAACGAGAGAAGCAGCGTGATGGGAAGAGCCGGCAAGACGTGGAGAGAGAGAGAGAGAGAGAAAGGCAATAGTTTGGGGAGTGGAGAGGATTGATGCTGGGCTGTGGTCGGCGGCAAGGTATCGAAGGGCCCCAACGCGAGAGATAATACTGAGAACTGAGAACGGTGGCGCTCGATTTGAATCTATTGGCCGAAGATGGGAGAAACTGTGCTGGTTGGGCCTCCAGCCCCACGAGGTATTGCAATTTTCGACAGGAAGAGTTTGAAAGAGGGAGGGAGGAAAAGTGGAAGTGGTGAGGGAGGGAGGAAAAGTGGAGATAGTGGAGGTCATTGAGGGAGGGAGGAGTAGTGGAGGTAATGGAGAGGAGAAGTGGGAAAAGGGAACGCGTGGGACGACGGATGGGAGGACTGTTCGCGCGCGTGGAAATGGTAGCTTTCGATTCTGACTGCAAAGTGATATAAATGAAATAATTGGTAATATTGCAGTCCACTAGCAAAACTTACTTCCCCCAAACGAATGATTTGCTAAGACCACGTAGATTGAAGCTAGACGAGTTTGCTAAAGGAAAGTTTTCTTCGAATTATTGCTAAACGACGAGTAAGCTGTGGCTGAAAAAAGTAATCACTGCGAAAGAATTAAGATTCGAATCGATAGAATTAACCTACCATTTAAATGAAGCGCAAAAAAACAAAAAAGCAAAATATATCTACGCATAGCAAAACGAGTGTTGATGCAATGCTTTAATTAAAGACAATGACTAAAAAGATATACTTAAAGTTGCAAGACAAAAATTTCTCAAAATTGTTATACTCAATACATTCCAAAAAATAATAACGAAATAACCAATTCCAGTAATGACAGCCTCGCCTATACTATGAAAAGAGAGAGCACGTTCACCTTCCCAAAGATCAACGTTTCAACGATCAAAGACAACTCTTAAAAACAATACAGCATTATTAGCGAACAGCAGTGCTCGGGCGACGAAACGTTTTAAATAATTTTAATAATCCAATCGAATTAAATAGCATTCACGAAAATGCTACAGAAATTTAACGAAAACTCTTTCGTAAGTATAATATTTTATGTTATTTCGTATTTTTGCTACCTATTTCGACAGTTTCCTTTAATAATCAAAATATAATGTATATAAAACAAAACCGCAGATTATTCTAGATTGGCACGTATATGACGTTAGATTGACGGCCGATTATTGGCCTCGTCTCCCCTCTAGAGTTAAGTCATAGCACGAGAGGCCACACAAACACAAGGCCACCTTACAATAAATTCGCGTCAACTGAAGCGATTCACATCAATTACGGCCACTCTCTATAATTGGTCGCCTTTCCCTATCGTAAAATAACGTAATAAACGAGTCCATCGCAAACCATTCCTCCCTTGCGATGGGTATCAGAACCAATCCTCGCTCGTCACAAGAGACAGAGGAGCGCTATCGGATCAGAAGCTTTTCACCGGCATTTCGAATCAAATAAGACGGCCGATAACGACTTGGCCCAAAACGGAATACTCGCAATGATATTCTCTTCATTTAAACTAGCGAAACAAGTTGAATTTTCCTGACGACGAATTGTCTAGGGATTCCGGGATCAAAGTAAGGCGTCGGATGCATTTATCGCGGCTCGGCCAATTAGAAGTCTCGTTAAGGCGATGACGTCGCGGCGGCGGTGGGCAGAAGGAGAAAGGTGAGGTCAGAGGAGGAAACGTCTATATGCGGCGCGGTGGCGGGAGTACGGGAGAGGAGTGGGGCCGTATTGATTTTCGATCCCTCCCGACCTCTAACCTCGGTCAACTCGCTAGTGAGGACGATTTTGCCCTCCGATGCCGCCCCACGTCACGGCCCCATCGCCCCCCTACCCGCCCCCGTGGCCCACCTCGAGGGAGACCTGGGCGCTTACCTTTCGAACGATAAGACGGCCCAACAACTTCTAGGAATATCTAAGCGACACGAATCCAGCTTTTCGGGAAATATTTCCACATTTCAGCGCATTTGGACTGTGTGATTTAACAGATGAAGTGAAAACGAAAGGGCTCGATTTTAATAAAAACACGTGCGCATTTTTTGTGTTCAAATCCAGATGAAACTCGTCCGGACCTGTAAGAAAAACGCTCGGACACATCCTCTTTATCGCTTGGCTACAGACTCTTGTTTATTTTTTCATAGCGAGCTTTTCTCGAATTAAATAACAAAACGAAAGTGAATTGCTCTGATTTAAAGCGGTTATTATTGTTTTCCATCGAATCAAGTCAAGCGTGCGACAGATGAAAAAATCACTGAAGCAACGAGAAGCCTACATGGAATTGGAGGGTCTTGCGTCCTTCAAATTATATCTAACATCATTTTCAACAATTAACCTAAATTAACCTAAACAATAAGTGCGACTAAAAGACTGCAACGAGACAGAAAATATTAAAATTTATCGAATGAGTGCAATATCTAAGGCCAAAAAACGAGCACTGTTCGTCCAAAATCTAAATAGAACATGATAGAATTAGTTTCAAATCATTTCATAATACATAATGTAAAACTTAGTTTGGATTTTACAATATCTTCTTTGAGCATGAATTATTTCCAGAATGTCAGTACAAGACATTCACTGTATTGAACGTGTTTTGATGAATTCAAAAACGATACTTGGAAAATAATATAAATTTATCATTCAACTAGTCCAAAAAAAACTTAATATCAACCGGGATATTTATGTATTACACACACACACACACACACACACATATATATAATATATATATATATATATATATATATATATATATATATATATATATATATATATACATATATATATATTGAAGAGACGCTGGAGACACGAGGCTCTCCAAAAGTTAAGAGTCCACTGGGCTTCCTGCAACACTTAGTTGCCACCCATACCTTACTTGACTTTTCCTCTTCCTCAAGCGTGTATAATTACTTATGACACAATGGCCAAAATGGCAGACGCAACCCGTTTTCCTGTTTAACATATACACTTACCGAAGTTAAGCGCTCATGGGACGTCTATCTTCTACGACTAGAATAGTTTACTGGAAATACCAAGTAAAATATATGACACAAAACAGAATTTTATCACCACAGATTGGACAACTAGGTTCATATAAAATGGTATATGTTATGCAAGGGATTCAGAATAATAATTAGCTGTAGGCAACGCATAAAAGCGCTGCACAGGGCCAAATGTAAAAGTAATGCCCCACTTGCGTTCTCCCTTCGTGGATACCTGCGGAATTCAACGTTAATGCTTCCCTACATAACAAAAACACCGAAGTACCCGTTGGGACGGAGGCTCCTACAACTACCCGTTTCCATCCCTTCGTGTTGAACATGAACTATTGTTTAAAATGTAAAATGTTTGTCGGCTGCTAATGGTTTTCATCACTTTATATGGTTTCAGCCAAATGACAAACATGGTAGATGCGAAATGTGGTGGTCGACGTTTCCATCCAAGTGTGAACAAGAAAATTGGAGTTATAATAAATAGTACCTTCCCAGAAATATATATATATATATAGTTTCATTTAAATGGAATTTTGTAGAGCGCAAAACACAACACGAATAATTCTGACGCACTTTCTTTGCTTAACTTCTGATATTTGACTCCAAAATGGTGCAAGGGGGATGTAACTGTCGAAGGACACGCACGCCATCCTTGGAGTGCGCAAGTTACATAAAGTATAATCGATAAAAGACGCCCGTCACCTACATAGCGTCACTCGGGAGTCGGCCTTTCTCTTCCTCATCTTATTC
Organism: Tanypteryx hageni; assembly: GCA_028673005.1. Lineage (NCBI taxonomy): Eukaryota > Metazoa > Arthropoda > Insecta > Odonata > Petaluridae > Tanypteryx > Tanypteryx hageni. Next base: position 140,309,552 of record CM054116.1, on the reverse strand, counting down.
GGGCTACTTCAGTGGGCTGCTACGCTTTGGAGACGCATATAATAACGTGCAAAACAATTAGTTCAACGGTTGCGACGCAGAGAGGCACCAACGTCGCTTGATCTCATAAAGAAATGTGCTGAAAGTACGCCTTCGGTGCGAGAGATGGCGGGTTGTGCCCGATATATGGATCAAAGCTTTCACCGAAAAATTTTCTCAGATGATGAAAGAATAACAATCATAGAAAGCAAACTATTTGATCCCATAAAAAAATATTGAAAATTTTCAATCTTACTGATTTTCAGTCATTCGTTAATTTATACACGTCAAATATGAGGGTCCAGACAGCGGTGGCCAAGTAGAATTCTACTAATATTTTTGTGCTTAAAAATTGGATTAATAAAACCACCATCCTGAGAACGAATGAAAGACTCAAGTCGACCTTCAAAGCACAGGCGATAGGGTAACGCCGACCCCAAACATCAGAATACCGACAACAGAGGTTTCCATGCCAATAAACACATTACGAGACGGAACGTAATACGAAGAACGCCATATAAAGTTTCTCTAATTATCGATACATGAGCAAAGACCAACACTTTTCATTACAGCTTCAATATTTAAAGATATCGCTACGTACTCTCGGAATTTGCTGTTTCTAAACCAATTAATAATGATAAAGTGAGGGTAATGCATGCGACCCCGTTGAAGAGCCGAAACGAAAGATATGAGAACTCCCATACTGTACCGCTCCCAGGAAAATAAATCATCCTTAAAAGAACAATCAGAGAGCGTTCTCACCATCTCTCTCTAACAATGAGGACATCCTTCACATCACATTCCGCTCATTTATATAAAAGTCAAATTTAAGACAAAAAACCGCCGAATAAATCCAATTGCACGACATTTATCTAAGATTGGAGAGATATGGATTCTATGAAACAAGAAGATCGGTAAAAACGTCCATGATACCCCGACCATATTTTCAGAGTACCCTACCCATGCGCGGCACACATTTTGGGCCCCACCTTCCGGCACATCCCGGCACCCTCCTCTTCCTCCCGTACCCCCCTCCTCCCCTAAGGCACTCCCCTCCACCCCCTACGGCACCCCACTCTTCCACCCCCTTTCCCATCTAATCCACCGGCACCCTCTACTTCCTCCCGTACCCTCCCTTTCCCCTAAGGCACTCCCTCCACCCCTACGGCACTCCCATCTAACCCACCGGCATCTTCTTCCTCCCCGTACCCCCCTCCACGCCTAAGGCACTCCCCTCTTCCACCCCTTTCCCATCTAACCCACCGGCACCCTCTACTTCCTCCCGTACCTCCCCTTCCCCTAAGGCACTCCTCCCCTAAGGCACCCCACTCTTCCACCCCTTTCCCATCTAACCCACCGGCATCCTCCTCTTCCTCTCGTACTTCCTCCACCCCTATGGCACCCCACTCTTCCACTCCTTTCCCATCCAACCCACCGGCACCCTCTACTTCCTCTCGTACCCCTTCTACCCCTAAGGCACCCCCCTCTTCCTCTCCTACCCCTCCACCCCTAAGGCACCCCTCCTCTTACCCGCAGCCCTCCTCTATCCCACCGACACTACTCACCTTCTGCTTGTCGATCATTTGACGAATGAGGTCGGAGTTCCCGACGACGACCGTCTGTTGCCGCAGCATTGCCTCCTCTAGAGTGAGCCAATCGCGGATCTGAAACGAAAAACACCAAATATCATTCCCAGGTATCATTAACGAGTCAAATTGTCCTATAAACAAGTAATAAAAATAACGGTGTGAATTTCGTTTTAATCTGCATGTTTTCATTCCGCTGAAAGGTGAGCGAGTATCGCCTTCGTAGCAGCCACTATCGATGGCAATTGACTATTCTCGCGACGGCCACCAGAGTCCAAGATCCTCTGATTCTTAAATTTCCGACGAAATAAACCGAGGTATTTTGCGTGATTTATTGTACATCTCGACCCACATTTTCGGATTCGGCGTCGTTTATCCGAGGCAAAAATTGACGATCTGCTAGGGGGTGGGGGGCGCCGAGGGAGAAAAGGAGCGGAGGGCCCCTCCCCGCCCTTTGGTTCATCCCCCCCTCCTCACTCCTCCCCCTTCTCTCTCTCTCTCACGTACGATGGAAATCCAAAGTCCGGATCGGATTAAAAGCGGCGTAAACATTAAAACTGCACAGACCAGAGCTTATGCCTTATGCCGACCGTTAAGCACAGAAGCCAATTTTAAAAATGAAATCTATATCTGGATTCCCTTTGACAAAAGCTCCACTAAATCAAATTTTATCGTGAAATTTTGTTAGCGGGTAATATCACTGAAATATCGCATGATAAACGAGATTCGGATGTCAATAAAAGCGAAAATACGTATTCTCTGAATCACATCGCAACAGATTTAACCCGCCCTTTCGCCCCGATTTGTAAGCTTCTATACACCGTAAATATGATGGAGAACTCATTTTGTCTTACATAGTCGCACATTATAATTAAAATACAATTTTAAAGATAAGTTGATAACAAGACTATAAATAGAGATTCATTTTTCAGCAATACGTACGAGCGATAGCAAAGGATAAATAGGAAATAATAATTATCAAAAAGGAACAGAACTATTATGACTAATTAAACGTCCAACATAAAAATTACTATCATGAAAAGATTTTGGAACGGAGGATACATTTTCTAAGTCCAACAGAACGGAAAAGTCATACGCTATGATAAACATAACAAGCGGGTATAATTTTTCGCACAAGATTAGGAGAGGTTTATTAAACAAGGCATGCACTAATAAAGCGGGATTAATTGGTAAAAGATATAATTAATTTAAAATTAAATTAAGGACGATTAAAACGGCGAGCGAATGGGACATGTAACGTAACTTGTCAAACCGCTAGAGAAAAATGAAGACTCTCGTAATGACGTTTGTTCGATCTTTTAAGCAAATAGTAAAAAAATTTAAGCGTGGCGAGCCGGATTTGTAGCTACAAGTACTTTAGCGAGCCGCATTATCAGCTACGAGTGCTTCGGCCAGACGTACTACATTAATAGATTGGAAAGTGCTTTACAATTATGCAAACAGCCAGATGCCAAAACAAAGGTAAATGTACAAACCGAAGATAGCACATATGTATGCATAATCATGTTCAACATATAGTTCCGAGTTTTCAAAGTTCAAGGCAGGCTTTCGGGGTTACCGTTAAGATCATGGGGCTCACTAGATCAACATCATCCTTCGACATATTCTACGACCCTGTACTTCCTCCAACTCCTAACTCGTATTCAGTAGACAGGGAATTCAACTTTTGAGTCTATATCCTTCAGATTATTTTTAAAATCTTAGCATTTTTCGGGAATAGTTTGACGAGTTACTCAAGTTTTCGCTCGCCGCTCTTACGTGTGAACGAATATTCCCATACGTTCGTTTTAATCGTCCTTAATTTAATCTTGAATTAGCGATATCTTTTACCAATGAATTCCGTTTTATTGGCCCATGCCATTGCTCCTTGTTTAGTGCATCCCTCCTAATCTGTTTATTCTCCATACAGGGGCGGACTGGCCATATATCCATCCCGTGCAATCATCGGACCGGTAAGTCCAAGGGCCGGTCTGCTGAAACCTGTATATTATTATCTTGTTCAACGTGTCATTCTTTTCTATGAAAAAATTATGTCTCCATTTCATGACTTGATTTTCGATAAAATTTGATCCACTCTCCGCTAACAGTATGATGGGAGGAGGTTTCACAAATTACTGGGCCGTTTGATACCTCTCAGTCCGCCCCCGTCTCCAACCATTTTTGTGAAAATCCAAAAAACCTAAACTTTGCTACACTTCGTTTACACTATTGCTATGTCTTCCTAAGATATACATAGCCGCCTTCCTTCGAACCATTTCTATTTTACTAATAATTCGTGTCTCTTGCGGGTCCCATAAGTTTGATGCAATTTCTAGTATTGGTCTTACTATCGATTTAGATCTTCCGACGTTGACCGAAGTATCGGGCGCATGGCGCTAAGATGTACCCACCTGCAGAATGGTCTTGTCGGCGATGGCCGAGACACCGGTGAGCCCTTGGGAGTCGGAGGTGAGAGAGGGAAGGAGAGAGGAATGGGGAGAGGGATGGGGGGAGGGAGATGGATGGGGAGAGGGACGGGGGGGAGGGAGAGCGCGGGGGGCGGACGGAGGGCGATCGGACGGAGGCACCCTCCGCGACCGCCGCCGCCGGCTTCTGCCGCTGGTTCGCGGCGGACGGGGGCGTAGATCGGCACTGATGGGCGCCGCGTCTGCCCGGGGCGGCGTCCTCCTCCCGCCCCTCTCTAGAGCGCTGCTGCAGCGGTGACCTCTCGGACGTCGGGGGAGCATGGCGCGATTCTGCTGCGGAGGGCAAAGGAAAGGATTTGCTTAAAAAAAGCGTGAGAAGATCATTTGCCGTTTACCGCGCGTGCAACCAAAAAGGTCGGTGCAGATTTGCGAAAATTCCGCTCAAAGTAAACGCGAGGAAATTATTTGAAGGTGTAAGACTTTCGGACAAACCATAATCCTCCGCTCACCGAACGCAGATTGTCATGTTTCCCCGCGTGGACGTTCCGCGTCGACGGAACGCACTGTTACTTATGGACGTGTTCAGTTAGCGAAATTCAGCCGAAAGGAACATAAAATTAGATTTCCGATGGCGCTGTCGCTTAGATATTCCAAAAACGTGAACATTTTGAGCCGAAGTTGACAACTGATGGTATCGACGAAAAAGATAATACGCGACTGTAAAATAAAGGTTGGTGGCTGGATTAACTTATGGCTCGATTTATCATCGGTGGGACAACTCCTTCAGCCATAAAAGTTTATTATAAACCCGATGCATTTCGCCGGCTAAGTGGGCATCTTCAAGGGCGAACTTCTCTCGACAGTGACTGAAAGTCAATTGTGAGGACAATGAGGATTCCAGTATTGAGGGGAACGAAAAACAAAAGAATTGCGAAAAACCTTTTTGGGCGTCGATGTTATGATTATCTGTTAGTTTGTACAAGGTTTTGCTGAATTCCGTGTCTGTATTCATGATTGTTTGACGGTTTTTGTAAATGTGTAAGTTTTCCAAGGACTTCAGTGAGTTGTTAGACGACATAATTAATTTGATGTCGTTCACATTTATACTGTGTCCTGTTTCAACTATATGTTTGGCTACGCTCGATTTTTCAAAGCGATTGTATTTGTAGTGTGCTAGATGTTCCTTCAACCGTATGATTATTTTTCTTTTTGTTTGGCCTATATATTGTTAGTCGCAATGTGAACATTTTATTTTATAGATCCCAGATTTGTTTAACTGTTCTGTCTTGTCTTTAGTACTGCCTAATAAATTTTTTAAGTTGTGTGAGTTCGTATAAACAGTTGAATATTTCTTTTGTTTGAAAATTTTATCCAAGCCATTGTTTAGAGGAGGGAAGTAAGGTAATTTTATATATTTGTGGTCTTATTTGCTTTCGATTTTGAAGGAGGTAGTGTTGATCAATGTTTTTTTGAGTTTGTGTTTTCGAACTAGTTTGTTAATTAAATTGTAGCTGTATCCAAGGTTTGTGGCTATTTCTTTTATATAAGTTAGTTCTTTTTCGTATCTGTGTTTATTTAGAGGAACATTGCAAAGTCTATGTACTAGATGATGGAAAAACAGCTGTTTTTTGGCTGATCAGATGGAAAGAGCTGTTGGAGATAAAATTGTTGGTGTGTGTGGCTTTTCTAAAAATGTCAAACTCGATTTGGTGTTTTATTTTTTATAATTAGCAAATCCAAAAATGGTAAAGTGTTGTTTTGTGCTAATTCATGAGTGAATTTAATCGTTGGAAATCAATTATTGAGTTGATTAATAAAATCCTCTAATTTGTTTGTTTAAATCAAAAATCGCAAAGATATCATCTACATATCTATACCAAATTTCAGGGAAATAGTTAAATTTTTCTTTGCATTTATTTTTAAAAAAGGACATGAATAAACTAGCAATGAATGGTGATCGAGGGTTTCCCATGGAGGTACCTTGGATTTGTTTATAAAATTGTTGGTTGAATTGAAATACATTTTGTGACATATAGAGGTTAGTAAGCAAAACATACACATGAACCATTTTGTCAGGAATATTTTGGTTTAGTAGTTGAATCTTTTAGGGTTTGGGAAGTTTCCTCTATTGGTACACTTGGGAATAGACTTTTAACGTCAAAAGAGACCATGATCTCTGACTCTTTTAATGTCAAGTTTTTTAATTTGTTAATCAATTCATATGAGTTATTTACTGAGTGATCATCTGGAAATGACAACTGTTTGAATTCACTGTTAAGCCATTTGGCCAAGTTGTAAGTCGGGCTATTTATCCCCGAAGCTATACGTCTCATGGAATAATCATTTTTGTGTATCTTGGGGAGACAATATAATTTAGGTATCTGTGGATTGGAAACGTTTAACTTGAAGCTTAGTTTTTTTTCATAAATGTGTTGCATTCTTTGATAGTTTCTTTGGTTTTATGTATCCAAGTATTTAGAGGATTTTCATTTAATTTCATGTAAGGACCATTATTTAACATCAATTGGAAATTGTTGAAATATTGTGATTTGTCCATGATTACTATTGTATTTCCATTATCAGCCTTGATATAAAAACAATCTTTGTTCCTAAGTTGTTTGATGGTATCTGAATGTGAAGAAAAAAAATATATTCAAATACCATCAAACATCAAAATATTTTCTGTATGAATGAAATCCTAAATAAATTAGCGAGGAAGTTCTATTCGGAAAGTCACCTTTCCTTTTTAAATAATAATTCCAAAATAAGCGTCGATCGAATGATAAAAATGGTGTGCCGTTTAAAGGGGTATCTTTTACAGCATAGGTGTGCCCCATCCTGGCCCAAAATGGGGATTCAAAGACGATTATACTAAAATCCACAAGCCTGCAAGAAATAGAATTCCTATACATTTATGGTTAAGCCGCCTCAATCGTTGGCCGCCATGTTTTTTGGACACACAGTAGGCACGGGCCTGCTTCACGTTATAACGAATCCGCAGGAATCGTATGCAGGAGTAATATTGGCTACAACCAAATGTCAGTTTTTTATTATATAAAAGTAATCATTGTTATCTTATTTCACAATATATGTTTCAGTGAAATGCATATATTGTTTTAAAATGGAATTAAAATACATGTTTTTAGAGTTGGGTAGGTAGATATAAGTATTAGTGAAAAGTTTAAGAAAACTTTGGCTCTATTGTACACCACTTACCTTAGAGGGTACCAGGGATAAACAAACTAACAAGAAAGTACTCTAAAGATTAGTCATTATAACTATGATTTTTAAAAGGTAAATTGTGTATGGCCAGCCTTATTTTGATAAATTCCGATTTTTTCACGATAACAAAAACTAAATAGAATTATATTCATAATAATAGGGTAAAGAGTTCCGACCGGCCACGATAGGCAAATTGAGACAAAAGCAACATGTGTGCATTTCAAGGGTGGCGTTTTCCCTCTAGAAAGAAAAATGAATTGGTTTAATAGCATTATTCATCAATCATGTGAAAAGTGGAACTTTTGCAAATGAAAAAGCATTCCAGGATGAATACCTAATTTAAAGAGTTAAGAGATTATCCATTAAATCACGACTGGAAATCGTTCACGAGATTCACAATTTGCAACATTTCTGGCAAATATGATTTAACCGACAACTGAAAGAGGTCTTTCTAAAAATGAATTTGATCAAAATTAACTTCCGTTCAGGAATAGAGGACTGCCACTTGACTTCAAGGTGAGGTCGACAATTCTTTTTTGAAAAAATTTTGAAGTTCAATGAATAATTAGGCATATTAGTACATTTACCGTTCCGCAAGGGATATATGTTATAAAATTTATTTTATTAGTTAAAAGATTTGCTTGGTAAGAATTTATATAAATATACTAGGTATAATATGTAATTTAATACAGTATATTAGTTACGTATTTTAAGTTATGTATTATGAATAAACATCAAACCCCCCACACAAACTTTTTCACTAAACGAAAACATTCAATGAAAACTGTTGCTATGTAAAAAGAAGTTAGGAAAGTATGGAGTGTTTTATTGTGACGATTACGACAATCCATTTCCCTCCTATTACAAAATGCTCAATTCAGACGGAAGGAACTGTATACGTATCGTAATTATAGCAGCTCTTTTTCTAAGTTCAAAGCGAATTATGAATTTCTTATTTGATTTTCTTGATTATGGCAATTCCTAAGGTAAAAATATATTCAGTTAGAAATATTCTATTTGGTTCTACAAATTTAATTTGAAGACTTTTTCAGTATGGCTAATATTTTACTAGTATGAGGAATAGTTAGTTTTTTGCTTTCAGTAAAGTGGTACCCCTGAGTAGATTATGTGAACCATGTATATGTCATTTTCTCATTGCCTTAGCCCACAAGTCCTAAATACTAAATTTCACGAAAATCCTTTCGATTGAATCCGAGAATGGACATGTGTACAGACGGACAGGCCAAAGTTAATAAGCGCTTACGTCGGAAACGAAAGGCATCTAACAAGTTAAAAAATTATTGCAATTTCATATCGACATGAAATTTAACTTGAATATGAGGAGATTTTGTGTGTGAACATGAAAATACTTTAATCGTTAACCATTTTACATTTAAGATAAATTGAACACTCCTTCAGTCATAAAATTAACTTTAAGTAATCCAACGCATTTCGCCCACTAAGTGGGCATCTTCAGGGGGTATGTTGCTTACTACAGTATTACTACGTATATGGAGAAAGTAAACAGGATTCTGAAAAATTCAACATGCAAATTCATACATTTCTATGAGAATTTTGATAAAACTTTTAATATTGAAATGTTAACCATAAAAACCTTATGGCTAGTTGAATTAAGATAAATTGAGAACCCCTTCAATCATAAAATTAACTTTAAGTCATCCAACGCATTTCGCCCACTAAGTGGGCATCTTCAGGGGGTATGTTGCTTACTACAGTGACCAAAGTCAACTGCGAGGACAGACAAGAGACCGAATGCTGAGGAAGCCGAAAAAACAAAAGAGATACGATAATAATTCAGCGACGATGCTGCGTTGATCTGTCATTTTGTACAGAGTTTTATTAAAATCAATATCTGTATTCACAATTGTTTTCCTGTTTTTATAAATATGTAGATTTTTTTAAGCATTGTGTGAGGTATTTGCTGAAGTAATTAATTTAATGTCATTTAAGTTGATGCCGAGTCCTGTCTCTAATATGTGGTTGGCTACACTAGATTTTTCAAAGCGGTTGTATTTATAATGTGCTAGATGTACTTCAAACCTTGTGACTCATTTCCTTTTTGTTTGGCCTATGTATTGTTTATGACAATGTGAACATTGTATTTTGTAAATCCCCGATCTGTCTAAATCTTCTGTTTTGTCTTTCGTGTTGCCTAATAAATTCTTTAAATTGAATGGGTTAGTGTAAACTGTAGAATAATTCTTTTGTTTAAAAAACTTTTCTAAGCCTTTATTTAACGACGGAAAATACGGTAGCTTTATACAATTGTTCTCTTTTATATTTTCGATGCTATGAGTGATGGTGTTGTTCAATGTTTTTTTGAATTTATGTTTTCGGACAAGTTTATTAAATAAATGGTTACTATACTCAAGATTCCTGGCTATTTCTTTAGTATGTGTTAATTCCTTTACATACCTGTGTTTATTTAGTGGGGCATTACAAAGTCTATGTACTAAATGGCGAAAAACAGCTATTTTTTGGCTCATCGGATGGAAGGAGTTGTTAGGAATGAAATTGTCAGTATGGGTAGCTTTTCTATAAATGTCGAACTCAATTTGGTGTTTGTTTTTAATAATTAGTAAGTCCAAGAATGGTAATGTATTATTTTGGGCTAATTCATGGATAAATTTTATTGATGGATAAATATTATTAAATTGATTGATAAATTCTTCTAGTTTCAGATTATTTAAATCAAAAATTGCAAAAATGTCGTCTACATATTTATACCAAATTTTTGGGAAATAATTAAATTTTTCTTTGCATTTATTTTCAAAGGATGACATAGATAAGTTGGCAATAAAAGGTGATAGAGGATTTCCCCTGGAGTTGCCTTGGGTTTTTTTGTAAAATTGTTGGTTAAATTTAAATATGTTCTGTGACATACATAGGTTGATGAACAAAACATACTCTTGGACAATTTTATCCAGAATATTTTGTTTTTGTAAATGATCTTTTAATATTTGGGAAGTTTTGTCTATTGGTACACTTGGTAATAGACTTTTAACGTCAAAGGAGACCATGATCTCTGAGTCTTTTATTGTTAAGTTTTTTAATTTGTCAATCGAATCAAATGAATTTTTTACCAAGTTTGCATCTGGAAATGACAATGATTTGAATTCACTATTCAAACATTTGGCTAAGTTGTACATCGGGCTGTTTATTCCTGAAGCTATAGGTCTCATGGAATTACCCTTTTTATGTATTTTGGGAAGGCAGTATAATTTCGGTATATTTGAGTTAGAGATGTTCAGCTTGAAGCTTAGTTTTTTATCAATAATTGTGTTGCATGCTTTAATAGTCTTTGGCTTTTTGTGCCATGGTATTTATGGGATTTCTATTTAATTTAATATAAGGACTGTTGTTTAGCATTAGTTGGACATTGTCAAAATATTTTTGTTTGTCCATGACTACTATGGTATTTCCTTTATCAACTTTAATGTAAAAACAATCTTTATTCTTAAGCTGTTTAATAATCTGTAAATATTTCGTATGATTATTCTTTGTTGCCTTGTACATGTTGTCCTTCAGTTGTGCAAAGCAAGCTTGTCGGATATAATTTTTAGAATTTTCATTGAAAAACTCAATAGATCTTTCAATCCCTGTCACTATTTCGTCTATATGTGGTTCTTTTGGGGGGAGAGCAAACTTCAAGCCTAGGTTCAACAACGATAATTCATCCAATGAAAAAGATTTATTGGATACATTTTTGGTGAATTCAAAACTTTGTGAAGTATTGTTATGCTGAGTTGAGTTGAGCTCTCATCATTGACGATGGCCTTACAAATAAAATTGCAAAGGGCGGCCTGAGTGTCTGGGGACATATTTGCCAAAATAGAGCAGACCTTCCTGTATTTATTTGGGTTATTTCTTAAAATCTTACACACGTAATAGATGGTCGTGAAAAGACGATCGACAAATTATATATTAGATAAAATCCTCCATTTAGAGAGAGGGCAGTTGCGCATATTTACTCGCTCAGAAGGCGATGGTCAACAAAAAAATTAAACATATTGCTCACGCATTTGGCCCGAACAACACTCGCCATTGTCGACGCCGAACACAAGGTACCTATGTTTGCCCATTAAGCAGAGGATTTTTCGAAAATCTCGCTCGTTTTAAAAGTACACGCGACTTCCTGTTAGCACGACCCTTAAAAGGGAACGCAATGACTCTGGAGAAAAGGGAAATATGTACGAAGGCGGGAAGTGGAAAGGAGAGGGAGGGAACAACGGGAAATGCCACAAGAGTTAAGTCACCAACGAACGGGTATTACGAAAACGAAACCGTAAGGAAGATACAAAGAACAAGATGATCAAAACAGAACTTATGATGCCTACTTTCCATTTAATCATTTATTTAATACTTATATTGGCTTTTATAACTTTAAATTCATCGCGGATATGTAGCTCTTTGTCTTCCCAAATTTCATAATATAGCGTTATAAAATACTACAAATACATTCGAACGGAATATTAAATTGATCACGCGTATTTGTGCGGTAAAAACAAGATTGAAAAGGTGTACTCCATGCTGGAGTACACAGAGTTTCCAAATGCGTTTTTTGAGATTTCACGATGTTCTCAATAATTTTCGCTCAGATGAGAATTTAACGAGAGGAGAGCAAGCGAGGTACGTTGTAAAATACATCCAGGTCTTCATGTAAAGCAGTCGTAATTATTGCCCGATTTTAACCAAAATTGGAATCGGTCGACTGATTTTAGCAAAACTCCCCAATACAAATTTTATCAAAATACCTGTAGCGGTTCCCGAGTTGAAACAAAGGAACACTAAACTACATGTAGGTCTTCATGTAAATTGGTCGTAATTGTTGTCCGATTTTAACAAAAATTGGAATCGGTCGACCAATTTTAGAAAAACTCCCCAATAAGGAACATTGTAGGTTTTCATGTAAAGTGTTCATCATTGCTGTCCGATTTTTACCAATATTGAAATCGGTCAACCAATTTTAACAAAACTCCCCAATACCAAATTTCATCATAATACGTCCAGCAGTTTCCGAGTTTTAACATGCGGACGGACAGACGGACGGAGGGACGGACAGAAACGACCTCCCTATATGCGTTCGCTTCGTGCAAAGAACGCATTATAACGCGTGTACGTATTAGTATTATACCGAATCTGAGTCCAACAATAGTTGTTGCTATGGAAACTCTCGTAATGAGTGAACAAACTGTAAAATCGCCAGTATTTACGCGAAATTCTAAGAAATACACTCGATAAGCAAAATTATACGATAAAAATTAGACTCTTCATTCCTTTCCCCAGTGAATAGTACAAAACTCGCTCCGTTATTTCAATTATAAGAGAAAATTACCCTGCACGATGGATTTCAGATTTCCCATGTAAATCAAATGGGTAGGATCGTTTCTGGAATCGAACCCGGGACTTCAATCTTCGCAACAAAAACTATCCTTGGGAGCTCGGCTCCAGTAGCAAGATATTTTCACTAAGTTTCATGAAAATCGGTTTATTGATTCAAAAGTTAATAGGGGGACGGACAGACAAACACATCAACAAAACTATAAGCCTATTTCCATTCTGGAAAGTAGGCTACAAATTATAAAAAATACGTGCGTGATATAGACGTTATTACGAATTGTAATGGAGATAATCGTTCGTATTAATGCAAATGCTTCCGGTATGTATGTGCCCGAACTATATAACACGTGCTTTGTTCATATCCGTAGCTACGAACAACAATAAGTTTGTTTATAGTTGTTGCTACAATAAAAGTTCTGGAAAGGTACATTACAGTAATACAATATAGATCTCACTTTGTTTTTATTTATTTCTATTAGGCAATCACAATACAATTCCAATTTACAGAATATGTCCACTGTTTTATTCAAATAAAACATATTCATCAACACCGTTCGAAATAAAAATCGAAATTTAAACAAACAAAATTACGTAATATCGTCAAAGGGCTCAATTTAAACGTAATACTAAAGCGTTCACTTTGAATTAATGTGCCTTGTTATGGTAACTAATTAAGATTTCTTACCGAAAAAAATCTTAATCGCGGGCGGTCATATGGCCACTTAACTAAAATTAGGCGTGGATTCATATTCTCTTTGATGTAAAAAGCAAGTTTATTTTTTTGGCCTTATTTACGTCCAAGTCGAGTACGTATCTCCATTCTAACTAATTTTAATGTTCAACTTTGGAAAGGCTTGCTCGCAACGTTTCATCTCTTCCCATGTTATTCAAATGTAGGAAGGATAGGCTCTTGGAATCGAACCCATGAGTTCAATGTAGACGGTGAGCATTTTCAAAGTTAAAGGTCAAGTTGGAAAGCAATACCGGAAAGTTCGATAGAAAAAAAAGGATAGTTTTTCAGAAATAAGCGTTTTTCTTATACTCCCATTTAGCCCCAAGTAAGGTTTCATACACACAGACCTAGTTTTTAACATAATAGACATAATACAAATATAACTACAGTCAAATGTAATAAATATTTTTAGGCTCGTTTCGCTTCCAACATAAGCGCCTATTAGCGTCGGTTTGTCTGTCCGCCCGTATGTTCGTTCTCCTTTTCTCCTGAACGGATTTTTATGAAATTTGATATTAAGGATTTACAATCAAAGGCAATAAGAAAATCACAAAAATAAATCACGTAAGTCAATCAGGAGTTCCACTTTACTGGTGACAAAAAATGAACTTTCCGTTATATCTCGTAAATGTTAGGTCAAATTAAAACAGTTTTCAAATAATCTTGTAGAAATAGTAACGTATATTATTTCTTTTCTTAAATATTTTTATCTTAGCAGTAGCCGTTATCAAAAAAATTGAACAAGAATGTCATAATTTGCTTTGAACTTCAGACATAGCTACCTAATTGTTGTCAACGTAAATAATCTTATTGGTTACTGAAGTAAATAAGATCTGCTATAATTACAAAATACATTTAATTCCTTACGCGTGCATGACATTTTGTAAACGGGAGGAAATCTACGGCAAAGAAAATAACGTAAACGTAAATATTACAACCACTGAACTCAAGAGAGGTGTTATAAATAATTTTTGATTGTTCGGTTTATTAAAACTAATTATAAAATAAATCGGCAAATAAAAATATAATATTTTCCTGGCATTTATGGTACATCGTTTTTCAGTATTTAGTCATTAATATTACGTAATATGTTTATTGATGCACCAACTAAGGGGGGGGGAAGAAATTTTTAATAGACAAAGATACAATCGGGTCGTGGTTTTGCTGTTTTATAGTGTGTGTTCGGTCAAAATATATCGTATAGTTTCAAATACTCCATCGCACGAGACGTGCCTATTTGTGATACACTGTACACTTTCCAACTTGTTTTAATACCTGCACAATTCAAAATCATTCCGAATAAGTACGGCGCCGTGAAAACAGGCTACACGTGCAGTCGAAATGGTGTGCGGCCGGCATAAGCACAAGGGACCGCTCGGTCTAACCAAGTCCACCTACTAATAGAGAAGGCCACAATGCTGTGACATCAGTCGCTTCTGACGTCACGCAATGTAGTGCTAGCGCATACTACCGTGCTACCGTCATGCATAGCGAAGCTTGTATTTTAGCATAGCGTTTAGCGCGGTTAACGTGATCAGTGAACAGTTTTGAGTTTTGGTTGTTATCGTTGTTATTGTTGTTAACGTTGTTTTTGTTAATTATTATTTTGCTATCCATTTATATAATGCCCTTTACGTGTGTCGTTCCTGGTTGTGAGGGGAATTATAGAAGTGGTCCGAAAGTTCAGGTTATGGCGAACAAGTGGTTGACAGCCATAAGAAGAAAAAACTTCCTTCCTACAAAATACAGCAAGGTTCTTTAATTAAATCCTTATTGCATGATCAGTCATTGAATAATTTGCCAACTTTAGAATTCATTTTAGAGCAAATTAATTTATCAACAATGTCAAGTTTGAGCTATCCTCATAAGATGATGATATTCCATCATTATTGCAAAGCTAATCCCCTAAAGATTTCTTCAAGGATCAGGATTTGTTTTTTTGCCTAGCAAGTCAGCAATAAAAAGACTTTGCCTATCCCAAACATTAAGTCCACTGGCTGAACAGGATGACAAACATTTCCTAATATACATAAAACATAAATTCCAAGTACTTCCCATGTCAGATAAGACAGTTGTTTTAATGTTGGATGAATTCATTTGATACCTTATTTTGAATATAAAGGTGGAAATGTAACTGGCATGGCATGTGACGGTCAGCAAGCTGCAACTAGTGCATATGTTTTCATGGTGGGAAGTATTTTTCCCAAATTTAAAGAGGTAGTGCATATTGTTCCAACTAAGTCTATGAATGCTGAAATTCATTATGGTATAATTTAAAAAGTTGTTTTAGGTCTTGAGAAGTTAGGTTTTAAAGTCATATGCATTATTACTGGCAATAATGCCATTAATAAAAAGTCCATATCCTTTTTTGCATCACCACCTCAACTGTCTATTGCTCACCCTCAACCTGCAAATATTTCAAGGCCTTTGTGTTTTCTTTTTGACTCGGTTCATATACTTAAGCATGAAAGAAATAACTGGCTGAGTCAAAAGAGCACTGACAAATTGATGTCATTTCCACAGTTTAAGTTTCCAGATGAGGAGATATTAATTGCACCTATTAGTACATTAAAAAAGCTACATTCTCTGGAAGCTGAATGAATTTTGAAACATGCCTACAATTTGTCCCTTAAAGCCTTATATCCTTCAAATTTTGAATGACAGAATGTGAAACTAGTGTTACAAATTTTTAATGATTTTGTTATTAACACTGGGAGATAAGCATGCGCTACCTTTTTTTGAAGATACAGCAAAATATTTAAAAATATTTAATACTTGGTGGAGTATTATGAATGTAAAGACCCGATTTAAAGGACGACGGCTAAATGACAAATAAAAAATCCACTGTCAAATAGTGAAACACATGAAAGAATGCATTTTTTAAACAATTTTATAGACTGGTTGGATGAATGGGAGAATATGTAAAATTGTGGTGGAAAATTGAGTCAAGAAACTCATACAGCAATAAAGCACACAACCCATGGAATTATTTAACTAACCAATTACTGTAGAAGTGACCTATGTATGTCCTACATGTTGCCAGGAAAATTTCAGCCTTGAGGGAAGATTTGGACAATATCGTCAATTAGCAGGTTGTCAATATAATGTTTCCATTAGACAAATGCTTGAATGTGAAAAAAATACGGTTGCAATCTGAACTAAAATTGTCAATACCAATTAACAATGGAAATGTTAATTTAAATCTTTTTGATGAAGAAGACTGGGAGGAATTTAACAGATTAGAAAATGTTAAATTGTGTAAAATAGCTATTAATGTACACAAGAAGCATATAGATTTTCCATTACCTGTCATTGCCTATTTAGCAGGTTATTGTTGCTATAAAATAGCAAAAAATTTACAATGTAATTTCTGTAAAAGTTGCCTGGTAATTGAGAGTGTTGAAGAGGAAAATTCGCAAGAGAGTCAAAAATATATCCAAGGCATAGATAGGGGTGGATTGTAATATCCCAAGGAATGTGTTGTCAATGCAATTATGTACAATTACATTGCAATAGAAAAAGAATGCAATGATACAATTTTTGTAGAATGTACCAATCAACGAAATTTAATTACTGTAATTACTCTTGATTTGTTGTCAATTCTTGATTTGATTCCAGAAGCTTTTAATGACTGTGAGAAAGGTCACAATTCAGAGAATATTTTTAAAATGATTATTTGGGCATCTACAAATGCATTATTAAATAATTATTGTAAGAAACAGAACGATATTGTTCTTTAGCAAAATAAAGACAAAAGTGAAAGTTGGAAATTGTCGACACTAAGTTAATCACCTATTTTTGTTTAGTTACTTTGTAGCATGTATATTTTAATAAAGAAAATTTTAATACGTGCATTTGTTGAGTTAATTTGTACTCCTTATGAATGTTACTATGATAATAAAAGGAATATTTTATCACTTTTTCGTTATGTTTAAGAGGGTGAATTAGCATTCAAGGCAACGTTTTCAACAGGAAAGTTTGTTTGGTTTTACGAAAATTTTGCATTAAATACAACATCGATAACTACAACGATATTTTGGTGTTTTCAAAGCTTAATATCAATGCGATAAAATCTTAAAATGTTTATAGGAAGAAACTTGTGCTTCTAACAGAAATCAATTTTTTCTAACAATAAGTTAATGTTCGCGTGTTTCATTGCTGATACTATAATACAATATTAAAAGCAGATAAATTTCCGAGGGAACAATGTTGAAAAAATAAAAAGTTTAACGATTTAGTTTGACTGTGTTAGGCTGTAATATGATTTTGGGTGGATCGCGGCGGAGGCGTGACGTCATAGGGCTTAGGTAAGGTAGCTTAGCGTACATTGTAATGCCTCTGGACGCCGTATAGTGACTTTAAGGGCTATATGGCTTACGTAGTAATATTTGTAACATCAGACTCTAAAATTTGATTGAATTTAATCAAATTCTCTTGAGCCATTTTTGAGTAAATACATTTTTTCTAAAAATCGACAAGAAAATATTAACCTTTATTTTTGTGCAATATCATTTTTATGAAAAAAGGGTCTGCAAAAGATGATATATTGCACAAATACGATATATCTTTCGATTTATGCACGAGTTTGGGCTTTAGATCAGCGAAAAAACTGACAGACAGACGGCATGGCGAAAACCACTTTTATGGACTCAGGGACACCTAAAACGTGTATTTCCATCAAAATCTCGAAGTCGAATTTTTTCACGATTACAATACTTTCTCAATATACTACGCTAAATGTAAGAATGGACCTTCTGGTCTAAATTTCGCCCGAATAAAGACGATTATCTATCTATCTATATTAGAAAGTAAAAAATTAAGATGCCATTGCATACTTCGGTTACTAAGTAAACGCTCGGATGTATTCGTAACGGAGGGACCTTCCAGTTAGGCAGTATTTATTGACGAAACTATTTTTTCCTTCATTCTAAAAATACTGTGAAAACAATAAAATACAACCACATATATCTTTGGGAGAGCGGGTGAAAACGAAAGTATTAATCTTCATTTAAGTTAAATATATTTTTTTCGAATCTCAAGTCTAGCAAGAAATCACAATCTATAAAATGAGTTCATATTATTTCTACACTATGAACATTGGGTTTATGGCTAAATGCAAATCTCTGCGTCTACTTTGAGATTAATGATGCTAACGTATATGTCTAGTTTAATTGTAAGGCATAACCAGATTAAACTAATATATCATTTTTGTTGAAACGGGACTGTTTAAGTATCACTGCTAAACGATAC
This sequence comes from Tanypteryx hageni, assembly GCA_028673005.1. NCBI lineage: Eukaryota > Metazoa > Arthropoda > Insecta > Odonata > Petaluridae > Tanypteryx > Tanypteryx hageni. The sequence goes on along the minus strand of CM054116.1, from coordinate 140,290,956 downwards.
TGGTGGGTATTACACTGTAATCTGTAATCGCTAACGGGCACTACGGCATCCAAAATTCAAGGGCTAACATAAAATGTCGACATTAGGAGTTATGCTAACACGAAGGATGAACCTGAAAGTTTATTTATTAGGGCATTTCTTAAAATGTGTTATGCCACTCTTCGAGGAGATAACACGGCAACGAACGATGTAAAGTAATTCAATATTTTCGGTTTCGTCATTTGATGACGGGCAACATTCACGATTCCGAATAGAATTAAAATATAAAAATTCATTATTGATAAATTACAATCCTTTTCTCTAAGCTTTAAACAAGTTTTCCAAATTATCTTCTAGTTCAATGACACAACGTCTTCTGTAAAGGAAGACAAGTATTCTAATTGATGAAATTCCTCCCTATCCTCTCGAATCTAACAGCAACCTCGTCGTCCTCCGCGTATCTTCGCCCACAAATGGTGCTTTCAACCGAAACTACAGTCGTCTGGAAACGAAGGACAAAGCCAGTGGGTGGACTGCGGAGCCAAGTTCGCTGCAGCATTAAAGTCACCACCGTACTTTATAAGGTTCGAGGCATTAATTCCATTAGACGGGGATTATTCAAGAGACGTATTCGGTTATCTAGGACACCCCACCCTCGTAAAAGGCGATCAATCAAAGTCTCTGGCTCTCGACAGTTCAATTTTCCCACCGTTACCATAAAAATAAATCCAGGTGCGCTGAGGAAAAGAGCAAACGCCTTTCCTAAAACTCGCATCGCCGGCCTCACCTTAATATGCCAATGCACCTCATTAGCGGCGAACATCCGGTTATTCAGTTTATGAGGTATTTTTAATGATTCCAAACGCATCTAATGATTCGAGGGTGGATATTTTTAAATGCAGACCTGAAATGAGCCCTTTTGAATTGCGCCTCGTGTGCTGATGAGCGAAGGATAAAAAGAGGGAGTGAAATATGGTGAGAAAGGGAGGGGGAGAGGGAGGGAGAGAGAGAGAGGGGGAGATAAAGAGGGGGAGAGAGATGGAGGGGGTAAAGAGGGAGAGAGAGTGAAAGAGGTAGGGAGGGAGTGAAAGAGGTAGGGAGGGAGAGAGAGTGAAAGAGGTGGGAGGGAGAGAGTGAGATAAAGAGGGAGAGAGGGAGATAATGAGGGAGAGAGTGAGATAATGAGGGAGATAGTGAGATAAAGAGGGAGTGAGAGAGAGAGAGACGGGGGGGAGAGGGAGGGAGTCAGTAGGAGAGATCGATGTCTCCCGTCGCATTGGTCCTCTACGCCACCGTCCTTGAGTCTTGCGAGGGCGTGATAGAGGGTGGAGGGTAGCAAAAAGATGTCGGAGGGGAAGAGGAGTAGGGAAGGGAGGGGAGGAGAGGGAGGGGAGGGTAGATGGTAGCGCGAGGTCCCGTGCGGACAAATCATAGACTTATTGAGTGCCTTTTTCGGACTCCAAATTTGAATATTCTTTTCCTCTAAACCAACCACCTATTGACCCATTAAATTTAACACTGACCTCACACTCGTAAATTCCATATGTATACGATTAGAAATCAAATTTAATTAGACTATGCGCAACTGAATATTTTCAAAATATAGGGTAAACCAGAATTACGGCACATTCCTTTGGTACTTCCGATTAATATAATTCTTTAAATGAGAAAATCGCAGCGAAGGCGAAAATGGAATAATAAAAATAAGGGGTAAAAGCGAAGAAAGTAGGCGATTTGAGTATCTCTAAACTTACGCACACATCCTCAGCATTCAAAGTGTTGTGTCCACGGGCACGTCCGATATTACATGTTAAACCGAGTTCTGCATATTCTTCCATTCTCCGCAATGCTCTTCATTTTTTTGTTAACTATCTTTTTCTTCTCCAGTTGTCCGTCAGACATAAAATGTCAGAAATTTATATATAAAATATAGATTTCATTTTACAGAAAAATTTCTTTTCCGCGGCAGCAAGACAGCGGATACAAAAAAGACTAAAAGCAAATCCGAGAGAAGGAAAAACGAAGAAAATTAAGAAATTAGAACCTTATCTTGAACGTCTACCAATTACTGTAAATATTGAGACGAATGGTGGCGCAGCAAACGTTCCAATAGACCATTCTGTCCCTTCTCTCTATCGCTGACGAAGGGCATATGCCCGAAAAGCTTGTTTTTTGTGTTTTACGTGTCTTCGACGCCCCTAGCAGCTTGCCAACTTGGTCCTCAACTTGGTAAGTGTACACTGGGCTTCCTTCAACACCTTGTTGCCACCCTCATCACTACCGTTCATTATATATATAGTTATTTTCTCTATCGTGATTGATCCACTCGAATCAAGCATTGTCGAGTTCGTTCGCAGAATTTCGAATAAATTAGATACCACCTAATTGTATTTAAATCGAAATTGAAACTGTTGCATTACTTTTGGAATACCCTGCATGAGTAACAAAAATTCAATTTGCAAAGAAAATAGGTATCTATTTATTTTTAAGCTTGAATAATGGAAATAAGTCAGTAAGTCAGTAAGTACTATTGGAATCGTATTCATTACTCTGTATAGAGAAAATCATGAGCTGGCCACAGCAGATTTTTATGATTATTACATTAATTCTTTTTAGTTTTAGACAATATATATTAATATTTTACCACAAAAATATTTTATTTTAAAATGTCTTTCGAACCGGGAACCTATCTCTGTTTTTTTCCCGGAAACCTTTAACCTCACCGTTAGGGGAGATTTTCCGGAACGTAACCTCCACAAACGGCGAGGTCGTATTGTAAATGAAAACGAATATAAAATGGTTTCATCTGCATTTTAAGAAGTCATACGTACATAGACGGTGAATCAGAGACGAAAATTAATAAGAGAAGGAAAGTTTTACTATATAATAAAATATGTACTACTATCCCGAGCATCAAGTATTTTTATTACTAATTAAAACAACGTTCATTCCCATCCTTCAATTTTGGGAGCCAACAATTAACATTTATTTCGCAAGGTTCATTAAATGCTCACAATGAACCTTGGATTTGTATATTTTGCAATTTTGATTTAACGCTTAGCTGAGCCCTTTTGATGTTTATTTAATAATACGCCCACCCGTCGTATTTTTGATGGGCAATTACAATAGTTAAACATAATTAAAGCCCACACGATTCCTTTATAAACGTTTCACAGCAATGGTCGTGTGACGAGTAAACATTGATAGAGAAAATGTCATGGTGTCGTCTCTTCAACTAACAATAACACACTGGAGACAGTTGAGAGGATCATACAATTGGCTGAACCATCGATGCACCTGTGGCTCCTCACTTGGGGTTCTTGAATGATTCGACAATGAAGACTAAACAAATACTGCGTATCTGAAGCACATTTAAAAAAAAATAAAATATATATATACATACATATCTCACGTAGGTCGAATTGCATGACGTTCCACTACCTACTAATCCCAATTAGCACGGTAACTTTACATCCCTCCCAATCGTCAAATCAGAAAAATTTCATCATTTGACAATTAATTATTTGTTCGATCGATTTATTTCATACGTATGCAAGTATTATTTCCATGCGTTTACTTTTGGGCTATGAAATATTTATCGTGATATTTTCTAGCGATTCTGACGACCGAGTTCAACAAAACCTTTCTTTCCGAAAGTTATAAAATCGTCACGAATGGCCTTTTTCTGCCATACCCTTCGTCTTCGATGATGACTCAAGAATTTGGACATAAAACAACTCACCTATCCAGTAAAGGCAAGTAATACAAAACTACTATAGCAAAATATCATTCGACGACAAAAGAAACTCTAATAGCTAGCATATTTAATTGCATGTTCCAGCATGCAACGATGAGTCGACCATTTTTTGCGTTGGGCTGCATAAGTTCCGAAAAGGTTAAACGGCCAACTCTCAGATTTAACAAATCAAGAACGACCATATCGACCGTACTAACTTAATTCGCATCTGACGATGCGAAATTCTTTTACCTTCATAACAAGATCTGAAGCCAGAATTAATAGACCTTTATTGGTTCAAGAATAAGAACTAAAGCACCAGAAACAAGAAAAAACAATTATCTAATAAGCAAAACAATATTCTTGAATTTGTTTTCAGTAATAAGACGAGCTCGATAATTTACCAGTAAACCTTTATGAGTGTTACATATTATTTAAACATAGTGAAAGGTAGAAAACCAGCGATGAAATGGACGAATAAAGAACGACATCGGCGAGGGAACGCGGAAAAATCATAAAGGGAAACAGCAAAAGGTTAACTCGATAATCTATTCGCGAAAAATCTGACTTTAGAGAGGCGTTTTTAACTGCAGATAAGACGTCCTCAAAACGTGGGAAAAATCGCACTAGATTTGAGCGATCAGACGAAGACAGCCAGCGAGAAATTTTCCTCTCTTACAATGGCAACGCTAATGTATAAAAATGTCATTACAGCTACCTAAAGGCCAAATCGGGAGCAAACATTTATCGAGATATTTAGACATTTCCCTTAATTCCTTGCCGTCGATTCATCGACCTCATACGCTATCGGATACTTTTCTTCTGCCAGTAAGGTGTATTACCTTTCATTCTGTAAAACGTGGAGGGCACCGGGCGTGCTGTTTAGCTGACGATTATTTATTTAGTCAGGATTTATAAAAACTCTTTCTGCAGTTTGCAGGGAAATGAACTTGACAATTACAGACGAGCGATCTATGACCATTGGGAAGCCGTGAAAAATCGGCTGCAGGTAAATCGAGTTTCAAGGCAATTAGCAGGAAAACTTATATAGGTGTAATGAGACGCTTTGCGGCAATAAATAATATCAGAATGTGATTAGAACGAATTCTCCACAAGAAGCAGGAGACTAACCCGCAACATACGTACAATGACGAATTCCTGACCTGTGTTCTCCATAACCGCTTTGGATGCAAATGCTCGCTTATATCCATATTTCATTTAACGTTCCTCATACCTTTTATTTCTAATCTCATCCTTCTACCCTGAAGCCTTCAACCACATCTCCCTCTCTTTCTCTCTCTCAGGACGTAACTTCAAGCTACCAAAAATCCATACGCCTCCCAGCACCACCTACCGACCTCTTAATGACCGATCTCGCAGCATACATTTCGCTCTTCAAAACAAAACAACACTGAGAAAGGTGAGGGGAGAAAAAGAGGAGAATGGGGGAGGGAGAAAGAGGAGTTGGAGGGAGGAGAAGGGGAGGAGTTAGGAGGTAGTAAAAAGAGGTGGGGGAGGGGGGAGGGAGAGGGAGGAGAGAGGGAGGGAGAGGGAGGAGGGAGAGGGAGGGAGAGTGAGGAGGGAGAGGGAGGAGGGAGAGGAAGAAGGGAAAGGGAGGAGGGAGAAGGGAAAGGGAGGAGGTAGAGGGAGGAGGGAGAGAGAGGGAGGAGGGAGAGAGAGGGAGGAGGGAGAGAGAGGGAGGAGGGAGAGAGAGGGAGGAGGGAGAGAGAGGGAGGAGGGAGAGGGAGGAGGGAGAGGAAAGGCGGCGAGAGAAGAGGGGGAAGTGGGGCAGCGGAGATAGGCACTTATGGCTGCCTTCCCGAAAGGGAAATCTCTCGAAATAATAAAGATGAGGAGTGATGAGGAGGAAAGAGGGAAAGAGATATGACTCGTGTGGAGGGAATGCACGCCTAGACGACGTGTCCGGCCAAGACGGTGATCGTTTTCGTATTGATACGTAACTTGTGATTAAATCTAGCCAAAAAACGATTAACTTCAATACTGATTGGATTCTAGCCATAAGGCGAATTCGAACTTTTCCTTTTTAAAATGGCGAATTCATAATTAAAAGCCGATTGAGAAATGATACTAATTGTTAGATCAGGTTAGAATCAAACCTAATTGTCATATTTCCATTTCTGTTAACAACGCTTGGCATAAATTCTGGCGATTAAAGATTTTTGGAAGCGAAACGAATGAGCTGCATGCTTCGTAGTCGATAGCAAAGAATCAACAGAGCAAGGAGACAGAACGTTCAATAACATCCATTTAACTAGATGTAGAGGCAGTGGCGGAGCAAATGGACAGACGATCCCCCCTCCCCTCTCTTGGATGACCACATAACCTCCCGCTAAGTGCATTTATAAATTCAATCAGCCCAAAATTCATTGTTTCTACACCGAAGATTAAGCCTGTGTGTCATGGGAAAGAAAGATTCTGATGTTTAGGGATTTTCAAAATACAGAGTCGTCGGCAGAGGCGGGTTCAAAAGCGAGAAGTAATTGGAGCAAACGCCCCCTAGCCAAGTTTCTGGATTCCTCCCTGTGCAGAGGAAAATTTTTGGAGCCGAATGTTGAGTATTCATCTAGAAATCCAAACAAAACAAAGAGAGCTTAACCAGCAGCAAATGCAGCCTCGATTCAACACTACTGTCTACGCAGGCATACAAATAGAACAAGTATGGAAAGGTGTCGGAGTACACAGTTTCCAAATGCTTTCTTTGAGATCGACAAATTTTAGTAAAACTCTCCAATACCAAAATTTCAACAAAATACGTCCTGCGGTTCTCGAGATGAAACATTGTAAGCTACAAGCTTCATGTAAAGTGGTCGTAATTATCGTCAGCTTTTAACCAAAATTGGAATCGGTCGACAAATGAAAATAGAAAGGTGTACTCCACGTCGAAGTACACAGTTTCCAAATGCGTTCTTTGAGATTTCACAATGTTCTCAATATTTGTCGCTCAGATGAGTATTTAACGAGAAGCTAGCGAGATACGTAGCAAAATACACGTAGGTCTTCATGTAAAGTAGTCGTAATTATTGTCCGATTTTAGCCAAAATTGGAATTGGTCGACCAATTTTAATAAAACTCTCCAATACCAAATTTCATTAAAATATGTCCAGCGGTTCCCGAGTTTTAACATGCGGACGGACGGACGGACGGACGGAAACGACCTCTCCTATATACGTTCACTTTGTGCAAAGAAAGCATAAAAGCTCACCTTAGATTCGTGTAAACGCGTTAGGTAAATTGATACCGTTGAAATGCCTCAATCTTAATCTTTAAATTTCTTTCGAAGTTGACAATGCTTGAAATACACCTCGCCGTATGAATTCCCTTCGCATTCTCGAGCCGATCGATCCGAAATAATACGCGTATGGCGCAAAGAATTCAATTTAACGCCAAATATTAGCAAAAGGGAATGAAATCGGATGCAAACGAACACGAGTCGTGATTCCAAATTATTCGAGTTTTTGGTACCCGCGTATTCGATTAATATTTCACCGAGCTAACCGGGTAACTCAAATATTTAATAAAAAATTAAAATTTAAATAAATATACATTTAATGAATATTTTATTTATCTTTATTGATATACGAGTTATTCAATGATTCAAAAAATTGTATTTAAAAAAAATTAGAACGTTTAATGTACAGGTTTTCATGCGGTTTCGCAATTTCATGGCGGAAGTAACTAGAGAAAAAACACGCTCAGAAGAAGTGGAAGTCAACAGTCAGCAACGCTTGATACAATTTCTAAAGTCTGTCGGTGCGTTTTCAACTATTTGATTCCAATAGTTTTAACTCTTTATCTATACTTAACTGTTGAGATTCTTTTGCTTTTGGAGTGGCGAATGACGCATTTCTGCAATTTCAAATACTCATTCTGTACTTCTTCTTCATGGTCGTCGACGTCGTCAGAACGTTATAATTCCTGAGTATCCCTTGGATAAAGCCGATTAATTAGACCTGTGGCGGTGGGCTTTATTCCAGGATTTGATGAGTAAGTGAAAAACTCGTTAGCTTTTAGATACACTCGATGATGCAAAAACAACAATAGCGGTATCAAAACCGTGTTTCTTCGTTGGTCAATTCTTGTTTTCAATGACTTTTGGAACTCCAGAGCCAGAGGAATTTTGATTGATTTTAACTCTTGAAATACGTATATCAAAGTAGCCTCAGCTGTCAGCAAATTCGAGCTTTGTTTGCTCAATTCCAATACCGCAAGTCTGACTGGTTCTAGCACCATTACGATTTACTTTAAGGGGGTAATGTGATCTTCACTATAAAGTACACATCCCATCTCTTTCAAAGCAAGATTTTTCGAGTCAATAAGTTTCAAAAATCGAACTATTGCTGTCACTAGACTACTCCAACAAATTTTCACATCTGAAAGCAATCGAAGTGATTTTCCTTTCTTCTCTCTGACATACCTAAGTAATATTTCTTTACAAACGGACGATTTACTAAAAAACTTAATAATTCTTCTCGTCTCATCTAATGCATTCTTGTAACCCGAACGAAATTCAGGTATTTCATCGTCAGTTTCATATAACTTTCATCATCAGTTTCGTTATTACTCAAATTTTGTTCGTCTTCATCCTCGTCAGAAAAAAATTCAATTTGTTCCTCAAGATCAACAGCTGTTTCCTTCTGTAAAATATTTCTACAACCGCCAAATGTATTGCGTGGCTGTAGTAGACCTGGCTTTCTGCTGAAATGATCCTGCCATATTTTGCCATAACACTTGCTCCATCATATGCTGACGCAACGATATCATTGTCAAAATCAATTCCAAATTCCTGCAATCGTTGAGAAACTAATTCTTCAGTTATTTCCGATGTGCAACTTTCTACAATTGGCACTAAGCCAAGAACAATTTCTTTTTCTATTGTTTGCAGCCTTATATTTAAGTATCTTCTCATCGCAATATCTACCCATTCATCCACTGTGATCGTAAAATTTTCTTCAGATTTAATCCTGCTATCTAACTCCTTTTTAGTTTGTTTTCTTTTCCTCAAAAAACTGCAAAATACATTTTCGAACGGTAGATGAACTGGTTGACATTTTGTAGTTGCGATTAGTGACGTAATCTCGAATTGCTTCATACTCAACAACAGTATTGAATGAGATTCCATCTTTAGCAGCACATTTTGTTATTATTTCCTCCAATGATTCTCTGGAAACAAAAGAAAACATTCCAGAGCTGGTAGCTTGAGCCTTTTTAGCTGGTTGTGATCCGTCATTATTATCTTTTGTAGCGAGAATTTTTCTCCTCACAGTGGTGCTGTGTTTTCAAATGATTTATCATAAGTTGTATTTCAAGCCTTAGTTGAAATCTTTTCCGCACATACTTCTATTTGACATTGCGCCGTATCTGAAGATATTTTTTGAATGAATCTCAAACTTGAGATTTTTTAGAAGACATATTTGGGCTACAATGAAAAAATTTTAATTAAAAGTTACTTTGAATTAATTTCTCACTGTACCAAATATCTTCTTGAAATTAAAATACATATATAGAAAATGAGACTTACTTATTGCGCGATGGATGATATATCCCTTAATACTGGTAATACTTTGTTAATCACGCTGATAAGCTAAACATTTTGATAGAAATAACAAATGTACATTAATTTTTTTCTATTTTGAGGAAGGATTAACATCCAGTATAAAACTGAATTATTCGAGTTTACAATATATAATTATTTAAAATTACTAACCTGTGACAAAGGGCAACTACTGCAGAAATACACACAAGAAACGAATGTGGAACGATCCTTCTTTAGTAATTAGCAAGGCCAGACTGGTGGATGCTACGCACACTTTAGATGAACGAATAAAGATTGTAGACATCTATATTAAACGAAAAGTTGGGAAAAACTCCTTTTACGGCATTCAGTAATTTACCTTGACGCTAACCCCGCCTTGCTGGCACAAAAAGAGGGAAGGGACTCGCTGTTTTCAAAGACTTGTTAAGGGATTGGAGAGGAGAACGAGGAGGAGGAGAAAGGGAAATTATTGTTTTCTTCCAGTTGTGATACAATGTAACTACACGGTCTGATTATATAAGGAGATGATTTGAATCGAATGTAAAGCTCACATCTATTGAAGCCTTTTATAACGCGGAAGTGAAAACCGTAGTGGCGTTATTTACAGGCATTTTTACCTCTAACCCAGGGCTTTAAAGTAATTTATTTAAATTTTTAAAAGCATTTACTTTAATTATTATAATAGTACCTGTAATCTGTCGACAATATTCGTAAATTTGTAATTTTAATTTTTCCGATAATAATCGAGTACTCGAGTACAAAATTACCCGGGTAACCACTCGGTGTGAAATTACTAAACACGACGTCCATTTCTGGTGCAGCATCGCTGGGGCGATTGAGCGAGGAGCGTAACCTAAAGACTCGCAGCAAATGTCACCCACTACACAGTCCGCCACCCCCACCCGCTCCTCCTCCACCACGTCATCCGCCGCTCCCCCACCACGCCACCTGCCCCTCCCCCACCACGCCATCCGCCATACGCCCCTCCCTCATCACCCCACCCGTCCCTCTGGCAATAACCGACTATATCTCGTTTATCGGGAGATTTTTCTGCCTCCTGGATCCGTGAAAGCAGCCGCGTGCGTCTCCAATGTCTCCGCTCCCGCGTCACCATTGTAAGGTTCCTTCACCTCCGACTCCCGCCCTTCCTCCATCACACCTCCTCCCTCATTTCATCCCCCACCAATTTCTCTATCTTTAATATCACACTCGTCCATCTTCCTACCGCCCTCTCTTCGCTCTCCCTCCTTTCTCCTTCCCATCACTCTCTTCTCTCTCCCTCCCTCCATTCTCTCTCTCCCTCCCTCTCTCTTCCTCACTTCCCTCTCTTCTCTCTCCCTTCCCTATCTCTGCCTCCATCCCTTCTCTCTCCCTCCCTCTCTTCCCTATCTCCCTCCCTCCCTTCCCTATCTTCCTCCCTCCCTTCCCTATCTCCCTCCCTCCCTTCCCTATCTCCCTCCCACCCTTCCCTCTCTCCCTCCTCCCCTTACCTCTCCCTCCTTTCTCCTTCCAACCCCTCGCTTCTCTCTTTCCCCCCTGTCCATCCTTCCATTCTCTCTCCATCCCTCCATTCTCTCTCCCTCCCTTCCCTCTTTCCCTCCATTCCCTCTCTCCCTCCCCCCTCTCTCTCTCCCTCCCCTCTCTCTTCCTCCCCTCTCCCTCCTTTCTCCTTCCCATTCTTCTCTTCTCTCTCCCTCCCTCAATTCTCTCTCTCCCTCCTACCCTTCCCTCTCACCCTCCCTTCCCTATCTCCCTCCATCTCTTCCCTCCCTTCCCTATCTCCCTCCCTTCCCTCTCTCCCTCCCTTCCTCCCTGGTTGAAAGCAGTGAATCTAATTACAGCAGAAGACCCGAATTTCTCTTTCTTGAGTTATAAATTAATTCCCAGAAAATACTTATGGGCACCGTATACCGCTCACCAAAAATTGGCCACCTATCCGATATTGATGAAGTGATGGCTAATAACATGAACGAATACAACCACATAATAATTATTGGTGACTTTAATGCCAACATACAACAAATCTCGATTCCGCATATATATATAACTCCTTTAACTCCCTTGGCCTTAGTATTCTTCCGTTAAGTGCAACTCACCATACTTCTACTTCTTCTACCCAAATTGATTTAGCCGTTACCGCCAACCCTGACAAGGTTCTCGCATACGGTCAACTCTCTGCTCTTAGAATCTCCTCACATGATATAATATACATTGCCTATTCAGTAAGGTGTCCTATACACAAGCAGAAATATATCAACTATAGGGCTACAAAAACATCAATAACGAAAAGTTACTTGCTGACACATCTGCCATGCCTTGGAAATCCATTGAATATTTGGACGACATTAATGACAAGGTCGAGACTTCCAACAACTTTATACAATCACTAATCAACACTCACGCTCCACTAAAGACTAAAAGAGTCTCTAAGCCCCACGCACCATGGCTATCAACTGATATCAGACATGATGAAGAGACGTGACTATTTTCAGAAATGCGAAAAAACACCTTTCATACTGCCATTTTAAAAAATTGAGAAACAAGACTAAACAGCTCATCAGAAACTCTAAAACCAGATACATTCAATCAATAACTTGTCCGAATTCATCACAATCGGGGCTATGGAACAACTTAAAATCATTTGGCATTGGAAAATCTAAGTAAACACAATTGCCTCCTCATATTTGCCTTGATATACTTAACACTTTATTCACCATTCCCCAAATCCCTGATGACAACGAATTGAAACAGAAACACATAGATAACCTCCTACATCAACACTTTCCTCTAACTTCAGCATCATTAACATTTCAATTTTCCCCTGTAACACTACTCGAAGTACTAAAATCTTTACGTAAAAAAGTCCAGAGCACAAGGCACTGATGAAATTCCAATCGCTTTCCTTCATAGGATAATACATTTAGTTCTACCTGTCATCACTCATATATTCAACTGGTCGCTTATGCAAAACAAATTCCCATCACAATGGAAACTCTCCTTAGTTCGTTCTATACCTAAGAAAATTCTTTCTTCCGATATAACTGAATTTCGGCCAATCAGTCTTCTTTCATCATTATATGCACTCTCCCATTATTGATCTCCCTCTCATCATTGGTAAAATAAATCATGACCCCACTTTTTTATCCAAATGGAGAAATGCAAATTTCCTAAAAATTAATCCAACAAAAAGTCAGTCTATTATCATTGGGTACCCCAAACTTCTCTCCACATTAAATTCCACGAAACTTCCCCACTTTTGCTCAACAATTCTCTCATTTCTATCCAAAAAACTGCAACTAATCTCGGGTTATTATTTAACGAAACCTTATCACCACTCTTGTCCTTCCACACTTCGATTACTGCGATACGGTCTATCAAGATATATCTAACGAGTTATCTTTAAAATTGCAGTGGGCACAAAATGCCTGAGTTAGAATCATCTGTGATTTTCAAAAGTGTGACCACGTCACTCAATCTTTTCATAAGTTAGGTTGGCTTCGCCTCGAAGCTCGTAGACGTCTCCACCTCCTCATTTTATCAAATTACACTCTTCAAATTCCACAGTATTTGAACTGAAAATTTTCCAAAATGAACTCTGTACAAAACGCCAACACTAGGGGAAATAATATTTTCTCTATACCACATCACAGGACAGAGATCTATAATAAATCCTTTCAGGTTACAGCTTGCAGACTATGGAGCGGCCTACCTACAGACTTCCAAAATGCAACATCTCTCCACATCTTCAAACATAAATACTTTAACTTGCTGCTCACGGCCCAACGCTCTGGTCAACTTTAGGTTATCTCTCTTACCTTTTATGCGATGGATGCCTTCACTCCTTCTAACATAATTAGTATTAATTAATCTCTTTACAGGATATTGAGGTTCTCACAACGTATACTACTATTGACTATGTTATCTTCTTATGATATTTATATATAACTATGTATGTATGTATATATATATATATATATATATATATATATATATATATATTCTTTCCCCTCATCCTTTTATTTTATGCAGTTTGTTATCCTCTGTATCTTTATCATATCTATATTTCATGTGTATATTACTTGAATGTATTTATTTTTATATTTGTAACGGTATACAGCGATGCTGTATTTACGATGTACTGTTTTCTATATTCTGTTGTAGTTTTCCATTGTAATATATACACTATGTAGGATTTGCGCAGGTTTTTCACATCTCACTTCTCTGTGTGTTGTTCTGCGTGGGTTTTACAAGGAAGAACAAATCTGTTTTTACCTAGGTTTTCCCCACAAACCTAAATCTGTCTTCATTTATATCTTTTTTTTGTATATCTTATATACTCTTCATTGTAATACTTTAATTTTTAATATCCAAGACGAAGGGTTAAATGTAAGAATGGCCCAAATTTCGCCCTTCCCTCTCCCTGTCTTTCCTCTCTCTCCCTTCCCTCTCTCCCTTCCCCGTTTTCTCTCTCCCTTCCCTGTACATAACCGTAATACCAGAGGGAGCCATAAACTCCTTATTCCTCATCACAGAACAGTAATTTTCAATAAGTCCTTCATTGTAACCGCTTGCAGACTATGGAAAGAACTTCCCCAAATCATAAAAAAATTTGCACCCACTTTCATCATTCAAACGACACTGCGAGCAATATCTCTAATCCTTTCAAACGAACAGTTAAACACGCTTAATGCTTCAATATTTCTTAATCTTGATTTTGACAAAACAATACTTAGTGTGCTTGGTTTATACTTTATTTTATTCATTAATTTGTTATTTTATTCATTTGTTTTTTCTCCTCTATTTTGTTTAGCCATAACAATGTTAATATATACTCATTTTGTCATTTTTATATGATCATTCCATCAATGATCTATTCGAATTGTGCCAAATTTTCCCTGATGTATAGCTTTATGTTTTTCATGTATTTCTCTTTTGTTCTAAATTTCACTTAATGATGTCTTTAGTGAATCTAAGTAGGTTTCATAGGTTTTTCACACCCCCTTCTTGTTTGGGTGTTTTCCTGCAGTGAGTTTTTACATGGATTTCATTATTAAGCAGTCCTTATTTTTTGCAAGAAAATTACATCTTTTCTTTTCAAATACTTGTATTTTTATTGTTACTTGTATTTACATAATGTTCAATGTATGTATTATTGTGTTATGTTTCATGACGAAGGGTTAGGTGGAAGATGTTACTTCTTAGTCTCAATCTCGCCCCAAATAAAGACCAAATCAATCAATCCCTCCCTCCCTTCTCTCTCCTCCCTCCCTTCTCTCCCCCTTCCTCCCTTCTCTCTCCCTCCATTCCTTCTCTCTCCCTCCCTCGGACATACCAACCAGCGACCCAAGCAATGATTTAACTAGTGACTCAACCAGTGACCCAAGCCACCCAGATTTCCTTTCACCTCAGGACGACGCCAACCCCTCCCCTCCCCAGGGAGCCGGAAGGAACCCTCCTTCTAGAACCTTGAACTCTACGGGGGACCTACTCAGTAAAGCCTTCAAACCTTTTCGGCATTGTTTCAAAGCCTTTCACATAAACGCGCAGAGCCTCATAGCACATGTGGACGAACTTCGCTCATCTCTGACCGAAAACACAGTACACTGCATCGCCATATCCGAAACATGGCTAAAACCTAACCTTTCGTCATCCCTAGTGGAAATTCCAGGCTACAGAATTCTTAGAAATGACCGTGTGGGTAAAATCGGAGGCGGTGTTGCACTATACATACGCGAGGACTTGAAATATAAAATACTTAGCCTTAGCGAACCACATTATTCAAAACGCCCAGAATTTATTTTTATCGAAATTACATTAAACTCGCATAAAGTCATCGTCGGCTCGGTTTATCGGCCACCTAAAATAGGCCACCTAACGGACATTTTTGAGTCTCTAACCGAACACATCCCTAACTCAGATCACATAATTGTAATGGGTGATTTTAATGCCAATCTTCTTTCCGCAAATAGCTACGACACACACTGTTTAAGAAACTCCTTCGATTCCTTAGGGCTAGATGTTCTTCCTCTCGATGCTACACATCACACCCCATATTCTTCCACCTGGCTTGACTTAATAGCGACCTCCAGTATAAGCAAAACAGTATCATTCGGGCAACTACCGGTTCCTGGTATTTCATTACATGACTTAATATATATTGTTTTCTCTCTTAAGGTCCCAAAACAAAAATCTAAAATCATTAATTACAGAGACTTAAAAAACATAGACGACACAAGTTTCTTTGCGGACGCCGCCAACGTACCCTGGTATTTCACTGAGTTTTCCGAGGAAGTAGATGACAAGGTAGAGGCGTTAAATAGCATGATAATCAACATTTATGATCGACACGCTCCTATGAAAACGGTTCGCGTCTCCAAACGGCAAACGCCGTGGATAACGAAAGAAATAAAACACTTTATGAAACTTAGAGACGCTGCTTTTCGTGACTTCAAAAGAACGAAGGGGTTTGTGTTGATCATGAATACTACAAGCAATTGCTCAATAAAACCAAGCAGATGCTAAGAAACTCCAAGTTAAAATATTACCATTCAATCATTGGCACTAACAAATCGCAAGCATCAATTTGGAGAAACTTAAGGAACACGGGCATAGGTAAACAAAAAAACTCGATTCCCAATCCTAACTTCTCCCTCGACGCACTTAACCAATTCTTTACTACTACACCCTTAACTAAAAAAAGCAGTACCGTCTCTTCCCATGACAGAATGAAAAACTTCCAGTCAACAGCTAGTCTAACTCATTTCAACTTCTCTCCTATCTCACAGATTCAGACACTCAGGTGCTTAAAATCTATTAAGTCCAAATCTTACGGGGTAGATGGGATTTCTATAGAAATGCTTAATAAACTCACACCTTATATCCTGCCGTCAATTACTGACATCATAAACACATCACTAATGCAAGGCAAATTTCCTTCACAGTGGAAAAAAGCTATGGTCATTCCTCTTCCGAAAAAATCAGCTCCTGAAAATTTAAACGATCACAGGCCTATAAGTATTTTACCAACCCTATCTAAAGTCTTAGAACGACTGGTCCACGAGCAACTGACTGACTTCCTCCAACGACGCAATCTTTTAGATCCTTTGCAATCTGGATTTAGAAAACACCACAGCACATCCACTGCCCTTTTAAAAATAACTGACGATATACGCGCAGCAATGGACACAAAACAAATTACAGTTCTAACATTAGTCGACTTTTCTAAGGCATTCGATTCAATCGAGAAGGATATCCTCATGGACAAACTCCAAGGCATGGGTTCCTCACGTACTACGTTAGATTGGCTCTCATCTTACCTAAATGACCGTCACCAAAAAGTAACTCTAAATAATTCCTCCTCCTCTTGGCTCCCCGTCACCAGAGGCGTCCCACAAGGATCGATTCTCGGCCCTCTTTTGTTCTCCATCTACATTAATGACATCTCCACGGCAATTACATCGTGCTCCTATCACCTCTACGCCGACGACCTTCAGATCTATATACATTCAAAACCCTCAGAACTTCCAGACGCCATCAGTAAACTGAATGCGGACCTTAAATCACTAACCGATTGGAGCAGTTATCATGTCCATCTAAATCACAAGCCATTTTGATAGGTTACCCAAAGCTCCTTACCCACATCAACTTCGATATCGACTGTCTGCAAGTTGATAATGCACCCATCCAATTCTTTAAAACCGTAAAAAAATCTTGGTCTTATTATAAATGACACGCTCACGTGGACAGACCATATCACGAGTGTTTGTAAAAAGTAAACTGCTTCCTCTATTTATTGAAGAGACTAAAAAACTTCCTACCCCAGAATTTAAAGCAAAAACTCGTATCCTCTCTTCTTCTGCCTCATATAGATTACTGCGACGTGGTCTACAGTGATCTATCAGTAGAGCTGTCCAATAAAATTCAAAAAACTTTAAATTCCTGCGTAAGATTTATTTTTAACCTTAAAAAATCAGATCATATATCTGACTATTACAAAAAGATGTCATGGCTTAATCTCGATTCCCGCAGGAAACTCCATATCCTTAATACACTATTTCGGCTACTGTCTTCAAACTCTCCCTCTTATCTTTCGTCGAACTATTCCTTTCTCTCTTCCCTACACGAAAAAAAGGCCCGTAACTCAAGAACGCTAAATATTTCAACTCATAGAACAAAGATTTTCAGTAATTCATTTCATGTAGCGTCCTGCAGACTTTGGAATGAGTTACCCGTAAAGACAACAAAGCTAAAGTCACTGGAAGGCTTCCGCAACTCCTGCTTTCTTCATTTGATGAACAAGTGCTAAACTGAATGATGTAATCCTACACACACTTCACTTTCTGCCAGATTTATCAACTCCAACATGGAAACATTGTATTGTACGCAGCCTCTGGTATTTTACATACTCCGACGCTCAAGTATATCTAGTGTGGTTTTAAAAATATTTTTAATTGTATTTTTTTTTATTTTAGTTTTTTAAATTTCTGTTAAATTTTCTCCTAACTTTCTTTTTCATCATTTATTTGTAATGCAAGCATTTATATTCGAAAGTAAAAAATGAAAATTCTCCATATTTATAATTATTCAAAATTGTCTCTGTTGTACTTATCTACATTTGTATAAGAGAATGTATATGTATATTGCTCTCGTGGTAACCATTTTTTGTGAATTAAGATTGTAAATTTTAAAAAAAATTGTTAATATGTAAATCCTGATGTAACCTACTTAGCCTCAACCTCGCCAATAAAGACATTTTTCTTTCTTTCCCTCTCTTCTCTCTCCCTCCCTCCCTCCCTTCTCTCTCCCTCCATCCCTTCTCTCTCCCTCCCTCTCTTTTCTCTCCCTCCCTTCTCTCTCCTCCCTCCCTTCTCTCTCCTCCCTCCCTCCCTTCTCTCTCCCTCCATCCCTTCTCTCTCCCTCCATCCCTTCTCTCTCCCTCCCTCTCTTCTCTCTCCCTCCCTTCTCTCTCCTCCCTCCCTTCTCTCTCCCTCCATCCCTTCTCTCTCCCTCCATCCCTTCTCTCTCCCTCCCTCCCTTCTCTCTCCCTCCCTCTCTCCCCCTTCCTCTTCCCTGCCGCTACACTCCCAACCTACATATCCATCCCTCTCACTTTTTCTTCCTCTCCACCTAATAACCACCCATCTATCTACATCTCACTCACGATCCTCAAGGATTGGAAAGTATGCGCGCTGCGCTCAAGGAGCGAGGCTAACTCGTTCCCATAGAATCATATCTCGTTTGGAAAGCCTCGAAATAATGCGGGGGATAATTTATTTATGACGCGTACGCCACCGTCCCGCACGCGTCCGACACAGGGCCCACTCCGCACCCACTTCTCGCTTCCCCAACTCCTCGCAGCTGTCCCTTCGCCCCCACTCCTCCTCTTTCGCCTTTCAAAGGCCCTTCCTCCCGACGGTGGCGCCTCTGGATAATCCCGAGAGCAAATCCTTCCTCCCTTCCCCTCTCCCCCTTCGCCTAGGGGCCCTTCCCTCCGCCCATTCACCTTCCGCCCCCCAACCCGTCTCTTCTCCCCCCCCCCCCACTATAAGCGATGGTGAACCCCGCGGTTGCACTGATCTTCGCGTGTTTCATTTTCTTCCGTCTGCGTGCGATCTCCCCTCCCACTCCCCCTTCCCTAATCCCTTCTCTCCCTTCCCTCCCGCTCCCCTCCTCTACTCTGTTGAACCGCTGCTCCACGTGATTTATTCCCTCAGCAAAGTCCTTCGCCTTTCCTCCGTGCAATTTCAAGCGGCCGCGTGCGTTTGTATCGGGCAAGGTTCTGCCTCTTTCAATTCTTCAACGTTGTCTCTCGATCCATCGCACCCTTTATCCTAATTAACGTCGAATTTCTCTCGAACCTCTCTTAAGTACCCGTTAGTTTACCTTTGGAATAGTGCAGATCGAATGCCTCATCCAATGGGAAGAAATTCATTTTCATCGACGATCCAAGGCGCTCACTGAACACTTTCATATCCCACTTAGTTATTTTGAATGGCGATTTTTTCATAAAAATGTATTCCTGCATCAAGAGATCGATACTATTTCATTAAAAAACGTCTCGTAAATGATGAAAGTAAGAATCTTGGCTTCCAAAAGCATTTTCAGTAATATATCAGTAGGTTCTAAAATTTACACAATACGAATCCCTTGCATAATATTTTGCCGCAAACTCAATTTTTCCTGGTATCACATATCATGAGATTAGAAGTCATTTTATTCAAACTTAATTATGGAGTTAAAAGGATCCAAGTCCTGGGAGTACTTGAAGTAACGCATTTCACTAAAATTGGGAAAACCTCATGTGGACAACTAAATCATCATTATTATTTAATGCATTTTAACTGAAAAATACAGCATTTATTAACGTTTAGTAATTAGGATAATTTCCGCCCCCTTTCAATCGCGTGTATGAATTTCACTCCAGTTGTAATGCCATGCACTATAGCAATTATGTGTATTCATTTTTACATTTTCGTCGTCTAAGTAATGTAGCAGTAGTAATTGATTTTTAAGTGCGTCGATTGCGATAGTCATTTTGCACTATCATCAACTGGACATACACGCAAGGGAGAAGGGAAACCCGGTGCCGGCATCAGCCTACTCTTTCCGAAGAGCACCAAGGGGGCCAACGGCTTAACGTCCCTTCCGAAGGAAGGAATTTCAACGGGCACCCCCCTAGTTTCCAATTAAACTCTTAATCATAAAGCGTCGTGTTGATTTGTAGTTCTTGAGTTAGAGCGCTCACAAAATTCCTACCCCACACAGTAAAATACACGGACAGACACACACACAGACGAGAAAATGGTAAAAGCGCATTCTGGGCACCTAAAAACGTGTATTTCCGTTGAAATCTCGAATTGGATTTTTTCGTGAAAACAATACTCAATGTATACTGCGTATGGTGAAAGTAATAGCACTTAGGGATGAAAAATTGAAAAATAAAGATTTTTATTAAGTACTTATTTTTACAACTTTTGGAACTTGAGTGCTTATTTTCAAAATATTTTTCGACGCAGGACGAGCTCGACAATTTCCTAAGTGAATTGAAAAGGATTATTATGTTTAAGTACTTTGGGCCATGGTAGAATAACCACTACATCCGTGCTTATAGAAAAAGTTGAGAATTTTCTCTTTACCTATAATCTACGCATTCCATTATGTATGCTCTAGACCAGCGATTCTCAACCTTTTTAGCAGCACGACCCACCTAGGCTTATAGAGTTTACCGGCCTATCATCTATATATTAATTTCTTCGAGCAGTAGATAGGTGTCCACAGAGGGCGCGCACTGTGCTATCATGAGTTCTTTAACTATTTTATCGCGAACTGATAAAAAAATGGAAAAAATATCAAAGGAAAGAGCTGCTAAAACAGACCATAAATGGCGGTTTTTCCGAAAGAAATTGTCTATACAGAATGTTAAAATATACGTATACTAGTATCGTTAGTCTGAAATCATATTAAAAAATCATAGATAAAGCCTGTATCCATCTAAAAAGAATCAATAAAAAAGACAAAATTTTCGTTGCGGCGGATTCAAAAAAATACAATACGACCATAGCCAAACAGTGCAAAGCCAAAAAGTCAATTTTCAATTCTGCACTAGTATTCATATTTCATAACCATCTGCACTGAGCATCAACAACACTTATCACTCTCGAAAGACTCAAATACGAGTTCGTCTCCGCATTTTCAGAGGACGCCGCTAGCTTCCGCAGTTTGCGGTTCAGATTATCCGCACCGACGAATCCTCTAATATCGGTTCCCTTCCGTATTATACGCGGAAGGTGACTTTGAAGCACTCGCGCTCCATGCCTCACGTGGCAATCTCACAAAGAAAGGAGGAACCCAAACGCAGCTCAAGTTCAAAACGAACGTATGATACGCACGGTCATATTCTCTTTCACACCGATCTGTAGAGCGTTCCTCGTGACCCGAATCCTGTGCTGCTGGTACTCTGGATTTTGATGAAATCACTTCAATTAAAGTGGACACCTCCTGAAAGCACGGCTTTCAGCACTATAAAACCTTCTCATCCTTCTGAACGGTTTTCATCGAAAAATGCAATATCCCCGTAGTTTTCGCGAAGCGAATATCGACGACAAAAAGCGAGAATAAACAACAAGTCCAAACCAGGGCTAATGCAGGCTGGTTTCCCAAAGTTGACGTCCCGAATTGATTATTTTTATTGACAGGAAATGTTTCAGTATATGTTAATCATTCCAAGGAATTCCCATACCAAAAATACTACTTGTAATTCATAGTTTATCAATGATAGAGAATAATTGGAAAACAAATTAATACAGCATTATCAGGTTTAAAATACTAAAAACAATGTCAAAATCTCTTTCTCTCATTATATTTTGCATGTATTTTTTAAATAAACGAATTTAATAAATGTTACTGTTTATAAGCTAATATGTCTGGATCAACTGCCCATTACTGAAGACTAGTCGAGCGGAAAAGAAAATGACGCATTTGTTCAGTCGTCTTCAAGACTAGTTCGGTAATAATCGTCTCCTTGGTAACAATTCGATAAAATGCGATTTAAAACGTAAAAACTGTTTTAGTATAAATTCAAGAAAATACGATTAATTATCAAAATTCTGTGATAAGAATTATAATCTACATTCTTTTCCCTTTAGAACAGTACAAACTTTGCTCAGACATCACAATTATAAGATATTTTAAAGTATTAAAGAAAACATCTCTGCACGATGGACTTGCGACTTCCTATGTAAAACAATTAGGGCAAAAACGTTCCCGGATTCGAACCCGGGACTTCAACCTTCGCTAAATAAAATATAGCCCAGAGGTGGGCCCTGGCAGCACGAGCCTCAATTTACGTTTCATGAAAATCGGTCCATTGACGCTAAATTTGTTAGTGGGGGAAACACATGCACACACACACAGACACGACCATTTCATAAGACCATTTTTCCATTGAAAAGCAGTCTATAAAAGAAAACGGAAGCATTCGGCGAAAATGATTTCGACCGGGATAGAAAGCGAGGCGCGGAGGCGCAACACTGCGGCCTATCGCTCGCCACGCTGTGGGAAGAATTATTTATTGCATGCGAAGAAACAAAGAACGATTCGCTCGCCTCGCATACTACAACTGACCATATTCCGAAATCCGTACGATAGCCCCTCCGACCAGCTAAATGGTCCACTCCGTACGCGCCACGCAAAATAAAAGGTGAGAAGATTTCTGCGATCGATGTTGCGGCGACAGATCCCGCTGCGCTTCGTTCGCCTCCTTCCGCGCCCGCCCAAGAGCGGCAGAGCAATCGAAACGAATCTGAATTTCCGCTCCGCAATAAATGTTGTACCGGTAAATCGATCGCTTTCGTTGCGTTAGCGAATATATGCGAGTGGGTGGCCAACTGAAGATAATAACTTCTCGGCCACGAAGTCATCACACGCTCTTTACCAGGAGCAGACAACAAGTACCCCGATTTTGCTGTAAGGAGACTCAATAACGCTCAGTATACGGCTGTCCATGCAGGACAGGTGTGCAGAGTAACACGGTTGCCCACCTACGGACCGCTCGATAACAAATAACAAACAGTAGTTCTGGAAAGAACTAATCCGCCTACTTTCCTTTCAATACAAAGTTGTCGTAAGAACTACACGAGAAGAAACGTGTTTTTTTTAAATAAGGACAAACCAACCAAGAGATATGTTAAGAAAACCGATGAAAAACAAAAGGGAACAAACCAATTCAAGACCAACAAAAACCAAAAACAAAATTTTCTCACCAAAGATGCTGTAAGAATTACGAAAGAAGAAGCGCCGTTCTGTTTACAGAGTCGGTATGGTTACTGACAGCAATATATAGTAATCATATTTTTCGCCGCGATCCCGATAGGGTCGATTGTTACCTCGATAGCTATGAATCGAAACACGGAGGGAATGTGCACTCGGCTATGCTCAAGCCGAGTCCGGAAATAATCATCACCATAGCAACAAATCGAAAAAATGTCTTTCAAAACTCCGAAACGAAATGTTTTGAGAGAAATTCAAACAAATTCTATCGAAAATCAAGATTGCGAAATAAGAATCTCAACTTTTTCCCCTTAGAACTGTACAAATCGCACTCCGATATAATAATTCTAAAATAGTTTAAAATGCAAAAGAAAAACTCTCTACACGACGGATTTTATATTAACCACGTAAATGAAATGGGGAAAGATCTCACCTGGAATCGAACCCGTGACCTGTAAATTCGGAATATAAATGATGGCTCGAAGGTAGTCTCCGGAAATTCATGAAGATGATGTCAGTGCGGGACACACACACGGATAGCGAGGCGATCTCATAAGACTACTTTCCATTTTTTGAAAAGTAGGCTAAAAAGCCGATGTTTCCAGCACGTGAATTTCTTCATAGAGAGTAATTAGTACGATTGCAATAGTGCTTACAAGTTACTCTCGGCTACAGCGTCCAGAACAATAACTACCTGCAATTATGTTCGTGAATAATTTTCAAACACTTGGAATAATATTGCAACAAAACACACTTGAGATCTTTTCACACTTTAAATTGTTATTTGTTACTATAGATAAAAAATCTCGATGCGCGATTAAAATTACGGCTGTCAATATTTACAGGAAAATTTGTTTACAAAATATGACGCTAGATGGTACAGGGACAATTTTGATAGCAATTAAAATTACCCTTATTTGAGAAGAAAAGAACAACTACGTAACTTCCACACAAATGTGTTTGCACTCCAGATGCTGATTTCCTTCAAATTCTCCTTCTCGCTTCCTCTGACCATGGAGAATGTTAAGAATTTATCAGTGGGTTGTGAACTGACCATAACAAATAGCCCCCTCCACGAAGCACATCTTTGCCCATCAATTCCTTTAGTAAGTTCAAGAATAGACCGGGAGACAGTTTCTTGGTGATATTGATTTAATTGTACAGTAGGGGTGATCGAAAAACAATTTTTTTCAAATTTCGACCGAGCCTCGAGAGAAAAAGTCGCCTTTTGAATAGTCTAACCAGAGGGGAAAAAAATGTTTTTGATCGGTCAACATCTTCCGATTCCGCCAGGCACCCCTTGTTTTCAACCGTTAAGGTACGCACGAAACGACAGGAGGTATGCAGCTCTTCGCTTGTTTCGGCCTTCTCTCGCCGATTCAGGCTAACGCGCAAGTCCAAATACCTAATCTGACGTAATTCACCCAATTCCAGCTATTCGCGAATCTTCGGGTTGCCCCGTCCCTTGTTGGCAGGGGAATAGCTTGGGGGAATACTCCAACTCAGAAAATGAGTGCAAGCACTGTCGCCATAGTGAGTTAAGCTTCCGTTCGCTGTGGCCGTGTCGACTGTTTCATCGGTGTATACTGTGTATAGTTTATATACTGGTCAATAATCAGTAAAAAAATCACCAAACATTACCAAAGGCCTGTGCTTTAGTGATTCATCGCATCACCATGACGAAGAGTTCAAGTAAGAAACAGAAAACGCACAGTGACAGTCAGTGTGACGTGTTCGGTCAGGGGCAAGAGATGAGCTCTCGAGTTTTGCCCACGCACATGGACGTAATGAAGCATTATATTTTCGTCAGACGACAGATGACCTTTGAAAGAAAAGGCTGTTATCATTCAGTTTCGGAAATAGCTGTTCCAGTGGCAAAGAAGGTGGAGGAGATAGGGAATTCTGCCTTGCTTTCAATCATATCCCATAAACGTATAGTAAAATTTATTCGCGATCACAATGAAAAATATAAAAATGTAAAGAAATGCCACAGCAGCACATACGATGATGTTGGGAAGAATTTCTGAAACAAGACGCCGAATACTTTGTTTGATGTGCCATCCTGTAAATGTAAATGTTTCACTTCATGCACTTGCCCTAAAGACCGTAAGGTGCCTTTAAGACAGAGTCTTTCCTCCTCGACGAGAGGTCTCTCAGAATGATGATTATCGAGAAAATTGATCATGCTACCACTAAAATGCTACAAAGAAAAGAACAGAGGAAAGGGAAGGCTCAAAATATTGGTAAAAGAAAGAAGAGTCCAGTACAGATTTTGCAAGACGAAGAACGCTCTTCTGTTATCGATTCAGAGACCAAATCTGAGAGTGACTGCGAGGAAAGTCCTACAATCAGACGACTGAAAGTAAACATTGCACAACCTGAAAGAAAGAAACCTAAGTTTAAAACGTTGGCTACCGCCTATGTCAGGCATGGTGCATCTGATACGACTGGAGCGCTTATAAGCGCCACAATGGAAGATATGGGAATCGTAACAGAAGAAAACTTATCGAACGTTGTGGACAGAAGCAAAATTCAGCGAGTGAGATGGAAGACCAGGAATACCGTACATAAAATGATACAGCGCAATGGGTTTTTTGGTCATCCCAAAAACGTTCTACTTGCAATGATTTAGGATGACCGCCAGTGTGTAAGACGTGGAGTGGACTACATACTGCAGGTAAGGCTCGTTCTTTCCGAGGACAATAAGAGATCACAATAGGAAATTTCGAATTGCGTTAGACAATCTTTAGGTAGGATTTGGTGCATTGCACCCCCTGCCACCCACCAACTTGGTGAATTGCAGGGTAACTTGTAGATGTAGATGTTGTAGATGTAAGACGAGAAAAGAACGGCCCCAATAGTCGTGACTTTAAAATACCCGATTTAAACTTCAAAGTTAAAGACTACACGAAAATAGTGAACTTGGAAGCCTGCCGCTCTGTATCGGAGCCACCGGTCACCCAACAAATGACAGACAAAGAGTTCAGGGAACTGGTAAACAGCAAGGAGTGTCTCTCCGGAATTGCAAAATTCCTTTGCCATACTCAGGCCATGGAGAGACATGTAAAATTACTAACTGAGCATCAGCGAGTTCGCGGCCCAAAAAACCGGGGACGATTCATTCTAGGTCGGCTTGAACCTCGCCACATAATGCCGAGAATTGTTACTAAGAAACAGTATTACGCAACTCCGCGTATCCACATGGTTGGTTGGGTTGGGCACAGGTGAAACAACAACCTCCCCGTGGTGAATTATAGGTCGTTTGGGCCCCAGAAGGCCGACACAAGCGAAGAGCTGCATCCCTCGGGTTGTTTCATGCGTATCTAAAGGTTGAAAACATGGGGTGCCTGGCGGAATCGAAAGATGTTGACCGATCAAAAACATTTTTCCCATCTTGTTAGGCTATTCAAATGCAACTTTTCCGCACTAGGCTCGGACAAGATTCGAAAAAAATTGTTTCTCGCTCACCCCTATTGTACAAAAAGCTGACTGCGTTCTGGTTTTAGAGGAAATCATGTATTTTAACAATTGTTATAATTTCATCAATAATAATCAAATTTCGACATTAAACGAAGCTCCATACTGTACAACCATAGGGAGAAATCCAGACTTCTAGTTATGAATCCACTCCTCCGAGATTGTATGGTGTACCAAAACTCCTCAAGATAGACCAACCGATAAAGCCGGTTGTATCCAACATCGTCGCCACAGCTCATACACTCTATTTCAAACTGAATAAAATATGTCGTAACTTCCGGAAATTTACTTCCAAGCATGGCGTCAGAAATTTCGATGAGTTAATAAGTTTACTTAGCCAAAGAATCTCTCCCGACCACGCAAAGTTGATCTCGTTTGATGTTATCAGTGTCTTTATCACGGTTTCACTCACGTTAAGCTTTGCAATTCGCCGAAGACATCCTCGCCAAGTCCTAGGTTAGGTATCCCGTGAATTGATTTATCTAGTGTGCGTAGGTCAAAATTATTTCAAATTTAACAACAAATTCTTTAGGCAGACTGGTCGACTGGCCGTGGGTTCTCCAATATTTCCTCTGATAGCCGATATTTTGCAATTCGGTAAATGCTCTTTTTATCGCTGACTACTAATTACTTAAATATTCCTTATTTTGGTGTTTGTGGACGAAGGGTTTTTGTATTTGGGCTGGTTCAGACGAAGAATTACATGATTTCCTAGATCTACTCAACTACTTACGCAAATCTTTTTCGCCATATAAATAGAAAACAATGAATCACTTGCCTTCCTTGATTTAACTAAATCCCTCCAAAAAATAAGCCGATTTTTTCGATATATCGGAAACATTCCAACACACACTAGGCTATCCCAAACAATTCCTTCTATCATTACTCTCACAAACACACCTCCTTCCACTCCATGATGCACCGTATAGTAAACATTCCACTCTCCTCTTCCAATTTCACAAAAGAACTAAACACCAACAAGTAAATAGCGGTCAACATTGGTTACAACTCGAAATCAATCGATCACCAGCACTCCGTTGAAATTAAACGAATTGCAGCTCAGAAAATCATGGCGATTAATAATAATCTTTTACATTGGCGAAAAATCTCGTTCCTCGGAAAATTGACGTATATACTGGTAAAATCTTTTCCGAGATACGATCTCAGACCTGCATTATACATCCACATTAACTTGGCGAAAATATTTTTAGAGTGAAATGTCCTATAGATAAACTATCGAGGAAAAGGCCAAATCGTCGTAGGATGACTAAAAAGAAATCTAAACCGAAAGGAGAAGCCAAACCTTTTACAGCTAGTTCTGAGTGGTTTGAAATATTTAAGGTCCGGCACGGTTTCCGTAATCTAAAAACAAAAGGGGAAGCTGCTTCAGCAGATAGCGTTGCCGCGGAAAAATTTCCTGAACTTTTAAAGGCCGTGATTGATGAAGGTTATATTGCAAAGCAGGTTTTCAACCTGGATGAAACAAGTCTTTACTGGAAGCAGATACCGAGTAGAACTTTAATCTCCATAGAAGAAAAATCGGCAGCCGTCCACAAAGCTGCTAAGGACCGATTTACACTGCTGTTAGGTGGCGACGTGTCAGGAGACTACAAAGTCAAACTCTAAATGATCTATCATTCTGAAAACCGAAGAGCACTAAAAGGTTACTCAAAACATCATTTTCCTCTAGTGTGGTGTAGTAATAAAAGGGAAGGATAACTGCAGCCATTTTCACGGGTTATTTCAAGAGCCATTTTCAGCAGGAATTGAGGGCATATTGCGAGAGAGAAAACATTCTTTTCAAAAATTTCCTTCTCCTAGATAACGCTCCTGGGCACCCGCCAAACCTTGCGATCTCAGCGAAGAAATAAAGGTGTTATTTTTGCCACGTCTCTCACCCAGCCAATGTATCAAGACGTAATTGGCACTTTAAAACCAATTACATTCGCCGAACCATCTCCAGGCTTATAAGAGATACAGATGTAGAAGATAAGCTCACTATTAAGGAGTTCTAGCTAACCTTCAATATTAAAATGGCACAAATATAGTTGGCGAAACCTGGGATGAGGCCACTCAAAAGATTATGAATGGAGCTTCGAGGAAAATCTGACATGTGATGGTCAACAATTTCAGGGCTTACACAGTGGGAGATGACGTTGTCAATGCAAGGCACGAAATCGTGGAGATAGAAATGTCGGCTCTAACGAGGTAGATGAGGATATTGTGAGAGAACTACTTGACTTGCAAACAGAGGAAATATCTAATGAAGTTCTCCTACAGCTGATAAAGGAACGTGCTAAGGAGGAAGAAGAGTAGACTGCTGAAGTCCAGCCTGTTAGAATTCTCTCTGCCAAAATCTTAGCAGTCCTTCCAGCACCTTGAAGCTGTTACGGACCTTTTTGACGAGCATGATCCCCACTGTGACAGAAGTTCCAAAGTATTAAGGGAGTTTCAGAACGCCGTGGCTTGCTGTAAATAGTTCTACACAGAGAAAATTAAGCATGCTAATCAACTGCCCTTAGACAAATTTTTTAAAAGACAAAACAGTCAATAAATATTCTCTTGTTTTATTTCGATGCAAATGTTTTCTTATTAAACGTATTGTGTTATAACGAAAATAAATATGCATTCATTTATTCATACCTCTATTTAATGTTTTTGATACTTAGCAAATCAAAACACTCGGAATAAGATAATTTCGTACATTGCGTAAGAAACCTACATTTATAATACGAGTTGTCGGTACTTACATACTGCAAGCGCTAAAATATCACCACATACCAAGATCTAAACTCGTAAATAAACCAACGTGATTTCCAGGGCAACAGCACTTCACGTAGAACCTATATATTTATATTAGATAATAAATTCTATGAGTAATAGCAGAATATTTATAATTTTCCGTGAAATTGTGGAAACTATCTGTAATTTCTTTGGCAATCGGCTCGTGTCCAAGTTTTTGTATTTCAAGTTTCGTCACTGCACGAGCAATAAGAATAATCATCATTAAGGCAATACAATATGCATTAAATTTATGAAAAAATCAGGATATTTTCTGTTAAGACTAAGGAATCATCATCGATGCCTTTAGCACCTATTTGGATAAAAAATATCGTGAAATGAGTATGACGCTATTATATTGAAAAGAGTTAAAATTTCTCGAATAAACACGAAAAATGCTTTTCACGTTTTACCGTCACTGTTATCAGGGTTGCTTCTCCGATTGTGATCTCTTATAGTTCTAGAGAAAAACAAACCTATTCGCTCCTTCCTACAGTCGATATCCCAAATTTACGTGTTTGTGCTTTCAGTAGTACGTGAGAATTACAGTTATCTATGATACCCTCAATCACAGTTCGTGATGCATTTAGTGTTTTGGATACAGTAAAATCTTACATATTATCGGAAGAAAATAATGTTTTCATAATACGCATGATATTAAAATTTAGAGTAAGCTAACTTATATGCTTATGGGAATAAACTTTATGTTAATTAAATTAAAGAAAAATGAAAAATGTACTGAACTTGAATTTTCTATAACTCGAATAATTGTTGCTTTCCCTTCAGATTCGAGATATAGAAGTTCCACTGTATATATACAAATATATAAAAAATATATTTCCATAGCTTGAGTTTTCTAATACTCGAATAATTTTTACTTTTCCTTGAGATTCGAGTTATGAAAGTTCCGCTGTAATTCGTTAGAACGGCATTAATTTCCATTCAAAGCATTAAATCACTGCAATCGTAACGTATAATATCGGATCCCTTTAATAGCATTGAGGTCGTTGCCATAGTATTTAAAGATTTCCATTGTTGAAAAGAGGAAAAATACACACTTTTCTCCGATTAAAAGCAAATATTTACGCAAATTCGGTATGTATTGTAATTCTGCCTTCAAAAATTAAAAACTCCGTTTTTTCAGCTAGATAACTGTTTTCTTCCCAAATTCGTATTCCAATTATAAGTAATTTAAAAAAGTATTTTTAGAAATCCTTGCACTGAATCCCATGCTTTTCTGATGGGGTATTGAAATGAAAGATTGGGGTTATAAAAACCCCTTAAATATATACTTTTTGGAATTTTCGATTTTTCTGGTTGGTTGTGACTAAAAACCTATAGTTGTGCCGAATTTCAAGTTTGTAGCTCATCTGGAAGTAGAAGTATCCTCCTACATGTTAATAATGATGACATATCATAAGTAAGAAGCGTCAATATACGTAGTATAGGTTATTGCTAGGTATCGGGGGAAAAATTGAATTACGCGACCGATGCTCGGAACGTAACTATCGCCTAAGTCGGGGGTTAGGTGCAGTTGTTCTGTTCTTCTGAAATATGATTATCACTTACCACAAAATCGAGCCGAATTCCTTGGATTATAAAATTTCAGCGTAGGCATCGCTATCAAGAAATCAAAAATGTTATCATATCAATGGAAACAAGGCTGTCACCTATCAACATTCAATGCACTGAAAAAATTCTATGAAAAATGTTTTACATAAAACTGGTAGAAAATTATATTGCCCGCAACTTTGATAACGACAAATATTAACAAAGTCCACTTGGGATGGCTCCACTTTGCGGAAAGATTCCATTTAAATGTAAACGACACATATTTTCATAAATTAAGTCCTAACGGAGATGTTTGGCAAAAACGGAAAAAATTCTAGAGCAAACCTCCACTTCCGGTGGAATAATTTTAGCTAAAATGTAATCATATCTTTGTTTTATAGTTAAACTCTTAATTATAAAGTTTTATGTTGTAGCTTTTATTTGTAGCCTTTGAGTTGTAGCGCACACAACATTCCTATCGCGCACACAGACATCATCGAGAAACAGTGTTCAGAGGACCTTAAAACGAGTATTTCCGTTGAAATATGGAATTCGATTTTTTTCGCGAAAACTACTTGATGGAGAAAGTAAAAACGCTTTCGGAGGGAGAAAGATGGGGAAGCGCAACGCCATATTAACCAAAGATAATAATGATATTTCTTTCCCAATCTAAAATCAAACCGTTGAAAACAACATGCGACGCCTTCGTCGTATTCGCAGTTTCGCTTCAGGAAGATAAGTGAATTTGCGCTGAGTTGGCCATGTTTATTTCGCCGCGTATTTCATTCGACTGCCTCGTGGACGTAGGTCG
The DNA here is from genome assembly GCA_028673005.1 of Tanypteryx hageni. NCBI lineage: Eukaryota > Metazoa > Arthropoda > Insecta > Odonata > Petaluridae > Tanypteryx > Tanypteryx hageni. Next base: position 140,259,300 of record CM054116.1, on the reverse strand, counting down.
CCCGGCACCCCGTTTGTCCGTCCTTCGGAAGGGACGTTAAGCCGTTGGTCCCCTTGGTGCTCTTCGTTAAGAAGAGCCGGCACCGGGTTTCCCTCCTCCCTTGTGAGTGTGTTCGGTGTGGAAGGAGCCATGGCTATAATAATCTAAGAGATTGAATAGCCAAAAATACACACACGCCTTATGGCCGACTTCATAATTAATCGAAGCGAAGTTCTAATGGTGATCTATAATTCACTTATGAATCTCGAACTAATTTAAACTGCCTAAATTGTATCAAAAACTAGGTGATAGGAAAGCTAAAAAAAAAAACTAAATAGGAAGGTTTCGGTGAAATGAGATAAAAAAAGGATCCATTCGGACGGTGTCGCGATAATTTACTACAAGCGAAATAGTGATTTTCGAAATAAAGTGAAGAATGTATCTCAAATATTCCAGAAACAAAAACAATACAAATCAATCTTCTATAGAAAAAGCTACGTGAATAACAGAAATACGAGCCTTTTAAAAATTAAGACCATGTCTTGATAGTGTCAAATCCATCGAAATGAGATGTTCGAGTTGAATTCCAACTTCATAGGAGATACAACTTTCAAATAGCGCTGGTATTTGGACTGCAAGCCTAAACTTTTCGCGCTGACGACACTTATCATTGCTTTTATATGGTATTTTACTGCGGCACTTTCCTACATCATTCATTCCTACCTCTTGATACAAATCCTGTACTCCAGCATCTGAGAATTTTTTATTTAAAGTATATATCCTTATCGCTTAAAATAGCATTTCATATTAATTCCAATTGCAATTCTTAATGTAGTTATTTCACTTTGGATGGAGAAATGCTTAAGGGAGGGTTAAACAAAGAGCGTCCAGTGCCATCCAGTCAGACTGAAGCATACGGCATTGACAGTGTTGAATTCGCTAACGCCAGCTGCGCTCCGTCCTTTCCATCCACTCCGCTCCAGTCAAATCCGCGACGGTGACGATCAAGTTAACGGTAGATGAAGACAAACCTACTTGTTTCGTTGACTTATTTTTTAAAAAAATCCACGAGCGAAGCCGTGAAATTTGCAGAATTACATTTCAACAGAAATAACTGAAAACAAACATTCTGAAGATCCACCATAAGTGTATGTAAACGTACGCAATTCAAAGTTCCCTTCGCCTTCTCTTCGATTTTCATTCTATATCGAAGGAGTTTAAACATTAACGAAATAATTGAACAAAGGATAACTCAACACTCTAGAACAGAAGAGGCCAACCTTTTTACATGGCGGGCCGCATTGCCAAGGGATTCTGTGGTCTCATATTAGCGAAATCAAGTCTAAATAAATTAGTAGTGTTATAGCTCCACCAGAAAAGGCTTTGAGACGATAATTATACTGAAAAAATATGAAATTGCGTTCATCAAATTTTACCGATCACCTTTTCATCATAGCTTCGCGGGCCGCATAGTGCTCTCGGGGGCCGCATTTGGCCCGTGGACAGCCGATTGGGGACCTCTGCTTTAGAACAATTAGAGACAACTAGCCATAGACATCGTATCAAACGCCACTTATTTATGACTTGCTACCCTCCGCTTCTTAATATGGTGTTACCAATAAATCAAACAAACTCAACCACTTCCCTCTGACTTCTCCCACCTAACTCGCTCCTTGGGGTCTGCTGGGGTTTCATTATGATTCCGAGGGGTTTTCTACACCTCTTTGATTTAGCTAGTTCATTCAGTTGGGTAGTGGTACTAAAAAAATTGTAGTGAATCTTTCTTGTATGTTAAAATTTCTTGAAATTAATCTAGTGTGTTAACATATTCTTTGCATTTTAAACTCATTTTCGACTGAAATTTTATAAACTTTTTATGCAACGATCTGTCAATTATTTCAATAATTCCCAAAATAATTGCATAAATCATACATGAATGGAGATAAGAAACTGTTCTACGACAATTCGTTGAATGGCAAATTCGTCGCGTGGAAAATTCATCGCACATTCAGGAATCGTTGAGGAAATAGAAAATATTTTCTGTTATTTTCAGGAGTCGTCAAGAGAATTGGATTATTCTTTGTGTATTAAAATTGCGAGTCGTGATGGTCGGTGTATGACAAAGGGTGAATATTATTTTCTCATATACGTAGTGTATTGAGAAAGTATTTGGGTGCCCCTGAGTCCAAAAAAGTGGTTTTCGCCATGCCATCTGCCTGTCAGTCTGTCTGTCGGTATGTTCGCTGTTATAGAGCCCAAACGCGTGCATAAAATCGAATGATATCTCGTATTTGTGCAATATATCATCTTTTGCAGACCCTTTTTTCATAAAAATGATATTGCACAAAAATAAAGGTTAATTTTTTCTTGGCGATTTTTAGAAAAAATTTATTTACTCAAAAATGGCTCAAGAGAATTTGATTAAAAAATCAAGTTGTGGAGTCTGATATCACAAATAATACTACGAAAGCCATATATCCCTTAAAGTCACTATATGGCAGGGGTATGTAACTCTTATGGGAGAATAGATTCCCAGCTTTTACACGTAGTTCACTATGCTAAGGGGTCCGCGATAGGCGCTGCAGTCGCAGTCAGCTCTCTCTCTCTCTCTCTCTCTTCTCCCTCTATTTCTCTCTCTCTCTACCACATCAACACAGCGTCACACGTTCCTAGTGTATCATAGCGGAACAGCGGCCATTTTGCTTGATAAAAGTTCGCCGTTGCTTATTCAGCGGTTGACGGTTACTCTGATTTTGTCAAGTAGATATATAGTAGATATGCATTCATCACTGTTTAAGAAAACGTGACGGAATGAATTTGTTCTGATCTCCAATCAACAGGTGTCTTAAAAATAGCATATATTTTTGAAAAAAATTCTAACGAACTAGTTCTACGAAGTGCTATGTGAATGCGTTTTGTGAGAATGCTTTTAAATTTTCTTAACAGATACCTGCAATGGATAGATCTCCTACAAAGGAAGGAAAGAAATTTCTCTCGTTTTTTGTGTGCGAGAAGCATTTTGAGAGGAAATGTTTCTCATTTTAGGTATTAAGCCTCGCTTACTTCACCTAGCTGTGCCATCCATTGCCCTGCCCGTGAATATGGTACGTGTCAGTTCACAAAATAAGCCGTAATTTTAAATTGAGTAACTGAAATTTCTGTTTAAAACTTCTCGCGGTTATCAGTTGATTATAGTGAGTTTGGAAGTTAAACTGCAACATAGACGCCAGGGGATAGAATTATGCTTGTAATAGAATGAAATAAGTGTACCATAGCAATGTCTCATTGTTTTAATTTGAAATATTTTGAATTTACAGTAATTGTTAACTTGATTATTTCTTGTTTCTCATTATGCATTTGTTTATAATCCTAGACTCTAAGATAATTCTTCTTTGTTTCAAAACGTATTTACAAATACATATATATTTTTCGATCGAGAAATTGAAATATCCATATCAAAAGTTTTCCTTGTTATTTTATGAATACATATAGATCTTAAAAGGCCTAACTGTAACTGCTACGAACGCCTAAACATCAGCAAATACAACTGTGCTTAGAATTAATTATAATAAAGTGGACATTATGTAGTGCAATGTGATGTATTTAATTTTACAAATGGTAATGTGATCTTCATAGAATAATTGTTTATGAACCGCAAGGGGCCGTAAGCGCATTTTCCTTATTTTACATTTATTGCAAAATTTGAAGCATGCCCATTGCCTCCTGCATCAATTTCATTAGGTTTAGCAGGTTTAATGATTGACATTCTTAGAAATTCATTTTCGTTCGTTTTACAGTTGCAACAGAAAGAGAATGTGATCCAGGACCGAAGAAATCACTTTACAATTAGATTTTTGCTTGATCTACAAATTCATTCTTGACGTGAAAGTTTGACGTTTTTCGTCGTCCACGTGAATTTCCTTTAAATACGTTTCATGCATAAAAGGTATTAACGTTATAAAATTCTGTTACAATAATTAATTTTTATATCTTGATTGTATAATATTTATGTACAAATACCTCACTGTTATGTAATTTGATAATTACTTTGTACTCTCGCAATGTGTGATATACGGTAATAAATTTGATTTCTTATATGCAATTCTTTCATTTAAGTCCATTTCATCTGTCTGTGCAATTTATATTTGCTACGATTATCGTATTAAAACGGGAGGGGAAGGGGGCGAGCGACATCCTGTGATGACGTCACGCTACCATTCGTTAACATGTAGTTCCAAATTTTCCCGTTGACCCATCGATTGTCGCCTTCCATGGAAAACCTGGGAATCGTTTTATAGCATTAAGTTTCCGGTCTTTCCGTAGGGGTACTAGTCTTTGCTATATGGCGTCCAGGGACATTACAATGTACGCTAAGCTACCTTACCTAAGCCCTATGACGTCACACCTCCGCTGTGATCCACTCAAAATCATATTACAGCGTAAACGGTTAAACTAATTGATATATCATATTTGTGGATAATATTATTACTCATAATAGACACTGAAGATAAGAACGATATTGCGCAACAATTAAGGGTACTTTATTCTAGGATATTTTGAAACAAAATTCGATTTACTCAAAAATGGCTATTAGGATTAAAATCCATCCAATCGTACAGTCTGATGTTACAAATAATACTAACTATGCCATCTGTCCCAAAAAATTACTAAATATCGACCAGTGGCATTAAAATATACGCTAAAAAAACACGCTAAACTACGGTTCACTTTGATTTATAAGCGTTTTTATTTTATAAGCGTACAACGTAGACCAAACGTATACACGTATATGAGAAAGTTTGTGCAATGTATATTGCGCCGTTTATTTTTTTGTTATTTTCAGGAATATTAGAGAGAATAGGATTCCATCATATGTATAAATATTTTTCCAACAAAATATTTTTGTTTTTTTTAGGAGTCGTGAATGAAATAGGATTCCACTTTATGTATTAATATTCTAGCCGTCATGGTCCGTATATGGAGGGGAATGAATGTTTTTTCCGGATCCGTTAACTATCCAGCGCGTGCCCGCGCTTTCATATAATAAGCATTACCGTGAAAACTATTGGAGTTATTGGCACGCAATCTTTTTCAAATATATATTTAAACTATTGAGCATTTCATTCGCTGCGACTACTCCTCTAAACCAATTAGGGAAAAAATTTCCCGCACGTCAACTTTTTTGTGTATCGACTAAATATTTTAGATAAAAGTTACGTGTTATTTTTTAAAAGGTTGATCATAATTTTATTTATTCTTGAGTTTCATTTTCGTTCTTTGGAATCATTACTGAAATCAATTTAAAAAATTGTCCCTTTTTATTCAATAGAAACCAAAATATGACGTTGTATGTATAAGGAAAGCAGATATACAAAGAATAAAAAATACACATTTAATTTTCTTTTAATCGTTTAAGATATATGCCGATTTTTCCGAATGTTTATACGTGTATAATCAGATTTAGCATGTAAGATAACGTTAAGATTTCAATCTATCATACATAAAGATTTTTACTGGCATTGTTATGACACTCAGTCTCAATTCGCCTAATGTGAATGCAAGTTAACAAATTTTTGTATTCACCGACCATCACAGCTTGCAGTTTTAATACACAAAGAGTAATCCAATTCCATCGACGATTTCTGAAAATAACAACAATATTTGCTATTTCCTCAAGGATTCCTGAATTTGCGACGAATTTGCAAATGCGACGAATTTACCGCGACGAATTGACGGTATATCATAAGAAACACTGTAAATGTGAAAAATACCTTTTAATAGACAAATTTAGGGTATTTTATGGTTTTAGTATAGGATAAGTGAAGCAATTCATACGTTAATGCATATGTAAAGCGCTTAATGGGCAAATACACTTTCTACAGTTTCCATCTTTTTCCCATTCCAAAAACCCCCACTTCCGCCCAGTCCAGTCAAATCAGAATCGACGGGAGATGAGCATAAGTGTAAATCCATTCCAAGTCTTCACCACAACTGCAACCTATCTTAGTCCGAAGAGGCGGCTGTTATTTCCTGTGGAAGAAGTGAGCTTATATGCCTCTATCGCTTTCACATTCACTATTCAAACATGCAACTATCGACAAGTTTGAATAATATTCGAAAGTGGACTGCAACGCTCCGATACGGCGCCCCAGCAAATCATTCGGTGCCATGACACACAATAATCGTTATAAGAAACTCGTTAAAGATTCGGACTGCTTGAGAATATTGTGGCATTCGCCATATAATGTGAATTCTTTCACTTGGTCAAGTGATGTAACTCGAGTGGACTGCATAATCTATCACATCGGATCTATGTGTTATTCAGGGCGGACGAGAGTGGCCTTTCCCTATCAGGATAAATTTGTTCCTAATTTTAACCGTCGAAGACTCATCTCCCTTCCAATAGAATTTCTTCCTTTTTTGGCAGAGAAATTTTTTGTCGGAATTAAAACGGTCATATATTTGTCCTCAAGATTTTTTTAAATTTAATATGTGACCGCGATAAAAGATCTTGATTTTATCACAAGTTAGACAGGCCTCCTAAAGCCGCGGTGTCTCCAATAATAAAATGTTTTCACCCGTTTGGCATCGTCATTGACCAAGCTAAACATCCATCCACCCCCACAGAGATTAATCACTCCAAAGATAATCATTCAGAACTTCCATAAATTTTCGATTTAACTATAGCCATTAAATGCGATGATAAAATATTTAAATATTATTCTGATAGCATGAATGGAATTTACAGTAAACCTTCTTAATTTCTAATTTATTTTCTATTTTTTCAATGCTAAATGAAACTAATGTTTAACTAATTAACATTTAAGGGCTATCGATAAATAAAAAATTTATATTAATTTGGAAGGATAAAGAGCAAGGCCAAACGTTCTTCAAATTTTAACATATGTCATTATGTCGTATCGGAAACGGAAAAGTCCCAAAACAAGCAATTATAGTCTGATAGGCGATGAAAACAGTTCAGGAAATGGAGATGTGAATTTAATCTCACCGAAGCAATCGAGAAACATCGAGTCCAGATCCGCCACCTGTATCTGCAAAATGCACATACTGGCCTAGACTAAAATCAGGACCGTTACGGTAAAATTAGATGATCCAAACGTAACTTATGATGCCTACATTCCACAGAATTATTTATTTAATAATTATATTGGCTTTAATAGCTTTAAAATCACTTAAGAGTTGCTCTTTGTGTTCCCAAATTTCATCATTTAGCATTATAAAATATTACTGATATATTCGAACGGAAAATTAAATTGATCACGCGTATTTGTGTGGCAGAAATAACGCGTGTATGTACATAATAGACTATGCCAAATCCTGGTCCAACAATAGTCGTTGTGATGGCAACACTCTGGCAATGAGTGGTAAAAACTGCAAAAACGACAGCACTTACGCGAAATTAGAAAAATACGACCGATAAGCAAAATTCTACGATGAAAATTAGAATCTCCATTCCTTTCCTCAAATAACAGTACAAATTCCGCTCCGATATTACAATTCTAAGATATTTTATTGTGAAAGAGAAAATTACCCTGCACGATAGATTTCAGATTGCCCATGTAACTCAAATGGGAAGGATAGTTTCTGGAATCGAACCCGGGGGTTTCAATCTTCGCAACAAAAACTATCCTCGGGAGCTCGGCCCCAGTAGCAAGAGATTTCCACCAAGCGTCATGAAAATAAGTCTATTGGTTCAAACATTAATAGGGGGACGGGCAGACAGACCCGGCGAAGAAACTATAAGCATATTTCCATTCTGGGAGTACTACGTGTGCAACATCTGCACAAACAAACACTATTTTATGATAATACAATTCAAAATATTAGCAATAAGTTTAGTTCAAAAACACTGCGAGAGAAGCGCTTGAAAAGAAACGAATGAGGCTTATTCGAAGGCGAAAACACGAAACGCGCGGCTAGAAGAGGCGACAGGCATTGCCACCGATCCACAACGCTTACGAGAGGGACATCAAATATTTAAACGAGGCCAGCAGCAAGCGCGGATAAAACCAAACATTCGATCGGACGATACTCCGCGTATCTCGGTCGCATCGCCCAAACTCGCAAAGATCAAACACAAATAACGTTTCCGAAGTATCGCAAAACAAAACAAAAGACAGACAGAAGCGTGAAAATTCGTCCGACGATCGATAGACGAATCCTATACATATCCTCCTCCTTTCCAAAGGCATCGCAGCACACGAATCAGCGCAACGACGATCGCGGAAGAGGCGACGGAAAAAATAACTCTCTCCACTCGTCGGTTGCCAAAGCGACGTCGGAAATTCGCCGTCACGACCGCGAAATCATTTTACTCGGATGGTCACACTCGAAAAGGACAGTCCGCTCCAAAGAGGAGCCCAGGGAAGGGATCACTCAGGGGCGGGGCGAGCCCCGGGCGACAATCACGCATCGTCCGAAGAGAGAGCCACGGAAAAAGGTCGGACAGCGTGCGCGCGCCGGGGGAGCAGGCGAGGTAGACGCACCGGCCCCCGTGGGGGGGGGGGAGGGGGCGAAGGGAGGGGGTGAAGGGAGGGAGGCGGGGAAGAAGGGAGGGACGGCGACAGATCGATCTACGTCGCGTGCAGCAGAGAGAATCGAGAGAGGGGAGGAAAGAGGGAATGGTCGGAGGGTGTAGGGCACGCGACCGCCCGCCAGCCCCCTCCCCCCGCCACCTTGCGCCGCACCTCGGAGGCACGCGCCCCGCACCCCCGCCCTGCCGCCGGGAAGGCTGCCGGCGGCTGGGCGGGAAACCCGAGGGGGCGGAGGGGGGGGACCAGACGAACCGAGGAGACTCCGAAGAGATGCGCGTGCCCTCTCTCTCTCTCGTCCCCATGGCAACGCCACCTCCCGAGAGCACGGAGGGCCCGGCGGACGGCCTTCGACGAGAGGACGAAGCGAAGGAAAGCGAACGAATACTATACAATACATATATATGTGTGTGTGTGTGTGTGTGTTTGTATGTATTGGCAAACTTACGGCATCCGCGTTGCGTTAGTTGACCTGCCGGCCGCTGGAGCGGCGCTCGTATCCGTCCCTCGGGCCATACAGCCCGACTCGGGTGCCTCTCGCACGCTCCGCACCCGAGCACTCGGAGGCACGTACTCTGCGACCGGGAAACGGCACGCCGGGAGGGCAACGGCGGCGGCGGAGGGGCGTCGAAGGAGGGAGAGCGGCAGGGGGGCGGCCAAGGGGCGACTGAGATAGGGGGGGCCCCGAGTAGGGAGGCTTCAATGAAAGAAGGGAAGGGGAGGAAGAAAGAACGACGGGAGGAGGCAGACGGGAGGGGGAGAAAGGGGGCGCGGCTGCGCAGTGCGTGCGATGGATTCCCCGCGTGCGTTGCGTGGCGCACCCAAATGGATCGGCGAACAAGTGCCGGTCGACCCGCGCCGCAAAGTACCTAGCGCCGATGCGAGGAGGGAGACTCCACGGAAGATGCGGCGGTCGCGGTGGAAAGGGAAGCGGAGGGAGAACCGGGTGCGGGGGGAGGGAAAGAGGGGTGTGGGAGGAGGGGAAGAGGAGGGTGGGAGGAGGGGAAGAAGGGGGGAAGGGGAAGAAGGGATGGGAGGAGGGGAAGAGGGGGTGGGAGGAGGGTAAGAGGGGGTGGGAGGAGGGGAAGAGGGGGTGGGAGGAGGGAAAGAGGGGGGTGGGAGGAGGGAAAGAGGGGGGTGGGAGGAGGGCAAGAGGGGGTGGGAAGAGGGGTGCGGAAGGGAGGGGAAGAGGGGTGCGCCTTCTGTCGGTAGGAAATGAGGAAGTGAGAGCTGAAGAAGCGGTAGGATTAGAGAAGCCTGGTGAATCCTGGAGGGTTCCGAGTGACCAGGATATGATGAGAGCAATTTAGCACTGCCTGAGAACGTGAGCCGTTATTGAGACGATGTAATAACTTATACGACGAAGGTTAGGAAAGTGAAAATAAAAAATAAGTTTAACCACCTGAGGTTCCTAACTTCGCCCGCGGAAATAGCTCGGCTAGACACGATAGCAATACTCTGTAGAGGAAAAGTGCGAGCTCGATAAAATATCATCTGTTCTCCCATGCGTTAAGACAGTGGTTCTCAACCCCTGGATCGTGACCCAAAATTGGGTCGCCAAGTCATTTTGAGTGGATCGTCAAAGACCTTCCGTGGCGGTCTATATCCAAACATACCATTCTTCCAAATTCCTGGTCAATTTTAACGTCTTCAATGAATTTACTTGTTTAATTCCTATTAATTTTATCACTTATCACAAGTGAACTAGTGGAGGACATGGGTCGCCGCTACCGGAATTTGGGTCGCAGCCAAAAAAGGTTAATAAGAAACACTTTGTTATGACAACCTTGCAGGTAGGGGCGGACCGAGAGGCATAAAATTGTAATTTGTGAAGAGCACGCGGTCAGCCCCCATCCCATCGCACTATTAGCGGAGAGTGGATCAAATCTTATTTCAAATCAAGTAATACTATGGAGAGGAAATTTTATCACGGAAAAGAATGACTAATTGATAAAAATATGTTTCAACAGACCGGCCATTTGCCTTGTGATTGTGCCGGAAGGTTATACGGCCAGTCCGTCCCGGCTTGCACGGAAGCAAAGTCAATTAGTATTTACTTGACTTGAAACTATGTAGCGGAATCAGGTTTAGGACAAAGGAATTGACCAAAGATTTCGTTTCGCCAATCAAACGTATAAAATACACCTAACGCGATAAAGAATATTAGAGTCATGAGACAAAAAGGCGCCATTATTTGCAAAAGAATTAATTCGCTGAAAGATTTACGGAGGAGGAGAGAGATCGGTCCAAGAGATGCTGCAGAACGTCCTGGCCTATATTTGATACGGCTATATAGAGGCCATTATTCCATTCGCTGCACTAAATAGTTTGAAGAAGAATTGCTTCGAGGCTTCAGATCGCACTGTAGTCGCGCCATTTCCAACCCAACTATCAACATCGACAGGTGAATTGACGGAATAAAAACAAAGAAAATTTATAACTGAGCAGAATGCGCAGTGACTCAGTCAGTCGAATGTATTCCACATACAACTTACATTAACACAATTCGTAGATATCTATAAAAGGAATAATCGTATATTTAAACAGAATGAAACGCGCAGCAGTAATATGTTTAAATAGAACACAGTTTTATGCTAGTGCTGTTACATTTTATTTAACATATGATAATCACAGCCAAAATTAAGTTATACTCCACAGATATGACATGATGGAAAAGCATACTCCATAAATGGAAAAAAGAGTTTTCAAATTCTCGAATTTTAAATTTTTTAAATCTATGCCTCACAGTTCATATCAGAGCATTGGAGACAAAAATATGGATTTTTTAATTGTTGTTCGCCGATAGAGCCGTCTTAGCGATCGATGTAAACAAAATATGCGATGTTTTGCTCGGGATTTTCTCGAATTTTTATCTCCGAAACTATAACTAGTAGTTATGTGGTCTCGCGGACTTTATTGTAGTAAATGTGTTCTCTACCCGAATAAAGTTTTTAATCTATACCTTATAGAACATATAGGAGCTAGAGAGAGAAAAGTGAGGTATTTCATTGTTGCTTGACGGATGCCATTTAACCAGAAACGGGTATAAGTTTATTTAAGTATTTCTGTAAAGTGGAAGTTCTAATTGATGGATATAGTTCAAAAAACAATTGTGCGATAAATTTTAATAACGATCACTAGTAATTAATTTAACAAAATTCGTCCAGCGGTTTATGAGATGAAAGTTACTGCGACAGATGGACGGACGGACGAGACGTGCCCAATAGGCGTTCCGCTACTACAGCTTCGCTGGTAAAGAACACTTAAAAAACATTCTGCAAAAGAATTATTCATGCTGTAAAAAATAAAACACACGGTAGCCTAAAAGCCTTTCTGTAGATTAAGTGACAATTTTTAAACTGCAGTGCGTTTTATTTTTTAAGAAGTGAATAATTCCTTAAATGGATTTCCAGAAAGCGAAGGCCTCATGAGGGGATTTATATAAAAATCCATTTCAATTCGCCAGTCTCTTTTTAACATTTAACAGACTGATGTGAATGCCCAGTCTATATCGCTAATAAAACAAAAAAGTATTTTGCGTTTAAAAAAATATTTTTCCATCACTGAATTCCTTATTTAATTGCAAAGCACGAAAATCACTTTGTCGGTGTCACCTAGACAACGTTTCTCGACTTTTTTTTAAATAGCCTGACCCTCCTAGGCTTTGAGAGTTTATCTGGGACCCACCTATTATTTTAAATACCTATATACAGTATGTCCTCGTTATACACGAACTCGATTTACGTGGATTCACTTATACGGGATCGGCAAAATAGGGAAAATAAATCGATTTACACGAGCGAGATTCGTTTTAACGCGATTTTGTACATGGAATTTTGTATAGGAAAATAGGATTCGATTTACGCGATTTCGATATAAACGATGGCATTCGGGAACGCATCTAACACGTAAATCGAGGACTGCATGTTCCAATTTTTTCAAGGAGTAGATAGTACATATATGTGCCCAAAGAGGGCGCTCACTGTACTATCATGAGTTTTTTTAACTATTTTATCACGAAGTCATTAAAAAGTGGAAAATTTTATCAAAATGAACTATTTAGAAATATTTCCCCGACACATTTCACGTTCCTTTGCGACCCACCGGTTGAGAAACCAATACCACGTCATAGCATTAGTTGCACGCGTAGAGTCGTCGTTTCTCAAGGGTGTTGGCACCGCCTTCGTTTTCCTCGGAAAATTCGCACATTCATTTTCTGAATAATACTTCAAAAGTAATTGTTTTTCTTTCTCAATCAAACTTCACATCAACACACATCAAAGAACAACGCCTTATCAGTCCGTAGGTTACACTGCAAAAGTATCCAAGCAAATATGAGAAGCGTAGAAGTTACCAAATCATTAGCGGTACAAAATGAAATAGCATGAATAACTTAGTCAATGCAAGAGTAATTGATCAAACGAAAATTATTGGTGAGTTTTTATCTAAGATTTTGCACGCCCGTGGAAATGGAGGACTACAATAAAATTCCACTACAACGCGCAGGAAATCTCTGATTTATGTCGATTCGATATTACGTAGTTTTAATTTTTCAAAAATTTAAAACATCTCGTCAGAAGTATTTGTTATGAAAGATTGGCACCACATTGAATAGCTCCAACACGCATGTATTCTTGCGCGAGGTCAGACCGCCTCGGGTTTCATGAAGTGTTTATACACATTGGGAAGCTCTTCCTCTTCACTTTGTAATAAAGAAAAACAGTGGAATTTATTGTCCTTCGCCAGGGGTAAAGGTGGCCATACACGCTACGGTTTGCCGGAAGGTTTGCTTCCAGGAAGGGACACCTCCCGGCAAGCCGGAGCGTGTGTGGGGAATTCGGCCGGAAAACGAGCCTCCGAGTCTCCTGGCAAGTCTCAGAGGGTTCAGGTTTACCTCCAGGTTTGCCTACCGGAGGGCAGGCCCTCCGGCAAACCGTAGCGTGTATGGCCACCTTAAGAGTAAGAAGGAAATCTTAGGCGCGAAGGGAGATTTTTCATCTGAATGAACTAACGCTACAGTGCAGAAGATATTCTTCCATTAACAACTCAGCCACCAACTTAGTTTAAATAAACTTCTTGTACACAGTGTAAAATTAGTAAACTCGGCTTTTTACCAGAAAGAGCATACTATGAAATTTATTGTCAAATCAGAAACGAGGAAGAATACAAATATGCGATTTGCAAATTGTTTAAGTCAAGATGCGTAAAACTCGGTTGGCTAATCGATGAGAACACAGGGACACATTTATTATCATCATTCGTTTATTTAGTTAGCATTATCAAAAAAAACAGTATGATTTTTAGTGCTTGTTAGGCATTCTTCTGCAGATTATGACCAAAAAATAAGGAACGTATTCTCTCTGCGTATCATTAAGTCTATGGGAAAATTGGGTTCCATTAACGCCGTTCCGTTTTTTACGACGTAAAACGAGAACGTACTGTATGTACCTCACAACAATGTCATTTTCCGAACTGATGTTTCTGCCGATTTTCCTGCGTAAGTGAAAATGTTTCCCTAGTTTTAAACAAAAGGTACAAATTTAAGTGATCCGGATAACATTTTCGATCATAAAATATTCATTAGCTAAACTACATCAAGCATCAAATAATAATTTACGACAGACGTCAGCTAAGACGCGTTAGAGAATATTTAACACGTACGAGAGATCCAACGATATAACTATGCCCCCATCGCTAAAAAACAGGATTGATATTCGTTAAACAAAAGAATGAGTATGATAAATGAAATCGACAATGTGAGAATGGCAGAAGCTGCCAATAGAGACCTAGGATGTTAGTTGAAGATGTAGTAATAAGTTAAAGCCATTTCGCATAGAAATCGTACAAAAATCAGAAATTACGGCTCAGTAGAATTATTTCTGTCGTTTTCCGTCCCGTCGTGTAATGAGTCACACCAAAGCGTGTTTTCCGTATGAAGTAGAAAAATGCACGATAACCAAGCGTATGTCAGTGATAGAGTTTTGGGTTCCCGGCGATATTTTTTCCGGGAGAAACGGGAATTAGATTTTCAATATCCCGGGAATTCCAGAAACCCGGGAATAAGAATGATTTCGCATTTTTAATATTTAATACACCATTTATCATTTAAACATGATATTTATTATTGATAAAACGTAAATACTCAAGTCTTTAATAAATCCCAATGATACATTATTTTCGAGAAATTGTTAGCATATTCAATATTCAGACGCACTTTGACTTGCGTAACCGATCTTTCCTGGATGTTGACGATGTGGAGATAACAAGAGACCAACTACTAATGTAGGTACCTATTCTATATTGCTCAAAGTTAAAACTGAGGGTAGAAAATGTATGAAAGAGGTTTAAAAACAATCTAAAATCCATAAGAGCCTTCTTCTGTCCCTTTGTGGCTCCCTCTGTCACGCTATAAAAATGCAAATAACTCGATCGAGGTTCGAGATACATTTTTGAAATTTGGCAGGAATGCTCGATTTACATATTTTAAGGTGAAGACGAAAAAACTCGAAAAAGGTCCTGGGTTCGACTCCATGGAAGACATTTTCATTTACCATAAAATAAAATGCAAACATCGACTTTTCGACATGCAGGCTTTTATTCTTTTTGAGATCTAAATTAGAAAGAATTAACCTAGGATCTTCGATTTTAACCATTTTAAAGATAAAATTATAATATTTCTTATTCTGTTCATCTTTTTCCACCTCGAGTTCGAAATTCCTGATGTTATACGTTTAATTCACATATTTTGGAGAAATCTTGCCATGTTAACGGGAAGTTGCCATGCCAACCAATTACATTGTTAAACCTCGAAATCCTAGTGGCATTTCAATCCTTATTGGTGAAAGCGTGCTTTGAATGTTTGTAATACGAGAGAAGCGAGGAGAGGGAAATGATTTTCATAGCAACCAATGTAAACAACATTCGTTGCGTTATAGGCATTTTAATGTAAAAAATTAATCATTCACATATTAAAATCACTTAGAACCATCGTAGGCGTTTCGATTTTTTAAGGTGCAAGATTTTTTCCATCATTCATTAAAATACGTAAATATGGACCGAATTTCTCCGTTTTTGCATTATTCGACGGCTAAAACTATTAAATATCTTATTCTTGCGATGTATAGATGTTATACAGAAGACGTTTTCAGAAATACGCATTAATTTTCAAAATCTTATGGCTTTTTCGTACTCTTTCCGGATGTTCCCTTCGATTGAATTAGCGTCTACTAAGCCTTCAAATAGAAGAAAGAATTGCGTTATTCGCTTCACGCTTTTTAATAAGCATCGAAATTATCGTTGTAGCAACGTCAAACTTAATAGATTGAAGGTTCAGTAAACTGCGTGAGGACTGTGAGCATTTTTAACGATTGACCAAAAGAAAATATTTTCTTTCTTTATTTTAATACTGGAATATTACCTTTTTCGTAAGGGAGAAGCATTTAAAATTGCACATATAAATTATAAAAACAAACATAAAATTCAAAATGCCAGTTGTCTAATTTTATAAGGAGAAATGGACAATTATTACTTTTAAACATGCAGATTCCTGACCGACTTTGCAAAAGTTTTTGCGGGTACCGTTAGTATTGTATTTAATTGTTGCTTGCCGAGAGAACCGTCTTATCAATCAAAGTAAACAAAGTATGCGATGTTTTGCTCGATTTTTTACCTCCATGACTATAACTCATAGTAATGTGATCTCGCGGACTTTATTGTAGTAAATGTTGTTCTCTGTCGGAATAAACTTTTTAATCTATACCTTACAGATCATATAAGAGCCAGGAAGAGAAATTGTTGCTCGACGGATGCCATTTAACGAGATACGAGTATAAGTTTATTTCAGTAACTAGCGACGACTCGTCAAAAATAACGGGATGATAATAGAAATCTAAAAATATAAATTCGACTTTGTGAAAATTCTCTCCTGAAAAACAAAGTGAATAAAAAAACTTCTTTTTAAAATTTAAAATTAAAAATAAGAATCTTTATTTATTTTCCTTTCAAATGGCTTCTATCCGAAGATCGTAGGTCGATTATTCTAATTTAATTTTGCAAAAGAAAAAAGCCTGAAGGTAAAAAAATCGATTTCTACGGGTTATGTTAGGTATAGCCATGGACTCGAACTCGGAATGTTTTTCGTCAATTTTTCTTCGTCAGAGCATTTTTACTTATGAGCAGACCATTTCCGCCAAATTTCATTGTTATGTGTACATATTTGATCAAGTTATTCGTCTTATAATGTATTTTTTCCACCAGTTACGCACGAACGGACGAACCTGGGATTTTATTATATTTGGATTATGTAAAGTGGAAGTTCTAATTGACGGATGCAGTACAAAATCACAATTGGGCGACAAATTCTAATAAGGATCACTCACACTTAATTTAATCCGTCCAGCGATTTAGGAGACGGACGGGCGAGACGTACCCATCAGGCAATCTGATACTATTGCTTCGCTGGTTAAGAACGCCTAAGAAGTGATAAATATTCTGTTTAAATTATGATAAAATCAACACAGAACTGGGAGTAAAGATGTTTTTAATATCAAAAGCATAAAATGTGCAACTGATGTATCGCAAACGAAGCTTTTTTTCCTGGTATGAAACTGAAAACTATAGGTATTTATTTAGCGAAAAAATTGCCGACGTAATATAAGATCCACAATACAAATTGCGCCACGTCCTCAATATGCGGATTCACTTTCACAAATTATATTTTGCAATACAGTTTATAAAACCTTCGAAATGAAAAATCACATTTGCGTAATTCTACATTATATACCATATCATTAAAAAAGTCAATACATGCATGTATCTGTAGGAGAAAAAGCAGCCAGGGCAGAAGTATAGGCCAGAAAACGTATGCGGAATAGGATCAGACATGAATGCCCTTCGCCTACATATACGGAGGATGGGAAGACATACGGTTCGTATGTTTGCGCTGTACTTACACTTGGATTAGCTACTTGAGAGAAGCTCCCGAGGATCCTCGTTAATGATCATCCCAACCCTATCAAAAATTAAACGCACACAAGGGAAAGGCTGCCGCCCAGACTAATTGACGCACAGCGCCCCTCTCTCTGCCATTGCTCCGACCCAACCCACCCCTAGCCCACTAGCCCCCGTTTCAACAGCGGGGCAGCTCTTCTTCGAGCCCAATTAACGCCAAAAGGCGATTTGTCAGATGGGGCGGAGGACAGAGACGGGCAAACACACGGGTAATGCAAACATGACACAGGTTTTCTGCCCTTTAAAGAGAAAAAAAGCGTAAAATGAAAGTATGACGACGCAATGCAGTTGTGGGTGCGAGCGACCCAAAGCGTTTTTGTTCCCGTACTATTAATCTCGAGGACAGGATGATCATTTGCCGCGTGCTTCAGCCGAGGTGTGGCATGACGGAGGGCGAATTATTTAATCGTTTTCCAATGCGTGTATATCAAAATAACAACCAAAGCAAACCCCAACGATTACGTCACACATACGTTATCGCGTTATCTCTCGTACAAACTAACAGATATTGGGAAAAAAGTTACGAGTTTTTACTTTCTAACACACGAAGTTCACAGAGAATGTAGTGATCAATTTTTAAATTTAGATTTTTGTTTGTATGGAATTTCTGGCTAATCAACCTCTTGGATTATTATAGCCATAACTCCTTCCACACCGAACACACACAAGAGAGGAGGGAAACCCGATGCCGACATTAACCTACTCTTAACGAAGAGCACCAAGGGGTCTAACTGCTAAACGTCCCTTCCAAAGGACGGAGAGCTGACTTGCGAGGTCTCCTCAAATCACACGAGTAGGAAACAGAACAATCCCAGGTTAAAAATCCGACATCCGCCGGAATCGAATCTGGGACCGCTGCGTGGAAGGCCAATGTTCTAACCATTCCACCACCCCTTGAAATTTTAATGATACACATGTTTTAGGTGCATCTGAGTCTGATAGAACTTTATGTGACCCTGCCTTTTTCTAATCTGCCAGCTGTGCACGACTATAGGGTATAAATGAACAATAATAATTTGAGCTAACAGTGGCTGGTAAGAATGTAATTGAGGAATAATCTCCGATGCCAGTCAATAATAGTAAAAATACCCCGGATAAAAAACCGGATAAAAATAAGAAAGGCTGGATAAAAAACCGGATAAAAATGGCGATACGTATTTCGGTTGCCAAGTAACCATCATTGTGGCCAAAGACTTGAGAGGGAGTGAACAGTGAAGGAAATCACGGTAGCATGCTCTCAAGTGGATATGAATGGCTGAGTACGCGTATTTATACCTAATTGTGGGCATGAGGAAGGGAGGGGGAGTGGGGGGGGTTTGAGGGTTTATGACCTAGTGGTGGGGGGGAGGAAGGGCGGGATCAGTTTGAAGAGAACGCTGTTGATTACCCCAAAGTCGTTGTTCATGAGTGCATGTCTGTATTTATGGATATAAACACTTTCAGTCGCGTCCAGTTTAGAATTTGGGGCATGTTTTAGCAATTTGAGGTTCTCAATATCTGATGGGTGATGGTTTTCAAGGATGTGTTTCGCTACGGCAGATTTTTCTATATGTCCGTGTTTAAAGTGTGCCAAGTGTTCTTTAAATCTAATGGCTAAGTTTCTTCTCGTTTGGCCTATGTATGATAAGTCACACCTGTGACATAGCACTTGATATACACCCGATTTTTGTGATATATGTGTTTTATCTTTTGGATTACCAATTAGATTTTTAATCTTGTTTGTGTTATGGAAAGTTAATTCATATCCGACCTCCTGAAAAATTTTTGTTAACCCTTTAGTAAGGGTTGGAAAGAAAGGTAGTGATGCAAACTTTTTCTTTTTCATATCTCCAATTAGGGCAAGTGTTGTAATTATCTCCTTGTTCAATGTTTCAGATTTTTTCTTTATGATGTGGTCGATCAATTCATGTGTAAAACCGTTTTCCCAAGCTGCATTTTTAATGTATTTTACCTCTTTGTCATAGCGTATTTTATTCAAAGGTGTAGTCAGAAGTTTGTGAACCATATGATTAAAGGCTGCGATCTTTTGTTTATAAGTATGACTAGAGTCATTTTTTATGTAATTGTTGATGTGAGTCGGTTTCCTGTATATATCGAATTCAAGCCTGTCTTTGTTTTTAATAATCAATATGTCCAGTAAGGGTAGAGACTTATTTTGTTCAGTTTCGAAGGTGAAGTTGATAGTGTTATAGAAAGAATTAAGTTCATGGTCAAACGTGTTAATATTATATTGTTTTGTGTTGAAAATAGCAAATATGTCGTCGACATATCTGCACCACGTATTAGGAAAGTATTTTAAGGTCCTTTTGCAGTGGCGTTCAAAAAAGTGAACGAAATTGTTAGCTACTAGTGGAGAAAGAGGGTTGCCCATAGAGGTTCCATTCGTTTGTTTATAAAATTTGTTGTCGAACATGAAGTAATTTTGTTTCATACAAAGTTTGGTAAGAATGAGGTATTCTTGTATTATATTTCCTTTGACTTGTTTTTCTGTTAACCAAGATTTAAGGTTTTCCAACGCAACATCAATGGGAACACTAGGAAAAAGTTGTTACACATCAAATGAAACTAGGATTTCGTCTTTATGTATTGTTTTGTTTTTAATAAATTGTAGTAAGTTGTAGGTGTTTTTAATCCGGTAAGTGTCATCTATGCCTAGTGATTTTAATTGTTGGGTGAGCCATTTGACGAGTTTATAAGTAGGTGAATTTATAGCTGCAATAATGGGTCTCATTTTTCTACCAGGTTTATGTATTTTGGGTAGGCAGTATAGTCAGGTGATTGTGGGGTTTTCCGTTTTCAAGGAGAAGGCTAGTTTTTTGTCTATTGTTTTGTTGCAATGTTTAATGGTGTCTTTCACTTGTGTAGTGAGTTTATTAATGGGGTTTTTAGGGATCTGAATGTAGGGGCTTGTTTCAATTGTGTTTTTTGTCCTATCAATATAGTAATCTTTATTAAGAATAACGGTAGTGTTCCCCTTATCTGATTTAATATACACGCAATCTTTATTCTTAAGACCTTGGAGGGTTGTATGGTCTGAAATAATTGTGCCGACTATTAGTTGTTGGGAGATTTTTCATGTTTTTCTCGATAGTAATTTTGCATGCATTTCTAATGTATTGCTTAGTCTTGTCGTTGCTATTTCTAATATTTGACTCTATATCGATGATTAAGCCATCAATTGGGGGTGTTTTATACAGTAAACGATGTTTAAGGCCTTTGTTTAATAATCTGGTTTCCTTATGGTTGAACTGAACATCCGAAAGATTTTTCACGAAGTTTGTTTTATGCGAAAGCATGGTGGGGTTTTGTTTTTGAAGTGTTTTAATTTTCATGTTTGTAGTTCTAAGTTTGGTTTTAATTTTGTATTGCTTAACTATACACAAATGTTGCAATTGTTCATTGAAGATCTGAAACTCAATGTTACTTAAATTTTTTGCAGTGGAAAGGTATAGGTTATAAGCTAAAGCTTCAAGGTGACTGCGTTTAGCGAATTTGGATCGGATTTCTAAATTGAGCCAATGTTTTCGTGCTAGAAGTATGGCTTTGGATGCATTAATATTGTTAGGTGGACTGTTTATTTTGATAAACTTGGGGAATAGACGAAGAGTTTTGCACCTTTTGAAAAATTGTATGTCAATTGATAAGGAAAAAACTTTAAATTTTAAAGCGTGTAGTTTGTTAAGCTCTTTAGGCTGGAGGGCCATAACTAATGAACAACAAGAATTTGAGCTAACACTGGCTCGTAAGAATGTAATTGAAGAATAATCTCCGATGCCAGTCAATAATAGTAAAACTGAATACCCCGGATAAAAATAAGAAAGGCCGGATAAAAATGGCAATACGTATTTCAGTTACCAAGTAACCATCATTGTGGCCAAAGACTTGAGAGGGGTATCCACTTTTACTATTATTGACTGGCATCTGAGATTATTCCTCAATTACATAGGGTATAAATGGCTAAGCAGAATCTGGTAGAATTTCTTATTTATACAGGATACTAGGGAAAGAGAACTACAAAGATATGAAGAAGATCCCGCGAGACAGGAATATGTGGAGAGCATGGTTTAGCCAAGAATAATAATGGACAATCTAGAGACAGACAAACACATATTACAAACTTGAAGGGAGAACATCATAAAGGAGTTAATAAACACTAGAGCCCAGTTTAGGCTGCCCAGCAACTGCTTGAGTGCCAAAGTCCAGTGATTACCAAGGTCCTCAAGCTATGCAGCTTGTTAAGGGGCACAAGGCATTTCACATGATGAGAGGGAGATGAAATAAACTTCATTACATAAATGCACAAAAGACTAATGCATGATCAAAAAGTTAAAGTATGACTCACCAGTATGAAATTCAGGCATTTTGACAGTGTTAGTAGTCTTTGATGTCTGCACAACTTCAGGCAACTTTTCCCCATCACACACACTACCAACTTGTTTACTTGGAAGTCCATGAGAATCTGACAATCCAGCATTCTCTGCCCCGTGGCTTCTCAGATACTGCCAGTCCTCCCGAAGTCTCTTGATTTTTTTCTGATTGGATGGAAAAAGAAGGGAAAAAACAAGACAAATAATTACTAGACATCATATTTAACTTCATAGAAGTTGCATTTTAAAAATTTCTTTTACAAAATAAAAATGCATCTTATTAGCAAAGCATAAAACATGGCAAACAAGCTTTGAGAGCTAGCATGAAGTTTGCATGATTATTGAGTGAAACAAAATAAATAAAAGTCAACAGTCATTCACATTTGCATAAGGTTTCTTTTTTTTACTATTGCCAAATTGCTCATATATGATTTCACTATTCTCATATTAACATTTGTGAGTTACAGCATATATTCAAGTATGTTTCATTTTCTAGTTTCAATCTTGAAAAATAAGGTTGCAGCTTATGTCCGTAAATATGGTTTACATCAGGGATTGGAACCAGATCCAAACTAAGCTTGAGCATAGATGAGTGAACAAATGGGTTATTTTCTTTCCCATTCAACTACCCTTCAGCAATGGACAGTTGATCCATACGTATTAGTGTATAAACAGTAACATTTATTAAATTTGTTTATTTAAAAAAATACATCCACAATATGTCAGAAAGAGATTCTGACATTGCTTTTAGTATTTTAAATCTGATAATGCTCTATTAATTTGTTTTCCAATTTTTCTCTATCATTGATAAACTATGAACTATAAGTGGTATTTATGGTATGTGAATTCCTTGGAATGACTAACACATACTGAAACATTTCCTGTCAATATAAGTAATCAACTCGGGACATCAACTTTGGGAAACCAGCCTGCATTAGTCCTGGTTTGGACTTCTTGTTTGTTATTTTGTAACATTAATTAACAGATTACTGTTCTCTTTAATGTTATCAAATACTGTAACATTACATATCGTTATTTGATCCCTGGCTTACATATATATTTATATATTAGGGGTGCTGCTCCTACATGCTATGCGTATCAACCCTGTCCTCCACTTGCTCCAGGGATTTCGCCACTATGCACCTCAGTATGCTGAAAATAATTTTTCGAGACAGGTCTTATCAAGACATATTTTTTGTTCATAAAGCTTTTTTCTCCAACACAATTTCCAAAATATAAATTTATAAATTTTTAATCACAACAGTTAACACCTCTCCACCCTTAGGTCAAAATTTTAATCATCAACTTTTTAGCACAATGTTCTCTTTAATAATTTATTTATATCAACTAGAACAAAGTCGATTTCATTACGAAATACGTAGTAATAGTATGAAAAATGGCTGGTAGGGAGACCACAAGGGGTGAAAAGAGGAGAACCTTCAAGATGTGCACTGTATGCCTAAATCATCAACAACCTTGATGATGAAAGATTAACCTGAAAAAAACACGAAATATTCGTATTTAAAACGAATCTGTGGATCAATTTGATATGCATTTAAAAATCGATGGTAGGAAAGTGAATTTTCATTCTTTTAGGCATTATTTGGTTCAAATCCCATATTCGTACTATGATTCTAAGTAATGTTAAAATGCGATTGAAAGTTATATGGCATAGCATAAAAAAAATCTCACGGAGCAGCATCATTAAGTTTTTACAATATAGAGACTTATATGAAAGTGCATGCATAAATTAAGCTCATAATACAAAGAAGTACTTGAGCATCATAAAACTTTAAGATTAAGAACCACTTAAACATCAAAAACTTTTAAAAAGGATTCATCTCAGCTAATTCCTATAGCTACAACAAGGTTATAAAAAAGTAGATATGCATTTTGGATGAAATGCAGCCATCTTCAGTGGTAATTCACCAAAAGTAGATCCTTGTATTGCACTGCAAGTACTTATTCTTGAATTTTTCATTCATAAGATGAGCTAGATAATTCTCTAGTGAACATAAAAAAATGATTTGTACCTGAGGTACTAAATTTCGATTATTTCTATAAAACTATATTCTGCATAATTATCATCATTTTAAACTTTATTTGAATATACAGGTTGAACATCTCTACTCCAGAATGCTTGGGACCAGGGGCCATTTAAACAGGTAATGTCCATATGGCTACAGTGTATTTAAAAATATGCAAAACCCACCAAGGAGGTTAGTAGAATGGAGCAAGTGAAGCCAATAGAGGCGGGGTTTGACACTTGAATATTGCTAGGGGCTGAGTAATATGCAGTATTTCATAAATTCTTCCAAAATAAATTGCCATTTAATTCACAGGAACTTAATTTAATTTAAACATGGGAAAATTTGTCTCAATTAACATTGTCACCTTCTGAGGAAAGTAGTTATAATTGAGCTATTCAGGATGAGTAAAGCCCCCAAATGCAAACACTGATAGCATTTTAAAAATTCATTCTTCGGCCATGGGAATATAGGGAATGGGAGAATTGAAACAAAACATGCCATTTTTCTCAGCAAGGAATATTTTTCCAGATTAGTCTAAATTCTGTAACATTAAAAACCATGGATGTTTCTGGACAATAGAATTCTGGATTAGAGATATTCAACTTGTATTATTTAAAACAAGAAAGATTTTAACCAAGCAGCGGGTCATCCTTCCACACCAAGAGAGAGCCTCCAACTGAAGAAGATATTTTTCTCCATTATCAGCAGCAATTTGTTTTCCAGCCACTTAAGTACCCATACAGTGTGATCAAGGTGAATAAAGATCAAGAGTGCAGTATACATACGCACCTATACCTTACTCAACTAATACAGGTAGTTCTCACTTAACATGAGTTGGTTTAACACAAAATTCAATTTAGCACACTTTACCATTTGGGGAACCTGTTCACTTTACACAAAAAATTCCTGGTTTTACACGAGTTGCAACACGAACCATTACATAAAAATAAAATTAAAAAATGTTGCCATTAAGGCAGCATTTATATTAATTTATATTTATTTGTAAAATACTAGAAAATATATAATTTGCAGTAAAAAGTCAAAGTAAAACTTTGTGTAGCCATTTTTTGTGACATTTACCACGAATGAGTGAAAGACAAAAAAGAGAAACTGTACACAAATGAGAGACCACTAGACTAAAACATGCAAAATAAGGGTTCCATGACGTTTCACCCAAAGCACTTCACCCACGGGACGTTTCTCCCACAGGTACTTCTCCCATAGGTCATTTCACCCATACACTCTTCACCTATGAGATGTTTCACCTACAGACACTTCACCCACGAGAAGTTTCATCCAAAGACCTTTCATCCATACCTTTTCACCCATAGGTTTTTCGCCCACAATCCAGTTCACCTACATAACGTTTCACCCAAAGACATTTCACCCATTGTTTTTGGTCCATGCTTCAGTTTAAATGCTAACAAGTGAAGATATAAAAATTAATTTTTATAACCAACTTTTATATAGTTAACACTTTAATATGAATAAACTCTATAATATAATTATGATAACCTTTCTGCTTGCATGGGCGTAAAATTGAAAAGTGTCTACCAGCTGTTGAGTGATGTGGGGGTCTGTATATTTAACCTTTAATCTTTTTACTGTTGTGAGAATGGCAGACAGAAGTAGAGAACTCAGTGACAAACGTAAGAATGTTTGGTATATAAGTAGTCAGAAGTTTGATAGTATCTTTTGTTTCGTCAATGGAAATAGTAACTTATCCATTCATATTGCTTAAAATCAACGAAAATATACTGCTAGTTCAAAGTAATTCAGCTTTAGATACTAGTAGGAGTGAAATTGTTGAATATTTCATATTTAAATGACAAAAATTCTAAATCGTTCTTTTCCTAACATCACATCAACCATCCATATAAAACCACTGTATAAGTATAGTTAGCTGAAGAATTGTTAAGCTACAACACAACACTTTAAAATGTTTTATTTAAATTTGTTCAAATTAACATCCTTTACAACAGTATTACCTATATTAAATACTGAAAAAAGGAATATGACACTTAATTGTGAGGGCTTTTAGAAAAATGCAAGTACAACTGGTCTTAAAGGGCTATAATTAGGAAATATTTCATCCAAAATAAAAAATAAGCCAAGTGAACAGTTCCCAAGAATAAAATTATGTTCATGGCACAATCAACATCAACAAATATAGTCATTTAAAGTAGTTTTCAAATGAATTTTGAATGTGATTCCGAGAAGATTGCATTAATGATGATCAAGGTAATTATTATTGTAGCAATGTAAACAATACACAGAAATGGAAAGAGGAAGAAAACTTTTATTATTAAATGGACTATTTTACCGAAGCTAAGGTAGATGAAATTATGTAGGTATAATAATTCGTTTTATTAAAGTTGTAGTATATTGACCGTCAAAATTGCAAATACAAACCATATTCATCCACAAAATAATATGCGTGTGTAAAAATTCATTTTCTTAAATAGTCTGTTTGATGTCAAAATTACAATTACAAAGCATATTCATTTCCAAGAACAATATTCTTCAGTGTAGTACAATTAAAATTTTAAAAACATTATGTTGAATTCTCAGGTGAAATAATTTGGACTACTCTCTTTATCAGAGAGCGATATTTAAACTGTTAAGTCGATGAAAGTTGTGGAAACTATAGTGCATCCCACACTTAGTTGACAGTATGGGTTATCGCTAATTCTCTCTTTTCCCTATAGCTCTCTCCTCATCCCGCTCAGCTGCCAAATTTGTTTTGATTATGGTGATATTGTCATTTAAGTAAAATGATGACGCTTAATCATAGTATGTTTTACGTAGTATGTTTTTATGCCAAATTTATATATGTAAAAAGTTTCTGACTTTATACAATTTTGGTCGCGCATTGACATATTTAATGATAAATAAGTATTACGCAAATTAATGTATAAATGTAGAATCGTAATACAAATCTTATTTACAATGCATTAGGTATATTTTGGCTAATGAATTAATTGAAAATCAATGAATAAATAAAAACAATCAGATTCCTCAAAAATTAGTATTCGATCTGGAAAAAAATCAAAAGATCTTTCTAAAAAGGATTATGTGTATTATTTTCATTGAAATGTCATGTCCTTTAACCATTAAATAAAACAATAATTGGTTTTCTTTCATTTCGAATTTCATCCTGCAAGGGCATATCAATATAAGGAAAGAATGGACGAAGTGACATATGGGTAAATGTCTTATGAAACACTATGTCAAATGTATTTTTAATTAATTATTTCATTCCATGATATGATACAGAAACTTCATTCCTCTAAAAATAACAGTTTCTATAATGTACTACACTTTGTCAAACAGATAAAGAATATCATATTAAAGATAAAAGGATGATGTTATGTTAAAAACGCTATTTCCATTCTATACTTAATATTGTGCATTTCACGTCGTCTGTGCACTACATGTTCTTATGGGAGAATCGCTATCCCATCTTATTTCCCTATGCTGCTAATTCTCAGCATTGCCAATTCATGCAAAATCAATTTTCGTCGTTTTTGGCATAATTACTCACTTAAACACCTGACGAAGGATGGAAAATTAACAAAATGAGTAAGAAAATAAACTAAATACTTTTATAAACCGAAAAATCGCCATTTTTGCATGGTTAAATGATTGTTCCGTTTTCATTGAAACTTTGAGTTTCTTCTGCCGCATTCATATTTGAATGACCAAAACTCACAGTCCATTCACTGAAATCACGCAAAAATATTTCTGTAGCTTTCGCAAGTGTTCCATAAGTTACACATTCTATTATAAGGAACGTAAAGCAATTCATTGTTGTTAAAAATTAAATAAAACCAAATGAGGTTCTTACATTCTGCATCAGTGCCCTAAATTTTCACTCTCATGCTAACTTACTATTATTTGTGGATAAAATGGCGAGAAAAGATTAAAGTTATTTTTGAAAGTGGGATGAACTCAATATCTTTATTGGTTTTCGAGATATGAAATTTTACATTGGAGCGCGAGAAACTTATTCCGCCTCGTCGGAACTTTTTCACGTGCCACGAAAGGCAGGACAAAGAGACACGTAAATTATTCTTTCCTCATCTTCTGTTTGGGGATATTACATAACATTTAAGATTGTGCTATTTAGTTGAATGATATATTTGTGATGATAACAGTATCATCAATGTATCTCTTTATTTTATGAATTTAATTTGTTTTAAGGGCATTAATAAGAATTTCTGCTATTGATAGTCAAAGTAAACAAGTAGGGGTGTACAGGGATTTCGTGTGGTACAGAAGTGCTTTTCGTCAAATTCGCTGTAGTATAATCGTATACTAATGTATTTGCTTTGAAATCAGAAAATTATTTTTCCTTATATGGTGGTAGCCCTGCTTTTTAGATCTGCTCTAGATATATCCATTTCATTTTGCCATTTTTTACTCGCCCTACAAAAGATATTTTTTTAAATTGGTTCAGCCAATACCTTCGAAATATATAGTTATTTATAGAAAAATTCTAACATTGATATTGTGTTAGCCCTGTTAACTCGACCCAGTTGACATATGCTATTTTGTTTATTTATTTATATGAAGATTACATATACCACATTGGGTTAAAATCCATGCGGTCAGCTCTATAAATACATGTAAAAGAAATATTATTTTACTTGTTATTGTGGTAGCCCTGCTCTTTAGCTGTGCTTTAAACATCTTGATTTCATTACAATATGTTTTACAAATCTTACATACAAAATTTAATTGAAATCCATAGAGCCAATTCCTTCCAAATGCTTAAATACAGAAAGTATAATTTGTAATTGTGACACCCCTGTTTGGCTGATTCGGTTTAAATATGCTGATATGGTTTTGTATATATGTGTCCATTATCAGTATTATATTTGGTTAAAATTGATGTGGACCGTTCAACGCAAGTATGTGTAAAAAGAATTTTGTTATTCCTTGTGTTGTGGCAGCCCTGCTTTCTATATCTATACAAAAAATATTGATTTTGTTATTTTATGCTGCACACCTTCTTCAGGCTAAATTTCATTGAAATCGTTTCAGCCAATTCCTTCCAAATTCATAATTACCGAATAGTGTAATTTTATAATTGTGGTCTGTGCTGAGTCAATCCGATCAACATATGTCATTTTGGTCATTAATTTATGTTAGTATTCTATGTACCAAATTTGGTTGAAATCGGTTCAGCCAATTCTTCCCTGATATATGCATACGGACGTATGGACAGACGGACATCACAAAGATAATAGTGCTTTTCAGCAATGACGAAAAGCACTAAAAAGCCAAAGCCAAGAGTAACATAAAAAACAAATAATCAAATTATGTTAAATGTTTTGTTAAAATTTATTATAAAAGCAATAAGCATATGTACATTAGTTCATAAGTCTTTGGATCGCTGGTGAAACAATTATGGGTGAAAGATCTTTGGGTGAAACGTTATATGGGTGAACTGGATTGTGAGCGTAAAACCTATGGGTGAAAAGGTATGGATGAAAGGTCTTTGGATGAAACTTATCGTGGGTGAAGTGTCTGTAGGTGAAACATCTCAAAGGTGAAGAGTGTATGGGTGAAATGACCTATGGGAGAAGTACCTGTGGGTGAAACGTCCCGTGGGTGAAGTGCTTTGGGTGAAACGTCCAGATACCGAAATAAGCTTTGGAAGACGAATTCTGATTGTAATGCCTTTTGCAAAAAAAAGCACGCTCGTAGTTGTAGATGTAAAACCAAAAACGGTATCAAAACATAAGACATATCATGATCACGACAAATATCAAATAGCCAACACTAAGGTAATGAAAAATTTTTAGATTGATAGTTTCCAGGTATGACTCGCTGGCAGAGCTCATGTTTTGCGAATTCTACTTAATGTTTTTCGTCACTTTCACAGTTCAAGTCACGATGTTGGAAAAAGAGAAACTTATTCAAACTTTTTGCATTCCATTCAAAGAGAAACTGTATACAAATGAGAGAACACTAGACTAAAACAAGCAAAATAAGTGACTAGACACTGCTGCCTCCATGGAGGGAAAAATCAACTTTTGCAAATTCTACTTCATGTTTTTCATCACTTTTGCTGTTAAAGTCACGGAAAGTATTATGAGAAGTTTTGTTTCTAATTTGCAGATGCATATTATAAATTAATGAATATTCCAAGTATATTTATGTATAAATAAAAATTTATATATTCACTGTGATATGATGATTTCCCTCACTCAGACACGTATCTTCCGCATTTTATTTGGTTTCTTATGGGATTGATATATTCACTTAGCACAAATTCGCTTAACATGATACTTTTTAGGAACGTATCTCTAGTGCTAAGCGGGAACTACCTGAACTCAATATATAGAGTTTAGAGTTTCAGGGTTTGAAGTGATATGTTATGGTTTTACATTCTCATTAGCAAGGTTTCAAGTTAAGCATTCATATAACAACTGAAACACATATTAAAAAAAGGGAAAGCTAATTACCTGGAGTTCTGATGAAACAGGTTGCCTAGAGCTTTGGCATTCTTTTTCAAGATTGGTGAAGTTTTCTAGAACTTCCTTTACTTCTGTTTCATGGTCAGATATACTTGCCTAAGCAAAAATAAAAAGATATACATATTCATGTACAAAAATTAAATCCATTTAAGGAAACAATATCATTGATAAAAGATGCAAACAATTATAATATTATGCAATGAATACAAAAGGTACATTTTTCATTTGATCGTAATAATTTTCCTTGAAAAAACTGATGCATTCTTGATAACTATCTTATAGCCATTGCATTATAAAAACTGTATACAATTTCAAACACAGTCATGTAACATATGTTGCATAATATTTTTAGGATTAAAGGAGGAAGTAACATGTCTAAACAGAAAGTGGAAAAGTTAATGAGAGAAAATTAGAAGTATTACAGGGAATTTTGGAAATGTAATAATTAAATCCTGCTAAGGAAAATGTCATTAGAGAATATGACAAAAGATATAGTACAAATTACATAAAATACAGCAGTGAAAAATATTGAAAAAATGTCATATGCTACATATGAATTTAAGTTGACCCTGAAAACTTTCCGAGTTTGATTGATTTATATTTGGAATATCTCCATGACCTACCGTATTTAATCGATTGTAAGCCGACTTTTTTTTACCTTTTCACCATCTCAGAAATTGCCACTCGTCTTAGAATCGGTGTCAAATAAAATAGTAATTGAATTTATTTCTTCAGTTACATTATAATGCAAGATATAAGCGTTGTAAAGAATACGCAAACTATCTACTATAAAGAAGAATAAAAATGGCCGAATAACTAAGACGAAATAAATTACGTAAATAATAAGAGGCGCGTCAAAGTTGTAATAATTGTGGTGGCAGTGCACGTATTCGTAGGCTTTCACACTCCTCCACTAACTAAAATATTTCATTGTAGTGTCACCAACTTGACGTATTTTCCGCTAAATCTAGCTTTTTATCTAGATACCGTCTGGGGATTAGAAAAATGTAAGCTAGGGGATAGCGGATTTTTCGACTTAATTTTCACCAAATTGATGTTTCAGGTTTTTTTAAAAATAAATAATTTTATCGTTAAATGTAACAAAATAAGTACTTACAAATTTATAATGTTAAACATGCGACGATTTCTCCCGTTTTTTCAATTAAATAACGGACGCATCATTCATCAAATAAATAGTATTCTTAAACTACCTTCCTCGTATTTTATAGTCATTGCCACTCTCCACTCATTACATTGATAAAGCTATTAAGTATTCTTACAATACTGTTTCAAATTCGCAAACATACATCATGTATACAAACTCCGGTGTTGGCAACACTGTTTACGTGTCTTGTGAGTGTCCTGTGATTCCCGAGTGAAATATTTCGTTTCGTTGTGAACAAGTGTAAACTTCTTATTTCTTAGCGAGTTTTTCGGTTTTTAATTACCCCATGATGGGACGAACGCATTACTCTGCGAACTTTAAGAGGAACGTTATTGCCTATGCAGAAGAGACATCTAATCTTGCAGCACAACGGCGCTTTGGGATTGATGAATCAAATGTTAGACGCTGGAGGAGAGATAAAGAGAAGTTACTTAAGTGTTCAAGCAAAAGAAAAACATTTGGAGGCCCCAAGCAAGGACGTTACCATGAATTGGAGGAGATCCTTAATAACTTTGTGATTGATCAACGAAATAACTGTTTGCCAGTGAACTCCGAGATTATACAAACAAAAGCTCGTGAAATTGCTCGAGAACATAAAATTAGTAGAAGTGAGTGTAAATTTAGTCGGCACTGGGTACAGCTGTTTATGAAACGATGGGGATTTGTTCTTCGTCGTCGTACATCAATCGCCCAAAAACTGCCAGCTGATTACGAAGAGAAACTTATTTCCTTTCAACTCGCTCGATGGCACAGAAGATGACGTTTTGTGGGATGAGGAGAGTGAAAAAGAGTCGTCGTGTGAAGATATATTTTAGTAAAAAAATAAGTTAATGTTGTTGCAATTTCTGTTTTTAATCTTTATTTAATTACGAACTGAAAATCAGCCACATTCATACTTGTTGGAATATCGAGATAAATAGTCCTAATTGACCAAAAATATTTTTTTTTCCTTGCGTGGACTTGTGAAAAGTGGGGGTCGGCTTAGAATCAGTGTCGGCTTATAATCGATTAAATACGGTATTTGCAAAAATAGTTCCAAGAATTCACCAGCAATATTATCTTCTTTTAAATTAAATCATATTTGTGTTGTGGTTTAATTATTATACATTCCTCTGTTTAAATTATGCATTTATATAAAAACTTCTTAGAGAAGAAAAATTTGAAATCACATATACAAAACTTTTTCACTTAGCATTTTTTAACTTTTAGCTAAATTTGTTTGTATACAATCTGTAATGTACACAGAAATTTTTTTCTGCAAGAATGCAGAGGAACGCTGTTCCGGAACCTTCAATGCAAAAAATACTAATTTGCATAACTTAACAAATGAAATGAAGCCATTTTCAACGCAATGACGTTTTACTCATATCATACAATTACATTTATTACCTCCACTGGCAATTTATATTCAGTTTCTATTTTTGCCCCCACTCACCTCTTTTGCGTTCCAGCACCTTTTGTGTTGGAAAAACAGCACTGAATGTACATATGCAGTAGAAATTTTAAACAATTAGGTCATTTTGCAATAACAATATCAATATCAATCATAACTACAATTCTGATATTATTTGTTTTATAAAGTTCGAAACTCCATAAATAGCATTTCACACCATATTTTGTTTATTAATAAGCTTACCTTCCTTCTCTATGCAATTTGGATTACACTTTTGTCTTAAATTGGTAGAAATTGAGTTGCCATGAAATAAAAAAATTTCTATTAAAAAACCTGAAATTTCGTGGTTAAAAACTCAATTTTTGAAAAAATTTGTCCCGTATTTGAAATTTTACGGTAAAAAAAGGAAAATTCATTATTTTCTCCATTCCTGGGTTTAAACCTCAAATTCATGCGATGAACATAAATAATTTTAAAATGCAAATTACATTTATGTTACACCCACACCCATTTAAATGGAGGAAAATAAAAAAATAATATTTTTTTCAATTAAAAAGATAAATAAAATTGGTTTTAAAACCTTATCACGCCACTATACTCTTTACTGTGGTTAAAATTACACCTTCCTATTTTTCTGTTGTTTAGTTGTTGATTTATAGAATCACACACATACACACACACATTGTAGCACAAAACTAATACTCAAAATACACCAGTAAATGCACAGGGAATCAAAATAGATGCTAATGTGGGAGGCTACGAACAAAGACTGAGAATGAACCTATGCTGTAGGACGCTAACCATAAGTAAGAATGAGAAAAGATATGATATATATATATCATATCTTTTCTCATTCTTACTATATATATATATATATATATGCACTGATGGTGTAGTGGTTAGCGTGTCGGCTTTCTATTGCAAAGTTCGGGGGTTCAAACCCCTCGAATGGAGGTTTTATTTAAAAAAAAAACTATCATCAGTGCCTGGCAGTAGGCAGCAGTACTGTCAGTATGGTATAGAGCCGAAAACAATTGATGTTGGTTGGGTCTATATCCAATACAGCTGTAGGCGTGATCAGGACGATTTGAACGGCTACAGTACTGCGATGTGGAAAGCAAGAGGGAAACTACCACATTACAATCCCTAGTAAATATTATATGGTTGGACAATATGAGTTCTCTCGAGGTAAAACAATCCGGAGGTAAAATAGTCCCCCAATCGGATCTCCGGGCGGGGACTGCCTTGAGGAAAACATTTGTCGAAAGTAATTTACGAATAGGGACTTGGAACGTAAGAACTATGAGAAAGGCAGGAAAGCTAGAGAACTTGAAAGAAGAAATGAGAAGAAATAGAGTTGACATTATAGGTCTAAGCGAAACTAGATGGGAGGGAGAAGGACAGTTCGACTCGGAAGAATTCACGGTAGTTTATTCTGGAGGAAATAGTGGGTAAAGGGGAGTAGCTCTGGTACTTAGGAAAGATATGATGAAAAGCGTGACAAAGATAATAGTAACGAACGATAGACTGATGGCAATAAAGCTTAAAGCAGTCCCAGTGGACATGCTGATAATACAGGTATACATGCCAACGTCAACTCATGACGATGAAGAAATAGATGAGATCTATGAGCAAATTAATGAAATTTACGAAGAAGACGGAAGAGAAAAGGTAAACTGCATAATAATGGGAGATTGGAACATCATAGTCGGAGAAGGACAGGAAGAAAATGTTGTCGGGCAATACGGACGTGGGAAGAGAAATCGAGGAGGGGAGAAACTCGTAGAATTCTGTATCAATAATGACCTTGTAGTGACTAATACATGGTTCAAAAATCATAAACGAAGGTTATACACACGGAAATGCCCAGGAGATAGAATGAGATGCCAAATAGATTACATCCTTGTCAAACAAAGATTCAGGAACAGCATAAAGAACGCCAAGGCATTTCAAGGAGCGGACATTGGTTCAGATCACAGCCTTCTAATACTTGACGTGAGTACAAAGCTCAAACAAATAAGAAAAACGAGAAGAGAAAGACAGGCCTGGGACCTAAAAAAACTGAAAGAAAGGCAGGATGTAGTCAGCATGAAGTTGGAAGATAACTTAAGAAAGTTGGAAAACAAACCGAAGACCGTTGATATAGAATGGAATGAAATTAAAACCAGTATCAAGGATACCTTGGATAAAGAGATTGGAAAACAAGAGAAGAAAATCAGAAAACCATGGATCACAAAGGAAATGCTGGAGAAAATGAATGAGAGACGAAAATGGAAAAATGTTAACAGTGAAGAAGGTAGAGAGAAAATTGGATAAAAGGAGAAGTTAGGACGGTACAATATGATGTACACTAGAGCACTCGAGTTAGAAGATAAGAAATCTAATGGAATTAATGGTATGGGAATTATGAATACAGATGGGAAGACAGTCTCAGAAACATAGGATGTAGCACAGGTATGGGAAGAATACATTAAGGAATTATACAGCAAACAGGCAGGAGCGGCAAAAATTGAACTGGAAGATGAGGAAAACATTGACGAAGACAACTTAGGACCAAGTATTATGGAGAGCGAAGTAGAAAAAGCGATATTGGAACTAAAGAAGAGGAAAGCCACGGGCAGCGATGAAATACCGGCTGAGATACTTAAAGTCATAGGATCAGAAGGACTAAAAGCGATCACTAAATTATTTAATAAGATTTACGACACAGGAGAGTGGCCTCAGGATTTCCTAGAAGTAACAATGATCCCTCTAAAGAAGAAGCCAAAGGCAATGCAGTGTAAAGATTACAGAACTATAAGCCTTCTGTCACACACATCGAAGATCATCACGAGGATTCTTAATAAAAGGCTGGAGAAAAAGGCAGAAGAACTACTAGGGGAAGATCAATTCGGTTTCAGAAAAGGACGAGGAACTAGAGATGCTATAGGAGTTGTTAGAATTATATCAGAAAGGGCAATAGAGTGCAGTCAAGATATCTGTGCATGTTTCGTAGACTGGCAGAAGGCCTTTGATAGAGTAAATTGGGTAAAGTTGATGAAGATATTAAAGGATATAGGTGTAGAATGGAAAGACAGGAGACTGATTAGGAATCTATATGTGAATCAAGTTGTAAAGGTCAGGTTTGAGAATGTGGACACCTGCGGAATAAATATTGGTAGAGGAGTAAGACAAGGCTGCTGCCTATCGCCAACCTTATACAATATATATGGAGAAAGTCTAATGCAAGAAGCTTTAGAAGGCACAGGAGATTTCAAAATCGGAGGAAGGATTATAAGAACAGTAAAATACGCAGATGATCAAGTACTTCTAGCAAGAAAGGAAGAGGAGCTACAAAAAATGATAAATAGACTAGTGATAACAGGAAGAAAATACGGTATAGAAATAAATACAGAAAAATCCAAGGTCATTCGAATATCGGGTAAAGAAGAGAATCTGAACATAAGTATTGGGGAAAAGCCTTTAGAACAAGTTTCAGAATATAAATACCTTGGAAGAATCATAACACGAGAGGCAAAATGTACGGATGAGATCAGAACTAGAATAGGAAAAGCAAAAGCTGCTTTCAGGAGAAAGAAACAACTACTTACAGGGAATATAAGGGATGATATCCGCAAGAAGTTGATAAAAAGCTACGTATGGAGTATAGCATTGTATGGGGCAGAAACATGGACGCTAGGGAAAAATGACATCAAATACTTGGAAAGCTTTGAAATGTGGACTTGGAGGAGAATGTTGAAGATAAAATGGACAGATAGGATGAAAAACGATGAAGTGCTACGAAGAATAGGAGAGAAGCGAATGATTATACAGACTATCAGAAAGAGGAAGGCTATCTGGGTTGGACATTACCTGAGGAGAGAGAGTATGATTAAAGACGTGTTAGAAGGAAAACTAAATGGGAAAAGGGAAAGAGGTAGGAAAAGGTTTCAGCTGATAGATGATTTGAAAGGGAAAGAGAGTTATCAAGATATGAAGAGGACAGCGGAAAATAGGAGTATATGGAGAACCAGGTTTAACCAAGAATAATCACGGACATGTCTACGGACAGACTACCTATGATATATATATATATATATATGGATGTCAACAAGGTGTTGGGATGAGGAAACCCAGTGAGCACTCACCAATCAGACGACTTCAGGTTGGCGAGGCTCCGGGGATGTCGAAGCGACACACGTAAAATAACACAAAAACACAGAAACATCACAAACGTAAAGCTTTCGGAACTACTCCTTCTTCAGCTACAGAGAGAGAACTCGACATCCCCGGAGCCTCGCCAACCTGAAGTCGTCTGATTGGTGAGTGCTCACTGGGTTTCCTCATCCCAACACCTTGTTGACATCCATATATTCATTTTACCTTTCCTTTTCCGTAAGTTGTTATATATATATATATATATATATATATATATATATATATATATATATATATATATATATATATATATAACAGCCCACGGAAAAGGAAAGGTAAAATGGATATATGGAAGTCAACAAGGTGTTGGGATGAGGAAACTCAGTGAACACTCACCAATCAGACGACTTCAGGTTGGTGAGGCCCCGGGGATGTCAAAGCGACACACGTAAAAGAACACTAAAACACAGAAACATCACAAACGTAGAAGCTTTCGGAACTACTCCTTCCTCATCCCAACACCTTGTTGACTTCCATATATATATATAATATCCACACTTACAAATGCCCACCCTAATGGATATCAACCTCCAAACAGTTTTCAAAACGAACAGAGTTTTGTGCTTATGAACTGACCAAGGTTTCTAGACTTCCTCAATTCAGAGCATCACATCTTTTCTCATTCTTACTAATGGTTAGCATCCTACAGCATAGGTTCATTCTCAGTCTTTGTTCCCAGCCTCCCACATTAGCATCTCTTTTGATTCCCTGTGTATTTACTGGTGTATTTTGAGCATTAGTTTTGTGCTACAATGTGTACTTTCATGTGCATATACAGAGTAATTCATCATGTGCCCTCTGTACATTTACTTTGTGCCCCATTGTGTACTATTATTATATTTACTTTGTAATTAACCATCTGCTTCTTTTTGTTACTTAGTGCTACTTTGTTGTTCATCCTGCATTTCTTTGTCTAGTTACTATGTGCTTTTGTTCTAACGATGGTCAATAAGAGAAATAAAAATGAAAGTGATGGTGCTCCTTCACGTTAAAGAAGGACAACAACATTTGAGGCTAAATTGGAACTTATTAACCCCTCAATGTTGAGTGACACGCTGAGTACAATGGGGGAAAACTTAATATGCCATCGGCCAATGTATCCAGTATGTCGCAGTCATCACTCACCTTTTTTATTTTTTTTTACATGATGAATTCTCTTAAATCGGGATAACATAGGAACCTTTGGTCTACATATTTATCATCATTCTCCAATTTTTACTGTCATTCTTATAACATTTTATATGCATTAAATTTTGTGATTGATTTTTCATATAGCTACATGAAATGGAGAATCGAGTCTTCTAAAAAAATCTATCCAATGCTGAGACATACCGTACCTTGACACGAATGCTACTGTGAAGTGAAAGGAGATTTTGACTCTGCTTATCTGATCACAGACTTCTCTTTCTCTTGGGTTTTTCTTATGCATCAGCACTTGAGAGCTATAAGATGAGGAGAGCCGAACTATTGTTCGGCTCTTAGGGCCATGTTCTTGATTTAGCATTTCGTGTGAGCAATATAGTATGAGAGAGAGAAACGTCTGCATGTGTCCTAGATCTGTTTACAAATAAGCCACTTCAATGATGTCTGCTGCAATTTCTTGAGCGAGAGTGCTTTAGGGATGAGCGCACAGGTCCATACCCTCATGTCACAGGAGAAATATTCTCATGTCGCTCTAAAGAAGTTAGTCTGAAGGAAACCTTTGCATTCTGCAGAGGCAATTTTATTTGTGTTTTATAGTGTTAATCTTTAGGAATTAATATTCATGGCAATGCCACTCATTTTCCCATAGATTTATCTCTGGGACATATGGTCTTTCACATTTCAGCTGTTTTTGGGAGCATTATATTGAGAGAAAGAGAGAAACAAGAGTTTCCCATTCACAAATAAGCAAAGAATAAACATCAGCCGAAGTCTCTATGCAGCAAGATTTGAGAGGAAGGTCATTAAAAAAAATTTAGGTTTCAATATCCCAAGCAGAGAAACGCTGCGTTTGCAGTTGGAAGTGATGAGTGAGGAGGCGAAGTGAGGTCTCCCCTGAGTGTGATCGAACTGATTGCAAGCCAAGTAAATGCTATTAAATGAATTCAATATAGATGATTAATTAAAATTATTATATTTTTTGCAGTAAATTTCATGGTAAATTGGAAAAAGCAAATGCCTTAAAAGTTTTTAAAAAATTTCTAAATTTTTTTATCATGCATACATTCCGATACATACAACGTCATATCTCTGCCTCTACTGAACAAAATAGGACAATTTTCACCATACAACTTCTGTAATGATGAAGAATGATTACTGTACAACTCAGAACTTTAAAAGCTATAATAAATGACTTTTAACAATATATGAAACAAAATTTATTTCAAAATTCTAGTCAAGAAATGAAAAAGTTGACCTGTGAGAAACTTTTTCCCTATTTGCTTTAGAGAGCTGCAATGTTTCCTTGAAAAAGATTGCATATCAATAACGTTAATAGTTTTCATAATACTGAATGATATATGAAAGCACGGGTGCACACTTGACTGGCTGGCAATCAGGGTAATTTCTCTTTTCTCCTGTAAAGAGTGTGCTTGACATAAGAAAGTGTAAAAGGTATTGTTTATAAATGGCATGTTCTACTAAAATCCTCAAAATATTTCGGATAAATCCTATAAAATTGAAAGAATTTGTAAAATTTTCAATTTTCAGGAATAGAAATCACAATTTTTTCAAAAATTCCACCGACCTCAGAATGGAATTTTAAATGTCCTTTAATTAAATGTACTTGAGGGGTAAAGAGGCATGAAAAAGGTGAGAAATATTCAAACTTTTTGGCGACATACCCCTTAAAACGTTTTTTGAATAAATTTGCACCCCATGGTATGTAATTCATACATATCACTAACATGGTACGTTGTGGCATAGATGACTATAACTGAAATCATCACAAGGTTCAACTGCATGGGTCCTTGGCCTGGCTAAAGCATGTCCCTACCCACATTCATTGAGAGTCATATATTGGGATAAGCCAGATGATGTAATATTAAACCTATCGGAGTACTGTTAACAAACCTTTCAAGAGACCTCTCTTTTCCAAGATATTAAAATGAGGGAAGACACTCACTATGAGAGCCCAAGAGTCACTCAATCCCGCCTGTAATTACCTGTGCATTAGTGAGGCCCACTGCATGTATAGTAAAACTGGCATTAAAAATAAAATCTACATGAGTGAAACCATACATTCTGGGCCAGTACAAAGTGGAGGAATGGTACCTTATCTGCCTGAATAGAAGTTGACCCCAGATTTAAGCTGACCCCCAAAAATTTCCACCATTTTTTAAAAAAAGTAAATTTCGTATATTTTATGCTTTTATGCATGCACAGCCTATAGTACATTATTCGAGACTGAAGAAAAGAGTGGGAAATGCTTCAGTTGCTGACATTTTGAAATATTACTCCAATTAATAATTTTGTGTTGTTGAATAATGTTCTACATTCAGTGACGATAATTTCATTCATCTTCATTTTCACAAAAGGTCAAATAAAGCAATAGCAACCTCGCCAAGATAATTTTTAATCCAAGTCTATTTCCAATGAATTTAATATTTACATTGCCTTAAGAAATTGCATTTTTGTAATTATTCACATTCCATGTAAAGTTTTGCCGTAATTCAAACAGTTGAGGATCAAATGCCATCATTGCATTTTGCATAATTGTCTGCATAGTCAATGTACGCAATTTTAATAGATTCCATGAATGAGGTTTTAACATGCATACAAACATTACAATGGCTATAGTAATAACTACAATTGCCAAGTAAAACTTCTTTTAATGGATAATGAAAAATAATACAAATTGCTAACTATTCTTAATGAGAAACAAAAAGAAATATCCAATAGCATTTAGAAATTAAAGAACAGGTAGCAATGGCAAAAAACACAGGTACTGCTAAATTCAATATTCTAGCTTTATTATTTATTTATTAATATTCATTGTAGGTCAAATATTTACTTTACAAAAAATATAGTATTATCATTTGAACGCGACGGCAATGAGAGATGTGGTGCCATCTATGGGTGACTACGAGCCCTAACCCTAACCCCAAATTTTTTCTTGGACTTGCATTTAAGCCAAGGGGTGATTTTTTCACTATAGATGTTGATAAAAAACAACAGCCTATATTCAGGCAGATACGGTATTTTTATCTATTTTTGGAAAACTGTAAGCTAGATAAAAATGAGTCAGAAAATAATGACGATGAAGAGAATTTTATTTTATTAACAGAACATATTACGCAGTTAGAAGCAAATATGATGGTGATGATGGTTTTCAAATGCATTTCATAGTTAAATTAATACACAGTTACTTACCCTCACTTGCTCAATAATTTTTAAAGATTCTGCATTCTTTTTGCCACTAGCAGCATCCAGAGATGACCTTGCATCAGCTGCCCAGTGTACTGAGTTGTTTAGCCGTGTATTATATTTAGAGAGTGATGACAATCTTCCTTCAACACATTCCCGATGAGCCATAAGACCTGCATGAACCTATAAAAGAACCTCATTTATTCGTCTTA
The DNA here is from genome assembly GCA_028673005.1 of Tanypteryx hageni. NCBI lineage: Eukaryota > Metazoa > Arthropoda > Insecta > Odonata > Petaluridae > Tanypteryx > Tanypteryx hageni. The sequence goes on along the minus strand of CM054116.1, from coordinate 140,217,564 downwards.
AACATCTTTGCTAATGTTGACATAATTTAACATTCAAATTCCAAGTTTCATTGCCAAAATGCATAAATGAGACATGATACTTACTGGTTTTGAGAAAATAAAAGAGAGAATAGAGAAACCAAGTGAATTTCATTAAAACTGAACACATGAAATACTGGTTCAATTTAAAGGATAAAAAATTAATACGACATTTAAAACCAAAACAAAATATAACATAATCACACCATGAGTACATCAATAAACCACTAAAGCGTGATTTAAAAAAGGGTTTCCTAAGTGATTCAAATGCCAGAGAACACAACTTGTGTTATGTTAATCAAAGCAGATAGAATATATTAGTTTTGGAAGGTTCACTAATTTAACAAGCCTAGATATCTTATGATTTTTGGCAGAAACTCAATAAACAAAGGATAAAGGAACTGTAAAAGTGGATGATGCACAGCACTAAATATGTCATCGTACACACTTGAGAGATTAAGTAAGGTTGGGCATATTCTAGACCAGGGGTCGCCAAAAATTTTCCTGAAAAGGCCACAAGAAACTTTATGAACGACTGTGCATGCCATATTCAAATGACTGATCGGGCTGTTGAAGAACTTAAGTTAGAAGTTAAAAATATTGATATACTATGAGGAAAGATGATATTAATGTTTACTAAGAAATACTAATAATATTTTTGGAGACAGTAAGATGTTTCCCGAATAATAACTAATGCAATAAATTACCTACCTTATCCATGGAGGAAGAAAGAATTTTCAATTGATCAGCACTCAAGGGACCTGATTTCATTTTTTCCATTTCTCTTTTTCTAAGAAGCAGTTCTTCCTCTTGTACCTTAGAAAAAGAATATTTTTATTTATAAGAATTTTTTATAAAATAGAGAAGAAGAAAAATTTGCAAAATAAAATATTCCAATTACTTAAAATTAGATTGTTGCCTAAAATAGTCTGAAACCCAATGAAGAATATTAAACAACATAAATGAACTCATATGCGCATTTCAACTGCCTGAAAGCCAAACTACACATGATTTTTCTTAATCATTTTATGACTACCAGAGGCACTGCCCCTAAGACCAGGCATCTCAAATTGGCAGCCTGTGAACCCATGCAGCCCACCCGAATCATTTCTGTGGCCCATGAAGAATTTTATACTATGATGCGGCCCGTAAAGTAAAAGTTAATACATACTTTCAAATTACGTTCTTCTTAGTTTTGAAAGGGATTTCCTTGAATATTACATTGTATACTCTCGCTTGATGTTAACTACATAGTTAGGTCCTCATCTAAGAGTGTATGTATATTTGTTTCAGACATTGATAGTCGCATTAACGCAATCCGTCTTTGGAAAGAAGACTTTGCTGTAAATGTTACTTTGTATCCGCAATCTGGACACTAACGACGTTAAAGCCTGCTACTCATCCAACAGGGAAAATGTGTCTCAGACACTGAGAGTCACATTTTTAGGGTGATTTCCAAAGGCCTTATGATATGGTCTTGTCTCTGTGTGTGCGTGCGTGTCCCCTGCTAACAACTGCACCAATTGACCATTTTTCATGAAAGTTGGTATGAGGCTCGTGCTGCCATGGCCCACCTTCGGGCTATATTTTATTTGGTGCAGATTGAAGTCCTGGGTTCAATTCCAGAAACGTTTTTCCCCATTTTCTTACATAGCAAGTCTCACTCCATCGTCCAGAGGTGTTTTATTTAATACATTAAAATATCTTAAAACTGTGAGATCAGAGCGAGGTTTGTATTGTTCTAAGGGGAAAAGAATGTACATTCTAATTCTTATCACCGAATTTTCATAATTGATTGTATTTTCTTGAATTTCTACTAAAACCTAGCGTTTTAAATCGATTTTATCGGATTGTTGCCATGGAGACGATTATTACCGAACTCGGCTTGAGCATAGACGAGTGAACAAATTGGTTATTTTATTTTCCGCTTGACTGCTCTTCAACAATAAACAGTTGATCCACACATATTAGCATATAAACAGTAACATTTATTTAAAAAATAAATGCAAAATGTCAGAAAGAATTTGACATTGCTTTTAGTATGTTAAAGATGATAACACCCTATTAATTTGTTTACCAATTTTTCTCTATCATTGATAAACTATGAATTACAAATATTATTTATGGTATGAGAATTTCTTAGAATGACTAACACATACTGAAACATTTCCATTCAATATAAGTAATCAATTTGGGATGTCAACTTTGGGAAACCAGTCTGCATTAGTCCTGGTTTGGACTACTTGTTGTGTTTTGTCTTTGGAAGTTTAATCCATTAACTAGCTGAAACGCCCGGCCATGCTTGAGAAAGAGTTTTCTTTTAAGTTGCAAACGATTTTTATTATTTATTAATTGTGGTAGCTCTGCTCTTAAGCTCCACTTTAAAAATCTTGATTTCATTATGGTATTTTGTAAAAACCATATATATAAATTTTGGTTGACATCCATTGAGCCAATTCCTTCCAAATCCATAGTTACTGAAAGTTTAATTTGTAATTGTGGCACCCCTGTTTATCTGATCCGGTCCAAATATGCTATTATGGCTTTATATATGTGTGTACATAATAAATATTATAATATGGTTAAAATCGATGTGGAAAGTTCAACACAAACACTTATACAAAGAAAATTTTTATTACTTTTATTTTGGCAGCCCTGCTTTGTATATCTATCCTAAAAATCTTATTTTTGTTTTTTTTAATCGTGCACAACTCCTTCGTACAAAATTTTGTTGAAATCGGTTTGCCAATTCCTTCCAAAAGCATAATTACCGAAAAGTTTAACCTGGCAATTGTGGCACCCCTACTTAGTTAATCGAGTCGATGTATGGCATTTTGGCCATGAATTTCTGTGAAAATTCTATGCACCAAATTTGGTTGAATTCGGTTTGGCCAAAAGAATAAGTACAGAAAATTTTATTTTGCAATTGTGGCACCCCTGCTTGGTCTATCCGGTCCAAATATGTCATTTTGGTCATGTATTTATGTGAAGATTCTATGTACCTACCTAAAGGTTGAAATCAGTTCAGCCAGATCTTCTCTGATATATATGTACAGGCAGACGGATATTGACGAAATTTGGACTGACCATCCCATGGAGACCCCTCGAAATCGTGAAGTCATTCCTAAATTATCTGACCCTGTTTGGTTGACTGATTTAGCGTTTTTAGTAGATATAACTGATCATCTTAATTTCCTCAACACCAAACTTCAAGGCAAAAACTTGATAATCAAACACATGTATGATAATCTGCATGCATTCATTGTGAAACTTTGTTTATGGTCTACTCAAATGGAACTAGGCAGTTTGGTAAATTTTTCTTCTTGTAGATCACTTGAATTCCAACCTGATTCCTTATTTAAGTTTTCTTCCAAATTATTTTTACTGAGAGAAGAATTTGAAAAGCGATTTCAAGATTTTAAAGCTCTTGAAATCACTTTTTCAATTGATATAAATAAAGTTGAAGAATCTCTACAGATGGAATAAATTGAGTTGCTGTGCGACACCATGTTGAAGCGGAAATACACCAATTTAGATTTGCCAGAATTTTGTAAGTGCCTGTCTGGGGGTCGCTTCCCGAAGCAATTTGCCATTAGAATTCTGTCAATGTTCGGAAGTACTTATGCCTGTGAGCAATTATTTTCTGTAATGAAATTAAACAAAACAGGTCATGATCTCGGCTATCAGAGGAACACTTAAGTTCCATATTGAAAAAGACTTCTTCATAGAAAATCCTACCCAATATGATCAATTGGTAGAATTAAAAAGGTGCCAAGTTTCTGGTCAAAAAGACTGATATTGAAATTATTTTTGTTAACTTTTAAAATATTTTTGACACTTAAACATTGTTAAGTAGTAATCTTTATTATTTTCAAGGACCTTTCTTTTTTCTATTTCCAAATTAATTGTAATAAATTTTATTATGTGCATCATTGTATTATTCTTTAATTTAAGCATGTTTGTCTTTCATTAAAGTTTATGTCATTTTATTAGAAACATTAAAAAGTTTTAGCATTATTATTTAGTGTATCCTTAATATTAATCTATATTTATCAATATCATAGGGTAGTTTTATCAACTTGCAGATTTTTCATATTCATTAGTACATTAACCATCAATGAATTTTTCATGTAATTTTTGTGGCTTTCTACTCATTGAACACGACTGAAATTAGAAAATCGATCAAAATGTTACTTGACCTCTTATACATGTTCAAAATATTCCAATTCATAAAATGTGATATTCCCTTGTACCCTTTTCTTTGAGAATCTATAAAGATCGAAGATCGGTCACGAGCCCCATAAAAATAGATGTGTGAGCCAGATGTAGATCACGAGCTACGTGGGGTATCCCTGTTGAAGAAACTAGGTAACGTCACTACGAAGGGCTGTAGCTTGGAATGCGGCCAGCGGCTTCATGGATATGCTATTATGAGGCCCACACCTCCCTGTGAGTTTGAGACCCCTGCCCTAGACGCTACGTATGACAATTCCACCCTCCCCTCGCTTCGGTCACTCCAGAGACTTCAGGGCTATGCACCTCACATTTGGCCTCACTAAACTAACAATAATTTTTCAGGGTTGCTCTTATCAAGAAGCATTTTTTGTTCAAAAAGTTTTATTTCCAATGTACTAGTTCTGAAATATATTTTTTTTTTATATTTCAAACAACTACCATTTTTTCAAGATGGTGGATGTAAATTAAAATAGTTTTCCTGGGGTCTCCCAGCTGGTAGAAACCAAAGTGCATTGACTGCATTTCTCTTCAATGTACAGTTCTTGAGATACAGAGTTTGATAGATGGACGATTGGGGAAATTATACATAGGATTGGAGATAACCATAACCACAATAAAACTTCCCCCAACTATGTTCTAGAAGGACAACATGTGCCAGAATGCATTGGGATAATCATTAAACCTATGGGAAGAATGAGATTATGTTCCATGATCAAAAACATTTACTCTAAAAATAACTTTTGCTAAATGAAACAATAATTTTGTTTGCTATTCCTTACAAACAGATTATATCAACATCATAGGTTGTCTGTTCTTAGGAGCATGATTATTCTTGGTTAAACCTAGTTCTGATAGCACTCTTTCCCTTTCAAGTTGTCTACCAGCTGAAACCTTTTTCCTTTGAGTTTTCCTCCTAACACATCTTTAATTACGCTGTCTCTCTCCAAAGGTAATGTTGCCTTCCGATACTACAAACATAAGTTCATCTCCATAATCAAGGATGGTGCAAATGGCTAGAGAAAACTATTGTAGAAAAACAAATATAATCAGTGGTTTTCTAGAAATCATGGTGATTTTACCTGTACCATGAGTTGAGGATTAAATGAAATACATATAATACAGAAACTGCTAAAATCTCATTGAAATCGGAAACTTAGTAATTTTTGTAATTTGGCCCTTCAATGTCAATCTGCATTAAAGCTAATCACAGAACAATGTTGAGAAAAGTTTATCACATATTAGGGTATCGCATAAAAGTGAATCCATGTTGTGGGAAGCCTCAAAGTTACGCTGCACTTATTTTTTCTATTTTTTATTCTTATGGGCTTTTTGATTTTATTAGCCATAAGGCAAACTCGATAGATCTCTATCAAATTAACCCTTAGTCGCATGAAAAAAAATCTCTGCAATTAGTCTCATGGGAACAATATGTACCCACTATGATTACTTTAATTTTACTAAAGATATACAAACTGCTGCATGCAGGTAATGTAGCTCGGACTGCGATCACGTTGGTTTTGTCTTCCGTAGCATTCAGAATTGTTTAATTTCTTTACTCCCCCTGTCTCAACATTTTGGATAGTTGGCTCTAGCTGCTTACATTATTCTCCATCCATTTCTCAACCACTATTTAGTTTCATGATCTTTTCCACCACTGAAATGTCATTACTATAATAAAAGCCTATATGTGTTTGTTCGTGTATAATGCTGACATTATCAATATCACATTTTAACGCATTTTTAACAAACTTCCTGATTAGGTGGAAGATTGAAATCTCGCAGGAATGCTTGATTCATATCTAAAAATTAAATGACAAAAAAAAATAAAAAAAAGATTCGGGTTCGACTCCAGGGGGACGATTTCCATTTCCCATAAAATAACACGTAAAAAGTGACTTTTTCAAGTTCAGGCTTTTATTCTTTTGGAAATCCTAATTAAAAAGTAAGAATGATCTTCAAATTTAAACTACCCTTTAGGAAAATTAATTAAGTTTCTAATTCTATTCATCTTTTTCCACCTACTATTCAAAATCTCTCATATTAAACATTTAAATCACATATTTTGGGAACATATAGGCTTATAAACAGGATGTTGCCTTGCCGACCAAGTCATTGTTAAACTTCGAGAATCAATTGTTGTCTCAACCCACATACGTTTAATATGTAATATATATGAGTGCATAGATTGCATTAAATTATCGTAGGATTTTTGGTGAAATTACGTAATCCTAATGGGACTGGGATTTAGTTTGGATTCTTTTGCTTATCTAAACAACTATATAGATGTAGAGTAAGAGAGAGGAGATGTGGGGAGGGAGGGAGATAGAAAGGAATGGATATAGAATGGAAGGTACATGGAGAGTAAGGGAGGTATAGAATTACAAAAAGGTGGGAGGAAAGAGATAAAGAGGGAGAAGGAGAAAAAGAGGGAGAGCTATGGATTGGGACAGGAGGGAATGAGAGAGGGGGAGAGGTGGGAGAAAAGAGAGGCAGAGGGAGGGAGAGAGAGAGAGAGGAAGGGAGGGGGATAGAGGGATGGAGAGAGAGGGAGGGAGAGAGAGGGAAGGAAAGAGAGAGGGAGAGAGGGATGGCTAGAGGGAGGGAGGGAATATTATTATTTATTTATTTATTATTACTAATTCATCTTTGACAAGGGGCTCATCATTGGAGAAAACAACAATGAGAAATAAATTCTCCCGAATCTCTATTTTAGCAAATTTTATACCAGCTCTTACTCAATAATTACAGCTCTTATTATTCATTTCTAAGTTCCCCGTTGAATTTCAATGGGCAATTACAATAGAAAAATAAACAAATTTTGTGATTATCCATAATAATGAGTTACGATTACTTAAGATGTATGGTTTCAGTAGGATTACCAGTCTTACAATGAGTTTTTCAACCATATAGTAACTGATATCCATCATATGATGGGCAATACACTAGTATGATTAAGAAATGGTATTTGTTTATTTTACGTAATTTTACACATGGATTTTGGTTCTCTTTAGCCCTTCTACCACAACACCCCTAGGCAATTGCCTACTTTGCTACCCACTGGTGCTGCCCCTGGCTCAAGACATGCTCCATACTAAGAATATTTATGGGTCAAAATCACAAAGTCAAATTCTTTCACAACCATAAAACTTACTTTACATAATTTGTACATGAAAAAGGAAAAATGGAGAAGTCGACATTCTACAAATCAATAAAACACAGATATCATCAGAAAGGATAAAAATGAAGATACAGTGAGATTGGTCAGCAATCCAGTTCTTATGAAATCAACTGGAAATATTGCTGATCCCATTCCACTAATTAAGGATTATTTGAGAATAATGAGATACTCTCATAGCTTAAGAAAAAATTACAATAAAAAATCAAGGGCTGATTTCACCCAATTAAACCTCCACAGCGATCTTGGTGAATCTTCATTCCTTGAAGCCATTGAGACACCTTTAGAATTTCACTCACTGTAACCCACGCATGATATTTGTGAAAAATTAGTAAAATTTTCTTCATTAAAACCTATAACTTGCCATTAGAAAAATGAACACTAACCTTGACAGCATTCAAGCGAGCACTTAGGGATGCTTCGTCTGAAGGATTGGGTGGAGAGTCAAAAAGTGACCTCACTTGAGAAAGCCATGCATGGCTACTTTCCATTCGTCCAGACACACTTATTTCTGATTTTTTTTCTTTCTCTTTTTGTGCAGCTTCCATTGCAGCAATCCTATATTTTATAGATTTCTTATAAGTACTTTTTGCGACTATTTCATACACTTGATAAAATCATGATCTATTAAAATCATGAAAATCTTGTTTAATATTATTCATAATAAAACACAAGTAGTATTTCTCCACAATATATTTTTCCTTGTGACCGGTTTCACCGTGATACGGCATCATCTGGTGATAGGTGAGGAGGATTAAGGATCGTATAGGATGTGTATAGGATGCAGGGTTCAGCTCAAATTCTGAGAATTTTCTGTTCCCGTGTATAGGACGCAAGAAGGTTTTCTCTTAAAATTCTAGTAATAAACAATAAGTTGAAATAAAAGATTCATATCCATTCTATTACATGATTTCCATCGAATATACTTTCTAAGTATGATCTGAAAAGTGAATTTACTGAAGTATTTATATTACGAGATTTACCTATGTCGAAACTATTTATTATAGGATATAGCAAAACACTTTGGAAAGCAATGTAGAAGATAAAATGTAGCAGATTTTCGTGACTCCTACCCAAGTGAAATAAAAAACTCAGTAAAAATTTCTGCGATCATCTGTGAAACTTGCAGTAAAAATAAAATATCTTGAATTTAAAAAATTTATTTATTTCAATTATTGATAAAGGTTTCTTCAAAGTTCCATCCCTTAATAGTGACTATAATTTTCATGGTGCTTTTAAATGACGCTTCAGGCGAAATAGAAGGTTGAGAGCCATCTAGAAACAAAATGTTGAACTGTAGGCAGGTATGGTTATTCCTCTGCTGTGTTCCCACAACTACCTATTTGATGTTTTGAAGATTAAAAATTACATTGATACTACTTTTGCAATATCCAGCTAATTTGCAGGTAAATTTCTTAAAGTATTACTACGTACATAAAACAAACTTACACTCCTACTTTAAAAATGACAGCACGGATTATTAATCAATTACTAATGGATTTTATTTTTACCCTTATCTATGATAGAAAAAATGAAAGTCAAGAAACAAAGTTATGATGCTAATTACAAATTAGGAGTGTGTCAGTATGCTAAAGAACATGGTAATAGAGTGGCTGAACATGAATTTGGAACCAGTGAATGTCTTATAAGAAAATGGAGAAAGGCTGAAGAAATGATAAAAAATATGGGGAAGACCAAAAAGGTGAACTGCTGTCGTAAAGCAAACCACCCTGAAATGGAAGAATGCTTGCTGAAATGGATAAAAGATACAAGAAGGGACTACTTGGGTGTAAGCACATCAACTGTTCGTGTGCAAGCTTTGAGATTATCCAAAGAATTAACCATTAAACACTGAAAAGCATCTATGCATTGGTGTTGTCGTTTCTACAAAAGACATAATTTATCAAACTGCTGACATACTACGATAAGTCGACATTTACCCGAAGATCACGAGGAGAAATTAATTGCATACCAGTCCTATATAATACAATTAAGAAAAAAATTCAATTTTCCACTTAGTCAAATAGGCAACGCCGACCAAACACCATTAACATTTGATACGCCATCTGATACAATGGTAAATGAGAGAGGTGCAAAAACTGTCACAATGAGAGGAAAGGGAAATGAAAAAAATTGTTTCACTGTCATGCTTGTCTGTATGGCTGATGGAATGAAACTGCCTCTGTATGTAATTTTTAAGAGAAAAATAATGCTGAAATGTGAATTTCCCCGTAGCATCATAGTCCGAGTGCAACAGCAAGGTTGGTCTGATGAAAACATCACCAGTGACTGGATCGAGACTGTTTCGAAAAGAAGGTCTGGTGGAATGCATCATCATCATCTCTCTTGGTCTTAGATGCATTCCAATGCAACACACATCCCGAAGTGAAAAAGAAACTCCTTGAAATGAAAACAAATTTGGTGATTATCCCAGGGAGAATGAAATCGATCCTGCAGGCTACAGACATTGCTGTTAACAAGCCGTTTCAATTGGCACTGAAGAAGAAGTGGGCCAATTGGATGGCGAATGGCACACACATATTCACCAAAGGTGAACTCATTCATAAAGTAGATATAAAAACAATCTGTCAGTGGATCGTCGAAGCATGGAATGACCTCCGCTCAGAAACGATAATTAAGGGATTCAAAAAATGTTGTTTAAGTAATGATTTAGATGGAAGTGAAGATGACATATAATGGGAAGATGATGACAACAACGGCACAATGACCACAAAATTAGAATCAGACGAATCTGAAGCTTCAAAAACAAATGAAGTTCATGACGAGTTCCATAATACCGATGACGACTCTGATGCTGGTGAATTTCTAGGATTTTAGGGAAATTGTTTGAAAAGTTTGATTTGTTTTCTTGATTGAAGATTTTTTTCAATGAGCAGACACTTGATTTTAGTTATCAGGTATTTCATTTTAACTGAAGACTTCGTACAGAAAGAACAAAAAATGCTTAGTATCCATGTATGAGTATGAGTGGCTAATAAAGCCAAAATATCTTGTATTTACAATTATTGTTTGTAAAAGTGCAATCTTTTTTCATATTAAATAGTTTTATTTTAATTAAAACACTTTGATGGTTAATAAATATTAGTTTGCAGGTGTTTATTTTTCATTTTTCATCGAACATTTCATAGAGAGAAAAACATGAAATATTATGTACCCATGTATAAAACGCACCCTACTTTTTAGCTTAGAACATTTGGAAAAAAGTGCGTCCTATACGCGGGTCTTTACGGAATATGGTAACGGAGAAAAGAGGGAAGGGAGGGGGAAAACCATTTCAAAGACACCAACCACAAGTAGAGACAGTGTGAGCACATTGTGACTTACCATATAGACCCTTACAACCCCTCCCCTCACCTATCATCAGATGATGCCATATCATAGTGAAACCAGTCATAAGGAAAAATATACTGTGAAAAAGTACTACTTGTGTTTCATTACTAATAACTTATAAAAAGTATGAATGTGAATTTTAATCAAATCATTATAAAACTATGCAAATACTGCAGGAAAACATCACTAAAAATTAAAAACATAACTTATTCAATGAATATTGACACACTCCAAAGAATCATATTCAAGTAAGGGAATTTACAACTACTCCATCATACTAGATGGCCCTTTCTAAATCGAAATTTAAAAGCCATGGCACTTTATATTCCAAAATATTTTTAAAAATTTTAATTCAGGATTTAAAAAAATACTTAGGTCTTGAAAAGTCTCTTACTTGTCCCTGCGAGTGGTTAGTTCTGCCAGTATGACTCTCCACCTGTTTAAAAGACCGTCGACTCTCTCCTGCAATTCCACAGACTCTGGACCAGCGCTTCTAGTAGTCACTTCCCGGCTCCACTTGCAGATGTTTGTCATGGTTCTATGCAAAAAATAAACACTCCTAAAATCAGAGCTAATTTTCTTTAAAAAATGAGAGAAATAAACATTCAAATCCAAGAAAGAGTGTAAACCAAATAATGAAAACAAACAAAAAAACAAACCTATGCCGAGTAGTGACTTGTTTTTCTAATTCTTTTTGTTTGATTCTTGCTTCATCCAAAGGTAACTCTTTCTCAGCCAAAGCAGTTACCATTGATTCCGCTTGAGATAGCCACTCCCCAAAGGATGAGCAGTTAGTCTCCAAACCTTTCCAAACTTCATTGCATTTAATCCAGCGGCTAAGAAAGGCAAAAATAGAAAAGATGATAGTTTTCACAAAAATGTTATTCTGAGAAAGAAGGCAGAAAAAACTTAGGCAGCAGAAATATCTTTAGAATCATGACATTGCAATGGTTAAACTAAAACCACCAAGAAGTCCCTGAAAGGACTGCCACAACAGTTGCCATCTATTCTGAACAAATTGTCTTCACTTCAGAGTTTTCATTTGCCACTCTGTTAACATACTTAAAAAGGCATGAGGCTAGGTCAAGGCTTATATTCAGGTGATGATTATGTGCAAGTAAATATGGTACATAAAAAGTCCAAATGGACTGATTTCTACAGAAAACTTTTAATGAATCCATAACTTTACTTTCGTCTGAGAATCAAGTATACTAGAGATTTGCCTGTTGAAAATCAACGGGAGTGCTACATTCATTTATATTCATCCAGAAAATGAAGCACTTGAAATTTATTACAGGTAACCTCGATTTATGTCCCTCCAATTTACATTGCCAATAAATTAATATCTGTGTAATGATTTACATAATTTCAACTCAAAGTTACGTCATTAGAGTTCTAAGGTTCTTTAAAATTTCTGAAGCCATTATCTGATTAAAACACTAAATAAAAATCACACTGTGATCAAAATATTCACTCTCTAATAAATGATATCTAAATAAACAACAATCTTAAATATTACATACTGCGTCACTCCAAACTCAGGCCAATGCTCTCTATGTGATTGCTTAATATATTGACTTTAAAGGGTTTTGTAAAGAGGAGAACTAGCAATAAAAAATTTTTGCAAGTTTAGAAATAATATGCTTGGAGCTCTCAGGCACAGGAGTTATTTGTTCGTGGAGTCCCACAACGTCCCACTACTAGCTTCCACCTCTAGAATTTGTCATGATTATGGTGAATTTGTCATTTAAGTGAAATTATGATGCTCAATCATAGTAAATTTCACACTGAACCTGATTATGGATATTATAATTTTCTAAAAATTAGGAAAAATTATATAATATTGAAGAATCTAAAAATACTGGCACAATAGCATTATATATTGATTGACAACTGAAGCAAAATCATTCACTAATCATCCACTCACCTGTGTCTTTCAGCATATGCTCGGTTAACCTGGGACCACTCCTCGCGAAGTTTATCCACCACCCGCCTCGCTTGATCACCCTGTTCTCTCACTCTTGCCCTGCGCATCACACTGTCTCTGTCATACTCCACCTCATCTACCTTCACTTTCAGCATGGCCAGCCCCTCTTTCAATTCCTGAAAGAAATACATATATTGGGAAAGGTTTTTGACTGGCAATAAAATAAATAAAGAAAAGACTTACTGGAAAGGAAGATAACTGAGATAGATATATACCTCAGGTGGATCAACCAAACAGGGAGGTCTCCGAATAGAAACTATGTCACTCAGGTGAGGACAGCTACCTTAGGAGAAGATATGTAAATTTCCACAAAAGGCTTTTACTTATTTCTAATACAGCTATCAGGACTATACATTTCTCATCATTTATTGATGGCAAATAAAATATTTTCTCATTTTAAAAGTTTTGAAATGAATGAACAACTAGGGTTTCCCCAATGTAGATATTATTACACATGATTACGTAAAAACAACACTTATTTAATCAAAATATATCAAATTTAATCACACAGGGTCTGAATTGGGTATGTACCACATTTTACTTAGGCATGTGACAAGGTTAAGCTCATGGCCTCAATGACCATTAAATTTACTCAGTGCAGTTTAGCATTAAGCAAGGGTCTGCTATATATCTATAATGCCACTTGACCAGCTGAGTGACCTTGCAAAAATGCTGTAGGAGTGAGCATGTTAGCGTTCATACTGAAGAAATAGTAAATGAGGCATGGAAAGATGTGTATTCATGGGTTAAAGTAAGAGGTATCTCAGTTATGTAAGTTGTATTTGAAGATGACAAATTGTAAATGCTTAGATGCCTGGCAATGCATTAAATTACAGAGTAAACGTATAAAGTATGAAATTAAATATGAAAAAATATAAGTGGTGAGATTTCCCAAGAGTGGAGAATCACAGGTAATTGTTAAACTGGATGGGGCAAGGCTAGAACTTTATACCCATTATGCCAATACTTCATTCAGATTGTGGTCAGTGAGTTGTTTCGATGAATTGTGTTCAGTGAATTTTCCCAGACTCATATTTGAGAAAATAAATCCTTGCTATTTGCTGAATATATACATTCAGGGAAATTACTGTGTGAGACCAATCCATATTTTTTTCAAAATATGTTAAAACCACAAAAAAACTTGTTATATAAAATGAATATACAGGCATATTTTGTTTTTACGAACATTTTCCGATTTATTCGGTTTAACGCGATTTTATTCTTACAACCATACCCGTATTTTAATTGATTAGAGCACAAGATGTACCCTAAATAGTTTTTTATTTATTGATTAAATACTAGTTGAAATTCCGCATTGATTACCTGGGTTTTTATATGACTTTTGGAGAGTACAATTGCCATAATTTTTGCATGGAAAATTATTCGTAAGGTTTTTTAGAAAATTTCCATATATGCCCAGAATGTTTAATGTCACGGAAATTGATAAAACTCAGTAAATCACTTAATTATAGTCTATATTAACTCAATATGTCAATATTTACGTATTTTAATTTATAGGATCTGAAAAAAAGCTTGTTGCGAAAACGCAACACCGGGCACAAGTGATAGCTTTCCTAATATTCTACCTTTATTGATTAAAACAGCCGTTTTGATGCATTAGGGATGTCATAAATGACAAATTATAGTGTATTAATATCCAAAATGCTTTATTATGATCTGATAATACATATGAAAAATGAAATCTTAATTATGCACAAGTAGACAAGCCAAACATACCTGTGTTTTGACTTTACAGGAAAATAAATAAAATGCAAAGAATTTGAATCCATAAAAACAATACAAATTGAATAAAAGAATGTTTCTTGTCAAAAACTACTTTGTTTTGCTTCATGGATCTTGGCAAAGCATTTGTCATGTAATGCCACATCACACTTAGGACACTATTAGTTTGTAACTTGCATAATGCACATCTTGATCTCTCTGATTGCACAACAGGCATATGTCCCTTTTTGTCAAAACGAACATCCATGGGTTGGGTTGGGCTTTGAATTGGCATAACAATTCATCCTGGCCTTTGTCTAACCTGTCGATATTTTGTGAGGAGACTCATTGTAACTCTTCTTTGAAACTGTAAGAAATCTATTTCCTTGCCATTAGAAGCTTTTACTGATCTTTTATAAAGGAAAAATGCATTTTGCTTTGACACATCGATTCCCCATAAGAATAGTTGCCACCACCATTTTTTTTATCGAATGCTACCTCTATAACAACCAACATTTTGGTCCATTCGATCTGTGCCTCCCATGTTGACGTTATATTTTTTGATTAGTTGAGGTTGGTTAATAGTGACTTTCTTCTTCAGAAAAGGGGAGTATCTCAGAACCTGTGAAGTAGGCTCAACACTTTCACAATTTGAAACTACCGTAACAACAGAATTGTCATTCAATTTGCATAAAACAAGCTGTGAATCACGACAATATTGTGCATCATGAGAGCCTCGAATAGTTTTTTTCATCATTGACACATCCATGAGAGGACACTTTTCTGTTCGATTTGAACGCAGCATTCCAGTGATCCCAATGCCCAATTCTGAAAATTTGTCTACTACTTTTAGTGACGTAAAGTAATTATCAGCAAAAATGTAATGGGGTAGAATAGATTGATCTATGGCATGCGGTAAGGCATCAGTGAAGTTCAGCAGTGCACTTGGTCCTAGACCATATCATCTTTATATTTATTTGTTGGTCCCTTTGCAGCTTGGTAAACTTCAAAATTCACCAGAGAGTCTAGCCTAAAATTGTGGCACCACACTTTGCAGCCAAATCGGATTGGCTTACCCTTTATAAATTGTTTAAGTCCATGTTGGCCATAATAAGGGACCATGGCTTCGTCAACACTTGATTCTTTCTCCCATATAGTATATTCCAGGAAGCTATCTTGTAGCATTTCTAAGTAAGGTCATATTTTAGATAATCTATCATTCTGATCCAACTCACTATTGTCGTTCAGATGAATAAATCTCATAACTTCTTAAAATCTAATAATGAAACGAATACTTAGTGGTTTCCAAAACTTTAATAAACACGACCGGTTTCACTACGATCGTAGCATCATCAGGTGAAAATATATAAATTGTTCCATATATATATATAGGGTAAAATGAGGGGGGAGAGGGAGACAATAGTGGTTACAAAGAAAACGAATGGGAGGTAAAAGGATGCAGCCGGGGAACCTATCTTCATAAAGATGGTGTGTCTCTATTGCATTGCTCTCTGCCAAACCATACATGTCTGCCATTTCTGCATTTGTGTAATTGTTTGTCATTTTCACCAGAAAAGCACAACTGACCAACACACTGATTAACTCAAGAATACAATGTACATACATAACACACTAACTGGTGACTGATGCTGCAAGCGATGAATGAGACAGTGGATTAGTAAAGAAGCAGGAGAAAGAGTTAAGGACTGGCTTGTTGAGTTACTGTGCACATAGTACTCAGGTGAAGGTTACAGCATTTTGAACACATACTGTTTCCTGTTAAAAGGGTCAGAGCTCTGAATCGTGAACATTTCGGATACGTGTTCATATAAACTTTTTTCATTGTTTCATTATGTGGAACCATATCCCCAAGATTGGCGAAACATTTTTCCATCACCCTGTATAGTAATTTTTTGGGACATATGGCTTAGTTAGTATTATTTGTGACATCAAGCTGTACGATTTGATAGATTTTAATGAAAATCCTTATAGCCATTTTTGAGGAAATGAATTTTGTTTCAAAATATCCAAGAATAAAGTACCCTTAATTGTGGTCCAATATCGTTCATCTCTTCCGAGTGTCTATTATGAATGATATTATCCAAAAATATGAGAAACCATTTGATTTAGTTTAACTGACTAGGCTGTAGTAAGATTTTGAGTGGACTGTGGTGGAAGAATGTCATAGAGCTTAGGTAAGGTAGCTTAGCATACATTGTAATATCACTGGACTCCATATAGTGATATTTTGAGACATATGGCTTACGTAGTATTATTTGTAACATCAGGC
Organism: Tanypteryx hageni; assembly: GCA_028673005.1. Classification (NCBI taxonomy): domain Eukaryota; kingdom Metazoa; phylum Arthropoda; class Insecta; order Odonata; family Petaluridae; genus Tanypteryx; species Tanypteryx hageni. Next base: position 140,200,785 of record CM054116.1, on the reverse strand, counting down.
TCTACAATTGGATTGATTTTAATCAAATTCCTTAGAGCCATTTTTGAGGAAATAAATTTTTTCTAAAAATTGCCAATAATAAACTACCCTTTATTTTTGTGTAATATCATTTTTATCAAATAAGGGTCTGCAAAAGATGATATATTGCATAATTACAAGATATCATTCAATTTTGTGTATGCATTTGGGCCCTAGAACTGCAAACAGACAGACAGCATGGCAAAACCACTTTTATGGACTCTGTGACACCTAAAACATGTATTTCCATAAAAATCTCAAAGTCGAATTTTTTCACAGTTACAATACTTTCTCCATAATCTATGTAAATGAGAAAGTAAAAATAGGCTTTTCTAGGATCATGTTAATTTTGAAATAACCTTTTATTTATTTTGAGATCCATTTATCCCTTAAAGATTTAAAATTAATAATGTTTAAGTAACAACTGCATAAGCATTACTAACCTTAAGCAATCCCTCCTGGCTAGGAAAGGCATCATATTCATGGCCAGAAGGAGGAAAACCAGACATTTGCCTCGAGAGAGCAGAAACACCCTCACGCACTAGATTCACTCGTGTCACAAAATCGCACACCCCCTTATCAGGTGTACACTTCTCAACTACAACATTCTTGGAGACCACTGTCTTTGGTGTCGACCCTAATCCCTTCCCAAAGCACTGAAAGTGTTCCTGAGCCTTTTTCCATTTTGATAACAATTCCCTAGTCACTGAAGTTGGTATAGGATTCATTCCGGTGCCAGAGAGATGATTTGATATTTCATCTAGTCTTCCAACATCCACAGCACGCTGATCAAACTCATTCCGAAGAATCTGTATAATCACAAGTCCAAAAAATTGCAATTAACATTTTAATGGTTAGGCTGTAAAACTATTAACTAATTTAAATATATAGCTTAAGCTAATTTATCAACAGAGTTAAAATTTAAAACCAAAATGTATAAACATTCGATGCATGTATTTTAAAGGCATAAATTACATTCTTCTAGACTAAAAGATATAAATAAATTTTGCTCTAAATATAAATAACATCTTTGCCTATTGACATTAGTTGCAGACAAAAACCAATCTCATATAGACCTTTTTCTGGATTAGCCAGTTTTTGCTAATTTCTATTGCTCTATTGCGAACCAGAAATGCAAATAATTTTGAGTTTATGTTAAAAATTCACAGTTACTAGGAACATTGAATAATGACAGCTGTATTTTCACTGTGAATGTTGTGTATAAAGAAATTTTAAATCCCTAATTTTTTATTGTTAAATATTTTAATATTGTTTTGTTTTTTCATATCATGTTGTTAATTTTTTAATGCATGCTTATGAATTAATATTTTTAAAAATACAAAACAAATGTATGCAGAAATATCTTAAATAATGTACTATGGTTTTCTAAGACAAAGCTTTAGAGTTTATGTTATGCATTCATTGTTAGAATTTTGAATAAAATTTTGATATTTGGAAGATATGAATAAATTATTTCTAAGAATAATAAGTACAAGATTTTAACTTAAATAATAAGTAATATATTCCTTCCCATCATAATGACAGACTTTTACACTAATTTTATTATATTTGATAGCACAGATTGGGTTGGGGATGTCTAAAATCTACCAGGAGGTAGAATATCAATGTATGTACGTATTGTACTTTGTCACTGAGTAGAAATTCTCGCAAATTGTAACAAAAAAGCAGAAGAAATTGCATTAATTTTTTGTAGTACCTGCAATTTCTCAGTAAGTTAAGAAAATGAACATCAAATTATAATACAGAATGTTCTTGGTAATTGTTTTCAAAGTAACATAACAGGTCTAAAGTTATGCTCTCAGATGCAATCTATGGAATATTAAACACCACAATAGTAATTTTTATTTAAAACAAATATAGTCAAGATACATAGAAACAAAGAGTATGATAAATTTCAACATTAATAGGAAAATAAGATATAAAATTAGGATTCAAACTTGAAAAATTCAACAAACTCTCAAGGTGCAATTTCACCAAATTCAAGCTAAAGCTCACCTGAAGTTGGCCTTCATCATTATTTGCAGCTTCCATTCTACTTGAAATCTCACTCAACCAATCTTGCATGGAAGTGGTGAGGGAGCTTAACTCCTTTAATTTGGTCTCAGCATCTTGAGATTCAATTTTTTTCTTCTATGTTTAAAGAACAAGAAAACCATTACTAACATCATCATGAAATGTTAATAAATGTAAAAAAGTCTTACTTAAAAAGACATTTGATTTCTATTTAAAGTCAAGTTATATTTCTATAATGTTTTAGCATGTTTCCAGTTTCAAAATTAATATTATTTATAAATGCACTTTAGTTAATAATTCCCTAAATCTTATATGAATTATACCAAATCACTTAGCCTAAAGTTAAGAAACAGGCAATCAAATACAATCTTTCACAATTTAGGAGTTTTTGTAAAACAGGGAAAGTAATATATTCAATGATAAAAATCAAAACAAAGTCAAAAAATCGCTGTTACACTTTATAATGGCATGTTATCATAGATGTTAAAAAATAAACTTGCATTTTTTTCAAGAAGGACATTTCTGAAGATATTTCAGAATAAAAGGATAATTGTTGCAACTAAAAAATGGCAAGTTCAGTTTGCTCAATATTAGTATCAATAGCTGCTTTACTTTGTTGAATTTTATTTGTCTTTAGGTAATGGTTATTGCAATAGGCATGAATCTTGTTTTCCATTCCTGTTGAGGTCTCTTCTTCATTTGGACTGATGTCGATAAAGACATTTACAACAACAGGTAATCCAAAAAAAAACTTATTCATAACTGATAATGATCACTCAAGCTTCAATGAAAGAATTCATTCATCTTTTTTTCAAATGTCTACTATCAGTTTATTTAAAAGTACTGCACTAAAAATTTCAATAAGATCTTTCATTTCAAGATCAAAGCTAACATACACAACTCCTAAAAATTAGACTCATTATGTGCAACCCCTTCTCCTCAAAGATTTCCGCTAGAAAGATTATGAAGGGGTATGAATGAAAATGAGCCTAAACACCAGAATATATTCTCTGAGCATGAGCATCTACTAACAGAGTAAATTGAATTTGACTGAGATTTTGCATTCAAGTATTAAACATCATTCCTGAAATACGTACTTGAAATAATGGTAAAATGATTTTCTCTTTTGAGAAAATGGATTATTAGGACCAAAGAGGTGAAATGGTTTTTAATTCTCCACCATTAGAGGAATTTTTTAGACTTTTGTATATACCTTTTTCATTCCATTTATGATTATCATATTAAAATTATCATTTAGGATAGTAAAAATCATTTTAAAGTTTGCATGCAATAACTTCTAAAATATTACATATATGCTAAGTCAAACTAAAGCCAGAGAAAAGCTAGCATTGCATTGAAATGAAACTGAGCATAGTAAAAAAGTTTCATGAGATTCTAAAAACTTTTTAAGGAAAGAAAATACAGAAGGGCCAGGTAGTAGAAGTAGGGCAGCCTCCTGCATTGGCTCTTAGTACACCAGTGTTTTATTAACTTCTCGATGTGACCCCACAGATAAGAACATGGGAAATTTCTTCATCTACCCTTGATTGGCAGTTTTTCATCCATTACTTGCTATATTTGAGTGGAGAAGTATTAATGGCAACTATCATCTTTTTAATTGAAAGTTTAAATGATTTTATTGAAAAAATTGTCTATTTAAAAGCTATTAACATGACATATTAAAGTAAGTATAACTTTTCAAAATGAGCTTATAAATCTCATACAATAGTGAATTTTTTCCACTATTTCTTGGGGCACTTGGAAAACTTTGAAAGTCTACTGATAAATGAGTAATAATAACAATAAGTTCTTGAACACAAACAGGCTTTCCCAATTACATGCTATAATCAATATACATACAACCATGCTCTCAGCAGGATTCAAACCCACAACCCTTGCATTGGGAGCTAGACATGACAACCACCATCTAGCATCTGAAACACAGTCGTTCAAGAGTCATTATTAAAAATTATCAAAGGAATTGGCAGATGAAGGAAGGTATTTCTAACAGAACTCATTTAATCCTGGCCAAAGTCTTTTCATCACAAAAGTTTGATAAAAACAAAAGCCATGACCCCTGACTGAGATTGAAGAGCAACATTTGTGTTAATTACATTTTCACCCAAGTCGCAGCACATAAGGGTGACTGGAGTGCATTTCAATATGAAGCGATTATTTTGATTAATACAATAGAATGAAAATTTTTCATCTGCCATTGACTTAAGTTGATCCATGCACTTAACAATAATGAATGAAAAACTGACTTGAGTCAATCACATTTTCCCACTCAAATCTGTATAATCCACCCCTTTGGTGCTACAGATCATGTAGGTCCAGGCTTGTCCTCTTTTTGTAGAGGAATTCTTAGAAGATACGTTGTTTTACACAGATAGGTTGCTAGCCTATTGTACAATCAACATTTACAGTGGGAAGCACGTATCACACATACATTCATATAGAACAGAGGAGGGAAACCCTGTTCTGGCATTAGCCTACTCTTAGGAAGAACACCAAGGGGACCAACAGCTTAACATCCCTTCCAAAGGATGGAGTGCTGACTTGCATGTTCTCCTCAAACCACACAAACAGAAGGATCCCAGGTTGAAAAATCTGACCTCTGGCAGATTTGAACCTGGGATTGATGTGTGAAAGGTCAATACTCGAGCCATTCCAACAGCCCAGCCCCAAATCTGCATAATATCTTACATTTACCTTTTTCCTCCTTGCCAGATGATGCCGTATCACATGCGAAACCAGTCACAAAAATGAAAAATTGTGGAAAAGTACTAAGTGTGTATTTAATATGAATAACATTACCTACTTCCACAAAGTCATGCCTGACTTGATTAATTATATCAAATTTATTTATTGTACCAAGGTGTATTTATGCTTTAAAAAACTTGAGTTAAAGTATTCGCTCATAAGCATTCAGAAAAAGATACAATTTTTTAAAAGTGAAATAACTTAAATTATCAGTTCTCTCATCAGCAAATACCAATGGTTCTTTCCTTCCCAAATGGACAGAAATCATTTTTAACTCGAACACTGTTTATCTGTTGCATCTTGAAATGATATTCAGATAAATATGTAATCCAATTTCTCTGGAGAGCACACATGACAGTTAAAACAATATACATTAGCTATATGCAAAAACACAATGCTAATAGATATGCCATCCAAGAATAAAGTTTTGAAACATATTCTTCAAAAGCATGTACAGCAATACTCCCATATGCGCAACCCTGATATACACAGATATGTTATTATGCAACAGGCTTGATAAAATATTTATTTTTTTAATAAAAAAATTACAGTAAAAATTGTAAAAATATGAAAAAATTCAAAAGTAGTGCCAACTTCTCCAGCCAATCAGCAGCAAACAAGAGAGCTTTCAGCCAATAAATACATTTGTTTAAATATACCTGAATGCAGTTCTCATACGTTTCTCTAATACATGTGATATTCCTTCCCTCCTACATTTTTATATATTTATTGTAATTTAAAAGTAAAATACATATTTACAATAAAGCCTCAAAAATGCAGTGCCAGTGCTGGTTGAATTATTAAGGATAAAAGGGAAGCAATAAGATTATCTATAAAATAAAAAGTCATAGAAAAGTCGTAAGGAGGTATGGGGGCCACAGCAGTTGCACACGATTTGGGTTTGAGTGAATCAACTGTGGGTACCATTACTGTATTTTAAAACAAAATTTCTGCAAAGTGTAAATTTGCTCAACAAAATTATATACATTAGGGTAAGCAAATACACAGCAGTGCATTTAGCCAAAACAAACTTTCAACCATTAAATGTTTGAATTGTAACTGTAATACCTCTGTCTCACTCTTGAAATCTTGCCACTTATTCCGAAAGGCATCCTGTTTGGCAGCTAAGTGAAGTGCCATGGCTGGATCTTCAGCATGTATGCTCAAGACTAATCCATCTCCCCGACTTATCAGTGTTGCAACATCTGGAGCTAGAGCACTGAGTTCTGATTCTAAAACCTGAATGAATGTTTGAGAATAATTTGTGTAATAGGATGACTTTCTTCTCATCATATATGACAATACTTTTAAAACACAAGATGTCATAAAATAAAATAAATTTATGAACACTGCATGTCTGGTGATTAGACAATATATATTATTTTACAATATATGTAATTCACTAAGCAAGTCTCAACTTTGTGAAATTCCATTTTAAAGGAAATAAAATGAAAAACTTATTAGTTAGCAACAAGATCGAAGATAGTCTTACTAAAGAATTGGTATTACTGACTAAAACCTGTATTTCTCAAAATTATTTTTTATTTAATGGACAATTTTATAACTAACCTGATGGACTTGCTATGGGTTCATCTCTCTCTCTCTCCTATCTTAGCTGATATTTTTATGGATTCTTTATAATGTGAACTGTTTAACTCTAAATCTTCCCTTGTGAAAAATGTCAGCACATATTTGGTTAAGATATGTTGATGACATTTTTGTTTTTGGAATGGTTCTTATAGACAGTTAGATGGTTTTTAGCACATCTTAATTCTTTACACCCCTACATAAAATTCACTTCTGAACTCGAAGAAAGTAAAAAACTTCATTTCTTAGGCCTAACCTTGTCAAAAAATGACAATAATATTTTTTTTTTTTTTTTAGGAAATAGACTTACACAGATCACACCATTCATGCTACCTCCGAACATCCCCTCTCTCATAAACATGCAGCCTACCACAGCATGCTTAATAGACTCCTCAACGTATCTTTATCTCCTGCGAACTTCCCACTCGAATTAAACACTATCAAACACATGACTCTAGATAATGGCTTTTCACCCAAACTTTTTAAGAACAAAGAAAACTAGTGATCCAGAAAATGTATCCTCATCTACCTCCTCTAAATCCAGTTAAACTTCACTGGCATATTTATTCTTCCTAGGTTCCTTTAGTTACTGAATTGGCAAATTTTTCCCTTCAGGAAAGTTAGACCACCTTATTACAATGCTCACATTTTAGGGAAATTCTACTGAATAATAAAGATAAATTTGATAATGATTTAAAAACCAGAAATTATAAATTACTTTGCAACGACTCTATATTGGGCAATCTGTCAGGCAGCAGAAAATTAGAACAAAAGAACATACCTGAAGCTTTCACATATTCAAATTCAAATTTTGCCAAACACTTCTGTGATTTCAACCATTCTTCAAATTTCACTGTCTCACTTTTACACTTTCATGAAAAAGGCTATAGGTTAGACTAGGTATTTAGAACAATTAGAGATTATCCACCATCTAGATAATAAGAACTGTTCCCTCATAAATAATCACCTCTTCCCCTCCCAATGCTCTCTACTCCTTGCCTCTCGCCCATTCCCTCTTCCTATAGCCTCCAATCTCATTGTCTTTAAACTTTTTTATGTAGTTCTTTGTTCCTATTGGTTTATTTATGTTTTTGTTGCATTGTGTTACAATGTTTTGTTTTTTGATTGGTTGTTTGCTTTTCCAAGCTTATATATATATACCCTGAGTTTGTCATATTTTCTCACCTGATGATGACATTGTCACATTGAAACCTAGGTCATGTCTCTCAAATACAGGGGATTTTTTTCAAAGGTTTGTTCTATTTCCTTGTATTATTTTATGGTTAGAAGTTAAATGAAAATACTATAATTAAGTCTGTTATTCTTCACAACTTATACATTAACTAAAGATACCTCTTTATTTCAAAGCATTGTAAAAATTACAATTTTTTCATTGTTTTTAACTTAGGTTCTCAAAAAAATTGGAAAAATCTGAATTTTGCAGAAAAAGGCATATTCTACACAATCTATGAATTTTTGAGATGCTCACCACAAGTCTTCTTCCTGGGTCAGTTTCTGTATCCACAGCCCTTATGGTCTCTAACGAAGAATTCATTCGCTCCAGCATACAATCAACACTACCCAAATATTCCTTGAGTTGAGACTCATGAGGAGGGGGAGGTTGTGAAGAAGGGATGGCTGGGATTGGGTGGACAATTACTGATGAAGTTACTGGAGGTGAGGGGAAGAACTGAGCTGCTGATGTGATTACAGATGTAATTGTGGTGATTGTTGTAGTCAGGGTTGTTGTTGATACATTTTCAACTGATGATGCCTGACTTGCCTTGGACAAGAATGTTCTTTCTGGTATGCTGGGAGAAACACTGCCTTCAGAAGTGACTTGAACACTTGATCCATAAGGTGAAATAGTTTTAATTTGCTGAGTATTTGCATCAGCCTGAAATCCAAAGAATAAATGAGTGAAGAGAAATTTGTCAAATGAAATCCATCATTCAAAAATGGTGTGCAAGTGATCATAAGTAAAATGAAATATCAGGTAATTACAACCATCAGACAATCAATCTACATCAGGTGCGATTGATTCACAATTTGCTCAAAATGATATTTGAAAACATGAATCCATACAGTTTTTATGCAATGACAGTTAATCAGAAATTAGCATATTTAAAATGAAAATAATTTTAATTCTTAAGCCATTGTTCCTCCTTATTTCTTAATCCTCAATTGCTGGCTGATTGCATAAAATTTACCTCTGTAAATTATATGAATTTCAAAGAGGAACAAACTCAATACATACAAAGTCATCATTACAACATTTACTTTGAAATGAAAATGTATGCAGTTACTCTGAATACATCGACAAACAACCACATATGGTCATTAACAAAATATTTCATTTCACCAAAAAGTTACAAATTTTTATGTGAGATCCTATGAAAAAATTTTGGGTTACATAAATGGTTCAATCCCAAAAAGCCAGGTACAAAACTGCGATATGTAGTGAATGATGGTTCAACAGACCTTCAAAGATGAGTGACCAGGGCTCATGATCTCCATTTCCTCAAGCCCATCTTCCCCTCCAGAGAAGGACACACACTCCAAGATCTCCAATGGTGAATCAGAGCCAGAGTGCTCCAAAAATACATCACATTCTTTATCGCTGTCATAATAACTGTCAGAATCACCAATTCTATCTCTACTCTCATTTGCACTAACTCTTAGTTTCTCTTCAGCAAAATCTAGAAATCCCACTGCTGCTTCTTCTTCAGTTTCAGTCACAGTTCCAGGAACGGCCACCTCGCCTCTCAAGCACACTTGCCCACTCAAGTCTTCCATATCGTCAAATGGCACTGGGGACACAGATATTCGTGGTGGTATTGGATACCTCTCTGAACACACTAAAGGTATCTTTTTTCCTACTCTCTTCTCATCTACATCCACAGATCCAGATTTTTTTTCAATCCCTTCAAAAGAACCATTTGAATCACCTGATACTCTTTCATAAGTAGTGCATCTTACTTTGGTTGTATTCAGTTCTGCAGCTTTATGCTGGCTAATTTTTAAAAGAGGAGATTTTCTACTTGATCCAGAGTCATCACTTTTTGTGTGTGATGGTTCAGTTCTCCGTTCATGGGTGGATCCACTTGACTCAATGTTTTCCAATAAATTATCAGGATGTGCACCATGATGTTTCACTGGAATATGAAAATCAGGTCCTCTATCCTGCTCATCAGCCGCAGGAGTTGGGGGTGGTGTCGGAGTTGCACTGCATTCACTCCAAAGCCCCGGCATTGATGCTCGGGGTGGGGAAAGCAGGCTATCTGCACTAGAGAGAGCCTGAGATAGGCCTTCCTGATGGCTTGCATTCTCCAATGCACCCACAGCTGTGCCATCAGACACCACGTATTCCCCCTCTTCATCATCAGAACTCCCATCCTCATCAGTTGTGTCTTCCTCTTCCTCTTCTATCTCCACCCTCTCGGCGGCTCCAGGCCCGCTTACTTGAACCCACTCCACCACTCCTTCTTCGAGGAGCAGAGCTTCTCCCTTGTTGCTAGATGCTGGAGTGCTCCTAATCTCCAGCGCACGCACCTCCACTACCTGACACCTCGGGGCACGCCTCTCTGTCTCTGCTGCTTGATCATGAGAATAGCCTTCACTTAACTCTCCCATTGTATTCTTGGACACATGAGAGAAGAGAGAACTCTCCTGAGCCAAATTGAATGTTTCTTCCTCAACATCACCCACTAGAGATGCATGGTGTTCAGTTGAAGATGCATCCCCACTCACAGGCTTTTCTTTTACCTGCATATTGTGCTTTGGCATTGATGAACTCTCTGCTGGCAAGTCCACCTTTGTTTCAGTTTCTTTACCAGCCAGAGAAGACACCCACCATCTATCTCGTTGTCCAAAGGAGTAATTTGGAACATGCACTTCTGTTAAAAATACTGATTTAAAATTTTTGTCTCCTTGCTCCATTTCTGCTGTGGAGCCATTGCCAAAATCAAAAGCAGGATTAAAATAACCCTCAAACACCACTTCCTCATCCTTGAACCTCTTAGGGCTGGGTGGTGATACTCCCTTCTCACTTCTACCACTTCCATTAAACTCTGTTTCTTGTAAATTATCTACAACCTCCTCTGCCCTAATATAACTTGGATTTTTATCACTTTTTAAACACTCCTTGTCACTCCATTGGCTGCCCAATCCTCCAATAGTGAGACCCTGTAAAGACAAGTTTGAGGGAGCGAGACCCTTTCCCTGGTTTCTATTTCACACCTAAACTACTTTTTCACGACTAACTGTAAGCTAACGTTTATAATTTTAAATAAAATATTCATTCTAAATTCAAGAATACTATTAAATCTTCCATAATAAATCCTTGAGCAATTTTTACAGCTTTTGAAAATGATTATCTATTCAAAATGAGGCAAAAAGTCATTTAAAGCCCAGAACATGAAACTGGTTGAAGTTATTTATTCCCCAGGTTTTAAAATGAAACATTTACTGCGGTTCATCTATCATAATTGGGAATTTTGAAGTGGTTTGTATAAAAATAATAATGCAAGCCAAAGCAACCATTCAACGGCTTTAGATTGAGAACAGTATTTATCTCTATGTTAAAATTATAGTTTAATCATGCTATAGCAATTTTCAGTTAATGAATGACAAGGGTTAGTGCAATTACCATTGTTGATAACAATTTAAATGAATTAACTAAAATAACTGCTTATCTACCTCTGTAACTGAGCCAATAATACATAAATTTATGGCATTTTAAGGAATACATACATACAGGCATAAATAAACTGATTTGAGAAAATTAGGTGATTCTTAGGATGATAAATGAAGATATTTGAATGCAATTATGATATTTCTAAAAATGGATTACTGTATTTGCCTGAATCCAAGACAACCCCGAATCTAAGTTTAGCAAACTGTCAAAACAGAAAAAAGATTTTATGACCTAATTTCTCAATGATAGTATTTGGTGTATATTTCGAACACATGTATTAGGTATAGGCACACTAGTTCGTTAATTAATTGAAATGGTTTGTTACAAATTTTTGTTTTAGAAAAAAAAAATTTTTAAATGTATTTATAAAAATTAATGCTGCGTTAATTGAAATCCGGAATGAAATTTTTCAGTAGAAACAAGTATTTTATCTTATGTTTCCTTTGTTTAAAAAAACATTAACAAAATGCATAACCATACTTCTTATGGTTCTACAACTTGTCGCGATCAGTTGATCACTCGACAAATTCATCGTGAGACAAATTGGATGGTGAGACACCATGACTGTGTATAGCAGGGGAAAACATTTTTTCACAACATAATTTTGCTTTATATTTCGATAATAGCAGAATGAATTGTAATTGTGTTTGCAAACTATGCAAGGTGAGACACATTGGATGGTGTATGGCAGGGGGTGACTCCTAACTCAACAAGCATATCCCCCTTCTGTAGACCAGTCATGATGTCTCGCCTTCCAATTTGTCTCATGATGAATTTGTCGAGCGATGAATTGACGTGCAATGAATTTGTCCAGTGATGAATTGAATTAATGGTATACAACTTCATACCCAAATTAAAGATGACCCTCAATTTTCACAAGCTGAAATTTGGAAAAAACTTCATCTTGGATTTGAGTAAATACAATATTTCTATTTATAAATGTATAAAATGAAATATTATTAAGAAAATATATTTCTTGAAACGTAAAATACTTTTAGTGTTACTCAAATTTTTCTTCAAAAGTTCAAAATGGAATAAAAAATAAAACAATGGACTTAACATTTAATTCTCAATAACAATTTTAGAGAAATAACAGCCATATGCCAGTTCTGTCTGCATCCCTTTCTGTACACTAAGTATCTGGAAGAGTTAGATGCCTGGATTGTCAATTTTGAAAGCAGATATTGTGATACTACATCTATGTGGTGATAAAGAACAGCGCTTGTGAAAAAGTTATAATAAAAATTATAGAAAGGAAAATACATGTGAAGGACCAATCTTAAACTGAGATGACGATGAAAATGTGAAAAATCAGCTACTGGAAACCAAAGAGTGTAACAGAAAACCAGACAGCATGCAATATTGAAAAGTGAATTTTAAAATTACTTCATCCTTCTTGAAGGGTATACAATTCAAGTAAAGGAAATATATTGTTAGGTGCTCTTATCCTACCACTACTCTTTGATTTGATGACCTACTAATAAAAGGAGTAGCTTTGGCTTTAAACAAGAAAGCAGAAATGGTATTAATAACAAGCTGCAGATAACTGATCATTTGATATTAGTAGAAACTGCAGCAGACAAATTAGACTAAGTTGTTCACTGGTTTCAACAGAGAGGGGTTGTTAGTGTGCCTTGCTACCACTGCTAGGGTTGCAGGTTCAAATCCTACTGGAGACATGGTTATTGTGTTTGTATTTCCTATTGTTGATATGCTCATTTTAAAAGGTTGTGAAATGCTGGCAATAAGCTCATTAAAAATAAATAATTCAACTTCAAATTCAAATTTTCCAACAACTGGCCACTGCAAAGAGGATACAGACAATTTCTATGATCATTTAGAAAAACCAATAACAGAAGTGAAAGGTAAAAAGAACTTCATAGTCATGAAGAATCGACACTTTCCTGGGACAAGACAAAGATGAATGAAAGATTGAGGAATAGGCCTTTAATGGCAAAAAAGGACAAAATTGATAGGTTTGTTAAAAGATAATGAAAATGAATACTCTATCCAAGCAGTATTATATATATATATATATATATATATATATATATATATATATATATATATACTCAATACAGCAAGTGGCAGCATAACAAGAGGAAACGTAGCAAGGTTTTAGCATGCTTATCACAGATTCCACAAATGTCTGTACACTGGGGAGGGGGGGACTGGACCCCCATCCCTAGGTACGTTCTTGCTAATAAGAGAAATCACAAAAGCAAGAGAAATGTGCCCAAATGAACAATGTGAAGACATGGAGGAACTCCAGAGGGGAGGGAGAAAAGACATACTGTGTGGAAAAGTAAAGCAGTTTATAGGAAATACGAATGCAAAAATTAAAGATAGAAACAATAAAACTGTTAACTGAACCAGAAAATGTATGCAAAAAAGTACATAGAGGATATATGCGGAAAAGAACTGAAACAACTGAAAACAGACAGAAACAGGAACACCATAGGCCTAACAATATCACATATGGTGTGAAGAAAAGATATAGTGTATATGTATATATATATAATATAGACTTAAGAATTATATCGGAAAAATCAAAGGTGAGAACCTACTGAAATTCAGACGGTGGAAGATGCAGACTGTCATAGCATTTTCTCCAGAATATTGAGCGGTAATATTAGTAAGGCTCTCAAGGAGATTAAATCTAAGAATGAGGCAGGAGTTGATGACCTGCCTTTAGAAATGTTAAAGGAATTAGGAATATCGAGTAGAGGGAATTCTTATAAATTGTCTTAAATATATGAAGAGAAAGAAAGAGTGACCAAAGCAATTCACTAGATCAACTTTAATTCCTTTGAATAATAATAGTAATAATAATGCAACTGAATATCAAGATCATGGAAAAATCAGTTTTATTTCATATTCAGCTATAGTTGTTCTCAGGATTTTTAACAGAAGGCTAATAGCTAAAGCAAATGAAAATAGGGGTGAAAATCAGTTTCGGTTTTGGTAATGATGAGGTGCAAGAGATGTCAGCGGAAATGAAGTCCTGAATATAAAGAAAAAATTATTACATCCAAGAGGTATGCTATGCTGATTTTGATAAGGTCTTTGATCTAATTTTTAAGCCTATGCTAATTGAAGTATTGAGGAAAACAGGAGTAGACTTGAAAGAAGTCTTCAATCATAAATCTGTTTATGAATAAGGTAGGATAGATAAGGTTAATAAAGGGAGAATAATATTGATCCATATTAGGAAGAAGTGTAAGACGGCTGCCCACTCTCTAAATACTATTTAATGAAATGAAAGACCTTGGGTGGAACAGATTGGATTGGTGCACCAATAATTGACCAAGATATAGAAAATATATGATGATGATAACATGATAGAAGACTTAATTTTATTTAACCTGTTGATGCATATGATCATACATGTATGATTTTGACTTAAGCACCTCACAGGAAAAATGAACCTCTTTGATAGTCAGAAATCTATCGTGCATTGTGCTGACATCTTCTGAGAGTTGTTCTGCACTATTTTTATCAAGTTAAACACAACAAAAAATGTTTTAGGAGTTTTTCCACAACCATATGCCTAGCATGTGGCTTGCAGTGAAAACCCATGATGGCTGTTTATGGTGCTAGTAAGATGCATGATACAGAGATCAGCGAAATATTGATGTCTGTAAAATCAGAGGACGAAAGTGATATTAGTGATGATGCTGAACTTGAGAATCTTGATAATATTTTTTGTGATAATAGCATTGGAAGTGATCCAAAAGATGGTGATAATGAAACTGTAGTGTCTACATCACATGGCAAAAGACAAAAAATCTGTGATGGGAATAATTTCAAATGGAAGGAAGACAGGTTTACTCCAAAGATATATGACTTTGATGATTCTGGTTGTGGAATAAGTGGTAACTTTGGAAATAAAGTGACCAAAAGTGAATGTTTCAAATATATATTTGATGGTAAGTTGGTGGGTAGAATTGTAATTGAGACAATTTTTTCTCCCAAATAAAAGCTGCTACAGAGCTTAGTAGCAAGAGTAAACTACACAGGTGGGTAGACATGAGAGTATCTGAGATATATGTGTTTCTTGCTTAATTTATGCTGTGTAGCCATTCAAAGAAAAACTGACTGGATGAATACTGGACAATAGATCCAATGCTTAAAATACCATTCTTTAGAAAAATGATGTCCCAAGAGAGGTTCAAACTGTTACTACAGATGCTCCACTTTTTAAATAATGAATGTCAGCCCCGAGGACACAGATTATTCAAAATTCAACCAATAGAAGATGCTCTGAGGAAAAAATTTAGAAATATGCTGTATCCTTTCAAGGATTTATACGTAGATGAAATTCTGATACTATGGAAAAAAAGGCCGAGCTTCATACAGTACATTCCTTCCAAAAGGCACCACTTTGGTCTGACAGATTTTGTACTGTGCGATGTAGATACTGGATTTATTCTTGATTTTATAATATACACAGGAAAAGATATGGAAATAAATCTAACAGAAAAATTGAGAATATCTGAGTCAGCTGTAACAACCCTTCTACAAAATAATCTTGACAAGGGCCATAATGTTTATCTTGATAACTGGTACAGCAGCCCCATTCTATTTGACTATCTTCATAAGAGACTTACTGGTGCCTGCAGAACTGTGAGGCAAAATAGGAAGGGCCCAGGATCTACCAACAAAAATGCAGAAGGGAGAGTTGGCAACAAGAAACACAAAAAATCTAATGGTTGTGAAGTGACATGACAAACGTGATGTTTGCATGCTCACCTCAATTCACAGTGAGATTAAGGATTCTACAAAGACACATCCAAAAACAAAAGAGGTAACAAAAAACAGCCTTTGTTTTGGAGTATAATAAAAAAATGGGATCAGTAGATGAAAGTGACATGCGACTTAGTACACTTGAGTGCATAAGAAAATCAATCAAGTGGCACAAAAAGACATTTTTTCATTTGATTGATTTGTGTATGCTCCATTCATACATTATGTATAAAGTGAAGACTAGGAAAAAACCTCGGATGTTGGACTTCAGGGCAGCAGTTTTGAGGCAATTATTTCAAGAGTTTGCCGTAAATAGGAATGGACAAAAAGGTGGCAGACCATCATCCAGAGATGAACCACTTTGCCTCATAGCTTGTCATTTTCCTCAGCCAGTCCTGCAAACAGAAGCAAAGAGATCCAAGATGCAATGACAGTGTCATGTGTGCAAGAACACAAAGAAGAGGAAGCAGAAGAGGAAGATGGCACGGTTTATGTGTGTTGAATGTGACACACCTCTGTATGGATACCCTTGCTTCCTTGAATATCATGACCTGAAGGTGTACTGATTGATGTAAGTACCAACAATTTTGCATTTAGTCCTTAAAAATTTATTTATAACATTGTTTATGCATATAAGAAAAAATAATAATTTTTGTGAAAAAACTCACCATTCAACAGGTTAAGTAATCACTTAATGTAAAGTATTGAGCTTCACAAGACACAACCTCAATGAGTAATATTATATTGCATCCAATATCTCCAAGTGTTTGCAAAGACCCTCAACAAAAGTGTGTTGCCAGTGATGTTGTGAGAGAAAAAAATTTAAATTTCATGACAATAATCATGGAAAACGACATTAATTTGCTGAATTATGACTAGCAAATAAAGCAGCAAAAGCTTTTGTAAAATTTTACTCAATAATGTTTCTATTGTAGATACAGCAAAGATATCACTATGTAATGGCATCAACAGTTATACCTGATTTTGCTATATAATATCATCAGTAAAGACCTGATGATGCTATTTTAAGTGAAAAGTATGCTGTCATTAATTAAAGAAATTGAAGTAAACCTCCAAATACTGTGCTCATTTTATTTGCCAATATCATCTTAACGCACACCTTCATAGGTGTCATATAAATCAAAGCATATTTGTTTGAGAATGATCAATTAAATGAGTGTGGAAACCATCTGAGTTGAAGCTAGTTACAAGAAATATTGCAAGAGGAAAATATGTAAATTTCTTTTTCAGAAATTGCTTATGTGCAAATGCCAGCAGATATTTCATGCAAATCCTAGCTGGAGTGCAGCAAAAATCACATTAAATGGGTCAAGGAGTTAGTAGGTAAATAAAATGGAAAATACCGGTCTAAAATGTCTTATAAAATACATAGGAAATATGAGAAATAGAACAAATGAAGAACAGTAGACATGAAATATGCAAAGAAATCAAATTAAAAAATAGTTGATTATAAAGAAGAATTAATACTTTCAGGGTAAGTTTGTGAAGCAGCCTTTACTGTCAATTTTCACAAATAACTTATTTTGATCAATTTCTCTCACAATTTTTATCTAAAGGAATCCCACATTCATGAATTAATTTTTATTATTTATTTGTCTAAAGCAATCACAACTACACAATGTAAATTTCAAATCCTCAGTTTTGAAAAGGGTGGTATTGGCAAAATGCCATTTAATGTTCAATTTAATTATCTGGCTTTATAGTGCAGAATTCAGTCATAATTCTATTACTCATGAGTATGATTTGGAATCAACAAAAAATTAGAAACATTTTTAATGACTTAAGCCTCAAAAAAAAACTATGTATTTATATAAAGAGTGTGTTATATTGAAACTTAAATAAGATCTACCTAATTAAAAAACATTATTGCCTATTCAGTATCAGAATCCAATATTTTTCTTTGAATTATGACTTTCAAGAATAATATCTACATCCACAACTATTGTACCAAGGAATTCCAAAGCTATTTGTTACCTTCCTATCCCTTTCTCTTAATTTCAAATATAACAATAAATATGATTCTGAAATCAATAACAACTATCAAATGCATAGACACTGAGTCACAGTTAAGTCCTGAGTATTACCAGTGAAATCTACAGCTGCAAGTCAGTTTTGCCATTTAATTATAAGTGGTAGAGATAGAAAATTTTTGAGTTTGAAAAGGGAGTATGGATCACCACCACAGCCATTAATAAGCCACAATGCCCAAACCCACCATAACCCAGGCACTTTACAATGTAAGAAAATAACAATAAAATCACCTCAAGATGACTTTTATCACAAATAAAATATTATTATATAATAACTTCATTGTTTTCATATTTATATATTTGAAACAGTAATAATAAAAGCCATTACATAAAATTCTTATTTTTAACAATCTCATCTCAACTTGAGTATAATTAATATGACATACATAAAAAGGGCAAAAACAGCAAGCTAATAACCACCAATTTCATGGTAGGTGACAAAGCAAGCCAAATCATTCATTGAGTTATAGTATAAGTTATTTTTTCATACAAGCAAGGCATAGAACAATGACAGAAAATATTTTATTAAAAGATTTTGCACGTTCAGACAACATATAAATAAGAGAAGAGTAATTCTAATTGACAATTTACATTTTAATTCATTTGGTCCACTTCCAAAATCCTCAGTTCCATAAAACTGTCTATGTTTAGTAACTGGGTTTATTTTAGATTGCAAAATTATACTTTAAGTGATTTTTAGGATACTCAAAGTTTCATATATGTATGTGTATATATATATATATATATATATATATATATATATATATATATATATATATATATATATATATATATATTCAACAAAATTTAATTATAAACTCAATTCTGAGTTACAGACTGGTTTAATGATAAAAAGCTTGTGCACTACAGAAAGTGTTAAGTTTTAAATGTTACTTGAAATTTTTTTTCAGCATTGTAAGTTACTTTCCAGTTAATTAAACATACACAATTCACAAAAAACTGTTGATGAACCAAAGACCTTATACAGAATTTATTCATAAGCATTTCACCATCACAAATGACAGAGTGCCACAGTCAATCAGGTACAGTGCTAACATGGCCACAACATTGCATTGGCACTTTGCTCAAGTGAATTTGTAACCACCAAAAATATTAAAAACCCATTTGACATACTATAAATAAACAAAAATCTAAGGTATGAAACAAATGCACTATATTAAGCAACAAACATAGAAGCCAATTCACATCCATCCACCTTAGGACATACACTCATGCTTAAGGTAGTGAAGCATTTTTGTTAAATCATTGCAGTTGTATGGCTTTCTTTAGTATTTCATTTAACTTACAACCAGTATTTACAGAACATCCATAGTATCTTTGTGTACAAAAATAAAGCAATTATCACAAAATAAAAATGCAACTGATTTTTAAAGGCACAAATTTCAACTTAAACCAAAAAAATTACTTATTTAATTAAATTAAAATAAAATTAAAATAAACAAATATAGCATGTTTCAGTAAAACACCACAAAATAAAACTTTACGGAGTTAAAACTATAAAAACATTTGCTCGCCCAAATGTTATTAATAAGGCTTACAAGAGAGGTGTTTGCAACCATTATCAACTTCATTTCTGAATATCTTATGCTCTATATTTCAGTAAGCTAATACTAAAATAGACCAGAGTTTATTAATATGAATTTCAAATTATTCACATCCTTAAAAAAATGTCTCAGTCAAATATAAATAAACAGCATAAAAGTGAACACATTTTTATACACTATTTCATGATCGAATTCATTCAAAAGGTCTCAGTTATTTATAGCACCCAAGACAGAAATTTATATACCGTATTTTTCGGGCTATAAGACCCCTATTTTGTTAGAAGATTTTTCAGGAAAAAAGTATTTTGCTTCATCAAAGCATTTAGGAAGGGTTATACCATGCATCATTTCCAGTCGTGATTAAGTCTGCATCTGGCAACATATAAAGAACATATTATGGCGTGATAACTGTTACATATAATATTTTTTTAAAAGTATTTCGTGAAAGTAAATAGGATGATCTAAAACATAAATAATTGCTTCAAAACTTGTATAGGTAAATGTGCATTGCATATACTCAGCGGTAGTATTAATTAGGTTGTCATAGTGCACTCCACATGTCGCACGTATAAACATACCTTACCCACAGCACTAAATTAAACTTAAGTGCAAGATGTGATTTTAATTCCTAATAAATGGAATGCATATGTAATAATGATATCTATGCTCAACTAGTTCTTTTCCTTCTGCAACTCTTTTTGCCTTGTAAATAACCATTTTGATTGATACAGCAATACCTAATTTTTCACTTCCTCCTCTAGTTGTGGCCATTTAGAACCAAGCTTACAAAGACTGTTTCTTATCCTATCACCTTCAGTTTTTCCTCCCATTTTCTCTCTTCACGGATCATTTTTTCTGTGGGACATGGACCGAAATGACATTCTGCTGCTCAATTTCCATGCGTTTTTGCATATTGAATCGCCTGAAGCTTATAGTATATCCTTTTACTCTTGTAGCCATTATGATCTCAATACACATGTATTTATCCTAGATATTTATAACAGTTTTATGACATCTATCAAAATTCTAATGTTCTGTGGCATTAATTGCGCTATTCAATGAGCTCATTAGGAATTAAACATCGCAACAAACATCACAAATCCACCAAAATTGTAATTACAGTGAGGGGACACTAATAAAGTGCAATAATGAAAATGCATTGTCAGAATTCGCGTTGCATAAAGTTTTACTGTACATATTAACAATTTTTTCACTATTAATTATTAATAATGTATATTTTAATAATTTTGCACTGAATGACTAATTATTCCATTTTCGGGGTCAGTGGGTTTGTGAGAGACTACTAAATGCAGTAATAATCTTATCTGCAGTCTATAAGAGGCAGGCTGATTTTGGGAATCATTTTTCTGGAAAAAACCCACCTTATAGACTGAAAAATACAGTACTTAATTTGTGAATAACATATATAGCTAATGTTGATTCCTTTTCCCTTTTGCCACTGATTCTGTATGAAGTTAAATGGAATTGAGAGTGTAGCAAATTTATGATTTGCATTTTAAAATAATATAGAACTGACATATGAATTCAGGACTTGGATGAGTATGCCTGAAAAACAGTTCATTTTTGTTGGAGTGATAATTTAAATTCATTCAAAAATATTGCAAAAATATGTTTGAAAGACCAAAATATGCTGATTTTTCATAACTCTAACAGGACAACATTATAAATAGTTTGATAATGTACTGTCTTAATTCACTAGAGAATTATCAAGCTTGTCTTATGACTGAAAACAAATTCAAGCATAAGCAATCAATTAGGGTTGCCAGATTTTTTAAATCACAAATCGGGACATTTACACCTTTTTTAAATTAAGTTGGGACATTTATAGGAAATCAAATTCAAGACAAAATTATATCAAAACCATTTTGTTTTGATATAATTAATAGGATCAATTTATTCAAACTACATGTACAATGTATACAATGGTGGTCCCTTTAAGGTACATAACCGTACATAGTATCAGCGCACCACACTATTAGATACACTAAAAATCGGTTTCAAGTGGTGGGTGAGATGTGCACAAGATAGAAAGGAATTGCATTAAGAGTAAAGGAGATAGACCACCAGGCGAAGCACATCTAGTTAACTCTGAGCTGAAAGCATTGTTTATGCAATGAAGTCACTGTATGTAGCACCACAAATCTAGCCATCGCTGGTTGGTAGCATTTATATTCCGATTAATATTCTGAGTGTTGAACAATTTTATTTAAAAAGTGGGATTTTCAAAATATAAATAGGGATGTGGGAAACACCTCATTAAGTTGGGACAATCTCACGAAAATTGGGATGCCTGGCAACCCTAACTTCAATATATAAAATTCAAATGGTTATTCTTGAATTGACTACCTTGTTGCTTCCTGTAGATTTTGATAGCCTTCACATTTGTTAATCCTTTTTTGGAAGCTATACAGATGTCTTATTAATAGAATTGAGATTATTTTAATAAATATAAATAAAATTTTACTTCAACCAATCAGATGAATAGCTCTTGCAATGTTGATGTATGTTGTTGCATAGGC
Organism: Tanypteryx hageni; assembly: GCA_028673005.1. NCBI lineage: Eukaryota > Metazoa > Arthropoda > Insecta > Odonata > Petaluridae > Tanypteryx > Tanypteryx hageni. The sequence continues at coordinate 140,178,785 of CM054116.1, read as the reverse complement.
ATACTTTGGCTAACTTAGACTCTGGCTATGAAGATTCTATGTAACAAAGTACATGCTTTCCTTATTGTTATTTTGGTTTCTTAGAATTCCTAGCAAATTAGACTCACTTCCATCGCAAGAATTCATGTGTACAAGTTTTTGAACATATTTTAGAAACACTGCCATTTGATAATGTTCATGACAGACCACATATAGTATATGGGATTGCATCAGTAAAATGATTCCCAAACAGGCCTACTTCACCATACATGCACAGGTGTGTAGGGATCTTCCATTCGCAGTAAATTGTCTTAAGACTCAGTACCATATGCTGTTCAGCCATGTACACATTATAGAAAAGGCTCATTCTGAGCATGTCAAGAAGGTGGAAAATCAACTGAGACGTTTGCTGCCAGGAGAAGTTGCTTCAGAAAATTTAAGAAACAAATTTCACAGCATTTGTATCTTAGATAAGGCATCAAGTGCTAAAGTCCAGGCAGTATCCAATTTTCCCAATACACTTAGCATGATCATAGAAGAAGGTAACTACTACTCCCCAAATTTAGTGTTCAATATAAACGAGACAGATATTTTTGGAAAAAACCGAGAAGTTGCAAGAGCTGTCAAAGCAATGGGATGCAGATAATGATGAAGACAGTTACAGAGGAGACACCAGCTGAAGTTTTTGTCAAAGACCCTTGCAAGAATCATTGATGCATTGGAGGGTTTCTTGGACAATGATCTAGATTTGAAACGTTGCAGTGCTATCAAGCGGGCTATGTTGCAAGATTTCTCTTGCTATTCATTAAAGGAAAAAGAAAGAAGTTGAGACTTATGAAGAAGTCATCAACCCAGCAATGTTTGTCAACCTGGGATTCTGGCATCTCGCATCTCAGTCAGTAAGGTCTGCCACCCACTATTGCCAAGTTGGAGTGAAGGGTGTGAGCAGTAATCATAGATATGCAAGTTACAACAAAAATAACTGATGGGTGAAATTAAACATTATTTGACTGATTGATGTAATAAAATTATTTTTACTTTCTCATATAGATAGTATATAGAGAAAAATATGTGTATAAGATGTCTCCAGGTCCAACAAAGTTGTTTTGCAATGCAGTCTTTATATCTTTGCATGGTTCTAGAGTTTAACAGTTATACAAAATTGAATGATATTTCATATTTAGCTATACAATTACCCAGAATATAAACTGTGAAGAGATGGATGATACAGTGCAAACAATGAAGTGTAGTATATTCTTGTCGATTTTCACAAAATGTCGATTTATTCAAAAATGACTGGAGTGATTTTGATTAAAATTCCCTCAGTTATAGAGCTTGTAGTCATAAACAATACAGCATAAGTCATATTTCTCAAAAATAACTATATACCACCTTTCTGAACTTTGCGAATAATTGGTTCCAGAAAACTGACGAGAAATGAAAATTTGCGAAGTGCAAGTCCTCTTTTCCCATAAGATGCAATGTTATTTTGGAAGTATGGTTCCCAGTCAACCTATAATACCACTTTTTTATCATAAATAATGCAGTTTAACAGAAAATAAAAGAAAACAACAGCAATGTAACAGCAAATGAAAACCTAGCATATTAAAGTGAAAAAAATTCTTTTAATTATCTTCAAAACGAGTAATAGCAAATGAAAACCCAGTATTACAAAGTGCATTTTTGCATGTGATTTTCTATCTTCTTTTGTTCATTCTAAGGCAATTCTTAAATTTAAATTGACGAACTACTAAAATGGAATGTACAGATGCATTCTTGGGTACTGCAATAAACGTTTCCAAGCTGCAAAAAAACACACGTTATAAAGTGGTAACATTTCTTTTATTAACTACGTTCAAGATGCATAACAGAAAATCAAAACCTAGCATAAGAAGGTGATAAAATTTCTTTTAATTGTTCAAAATACATCACAAAAAATGAAAACAAAGCATTAAAGTGGTAATATTTTTTTTACTAATCGCGTTCAATATATGCGGCAGGAAATCTTAATTTACAAGATGATAGCAATTCTTAGATTTACATTAAAAATTCGTAATAAAAAATGAAAACCTAACAAAACAAAATAACATTTCCCTAAATTACGTTCAAAATACAAAGATAATAGTAAATGAAAACATTACATTCCAAAATGATGGCATTTCTTTATATTTTAAACTAAAGTTTCATGTCGAAAATAGCGACGTTAACTGTGAAGTTCAAGCTGAGCTACAAAATAATTAAGTCAAGAGTTATCACATTTGTTTACTTTGAAAACTGCTAATATAAATATAATATAATAATAATGTGCTTTTCTAGGACACCAAGTTTAAACTGAACTTAAAAATAAAAAAAAGTAGAGGGAGTTCCGCTTGTTGGCATCGCAAATGCAAATAATCAGCGCGAAACAGGAGTAATGGTCATAAAAAATGTTGTCGCGAAGTGCAAATTCACGAACCGCAAGCACACAAAGTTCAAAAAGGTGGTGTATCACATAGAGTACGTTATAATAAGTTGAGTTTTGCACCCAGCTCTCCCCAGTCCTCTGACCTCACTCAAAAATATTCGCCCAGAGGTTTGATTGATTTTAATATTTATGAGGTTATCGATATATTAATACCATTTATGCGCAAAAACATTTTCCATGGTTTTGCTGTTTTTGTAGCAGAGTAAGAGCTCCTTCCACTAAGGAAATAGCGTAATGAGAGAAGAAGCATACATAGTATATGAGGAAGTTTGTGCAATGTATATTGTATTGATTTTATATTATTATATTTATAAGTCACATACTCTCGTCTATTTATGTTGCTCTAGTAGACCATATTATGAAAACTAATATTGAATTGGGAGTAAGGAAATATGCACTTATCAAAACTTCAAAAGTATGTTTAATAATTGCCTAAGCTATACTTAAATAATTGTCTGGCTCTTTCTCATGATTAAAAGTTATTAATCAGTTAAAACCTTTTTAAATATATGAAATTCTGTATTTTTTAAATGAAAGAAAGGAAAAATAACATTGTAAAAAACACCGCTTCGCTTGATAATTTTAAAAATTGGTGTTTTTTACAATGTTATTTTTCCTTTCTTTCATTTTAAGAAATGAAGCGCCACAAAGTTACGGCTGACCAAATAAATTATAATTTGAAATTCTATTATATTTTTACTTTATGAAATGCCAACTACTTAATATTTTTGTTAAAAGTAATTATGGAAACAAACAGGGCTGTAGCCAGGATTTAAATTCGGAGGGAGTCAATGTTCCCTCAAATTTTTCATGATGTGTGTGCGGAAGAAATTTGCCATGTGCAACTTTTCAGAAATTTCAGGTAATTGTGCGCCTTTTTTCTGCAGCGCCATTCTCGAAGGTCAAAAAATGTAAATAAATGAATCTCGGCATATTAAAATTACGAATTAGGATGGGGTGGGGATAGTGCAGTGTCAGCATATACCAAGATTTTACGACTAATCTGCAACATTGCACAGTATCGTGTGCTTTTTTATATCACAATAAACTATCTTTAATTCTACAAATATTTGTGCACACAAATTTTGCCCATGTGCTGACCTTGCAGACTGTGTATGCGTACAGACACGCACAGCTTAGAGGAAACATTGGAGGGGTTATGTCAGACAACTTTTTAGAACTATTCTTCATGAACTTGAATAACACATTTTTCCTTACACATAGAAATGGTTTTATTTAACATCTACTTTGGCAATACAAATCAAATATAAAAATATCATACAAAAATTTTGTATATTTTATAGAAAGAATAGATGAATGAGCTTCAGTGGGGGGGGGGGGGGTTAACCCTCAAACCCTTCCCCTGTCTATGGCCCTGGAAACAAAACCAACCCATGCTGTGACAATGTTGGAAGTAAGTTATTTTCAATACCTAAATGAGTTTTTAAAAATAAATCTAACATTTCCGATAATTCAGAATGAATTCAAATACTAGTACCAGTAAAAGTACAGTTTGTGATTTTGCCCAGTTAGATGATTAAGTGACATGTTTGCTTGATCCCAGCAATTTAGAAAGTGCTTATTAACAATATAGCAATATCCTATACATGCCAGCAGGTCCGTCCCTAGGGTAGGGCAAATCAAGGCAACCGCCCCAGACCCCATACTCTGGGAGGCCCCATGCTTCGATATCACCACAAGAAAAGCCTAAGTTAAATTTGGTGGTGAATGTAAACAGTGTCCTGCACAAGTCGATTTGCCCCGGGCCCTGCACCTCCCTAGGGGCAATCCTGCATACCAGTACTGATCAAATGGTAAAAGAAACCTCTCTCGCTTTTAAGGTACATTTAAAATTCCAGCTAATAGTTTATATTTGAAAATTGGACCTCCCATTACTTCATATTGCATGAGAAAATCAAATTAATGAAAATTACATCATTTAATGAGATGATTAATTTTATGGGGATACTTGAAGAATTCGGTGATTTTTTTTCAAAATTTATTAATTTAAAATACGTACCAATGTTCTCCCGCTAAGTTACACAGACTTCATAGCCATCATCTTCATCTTTCATGGGAGAATAAAACTAATTTCGATTTTTTGGAGAAGAAATATAACCTACACGGCTTGATTTAAAAAGTTAAATATGTGCATTACGTATGTTTTAAATAAGTTTCAGTTGCAATCCATGCCATTTCTTTATAATTAGCCTCAATATTTCAATAAAGGTGACGTAGATATCTCGTTTTCTCAGTTTTAATGTGTTTCTACTACGATTCAGGAGTTTATATTTGATAAATCGCCTTATTAATTATGCTGGAGGAGATATTTCAAATGAACGCTCCTTAATTGCGAGTGAAATCCACTAAAAACAACTCAAACCAGGTCTCCAAGAATCCTTTCATGAAATTTTGAGACGCGATTTATAATAAAATCGCGTAAATTGCAACCGAAACTTATTAAGATCTACCAAATGCACCTTTGCTGAAACTACGGTAAAATTCCAAGAAAAAGTGCCCAAATTACAAATGAAAATCGATGTAATAATCCAACCCAGGTCTCCACCTTAACCAATTTAAGCCGCGTTACGATCTCTTTTCTGCCTCAAATGAAAAACAAAATTTAATTTAAACTCGCACGGAATATTCGGACAACCGCCGTGAAAACGCCTGCGTAATTGGTCGGCGGACCAGCGGTGCGTATTTATATCCCTTTGCAGTCGGATTTTTCTTCTTTTTTACTGTTTGTCTACTTGGATTTAATTTTTAATTTCCTTGAAATGTCTGCTCTGGGATGCACGGCTATTTTAATTTCAAATACATTTACATCTTACTTCTATATTTGCTTTGGAGAGGTACTTATTAATTCGGTACTTCGTTATTTGTCTGGAATTTTAATATATTGCAATTTTTACTTTCTCCATATGCAGAATAGAGAATACTGTTTTCGTGATACAAATCGAATTCGAGATTTCAACGGAAATACACGTTTTAAGCTCCCCTGAACACGTTTTCACTGTTTTCTCAATGATGCCTGTAAGTGATGGGAATATTGTTCATTAAATATGCACAAAACTTTATATTTACGATGTTTATTAAAAATATCAAGATCTGAGTACATTTTGGCTCAAATTGGTCAACCGAAAGTGTAAATTTTCTCCTGTAATTATTCCGTTTTTACCAAATATCTCCTATAGAGTTACATTATTTTAAATATTGTTTGTTTGTATTGTTTTGTTGGAAATACTTTTTCATAGAGTGGATTGTTTCAGAGATTTTTTATTGTCCGTACGAATTTACATTCAGCGAAGGTAGACCTCAGTTAACGCGGTAGATGCGTTTCTTAAAAGTAGCGCGTTAAGAGACAATCTATGTACCATAAGAATATATGTAGGATAACATGGAGCAAAAGTCCGCACGGGGTAAGAATCCGATTGCGGTAAATTTCATCTAATGTTGGCATGCTAGCAATGGTTTGACGTCAGCGAGAAGATGTCATGGCTATCACTCTGAAGGTGTAGTTTGGATGTTGTCACGCTAAAAGTGTAGAAACAATGAGGTAAAATCCGTTTTTGTTACTTCTGATGTAATTTTACGATATTTTTTAAAAATGTTTGTGGTCTGATAAGTGAATTCTACTAAATATATTTTTTGGTGCTGCGATTCTTGTAGTATTACGACTGCATCTCACTCATTACCAGTTCTGCCCTTCTCCAAAAGGTAGAAGCACCTACTGGAATGGACACTTTTAACAGCCGGGGCAAAAGTCTGCTCCTCCTACGGGGCAAGAGCCTGCATGTGGACTTTTGCCCTGCCTTTTTAAATTCTAAGGCAGTCACTGTATATGTAGGCCTACCTATTTTATTGTTATCTATTGTAGGGATTACAAGAGGAAGAAGTTATGTAAGCCAGTGACTTCAGAAATGCTTGCAGAGGCCGAAAAAACTAGCATTTGGTATGTCAAAAAGAAAAGTTGCTGAACACTTTGGTATTGACAAATCAACTCTATGGAAAAGACTAAAAAAGGGTACTGGAGTAACTGGTTTAGGACGATTTAAATTTATTTTACCACCAGATCAGGAAAACGATTTGGCACAACACTGCAAGCTGTTGGGTGAAATGTTCTATTTGAAGTCCCTGCACAGCCTGGCATATCAGTATGTTGTTCTGAACAAAATAATTCACTCATTTAACAGTATAACAGAGATGGCGGATATTGATTGGGCAAAGTTGTTCTTAAGAAGAAACAACTTAACTTTAACATGCCTGCAAAAGTCCAGTGTTGTGCAAATAATAGGGTTCAACAAAGTGCAATGTTATCTGTTTTTTGACAATTTAATGGAACTTATAGAGAAATACAAATTTACTCCCAATCAAGTATACAACATAGATGAAACTGGTTTGACAACTGTACCCAATAAACTACCAAGAGTGGCAAAGGAAAAAGAGCTGTTGGTAAGGTTTTTTTGGCAGAGCAAGGGCAACTTGTGACAGCAGTGTGTTGTATGAACGCAAGTGGAAATTGCGTACTCTCTGTGCTAATATTTACACGAAAACGTGAGAAACAGGAATTGATGAATGGATCCCTTCCCGGTTCAGTGATGTTTGTTTCGGATTCTAGATACATTAATGCCGAGTTATTTATTAAGTGGCTATCTCACTTTCTGCAGCATGTACAGGTGTCTGCACAAAATCCCAGGTTGTTAATCTTGGACAACCACACATCTCACGTTTCACTTGAAGCAGTAACTTAGTGTAATGAGAAAAACATTCACATGCTAAGCCTTCCACCACACAGTAGCCACAAAATACAGTCGCTAGACCGATGTTTCTTCAAGCCATTGGAGGATTTTTAGAGATGATTCTATGAATAATGGTTAGTAAGCAATGCAGGAAAAGTAATAATACAGTTCCAGGTTGAAGAACTATTTGGAAAAGTCTGCATAAAAAACTGCACGGTAGAAAAAGCAGTCAAAGCATTTAAAGTGTACGATATAATGCCTCTTGACAGATTTAAATTTAATGGGGAAGATTTTCTGCCATCACAGGTAACTGAGCAGAATCCTGAAAACAACGATGAAGAAACAGATGATCCCACCTATCCTGCAAGTTCTCTGTTATCATAACAGAGCAGTAAAGAAAATCAGTCACCACAACTGTCCACATCTGGATGCCAGATTACAAAACGACCTATCTCACAAGAAGAAAGACTCTCCTTGAGCCATGAAGAAGAGGCAATCGAATAACAGCAACATAGATGAAAAAGCTATTCGCCAACAGGCATTCCTCCGGTTCCTAAAACAAAAGTAAACAGAAAAAGGATGCACGAAGGAAAAAAGACTGTAATTCTTACATCCACACCCCATAAAACTAGCTTGGAAATGGAAAGGCAAAAACGCATTGATGACAATATGAAGCAAGGATCTCGAAAACGCCTTTTCGTGTCCAAACAGCAAGTAGGAAAACCAAAGAATAAGGATGAGCCAGCTACAAGGGAAATGTCTGTCCAGGATGCGAATATGAATCTCAGGACCCTCCACCTGAAGACTGGATAAAATGTTATTCGTGCCATGATAACTGTACTTCATAGGAGTAAGGACGATTTATTTGGTGACCTGTGCTAGGGCAAAGTGACTACAGAAAACTTCATTCTATAATTGATTTATTTGTGTGAAATTTATTCCTAATAATAATCTAGTTATTAATAGGATTTGATTCTTATCAGAAAGTAGCTTATTTAAAATAGTAATTTTGTGGATTAATGAAAAAGTATATTTTTTACTATTTATACTTAGTCTATTACACATTTTTCTGACTGTGTAAAACTACCTTTGTATTTCATGTAGGCCTGATGTCAGATTTTCCAGTTTTGCCAATACAATGATGTATAATGCTTATATAATAATTTATATTTGTCATTTTTGTCTTGCGGACTTCTGACCCTTGCTGATAGGACTTTTGCCCCATATGCGGGGCAAAAGTCCTGCCTTGACACTTTCCAAATATAACATGTTTTACATAAACAAATCAGTTTATAGAGATGTATGATTTGGTCATTATATAGATCAACCATCAGGCTTAATCCACAGAAAAAATTGTAGAAATATAGTAATAATAAAGCCAGCAACTGACGTTTATTTGTAAACTGAAGACTTTTACCCCATGTTACTCTAATAATGGTGGGGTGCATTCTGGATCCTAACTTTCTATGCTCATAACCAGGGGTTTTTTATGCAGGGACGCGCCAGAATGCCATTTCGGAAACTTTATTGTAAAAAGTACTAATTTTCATAACTTAAAATAAATCAAACGAAGTTATTTGCAATGCAATAACGTTTTACTTATATTGTATAATAACATGTACTCCTCACCTGATAAATTACATTCAGTTCCTCTTTTTCCCCACTCTCCTCTTCCACATTCCGGCACCTTTTTTGTTTGAAAAAAAGCATTGCTCATGACTATCTAAAACGTGTTTTATGATCTTAGATGAAAAATGTTACAAAGGTTTGACTGAATATTGACCAAACGCCAACAATGAAAAGTACTGGCGAAAATAAATACAAGCAGTCCCTTCTTTTACGTCAGGTTCCAGGAAACTGCGATGAAAAGTGGATCACTCTATTCCATAGACACAGTGTTAAAATGAGGAGTTTCGTTCCTGACCAAGTATACTACACTAAAAAATTCTCGGAAATACCTATTTAAAAGATTATAAGATAAGCATACAAAGGAATAGATGAAACATGATTACTAGAGACATAATCAATAAGTACATCATATTTCAATAACCCACATTCAAAAAGTATTGCTGATAAACAAAATCATAAATTTAGATTGTTATCATAAAATATTTTATTAAGACGTACAAAAAAACCTCATATGTAAATAAAGATAACTGCATTTGAACAAGAATCACCTCAGTCAATGACAAATTTGCAATCTTGACAACGTTTGCTGGCTATAAAATATTAAATCAACACATACAAATGAATAATTATGAAAAACCAAACGGAATTCGATAAACATTTAGACCATGAAGATAACTAGCCACTATCCATACTTTCAAGAAAGTACCACCAGATAGCATTACTGCTCCACGTCTACAAAACTAGTAAAAAGGGTTAACCATAATGTGATGCAACTTAGTTACTCGCAAATGTTACTTCGATACAAACCAAACAGATGAATTAATTAATTATTAATTGTACATATTTTCGTAGATACATGTATGTATAACGATTGATTATATAGAATACTTGCTGAAATGCCCGGCTTCACTCGGGAAAGTTTTCTTTTAAGTAGCAAACGATTTTTTATTATTTATTATTTTTAATGATATATCACTTTTGATGTCATATTACAATAAAAATAATACAATAAATAGCAAAATTTACTTACTTTCTCTGTTGGGTACCCAAAGTTTACCAAACGTTCCCCATTACTTAATTACGCAAGAGATGCTTACATTAGCATTTACTATTTTATCTATTGTATTATAAAGTTTTATCATTAATATAATTATGTATTAACATCTTAATTAATATTCACATGGATAGATGTACCAAAGCCTTTAAAGCAGCAATAAAATTATGTGAATTATGTCAATACTATTAGCCAAAACGTAAAAATAAACAATATTTTGGTTACTGAACAAATGTAAGTAGATGTATTGATTCATGTTGCGATAACATTATCAGTATAATAAAAAACATGTTTGTTATTTTCAATTTTGATATTTAAGTCCAAAAAAAAATTTATGTTGGCGTTTATGTTGGTCAGACCAGAAGAAAATTTAAAATCTGACTTAAAGAACACTTGAAAAATTTTGGAAATAATTTTACTTCTAACTCCCACTTTGCCAAACACCTAATTAATTCCCAACATAGTAGTAATTTTAAATTGGAAATTTGCCACTTTTCAGAAAAAGGACTTGTGCTAAATGCATTGGAGCAAATAGAAATTATAAAATATAACTGAATTAATAATGTAATGTTTTTAAATGAATATTTGTACCTTTCCCCTTCTGCTATTCTAGTGGCTGTCACTAATCACCAAGAGACCAATTACTCTTCCTCCCCCACTTCTTTGCCTACCTATAGCCAATAGTCTCGTCCTTATCCCTACTTCTCATATCCCCCTTAACCCTCCTACTCCCCTCCCCACACCTCCTCCTGGGCCTAGCCTATATATAGCATGTTTTCATAATCTTTGTCATCTGATGATGATGCTATTCATCGAAACCCATGCCATGTGTTTATATTAAAAATTTTTGTGGTATAGTACTATATGTCATTTTTGTGATTTTTTTCTGATTGATGTGCTTTACTGATTAGTAACTATTAAAAATATTAGTAACCTTAACTCAAATCCTGTAAAAGTTCATTATTCTCTACATGATTGGCTTTTAGAATACTCAACACTGTAAGCTAATACTATAGTCGGCGAGAAACTAGTTGACCTCTCAGATGTTTACACTCAGAAAGTAGAGGGGGAGCTATGTTGTTGAATTTACGCTTACAGGCCATGCCCATTATCTATTTATGAATGAAACAGTAAATAAAATTTTAAAAATCTGCCAAACAAAATACATTCTTTAGTAAAGCTATTCACTTTGAACCAATTTATGCAATTAGTTTCCAAAAAGTCTTAAAATAATTAGCAAAATGATGGTATCTACATTTAGTCAAAAAATCAAGTTATTTTGCGGGTTTTTTTTCCTGATGTAATTTTGAAGTAATGGCCAATTCTATTAAAGTGAAAATTTTAACAAACATTCATCATACAATTTACTGAAGAATGAGTATTATTATTTGTATGTATAGGTTACCAATTGAGTGGTATAAATTTTTATATAAAGTGAATGACACATTTTTTGGATCGGTATTAAAAAATGTAGCATGCGACAAAATCGCGTACTGTTGTTGTTACACCCCAACATCATGTGCATGAATTGAATAAGAAATGAGGAAATTAATTTTAGTGAAGATTTTACTCTAATAAGTCTATTGAGTTGGTAGATATGTTTTAACAAACAATAAAACTGGGCATGCACCGATTACGACTGTTATGCATCGGAATTTACCAAGATCTAGTTTTCTTTTAAATAGAGACGTACTTTATTTAAAATTAATGTAATATCAGAAGTAACAAACAGTTTTTGTAAATACATACATATATGTTAGTGTAAAATAAAGTCAGATCATTAAATGACATTTTGCATAGATAGTAGATTTTCTGCTCGGGAATTCTAATAAACCAAAATAAATGAAGATTTATAAATGGAAACTTTAATATTTTAGTTTCTTAATGAAAATATGTATTTTACTCTAAATCACAACCTTGGAATTTATTTATGATAAAATCTCATGAATATACCAATCTATAAAAAATTCCAGTTCGTAGAAACTTGTAAACTTGGGAAATTGTTTGAGGAATCCTAATTCTACCTTCTTTTATTATTATAAACTAGGGCACTAACTGGTCACACAATAGATCGGGTTTTCTGTATTTACACACAATACCCATTGCATCCTGATATTTTTTAACCATATATCGCGGGTCGTTTGTGAAAGAACTTGGTAGAATTATTCTTCTGCCGATATTTGCCAGTTCTATATTAACTATTATTTCCCTCGATTGTCCTCGGATTGGGATACCTCACTTAAACCTTCCTCGAGAACCACTCTCTTCAGCCATTTCAATTAAGAAACAAAAAATTTCTTAAACAGAAATCACTTTTAAAAAACTTAACTAGCAAAACATCAACAAAAAACATAATAAGCAAAACAGCAACAACAAAACTGTATAATAATAACAAAAAAACAAGACTCAGAAAGAACCGGCGCACAGTACTCATAAGCTGACAATTCAAAGGCTACTGATTGAGAAAACTAAGCGACGCTATTAAGGCACAGAATGGCAATGTTGCAAGGCTCTGATAGGCCCAAGCCTTAAAATTGCTCTGCTAATGCCCCCACCCTCAACTTTCTCAGGAGTCAACTTGTTTCTCGCCAAGTATAATATTAACCACGTAACTTATAGTATAAATATTATAAATTAAGACAATGTGTTCACTTGAATGCCTCACTGGAAGATTTTGGTAAAATATTAATTTTTATCTCTGCCCATTTAGTAACTAAACTTAAATAGTAAACTTTAACAACCACAAAATCGTCAGCGAAAACAAATCTATTTAATTCATGTGAAATAATAGGTGAAAATGTTATCTCTTCTAATATAATGTGACTATTGCTATTTATAAAGGAAGAAGGAAATGAAGAAAAATCATAAAAACTTTCTTATAATTGTGGTTTTTTTTATATTTTACTCTGTACCAAGGATACAGTATAGCATCATAAATTTATATTTGGGTTATTCAGAAAGCAAGACAATTCACTTGAACAACTGTAAACACAACATAAATAATGGAACACTGGTTAGAGGAGTGGTTCCCAACCTGGGTGCAGCAGCACACTGGGGCGCCGCAGCTGATTTTAAGGGATGCCGCAATTAAATTAGTTTTGTAAATATATCAATGATTTGGATGTGTGTACAGCTAACAAGGGCAATAATGTTTTCTCTAATAAATTTATTAATTATTAAAAAATGCCAATGGAATATGAAAATAAGATTATAGAATTCCATAAATATGTCATAAATACGAGAAAGAAAATGTGTTTTGAGCTAGGACAAATAGGAAATATGGACAAAGTACCTCATACGTTTGATGTATGATCGAGCAAGACATTGGATTGTAAAGGTGCTAAGACAGGCCCTCAATTCTGAATGTTTGTGTGTGAAAATCTCTTGGAATTTGGGAAAGGCGAGATGTTTACAAAGTTATTCTAAAAATGTGGAATTAGCAATGAACTAGATGTAACTGAAGATGGTTGGCTGTACGAAGATAGTGAAGAAGAAATGCCAATGGTGATGATTGTAGCAGCAGTGATGGCAATTTTCTAGGATTCTATGATGAATCAACTTGATTGATTTGATGTTGATCAAACTTGTTTTTGTAAATTTGGTAAGATAGAATGCATACATATTTTTTTCCTGAAATTTCTGTTTTTAAATCAGGGTGCATCTTATTGGCTGGGAAATATGGTAATTAAGTTCATAGAAATGGCAAATAAGTGAGAAGGTGAATTATTGGCCATATTCTGCAACAAGGAACTAAGGAAGGATCGGCTAAGAATTACTACAGAATTTACCCAAATCCAAGACAGATTTTTTTCCAAATTTCAGCTTGCAAAAATCAAGGGTCATCTTAAATTTGAGTATGAAGTGGTATCCTGTCAATACATTGCCATCAATCCATCATGTGCCAATTCGTCCTGCGTCAATTTGTCACACGTCAATTTGTCACACAACAAACTCATCGCACATCAATTCATCGCTTGACAAATTTGTTGCGAGACAATTTCATCATGATACAAATTCATCGCAATACAACTTCATCACAAGGCATATTAGAAGGCGAGACACCATTACTGGTTTAAGGCATGAGGAGATACTTACTGGGTTGGATCATACCCTGCCATACACCATCCATTGTGTCTTGTCTTACGTAATTCGAAAAAAGAGAATTGTGATTCATTCTAGTATTATCAAAATAAAAGAAAAATTTTGCTGTGGAAAAGTGTCTCCCTCAGCCGTACACCAGTAATGGTGTCTCACTTTCCAATTTGCAGCGAATTGATGCATGGTGAGTTGCCATAGAACCATATGAAGTAAGATTATGCATTTAATCAATGTTTTTGAAACAAATGAAACAATTGTGTCTATTGAAATTTTTCATTGCAAACTTATGATCCAGATTTCAATTAATAGTATGTATTAAATTTTTAAAATTCTTTTTTTTTCAAATGAAAATTTGTAACAAACCATTTCAATGAATGAACACACTATTACATCTAGTTGGGAATAATTCTGAAATGAAAAAATTCTGCTATGACCGGGAATTGAACCCGGGTCTTCCACTTGCCAGTTGGATATTCTACCACTGAACTATCGCAGCAGATTAATTCACTTGTTTCTAAATGCGGGTGTTTTTCTTAGTACACTTAGTTGTAGTTTGATAGGGAAAGTGATGATAGTGTTGAAGAGAGTATAGAGAATGATGACTAATATAATACCTATGTTATTCAGGATAGTTATGGGACCCAATAAAAATTTCAGATCTTGTCTGTTATCTACCACACATCCAAGTTAATATATGCAGCACCCTTCTGGTGGAGGGATATGGAACTAGCACAGGATATGACTGCTCGGGCTACAACATACTCCAACTCACCCCCCTGGGTTGGTAAGTTAGTTCAAGTGTTTTGTTTTCTTCCAACATTCACTGTCCCACTCACCCGAGGGGGGTGGCACAGTGAAAGTGGGAAGAAACCAAAAACACGTTAACTAAATTACAGAACCCAGTCACAGTTGTATCCTGTGCGCTTCTTCTTTTTTTCTGCAGCTAACCTCCATTCTGTTCCAATCTCGCCACTTCATTCGTTAGGGTGCTGCGTATATTAACCTGAGTGGGTGGCAGATAATAGACAAGACCCAAAATTTCTGCTAGTTTTGTAACTTTCTTAATTTTTGCAGGAATCATATGTATTTAGGTCATAAAATATTTTTTTCTGTTTTGACAGCCTACTAAAAGGGGGAGGGAGATCATCTTAGATGTAGGATCGTCTTGAATTTGGGTAGATAAAATAATACGATACGTGAATCAATTAAATTGTTATTTGAAAAAAGTGTTTCACCTTCAAAGTGGCCATATATACCTTAGGAAGATTCAAAAAGGGAAATAGCATAGCTGAAATGATTAAAATGCTGTGTTGGGAAACGCTTGAGAAAAGGAGGAGGGTTAATAGATTAGGGGGTATATTCCAGGTAATTGGCAAAAATAAGGCATGGGAAGATTTAAAGAGTAGGATAGAGAAGTCAGACTTTATTGGAAAAAATGGATACGAGTTTAAAATTAAATTGAGACAGCAAAAAATAAATCTTGCCAAATATTCTTTTATTAATAGAGGAATCTGGGATTGAAACATATTACCTGAAAAGCTCTTTAAAACCTTACCTAAAAATGTTAAAAAATTTAAGAATAAAGTTAGTTTGATTATTGTGAGCCCCTTAACCGCTATGGTAGCTGTGAAGGCCCATCTTGAATCTAGAAAACTCTGAACTCCATAAGAATAGTGTAGTAGTTGTCACCACCTGACTTTAGCCAACCTGGACATTTTAAATTAAATTAAATAAATTTCATAGCTATGTGTTATTTTACTTATTAGACATGGATGATTTTGTTTACTTTATGTGTTCATTGGATAAGAATTATTTTAATATTTTATGTGATGTACGACTGTGTGTATATTATGTGTGATATTGTATTAAGTATTCTATATTATTTCTTTGCCACCAGGCTTATGGCCTTCTTGCAATGTTAACTAAATAAATAATGAGAGTTACCTGTATATGGTATTGCTAAATTGGTGAAGGAAATTACAGAAGGAAATAATATGGTTTGGAAACCAAACCTGCATCCATTATAAATGCAGATTAATTAGCTCCTTATCTCATGGTCATATTGGAAAAATTTCTAAACAAGGAAGCAGTTCGTTTAGCATGGAAACAGTTCACCTTACACCATTATGCAAAAAGGGAACTAAGACAAAACCAGAAAATTATTAACCAATATTGCTATTCTCTATTTTCTGCTAGGTGTTAGAGAGCATCAACTGCATTTCAATCATGTGATATCTTTGGAATAGCAGCCTATTGAAACAAAATCTAGAAATGATGGTAAAACCTAAACCACAAATATGCAAAAGCTGATTTTTCTTTCATACATCTAACCAACTTCCTTTTCCCTTCTCACCCTCTACAACTAAAGAACTTTAATTATAATAACAGAAATATCATTTTCACTTATGTATGCATTCATAAATAATTATCAGTTTATTTTCTGACAGAAAAATATACATTAGGTTTAATTTTTAAATGAAGTACTAAAATGCATTTTTTTTAAACATCAAGTATACTTGATCCAAAAATTTCAACAAAACTTGATAAGCATTTTCTGAAATCATACCATTTATCTGAAAACATACTCCAACAAGTTTTATACTCAAACATATGAGATAACATTAACAGAAATATTATAGTGAGATCAAAATAACACTTACCTGTATTTTTTGGGTCACCTCTTCCCACTGCCTATTAAGTTTTACCAACTTTTCTTCTATAATGTTGCCTGCTTCAATGCTGTCTGCAGAATGAAGAAGTTGTACACCTGTCTCTCTAGCTTCATCAATACAAGCCTTTTCAACTGCTAATTCAGACAGAAGCAACTAAAATACAAAGGCATTTTTGAAATACAGCCTTAATAAATAACCATAAAGTCTCAATTAGATAAGGATATAAAATAATATGTTAGAATTGTGTTTAAGAAATTAATACATTATTAGAGGGACCACATTTGGATGTCTCACTGAGATGGGTCAAGTTGTCAAATACCAAACAGTAGTGGTTCATTTCATGTCTATTTTCATATCTTTCATCAATTTGCAAAATAATTGCCCTTGATGTAATCTCTGGCCCTCATCTTTATGCCCTGTGTCTCAACAATGCACCATGCTCTGAATTTTGAAAAACTGTATTTGCTGGCCATTAATAATATATCAAGTTTCTACAATAAAATATTCAGACAAAATATTTCACTGCATATTTACACTTATTTATGTGAACCGAGTCAACAATACAGCAAACTAAAATAAGCATTTAAAATGAAGTTTATTCATGGTAGAAATCCACATTGTTTCTAAATCCAATCCAAAGAACAAAAGACTGCATTAACTAGGAAACAAATAGCAATAAAACAAACACTAATGAGATAATGCACTAGCAATATGGGTAATCACCACAGTGGCCATGCAGGCTAAAGGTACAATGTTAATGTTTAATAATTAAGGGTGAAAATGTTTATGTTAAGCTCATAACTTCTAAGCCAGTACC
The DNA here is from genome assembly GCA_028673005.1 of Tanypteryx hageni. Taxonomy (NCBI): domain Eukaryota; kingdom Metazoa; phylum Arthropoda; class Insecta; order Odonata; family Petaluridae; genus Tanypteryx; species Tanypteryx hageni. The sequence goes on along the minus strand of CM054116.1, from coordinate 140,161,330 downwards.
AAAATTGCTTTCAGTAACTACCACTGTGTGTCTTGGTTACCAAGTGACAATCTTCTTCCATAATTATGATTGTTGTTTTTAACTGAAACAAATCATTATTTTTGCAAAACAATTTTGATATCAACACACAAGTTCTTTTCTTCTATCTTTCTGGGATTCTACAGAGTACCAGCTTCTTCAGTATATCATAATATTTCTATATGCTCTTCAAAAAACCAGTTGAATCATTTTCATCAGAAGTGATTAGTCATTATGCCATATAAAAAAGCAAAGTCCATTGCTTCTCCTAATAGTGGACAAAGGTGTTTGAACTAACCTGCTGTCAAGCAAACTGCAGCTCAATTATAGGCTACTTGATTAAAAAAGTGCATTTTATAGGCCAGAAAATATTGTAACATCTATTAAGTTGAAAATATTGGAACTATTTATTTACAACTTAATATTTAGCATTAAAATGTTAAAATTATGGGAGAAAAATCGTCATTCAATGAACTTTCCTTGCAATTAATAAAAATTTGTATTTCTAAAATTGTTCAAACAAATAACTCACCTTTTTCAAGTCAATTCGTTCATCAGACATCTTGTCCATTGGGAGCAATTCTATTTCATTGAGCTTATTTTCAGCTTTCACCAACCATAAACCTACTCTTTCTATCAATATGTTAAAGCGCTTTGCCTTTTCATTGATCATAATATTTTGATTTTCCTGAAATTAGTTTCAAAAGTATGTTATTACATAAACTAAGACAAACTGAAACAGTCTAACCAATATAATTATATTTATCATAAAAAGTCACCTATTATTATAAATAATGAGGAAAATCACTGAATTGGGTTATTTCAACATTCTCAAGCATTTACATGCTTAATGTTTAAAAGATGGGATTTAAATACCTTTTTGGGGTCAGCTTTTTGGTATTTTTCAGTATGGGTTTTATTTTTGCTATTTCTTTATAAAATTAAGATAGCGATATGAAATAAAAAGAATTTTATCAAAATAAATCTATAATTTAAAAATATCTGAAATGATGTTTGTTGCATGGGACTCCATATGCTTGTCTATAAATCACAGGCACAAGTTGACTTTAAGTTGATAAATTTGAAAACACAGTATTAAACTCAAAGTAATATCACAAATTCCACATTGCACTTTCACTGTCCATCAAAGGAAATGTTTTTCCGTAGTTCTCTCTTTATCTTATAATGCAGAAAAACTAGAAACAAATCACACGAGATAGCTCAAAGAATGGCAGAGAAAAAAAGTATACTATTTTCTTTCTTCCTAACCTTCCTTTCCCATCCATTATTTTCTTACTTAATTTTAAACAGCCAATTAATCTATATTATAATCAGTGTGATCTTGTCTACACAGCTCGGAGCATTTTTGTTGGTTGATGGCCAACCAATCAGAGATCATTGACATGTTACCTGTAACTGTATACCTTGGTTACGTTATCTGTTTACCTAAAGCTAAACATAAACAATACAATAAGTAACATACACATACGAAACTAATACATTGGTATTAGCGTTAAAATTTAATTGAAGTTTCTTCCAAATAATACTGGTAAGTATATTATTTTGTTTATAAATATACAAACACTGTAGAATCTTGCTGAAAATAAAACAAAATATAGAACAGCATCACAGTCTCAAAGTTAACAAAGAATTTGCGCATTTTGAAGGAAGAAGAAGAGTTCAACAAATAGTTATTATCCATCGGTAATGGTAGTTTAGCCTAAATTAAAGCACCATTTAGCTATCAAACAAATAATATTGACTCATTGATTGATGAAATATTTTATTTTCAGTCAAATGTTGATTATTATAATTGAGTGATACTTGGTGCTACAAATAAATCGGTTGGGAATAACAATAAAAAATCTTGAAGAAGTTTCTTGGAGAAGAAAGAACATATTTAAGCTCGGATTGCATAATAGACAACGAAAATGATGTATTTCATATAACAACAGAAACCTTAAATAACTTCACACCATCAGGAATGCCACCTCACCAGTTACAACCAAAAATAGAGGCAACTGTTATGTTATTAAGATACATGAATACTAAAGATGGACTGTGTAATGGTACATGCAGTAGCAGATTTGAAATAAGGCCAAAGTAGGCAATGGCTAAGGGCAGCGAGATTTTGGGGCGGCAATAAAAACAGTATTTCAGGGCGGAAATAAAAAAATTAATATTACACAGACATTTGATGAATTTAACTAATATGATCTGTGGATGGACAGACAAACCATATACATGAGCAATTATTTTTTTAAAAATCGCCACAAAAGGAGCAGAAAAATAATTTGGCCTAGGGGCAGGAAATTTCCAAATCCCCCACTGGGTACACGACTTATCATCATTAAAATGATGACTAATATTTTGGTAACAAGAATCATAACTGGAACACACTGTGGCAGAGAAGTTTTTATACCAAGAATTGATTTGACATATCAAGAAGATGAGTTTCCATTTATTTTGAAAAGGAGAAAATTTCCAATTAGGTTATCTTTTGCCATGACAATTAACAAAAGTCAGGGGCAAACTTTTAATAGGGTTGGAGTTGATTTGACTGATGACGTTTTTACTCATGGACAAGCCTATGTAGCCTTTTCAGGAGTAAGGACTTTTAATTGTCTTAAAATTATTACGAATAAAGAGGTATTTCAAAATGTTGTCTTTAAAGAAGTATTGTAAATATAAAAAATTTGTAAAAATAATTCTATAAATGTTTTTCAGAATTCAATGTATTAAATATTCAAAATTTTTGGGTAACATTTCAAATTTGAAATGCAGGCTTCTCTATAACAATATAAACACTAATTTCTTACTTCTGTGTTTGGTTTTTCTTTCAATCTATTTTCTAAAGAATTCCACTTGTCATTAACTTCCTCCAACTTGTCTCTCAGATTCTCAAGAAATGTTGGATCACAAAGTGTAGCAAATGAAGCATATGAGCCATTGATGCCAACCAACAGATGTCGCCACTCAGCCATATCTTCCAGAGACATCTGAAACAATGAAAATGAAATCAGGAACTGGCAGTATATATTAAGACAAAGGAGGAAAATTAAAATAAAATGTCGTCAAAATAATACTGTAATATGGTCAAATAGAAACCAATGTGCACGATTATATGTAAAAATAAACTTTCAATTTCTTGAATCAAATTTCCTAATTGGAATATATTCTCTAATTGCCTATTCTTTAATAATGAAGATTATATTATATTATACTAGTAGTTGGTGCTTGCATACTGCAAGCATTTCATCTCACCTTGAAAAAACATTCATTTTTCAGACAGACATTTCATCATTACAAATAGTCTTTTAATTCTAAAGATTTCAACGTCACAGCGATTTTTGTTTTTCCCACATGTAAAAATAATAGATTAAAAAAATCCCCAAATGTTGCAATTTTAAAAATTTTATACTTTCTCCATTATGGGGTACTATATATACTATATTTTAGCCAAATTTTAAAGTTGTAGCATTTCTAGAAGTAAAATAATATTTTTCTAATTGTTTAAATTTAAATAATTTTTTACGGCCGACACATTTCGTATATGGTCAAATTGAAATGTTTATTTGTGCAAATTCACTATTCTGTAAATAATTTGAAAATTTCAGCTTCCTAACTCATCCCGTAGTACCTAAACAGTTATCCAATTGTTTAAACTTTAAGAATTTTTAACTGCCGAACAAATTAAAATATCAAAATTTGTATAATCCCTATTTCGTTTTTTACATTTCCAACCATTAAAAATAATTTCAGCTCCGTAGCACATTCGGAAATACATAAACCTTGAAAATTTGTTTAAACAATTGCGAATTTTTAGCGGCCGCATTGTTGCACTTTTTGAAGATTTTCGTATTTTCTAGTCGGTTTTGTCCAAAATCCTACCTAAGAAAAAAATTTCGAATCTCCAGCTCATCTGGAAGTGCGTAAACATTAGTATCCTCCTATATGTTATATGTTATCATATGTTATATCCTCCTCTGTAAGAGTCGTCGATATATAATGATATTTAACTGAACATTGCTGAATGTTGTTGAGCATAAGATCCAGGCATTTGCCATTTATATTGTACACATTGTTAATCTGTGATGAATTTAGGTAGCTGACAGTGTTCACCAAAGGTCTGCTACGATCGCTGTGTTGTGCTCTACCTCAGTATTGCACCAAAAAAGACAAGATAGATTATAGTCACCACAAATAACAAAGTAAGCACCAGGATATAACAAATAGATTCATTCAAGTTCTTTACAAGGATCTTCATAAACCTTGGGGGAACTACCAGGAGGAATATACACACAAACCAAAATTATAATTAATGTAGAGCATTTTAAAGCTAAAAAGATGTGTTCAATATTGGTGTACTCAACCTCAATTTCAAAGGAATTAAATTCATTATTCACCGCAATCAATACCCAGTTGTTTATCACTAGTAGCAATAGATCTGTCAGTCCTATAGACATTATATTTTGGAGTTAGTCCAAGCTCATTAGTGTCAATTACATCACACAGCCAAGTTTCAGTAATAAAATAAAAATCCAAAGTATGAGAAATAGCTAATCTTAACTGATTAAGTTTTGTTCTTAAGCCACGCATGTTCTGGTAATAAATGCTAAGCCTCATCATTGAACTGAGTTTTTTGACACAAACTGTTTTTTAACTATTTTCGGCATGCCACTAAAATATTTAATCGTCCAATTGTTTTTACCATATTGGTTCATTTCAGCTAGTTGAGTCTGCAACAATTTGAAATAGTTCCTTTCCGCCACTGTTTGATCATTGCGCACCTTAATTTGGCTGCTCCTAAAAAGTTTTTGATTGCACAGAATAGCTTGTGCATCACTTGTGCTTTCTAAAACCACTTTCATCAGTCTTGGTCTGCCTAATCTGTGCGTCCGGATATTCTGTATTGAGATCTGTGGGACCACGTTCAATATCTCCTTAACCTTGCTGATATCTTCTTCCTTGCGCACAGATGAATAGACATATGTGCTTTCAGGAACATTAAACACAATGATATTTAAGGCTCTGTGCTGCCTTTCTTTAAACTCAGAAATTATTTCCTCCATCATTTGCGGTTGCAAGTGCCCATTGTTTCTCTCACCCAGTGCGGATTTGAGAGATTCCACTTTGCTTTTTGGAGAAAGAATTAAACTTCTAAGCTCTACAATATCGTTTGATTTTTTTCACACTTTTCGCATCTATATAATATGTGCCTATTTTGTAAGCTAAGGCATGTCACCTCTTGTCTGGAAAGACCCGCACAAACAGCATGAACAGGTTGCTTACATTCATCACAATTAATTTCTTTATCAACCTTTATGTCCTTGCCGCAGTCCATCAAGCATCTATTTTAGCTTGCCATTGTTAATGTGTTGTTTACCATATAGATGGCAGCACAATCCAGCAATGTCAAAGTCTCTACACTAGAACAATTACAACTAAAACAATAAATCTCAACTCAATTTCCAAATAAAAACCCTCACCAACAATTATTGAGGATCCACCAAACCTCCCGAATCGCCCTTCACAAACAAAACACATCCCCATAGGCACAAAACACGAAATTAACAGCAAACCAAAGGGCCGCCCACAACACCAACTCTACCCAATATGGCCTCAACTATATTATTAAGGAGTAATACTGGGAAAGAGACTCCCTATCCAAGCAAATCCTCCATCCTCGGCGTGCTAGGGCATAGGGGATAGAAATTTTGGTATGTAGGGGATGGCAGCTTTCGTAGTGGAGGTATTGGAGGCTGTTAGTATGTTTCAAGTGAACATAGGTAAAAGGACCTATATGGAAATTGTTGTTAACACACAATGCTACAGAATGGCACAGTCCATTTAGAAATGTTTTTTTTTGTAGATGTTCAAAATTTACTAAATGGGTAAATTAGCCTTCAGTTTCATGTAATTTTGAAATTATTATGCATGAAAACTTAGTAATTGGGAACTTATTAAGTATAATCTTTAGCATAAATTACCATATTGTCCCAAATATAATGCGATGTTTTTTTTCCAAAAAATGAAATTTTAAAAGTAGCCCTCATGTTATATTTGAGTACAAGTTATTTTAAAAGATCATAAAATCATGTTTCGAAAAATCACTGTACAATCTGCATGTCTGTTTAATAGATTGTAAATTGTAGACACATTAGGAAAACATGTTACATTGTATGATGTTCATGAAGTAAATATGTCTATGGTGGAAGCAATTAGAAAAATTTTACTGTGCAATTTCAACCAGGAAGGTGTTTAGGGGGCCTTCAACTGGGAGATTTGAAGATCTCAAGAATCATATTTTTGACTTGTTTTCCCATCACTTGAGAAGTGATAAGGATGAAGGCATTGGAAGTGGAGAGGGAATGTGATTTTAAAGTAAGCATCGGCTGGTGTAAATGGATGACGCATAAAAAAGGCCTTTCTCTACAATGCCACACTTCCCTAGCTCAACGTCTGCCTAGTGATTACAGTGAGAAGTTGATCACTTATCAGAGGTATGTCATAAGCTTATGGAAAAAACTTAACTGTCTGCTAGGCCAGGCCAGATGGGGAATGCAGATCAGACCCCAGTATGTTTTGATATGCCGTCAATCGTCACTGTCAATGAAAAAGGTGCTAAATCGGTGCTGTTAAAATCCACCAGAAATGAGAAATCAAGGATAACTGTTATGCTTGCAGTCATGGCCAATGGCCAAAAATTGACTCCCTATGTAATTATAAATCGTACAATGAAGCCGAAGGAAAATTTACCATCAGGTGTAATCTTTTGTGCACAGAAGGGATGGATGAACGAGAAACTTGCGTTAGATCGCCTGAAAGTTGTTTGGAGTCGCGTTATATTCGAGGTTTAGTTTTTTCTTGAAAAACTTTCCAGAAATCTTAGGGTTGCGTTATATTTGAAGTCGCCTTACATTCGGGACAATATGAGCATTGTGGTGGCACTTCAAAAATCAAACTTCTTGCATGAGAACTTCTTTTTCACGTACCATTATACTTGTATTTTTAGACAATTGACCATAACATTGCTCTGTCAGACCTGAGGGAAAATTATTTTTCTTATTATAGCAACAGTGAATACCCTCCATGGCCTTGGTATTATATACCTATGCTCTGAAGTCACATTGACTTTGTTCTTTTTGTTGTGACTATGCTAGCAGCATGAGTGAGTAGTTGTTTGAATTAATATTGAAGAGGCGGTCTTATAGACAGTGTCAAGTCAATGCTGAATTGCAAAGTAGCAGAAATTTAGAAGAGGAACTTTTTGGAGAATGCGATAGACAACAATGATTTAGAAGACAAATCAAAGATCTACACTGAGTCCCTTCATTCATGCAATTATTATGGGAAAAATAATTTTCACTGAAAGCCATGTGAACCTCGTAGGATGAGGAGAAATTCTCAACATAATACATATAGTGAATGGCTTACCAGGACCAATTTGTCTTCTTTTGAGATAAAATAATTTATTTTAAAAGTTGATGTTAAAATTGATTTTGATATTACAAAATGCATTTCATAATTTAAGATAGTGTGTTACAGTTATACAATGTACAAAAAAATATTCCAATGGTCTGAGATATTTGGCATTTCTACTATGACTGATATTCTTATGTTTCAGTCTATGGGTAAAATTCTTTACTTTGTTAAACAGTAAATATCACTCTTAAGTTAAAAAATATTACTGCAAAAATTCATAAACAACTATTTGAGAAGATTTTGCAATACCAGCATAAAGAAAACTCCTCAGATACATTTAACCCTGTGAACTAAATAATTACCTGTGAAAGTTTGCTTTGTTTCTCTTGCAAATCATTCCCAGGACCTGTTTCACCAAGTATACTATCGAGCCATCCTGAAAGTGTAGCAATATCTTTTTGAAGATTACGTGCTAACTTGAGAGCATTTTCAAGACATGACCTGGAGTCAGTGATCTGTGAACCAAGCTGGAAGGATAAATAAAAAATTTACATTTATTTGAGATATGAGAGTAATATCCATCATGAACTTATCACATTACCTGTGTAAATTATAAAATATAAAGTAAAAAGGAAAATTAATCACAGGAAACAAATTATTACCCTGTTGTATAGCTCCTTAAGCATATCTAAGCGGTCACTCAATCCTTGAGGATCAGCTGTTTTTCCTTCTTCTACCAACTTTCTCCCTGATCCAATTATGCTTTCCACTTCCTTTTTGATATCACTTAAGGTGCTGTAATATCTCTGCAAAAATTAACTAAGTATTTAGTATCTATTGATATTTATCTTTTGGCAACAATATTATATAAATTTACCATGCAATGTTTCAGTTGTCCTTCTATGGCCTCTGGGTCTTCAGAAGCAAGTTCCAGCAAGCAAGTGGATTCCTCCACTCGCCTCAGTTCACGCAAGGCTTTGGTGACCATTCCATCCAAAGGGCCTTTTCCAGCATCAGATGAACCTCCACCCATATCATTAGACGATGAACGAAATCGTTTGAACTTGACATGAACTTCTGCAAAACGTTTCTGTTTTCAAAAGAACAACAAATGATGATATTTAACGTGCTCAGGTGATATTCATGTAATTTATTTTATCCATTAGTATGAACATAAATCAAAACAGCTTTTATTAATTTTATACTAATATTAATTATGCCTTTCTCTCCTTCATTTGCTTAAATGACGATATGATTGATTTGATTCTAGCCAGGTTCTAGTGCCAGAGATTGCACCATCTATCATCCTGTATTTAAGGAAACATACTGGATTCATAGATCATATTATTTACAAATAAAAGTGACCCACCTGCAACAGGGACATCTGCTCCTGCAACCTTAATGCAGCTTCTGTTTTACCGGCTTCCTTGTAGTTCTGCACTTGTTGCTCCATTTCTTTAAGTGTATCTTCTTGTGCCTTAAACTCTTCAACCAACCGCTATCACAGAAAAACAAAGTCATATAGCTTTTTTAAATTATTATAATGTTTAATTTTGGTTTAGGGATTATACTTTGAACAACACCTTATAATAGCTTCCGTTAACTAAGAAGTAAATATGACATCCCAATTTAACCTATTATGTATTAACAGTATTTACCAGTACCACTGTTATTGAATGCAAATATTTGCACTGTATTTGAATTTTTAGCTATGATATTTATAGGCTTTCATTTGTTGTAGTATTGTATTACTACCAATAAATGGCAGGATTACCTTAACTGTATTCTTTTGATGCCACATGGTTTTTTTAGCCTGTGTCACCATGTCAGCCATTATTGTGTACATGAATTTACATTCGTGGATGTTTGCCCTTACTTAACTATCTTAGAATTTTTTATGATTTATTAAAGTGCAGTTATTGATTAAAAATCATATTCAACTAGACATTTGTTATGGTTTATATTTATTATGCAAAATATATCTTGACACTTATAAGTATCATCAGTACATATGGAATAAACTATGTAAATATGCTTTCCTCTTTTTTGGATATCCAAAATTAACCAAATCATTTGGCTATAATTTTAGATGAAATTTAAAATATTGAATTAAATTGAAAGTTATGTCAATATTTACTGCTCACCATAATGGTATTTTATTGTTGAAAACAGTTGTTTCAGTATTTTGTTGACTTTTCAAAGTCCTTAATAATCTCCATCTTCTGTTTCACAATTAACTTCAAACATTTGAATTATTTTTTGTCTTATGTTGACTTCTAAATAAAGTGTTACAGAAGATATGAAAATAATAGCGCGGAAAGTGAGTATGGAAGGTTTTTTGTCAATGAGGAAAAATTGTTTTTACTGTAATCATGAATAAATATTGTTTATAAAGGTTGTTTCTAAGTTTTTGTATTATCTTTATATTTTCTTCTAAATTATCTGTTACAGTAGATATGAAAATAATAAATATGTACAAAGTGATTCTTGGATCTAATGCACTGATGTTACTTTTAAGTACCACAAGGTATTAATAATTTTCTATAACAAAAATTGGTTTTGGCTAATCTTATCTATCAAAATATATTTCTTAAAACAGGGTTAAGCTTAAGAAAAATATTTATCAAAAATATAAATATTAAAAAATTTTGTACATAAAGGGTTAACATGACTACTAAATCCTGAAGTGGACTAAACAGTTTTAGCCAACTGCAAGGTTAGCAAGAGCTGCTTTTTTCACCCTTTGAAAATACAGGAAACAGAATCAACTTCTTATTGTACCCACAGTCCTCCTCAAAAGGACCAAAGTTGCCACTATAACTCAGCATAAGTGGCATGACAATGTAACCATGTTTTCTGTTCAGAAAACAAAGGCAGCTGATAAGGAAGCCAAAAATTAAAAATTTACATACCTATATATTTATATTAAAAGTTCTGTTTTCTACAGGAGCGAGATATATGAGTAGAACCATCAGTGAATTGAAGACCTAATCCAAACTCATCAACATTCCTATACCATACATAAATAAGTGGTCAAATCAAATGATGGGCACAGTACATAAACTAATAAAGGCACATACCTATAATTTTCTCTGACAGTAAGGCAAACAAAACAAATCACTGACGATTTATTATTATTACTAAAACTGAGTACCTATCCTGTTTAGGGTCTTGGGGGATAGTTTTCTTTAAATGATTTAATGTATTTAATGTTAGTGTAACATTTATGCATTTCATTACTTTTATGTATATCTATCAACTGAATAAACTATTTACATAAGTTTAAAGTTCCAATAAGGTAATTATATAGCAGATTTAGAGTATTATAAATACTATTTTTAATGGTTCTTATTTGACAGTGACATTTTACTTGTTCCTTTCTAAACTGTTTCTCTCCAAATCATACTTTCTTTTGAGCCATCAGGGATGACATCAGTGACCTTTATTGACTTTTGCAGGCATTCATTCAAACTTATTTTGCAAGTGCTCCAGAATATATCATAAAACTGAGCCTATTTATTGAAAAAGTTAAGTCCAGTATATCATGTCATATCAAAATACAATTTCATATTTATATTTACAATCATTACTTACCTTTGAAACAAACAGTTTCAATGCAGTACAATCATTTTATATTTCAATTCAGAAATGCTATCTGTAGATGAACCTTAGCTAAACTGATATTAAATCTAACTAAAGTTAAAATTGTAATGTGAAAACCAAAAATACTACATAATGGTATAACAATATTAGAATACAAACAAGCAAATCAAATGTGTGTTCAAATCAAGAGCTGCCAATATATACTGAATTTGTAAATAATTGAGATATGCTTGGAGATAGGCATCATAATTACCTTATATGGTAGTATATAAGTCAACCCAGCCTATAGGTCAACCTGTTTTTTGGCTCAAAAATGCATGTTTAGGCTTACATTTGCTGTATATACTCAAAAAAACTATTGTTAGGGATAATATATCGTCCTCCTAAAATAGGCCACCTATCAGATGTCGACGAGACCATCACTAACTTACGACATGATTACGAGCATATAATCATAACCGGTGACTTTAACGCTAATCTCAACACAAACTATCACAATGCAGCCTTTCTTAAAAATTCCTTTACTTCCCACAATCTTAATATTCTACTATTGATGCCGACGAATAACACTAAAAACTCACCCACATGGATTGATCTTGTAGTAACAGCCAATCCAGAGAAAGTAATTATACACGGACAGCTACCAGCTGCCAGAATTTCATCTCATGACATTATCTTTCTGGCCTATTCTCTTAACTCTCCGAAGTATAAGCAAAAGTTAATTTCTCAACGAGACTTTAAAAACATTAATTATGCTTATCTACTTGCTGAAGCTGCCCTTCTTCCCTGGTGCATAATAGAATATACTGACGACATTGACAAAAAAGTTGAATCACTAAACACTTTGCTATTATCATCATTAGACAAATATGCACCCGTCAAAACTATTCGTGTCTCCAAACCTCGTGCACCATGGCTAACTATGGATGTAAAACTAATGATGGCCTGACGCAACTCAATTTTCCGCCTTTTCAAATCAAACAAATCCCCAAGCACTTTTAATGCCTACAAAAACAATAGAAATAAAACTAAGCAGCATATTAGGAACGCTAAAATAAAATTCGCACACTCAATATCTAGTCCAAAAGAAACTCCGTCCACACTATGGAATAATCTGCGACACCTCCGGATTGGCAAGCCTGAGGATTCTTTCTTGCCTCCAGATATATCACTTGATTTGCTTAACACTAGTTTCTCGACTCCTTCAACAGTTGTTGACTCTGAACGTAAATGCAAAGTAATTAGAAGGCTTGATCTAGAAGCAAATGAGTCTATTGGTTCTAAATCATTTCATTTCAAGTTGGTATCGCAAATAGATGTTCTTAATGCTGTACGCAGAATTAAATCAAAAGCGCAGGGTACAGATGGCATCTCAATTTTACTAATTAACAAATTAATTCACCTTATATTACCAATAATCACTAGTATATTTAATCACTCCTTCTGGGTTAATTGCCATTGCAATGGAAATGCGCATTAATCCGCCCCATCCCAAAGAAATCACTATCAAAGGATAAAAAAGACTATCGTCCGAATAGTATTCTTCCCATCCTTTTTAAAGCATTAGAGAGACTTGTGCAGTTACAGATTTCCTTAACTCAAATCTCATACTTGACTCCTTCCAATCAGACTTTTGAAAGTCTCACAGCATGACCACTGCTTTAATTAAAATCACGGATAACATACAACGATCCATGGATGACAGGAAATTGACAGCATTAGTACTGCTTGACTTCAGCAAAGCCTTTGACCCACTAGACAAAGACATCCTTCTGGCAAAACTCTGCAGCATGAAATTTTCTACCCATTCAATTAACTGGTTCTCTTCGTACCTTAGTGATCGTTACCAGATGGTCATATCAGGCGATTCTTTCTCCTCTTGGATAAGTATCACCTGAGGTGTTCTGCAAGGCTTAATCCTAGGTCTTCTTCTATTCTCTCTGTACATTAACAACTGCTCCCAAACACATACTGTAACCATCACTTATACGCAGATGATCTTCAAATTTACTCCAAGCCTAATAATTTATCCCTAGCCTTAGATAATATTAATCACGATCTGAGTCAGCTTAAAAAACGGAGTGTTGATAACTTTCTGTGTTAACCCAACAAAATCTCAAGCAATTATAATCGGATATCTAAAACTACTTCCGTCAGTAAATCTTGCTGAAGTTACTCTATCACTAAATGGTTCAATCATCTCCTATTATAAAACTGTTAAAAATCTCAGTATAATACTAAATGAAACACTCTCTTGGACTAACCATGTTAAGAAAGTATGCAAGACGGTAAATTCTTCCCTGCATTCACTCACGCGTCTTCAAAATATTCTGCCCTCTTCCCTAAAAATAAAGCTGGTCACCTCTTTAGTCGTTCCACACTCCGACCACTGTGACTTTGTACACCAAGATCTATCAAAGGAGCTTGGCCTTAAGCTCCAGCATACCCACAATTCCTGCGAACGATTCATCTTTAATCTTAAGAAGTCAGACCATATTTCGGAATATTTTTTCAAACTTTATTGGCTAAACCTTGAATCTCGTAGAAAATTGCATCTTCTTGCATTATTATACCAAATTCTTAAAAAAACTTCCCACGATATCTATCCACTGACTTTATCACCATTAACACAATTCATAAATGTAACACTAGAGGATGTCATAAACTTCTGACTCCGTACCACAGAACAGACATCTATAACAGATCCTTCACTGTCACAGCATGCAGATTATGGAATGGCCTCCCACCCGAAATAAAGTACTCTTCAAGCCTATGTACCTTCAAACACTCGTACCACAAACATCTCCTGTCCCATTACCTTTCATCATCCTAAACTGAAAAGCAATTATTTTTCCTTACAAGTCGTCGAAAGCATTTAAATATCTGCACATGTATATGTACGTCTTAATGTGTACTATCTTAGATTTTACGTAAAACTAGATTTGTGTATATTTCATTTTATGTACTTTTCTAATATGATCCTGTAAATCTTTAATGTGTACTTGTGTGTTTTTCTTAGTTTTTATGCAAAACTGTGTTTATGTGTATTTCAATTTATGTAATTTTCTAATACGATCCTGTAAATCTTTAAATATTGCTATCAGTAGGTTTTGCAGGTTTTTCACACCCCCCTTCTTGTGTGGGTGTTTTCCTGCAGTGGGGTTTTTACTAGGAAATAGTATCTTAATTTTCCCTTGTTTTTTCTAACAAACAACAAACCTCCATCTCTTTTTATTTCCAAAAATGCTAACATGGCATTGTACTTATGCAGTAATTTATTTTATGTAATCTTTTGTTCTATTTTTTTTCTCTTTGTTACTGTCTTCCTGTATGTAATTGACAATGGGTTAGAAGAAGAGACTGCTTAGTCTCAATCTAGCCCAAATAAAGACGCCTATCTATCTATAATACAACCTTCTTCTTTTGCTTAATAAGTATTTTCAAAAAATATTTTTTCAGACAATATCCAGGTCCCACGTGATCAAATCTTTGAATAAAACATGAATATAAACATCTCAATTATGTGTTAATTGGAATACAGGTCACTCCTGATTATCCACAGTAATGATGGGGAACAGTAGAGGACAAGGTCAAATGATGTGGATAATCCTAAAATCATTTAAATACAGCTGTGGCAAACATTTTTGTAAATATCAGTGAGTCAGACATTATTGGAGTTATAATACTTCTAATGAGCAAACAAAACACTCCACTTAAAATAGCAAAATGAGTATATACACTACAGTAGAACAGGGCAGGCATAAATAACTAACTGAAAGTTGTTTTGAAGACCTACCATCTTCAATTCCATGTATTTAAGTTTATCTTTAATTGTCAACACCACATGCTTGTGCTTATCTTCCATTCTTGCAATTATGAGATACAACAAATCGTGGAATGTCTTTTCCAAGGTAATTTTAAAGGACAGAAAGACCACTCTCTTAAGTGCTGGCTATACACTCAAAGAAATTTTAAATCAGGGACTCTCCCAGTGCTTCACATGCAAACTTCAGGATGCTAACCTGCATGTGTAGATCAGAAATTGAAGGTCTATTATTGATATTTAAACAATGCCTGAGAGTGGTCAATCCTTGGGCAAAACCTTTATTTGATGATAAGGTGACTTTTTAAATTTTTTTTATTTGAAGAAGCTCAGAATTAAAGTTAGTTTCGCTTTTTTTACTCAGCATATAAATTGACCATAGTTTTTCTTGAGATTTTTTTATCACTTTAAAGGTCAATTTATATACATTGATATATGTTAGTTAATTTTTAAAGATAATCTAGAAAAAATAGTTTTATCTTTGTAATACAAATTAAACTAAATTTCAACAAAAGGTATGCTATCATAAAATGCATTATAAGCACAGAAATGCAGGAAAGATCAAAATACATTTTTTTACCTCAGTGATTTCATAAATGAAATAAACAGTCAGAACCAAGCATTTTAATATTATTTAACTATGAAATAATTTTTTTAAATTAAATCGACTAAACTTAAAATCCTACACAGAAATGAAAGATGACACTTTTACAAAGAGTCAACTACAAGTATGAAAAATATCTGTAAAGAGATTGAAAGAAATATAGTCAAACAAATTATTTTTGAGTAACGAGTTCAAAATATCAAAAATTAAAATTAAAATATGCTATCACTCAAAATTATATCTTGTTGATTAAATTTTACTGTGGTTTATTCAATCTGAAATGCTGTTAATAATATAAATATTATATGGTTAAATTAAAAAATCCTAAATATGAATAAGAATACATTATATCAAAACAAATAATTTCTAGTAGAACCTCTAAGTAAATGTGCATTTAAAAAATTAAATTTTCTAAATAACCAAAAGCCCCTGCCATTCATAACTAGTAAAGGAATAAATGAGCCATATCAGCTAATTTAGATTCACTAATTGGAAAAGAACAAACCTGATCGTGATCAGGAAGGTCTTCTGGGGTGATGTCTTGATGAAAGCGTGCAGTTAGTAGGGCATCAACATGACCAACCCACTCCTGCAGAGTGAGGATCCTTCCCTCCCAACGCTGGGCCTCCCTCGCACATCCTTCTAGGAGGGCCCCCCTTCGACCCGCCTGCATAATGACAGCCAATCCCCAAATTTGCATGCGCCATGCCAAAGAGCATGCAGAGGGGAATCGTGCAGGCAGACAAAAGGGAGGACAGCAACAGGGAGAGAAAGAGAGAGGCATGAGGGAGACTCAGAAGGAGGATAAAGAATTGTTCTAATAACAACATGCTGCTGGATTTAATTGGTATTCTCTCTAAACCAATATAATTTTATAAAACATATCTGGTGTTTATTTCACAATTAAATCTCTACCTGGGGGCAAAAACACATATAAGCAGGGAGGTAGAAAGAGGGATTGAGTGACTAAGTGACAGTTTCCTGTATCTCAGCACATAACAAAGACTGGTGACCCAAAACAGCATTAAGCAACTTTCTAAATACATGTGCAAGTGTCCATATTACTATTAGAAATTTAAAAAAAACTATCAAGAGCATTGACATGAAGCACTTACCTTTCAGAAAACAAACATTACCAATCACTAGCACGGTGAAAGATAAACCATATCAATGGAAAAGTAAACAATGTAAATTCAAGTTAAATTTATTTCATCATTAATGCTATCAGCAAAACTAATCTCCTGCACATAAACTAAAAATCCATAAGCACGAAAAATAAAAGATGAAAATTCATAACTAAAATAAATGGGGGATGAAAAGCTACTATCTCTATAATATTTAAAGTTAATGAACTCTTAACATCTAGGTAGCTACTTACTAGGAAGAAAATTTTAAATAGTTTTAAATTAAGCATTTGTGGCTTTATATATATATATATATATATATATATATATATATATATATATATATATATATATATATATATAAAACAACTTACAGAAAAGGAAAGGTAAAATGAATATATGGATGTCAACAAGGTGTTGGGATGAGGAAACCCAGTGAGCACTCACCAATCAGACGACTTCAGGTTGGCGAGGCCCCGGGGATGTCGAAGCGACACACGTAAAATAACACAAAAACACAGAAACATCACAAACGTAAAGCTTTCGGAACTACTCCTTCTTCAGCTACAGAGAGAGAGAGGGTTTCCTCATCCCAACACCTTGTTGACATCCATATATATATATATATATATATATATATATATATATATATATATATATATATATATATGTGTGTGTGTGTTTTACGTGTCTCTTCGACGCCCCCAGCAGCCTGCCAGCTTGGTCCTCAACTTGGTAAGTGTCCGCTGGGCTTCCCTCAACACCTTGTTGCCACCCTCATCACTACCTTTTCTTTATATATACAAACACACGAGGTGTTATCCAAAAGTTATGAGAATGCTCACATAACAATGTAACCGATAATAGTACAAAAATTATCCTGCTGGGTAGTGATAGAGTACATTTTTGTGAATAGTTTGCCTTGTCGTAGGCCATTTTATGTTGCCTCAGTCACATTTGTGAAGTTTTTTTAGTTAAGAAGTATACCACATGTTCTGTGATTTTTCGAAATGAGTGATTAAAAAGAACAAAGAGTTTGTATCAAGTTTTGTTTCAAGCTTGGGAAAACAGCTTCTGAAACCAGAGGTGGATCGAGGGAGAATATCTGCCTGGGGGTTTTTATCTGAACCGGCCCTTATAGTTATATGATATTTTTATTTAAATATTTATATATACTCACAAACAAAATTCAAAACATTATTCACATAGGAATTATCATTATTTTCCATATTGTGGTGTAAATATTTGAACAAATGTTTTTTGTATATTTTAAATTTTGCTTCTTTTAGCCCATTAGGGCCTGCCCAAATGCCCGATAGGTTGATCTGCCCATTTGAAACACATGAAATGTTACGGACAGCCTTTGGAGAAGATGTTTTATCAAAAGCACAGACATACAGGTGGTTTTCAAGATTCAAAGATGGGCAGATTTCCATGGGAGACGAAGAACGTTCTGGATGGCCATCAACAAGCAGAACAGATGAAAATGTTGAAAGGGTTCGAGAGTTAATTGATCAAGACAGGCATCTCACTATTCATGATTTGAGTGAAAAACTGAAACTTGTCAACGCATTTTATCAGATCTGAACATGCGAAGGATCTCTGCCAAATTTGTTCCTCCAGTGTGAACGGATAAACAAATGGAAAATCGACTCTGTATGTGTTGTGATCTTCAACAACAAGTTCAAGATGACCCAGATTTCTTGTCGAAGGAATTACAGGTGATGAAATGTGGATTTATGGGTACAATCCAGGACAAAGCAGCAGTCATCAAAGTGGAAATCTATTCAGTCGCAGAAGGCCAGACAAGTTTGATCAAATGTCAAGTGTATGTTGATCGTTTGTTTTCTGTGATGGGGTTATGCATAACGAATTCACCCAACCCCCCCCCTGGCCAAACTGTCAATCAGCAGCATTACACTGAAGTGCTACAGGGTGTGCAGGAAAACGTCCAGAAAAATGGCTAAATTGAGATTGGTTGGTTCATGACAATGCGCCTGCTCACACTGCCATCTGTCCAACAGTTTCTGGCAAAGAAAAATAAGGCCATGTTCTCCCACCCCCCTTACTCTCTGGACCTTGCTCCCTGTGACTTCTTGTTTCCAAAGATTAAATTGAAGCACAAAGGAAAGGGATTTAATGTTTTGGAGATTCAGCAACAATTGTGGGAGGTACTTTAAGGCATTACAAAAGAACAGTTTCAAATATGCTTCCAACGATGGCAGAATTACTGGGCTCAGTGTATTAACTCCCAAAGGAAGTACTTTGAGGAGGACATGATGCAAAATTAGGTAAGTTAAACAAATCATTGTTTATAAATGCATTCTCAATACATTTGGGTAGCATCTCAAATAAGACTAATTATTAGCTAATGAAATAGTTTTTAAAGAAAGTTAGCATAGTTAATAATGCAATTCCTATTGTAACTGCTAATTATATGATAATCTAGATATGTACTTTCTGTCAATATCTTAATGAATTTTCATGTTTATCCAATTGAAGAATGATCAAGAAAGGCTGAAATTATTTTATTCAAAGAGTAGGTTAAATAACATTTCCTTTCAGGTTTAAATATTTACTTGCTACAAAAAGAAGTGGCACATTAAAATATCTTCATTCTCCAAATCCTGATCCTAAACTTGTATTTCCTAATGAATCAAGGTCTTACTAGCATCTAATTCTAAACAAAGATTAAATAAATGAAAGTGTATTATATCATTCAATAACTTTAACAAGATTTTAACTAAATACTGAAATAATCCTACAGCTCTGAAAGCCTTGTAAATAAAAGAAATAATTTACTGTTCAATTGATTAATTTTTTTGTTCTTTTAGCAACTTCATAAATTTAGGCGAATTTAGTTGGGGGAATAATTTTGAAATGGAAAAATTCTGCTATGACTGGGAATCGAACATGGGTCTCCCACTTGCCGGGCAGATATTCTACCACTGAACTACTGTAGCAGATTATTTTTCCCATTTCTGAATGCTGGTGTTTTTCTTAGTTGGGTTTGGGCTAGCAAGGCTAGTATCAACCAACCACAATGGACATCCTCCAAGAGAAAGTCGAAGAAAGCCCCTCCCTCTCAAATGGTGGGATTGCCAAAGCTAGAAATCGATGGAATAATATTACAGCTTATGCCTATCTGCATAGGATCTTTAGATCATATTATCCCATCAATTTCTAGCTTTGGCAATCTCACCATTTGAGAGGGAGGGGTTTTCTTCAATGTTCTCTTGGAGGATGCCCGTAGAGGTTGGTTGATACTAGCTTGGTTAGCCCGGACCCAATTAAGAAAAACACCCACGTTCAGAAACGGGAAAAATAATCTGCTATGGTAGTTCAGTGATAGAATATCTGCCTGGCAAGTGGAATACCCGGGTTTGATTCCCAGCCATAGCAGAATTTTTTCGTTTCAAAATTATTTCCCAAATTACAGCTTATGTCTATCTGCATAGGATCTTTAGATCATATTATCTCATCAATTTTGTGAATTTAGTTGTAAGATCTCCAATATGGACTAAGAACTTTAATATGTGCAGCATCACCATAGGAACTTAAAGCTGAACAGGAAAGCCACCATGAAGAAATCACTCATACAAACTCCTGAAATATATCTAGCATTGGCCACTGATGTCATACGGATGCATGATTATGAAGTAAACAAAACAAAATGTAAACGAAAGAATGTTGTGATAAGTGTTCCTTGTAGCACTGTGATACAGTAAAGATGAGTTTCACCAATGATACTCATGGCAGCATAAGTATTCCGAGAGATTTAACTCACCTGCTGACTTAGAGTGCTCCAGCGATTGGTGAGTGTTTCCACATCAGATGCCACTGACTGTGATGTAACTTCCCCTTCCACTAACATACGACCAATTTCTTGAATTCGGGCAAGGCGAGCTTCTGGGTGATTACGCATATAGTTTTCTAAATCCTGAATTTGAATTTAAATATAAAACTTCAAATTTTTCAAGAAATCATAAAATGTAAATATGGCCATATTTTGTAACAACAGAACATAGACAGCATACATACAGATACTGACAATTCCAAAATAAAAAGAGAAAACAATATGATAGATAATCATTGTGACAGTTTGAGAGGTTTGCATTTTACATATTTAGAAATCATTAAAAAGGTTTTAATCAAAATATAAACTTAAAGAAGAACCACACAAAACACTCACATCCAACTCCTCAGAAATTTCTTCAGCATCAGCTGCAGACTTGGGTGATTTCCTCAAACGCCGCTCCAATTTATCTAACCAGTCCATTTCCTGAGCCACCAAGGCTGTAAATTAACATAAAACGTATGTAATACATAGCCCTAATAATACAGCCCTTGCATATTAAGCACCATTAATCAATAAGATGGAATCCAAGATTTTCCACTGTGAAAATGGAACTTCTAATTGCGAAAAATTATAGATGCTCATTATTTGCATTTCTGAAATGCGAACAAGTACATAACGAACTAAGTTTATTAAATCACCTCTAAATTCACCATACTGATGAGATGAATCTTTCAGAAATTTACACCTCTCATATATTTGGTTAGTCACTTCAGTCCATTTTGCATTGAGTTGTGTGAATTTTCGAGCCATTTCTTGCACAGATTCACCCTTCCCACAGATACTCAAGAGAAGATCATTTCCTGAAATAAATTAATTCCGAAATATAATATCTAATTATGTGTTTGATCGAATCAAGCAACAAACAAAGTGTCATTTTTTCAGAAGCAAAGTGTTATGAAAATGGATATTTTTTAGTTGCTCTTATCTAAACCTAGAGAAGTCCAGAATCTACCAACTAAATTGCACATGTGTTCATAAAACGTAAATAGGACATTAAAAACAAACAAAATAAAACTAAACTCTCACTTCAAAGAATATGTTTCATATGGTAGATTTGAAAAATCTTGAGTGGCAAAACATTCAGGAAGTAGGTCATCCAATCGCTATTAACAATTTGAAATTATTAACATCCACGTATCAAACTTTTCAAACATCAAACTAAGTCATTGAATACCAATCTCTGTGTAATTTCATGCTCACTATTACATACCTTCCAAAACTAGGTGACATCAAT
The DNA here is from genome assembly GCA_028673005.1 of Tanypteryx hageni. Taxonomy (NCBI): domain Eukaryota; kingdom Metazoa; phylum Arthropoda; class Insecta; order Odonata; family Petaluridae; genus Tanypteryx; species Tanypteryx hageni. The sequence goes on along the minus strand of CM054116.1, from coordinate 140,139,640 downwards.
TTCTCAGAAATACATCAGGAAACAACAAACTTAATTTAAACACCTTGTTTTGGTAGCCAAATATGGATTTCTGTCATTTAAATAGTAAAATAGGCATTACTTTTATTATATTATGATAATTTACTATACAATTAAAATAAGAGTTGAAATAAAAAGAATCTGGTCTAGGCAGCCTAGGTATTTGTGTATATTTTTCTGTTGAGGAAAAGGTAGAGAGGCCCAGGAATTTAGGTTTGAGTAAAGAGATGTCAGGGTTAATAAATGTATATGGAAAACTGCCACTGAGGAAGAATGAAAACGTCCATACACACAGGGACAGGTATAGGGTCAGATGATCTAGCTGACCATCTAGGGCAGGGGTGAGGAACCGGCAGCCTTCAGGCCACGTGAGGCCTTTTATGATACTCAGTGCAGCCTTTTGCATACTTGTCTAAACACTGAAACTCGTGTATGATTTTAGCATGAAAGTTACAGAAAGAAGAAACAAAAGATATGTAATTTGCATCAGCAGAATCTTTGTGCCACTGTTTTAAATGACACATTATGTAAAGTTATTGGTATTGTGAACTACGTTTCAGCAAATGCTTAACTGCATTGCCAGTTTCGCACCATGCTTCAATATGACGATGAAACATTTAGTGTAGATCTTCCATATCGTTCTAAAGTGTGCTGGTTGTCAGAAGGTCAAGTACTAGAAAAACTTTTAGCTTTGCAAAAACAAGTCACGAGCTTTTTCAAAGAACAGAATGAACCTTGTAAAAGATTTCTGCAGAAATGTTGCATTTTTGGGTGATTTAATATCAAAACAAAATCATTTTAATACTTCTCTACAAGGTAAAACTAAATCCATATATTAAATGTGGCAGCAAATTCAGTCATTTTGGAAGAAGTTGAATTTTTCCAAAATTGGCCTTACCAGATCAGTTGTTTCAGCGGAGCATTTTCTTAAACTGGCAAAGGTAATTGCTAAACAAGATACGAATAAAAACTTGCAAAATTGGAATATGAATGAATACATAGGTATTTTAGACTCCTTGATTAAAGAAAACAATGACAGATTTAAAGATTTTGAGAAGCATGATGCCACACTGAGGTTAGCTTTTCAGCCACATCTGGTTGGTCTCGAATGCACCTGAGGATTTGTAGATGGAGTTTTGAGCTCTCAGAAGATAACATTCTGAAGCCTCTATTCGACAGTAAGAAGTATCCCATTGAAATGTGGAAGAATGTTGTTGAATATCCATGACTGCATCAATATGCTCGTCATTTACTCTCGTTTGAATCAACATTTTCACATATGGCTCAAATCAAGACATGCCTCAGATCACAGATGACAAACACTCACCTGGAAGACCAATTGAAGTTAAAGAAAACAATGCTGGAACCAAATACCAAGTTCTTAGCTCACAACAAACATTCACAAAAAAGTCATTAAATTGTGTTTGCCTGCAGATTTTGATGAATGTGATTTAATGCAACATTTTATTTACAAGTCCTTAATTTGTTTTAACTTCTTTAAAGTTTATTAATATATTAGTAAATATGAATAATTGAAATTTTCCATTAGATGAAAAAGTCATTATATTGTGTTAAAGCCTTCAAAGTTTTCAAAAATATTAGTGAATATGAAGAACTGAAATCTGTATTCATTAAATTAAAAAGCCATTAAATTGTGTTTGCCTCTTTATTATTTCAATTTTGATAAATGTGGATGTATGCAACATGCGTCACAATATGCAGCCTGATGAGGTTTCCGTTAAGTAACATTTGGCCTTCCAATGAAAATGGGGTTCCCCATCCCTGATCTAGGGCCTCGTGCCTAGATCCTCGAGAGAGTTATTGTTAACCGAGCCCAGGAGTTTAATGTGAGAGGGGAAAGAAATGTTTAGATTGAGTGTGAAAAGGCCTAACACAAAGAAGTGGTCATCTGTATGTGATGAAGGCAGACAAACGAATATGGCGGGTGCCACTGAAAAAATAATTATTTCAAAGGGTTCCACTCTCAACAGTTGACGCTGCTTATTCATGGACATGATTGCATTACCTAAAAATACACGACTTTTACTCAACACAATTTTAACACAGGATTGAGGACACTAGTGTGGCTAGGAATGAGTGGGCCCAGGAGCAAGATAAAGCAAAGGCCCTCATCAGGGTGAAGAACTAATAGAAAGATCCACAAAACAATTCACTTAATAAATTATTCAGATTAACCACTGAAAGAATAATAAACACTACACAAAAATTTATTTTAGACTTCAATATTATTTATCATAACTCATATTCAAAATAAAAATAAAAAAATCTGATGTGGCCACCACATGACTTTCTCCATATCTGTAATATTTCTAAAAATTCCAAAAATGTTAAATGATAATAACTATTTTAAGGAACTGGGAGAACATTCAAAGACTTTACAAAGGACAGATATAATCTTATACTATAGCCTTCTGATATTGGATGTATCCAGGAAACCCCAAAAATTAAGAATAAAAAGGAGTGTTACTAATATGTAACTAAGCATCAACAAAAGTATTTACAAATGTCACCTGTAAGTGGTGTGATGGTGGCAGCTAAAAAATATAGTTGTTAAAATATCTCTTAAATAAGTTCCCTGAAGATGGTGCAAGAGAAAGGCACCGAAACGATGGAAGATACCATTCTCACCTGGCAGGAAACCAGAGAAAAATTCACCGCAATGCATTATATGGGAAAATGTTTCGAACAAACATTGTAGACAATTAAATTTCCTGCAAATTTTATTCCTATACTTTTTTACATTGATCAAGTACCCTAAATTCCCAAGTATAACGTGCACTCATGCATAATGCACAGGTCAACCTTCGGCTTTTTCCGCATATCTCCAAAATTTCTAGTATAACGCGCACTTGTGTATCATGCGCAGGACACCCGCAGAACATGGGATCGTTGAGATAAGCATTTTTTTAAAGAATGCTACCCTTTTAGCACCCTTCCCCAACTCTCCTGTGTGAAGGAGAACATTTGGGAAAACCTCCTGGATACCGATTTTTCCCATTCTTATTTCCGAAACAATGACCACTCGAAGGTCAAAGAAAACTGGTTGGGGAGTGAGGTGTAAGGAAGTGGTGAGTGCATCATGGGATGTGTTGGGATGGTGGGGGTGGGTAGAGGTGCACAAAAGAAAACAGGGACCAGACCTGAAGGGTGGTACGGCAGGGGGCAAGAGAAAGCTAGTGTAAATAGCCAGAGAATCCGAGTTTAGGGAACGAATGTGGAGGGGACATATGCCTGTTGATGACTCACAGACAGAGATACAACCCATAATCTGCATCGCACATTCATTTGTGGTTTGCAGTCTGGCTGTAATGTTGTGATCAACGAGGTATGGTGCTGAAAGTACAGAGTTTCGTTGCTCTTTGACAGAAACCAGGTGAGGTATTTTCAAGGATTTGTTGTTTTCCTTAAAAACATTGACATTATTTTTACTGAAACTTGCTGGCTTTGTCATTTATGGAGTGTTACCTATTTAATTTTTGTTTATCCGGACTAAGAAACGGTACGGTTTCTGAGCGGTATTTCTTGATTTGGTAATGCACAGTTATTGAACCTAATGAATAAAATATTGTCTTTATTTTTTAAATTGTAGGCCCACCATTGGAGCATAACCCTATTTAAAAACGCCAAAAAGAAGGAAATATTACACAGTGCAGAAAAAATTAAAAATTGTGAATTATGCCGAGATTCAAGGTAGTCTGTCGGCGGCACGTTTCTTCGAAGAATTCGCGAGTGGCAGTCCCAAAAGAATTCATTGAGTGTTCTACCTGTGGCAAAAAGGGCACAAAGAAAATAAAAGGAGTTTTGGCCAGATCTGGAGCAAGAATTGAAGGACTGGGTCTGTGCGCAAAGGAGTGAAGGAAGAGGAGTTTCAACTGTGTTGCTTAAGTGCAAAGCAATACAAATGGCTCGTGAGAAAAATATTGACAATTTTAATTGCTGGTGTTATCATTTTATGAAGTGAAATAGTTTAACAGTACTAGCAATTACTTCTACCAGACAGAAGTTACCAGAAGATTGGCAGGTGAAAGTGGAAGTTGAATTTTTTTGTTGGGCAGGAAAAGAAGGGCGTTGAACCAAGTCAGATAGGAAACATGGATGAGGTACCTATGAGTTTCAATATGCCATCAAAATTTACAGTTGACATTAAAGGAACCCAAGACAAAAATATGCACTGCTGGAGCTGAAAAATGCTGCTTTACTGTTGTGCTATCAGAGATGGGTAATGGGGAAAAGCTTCCCCCAATGGTAATTTTCAAGCGCAAAACCATTCCTAAAGAGGAATTTCCTAAAGGTATTGTTGTGTGCATAAACCCAAAAGGCTGGATGAATTGTGATATGTTGCGAACATGGTTAACTGAGGTATGGGGAAAAAGGAAGTACTCATTTTTTAAACCTAAATCGCTGCTTGTATTGGATTCAGCTAGGCCACACATAGCAAGTGATTCGAAAATATTATTGAAAAAACATTCCAAGATTGCATTTATTCCTGCAGGTCTAACAAAAAAGCTGCAACCACTGGACATCCACATAAATAGATCATTCAAATTGAAAATACGATGGTACTGGGAAAAATGGATGGTAAATGGTTTCCCCTCCTATACAAAGTCTGGAAGGATGCAGCGAGCTTCTTATGCTGAAATTTGTAAATGGATTGTGGAAAGTTGAGCCAATGTAGCCCATGAAAGTATAATTAATGGTTTCTGGGTATCAGGAATTTATTCCCCTGATGTTGATGGGAGGTATGGAGGGTATAGTGATTCATCATCTGATGAAAGCGATAATTTTTCGCTTGAAAATACCGGACTCATTGGTTAAGAACTTGAATGATTACGATATAAATTGTGACAGTGAATCAGAAGATTTTGATGGTTATGTTAATTAATAATCGAGTTGGAATAAAAGTTTATGAAGAATTTGTTATTTTATATTTTTATATGTGACTGTGTTTCGTTTTGGAATTCGTTATCTTATTTAAAAAGGCATTGCGTACATTTTTTCAACTAATAACTTCGAATCTGCCTTAATTTGTCTTAGGTTGAATAATAATTAGGTAACTGAAATTCGATTTTGTATCTGTAATGATTGAAATACATGGTAATTTATGCCAGAAAAATTGTTTTTATCAATGGAGTTGTGCTTGAAACAAAAAGAAAGAAATTTTGATAGATTTCAGCCATTTAGTGATTTCACAAAGTTAGTATTTGAACGCTTTAAGGCATTTTATTTTATAAAGTGGTACTTCTTATGCATAACGCGCACTAGTATGTCTTATGTATAACACACACTAAATAATTTCGAAAATTTTACAAAAAACCATGTATAACGCACGTGTTATACTTGGGAATTTAGGGTATTAAAGCAAATATTTGAAAAAGAAATGAATAAGTGACAAGAGTAAACACCCACTTCCGGTTGACCAATTTTTACCAATCAATCTTGTACCTTTAACCTGTAAACGCCGTCAGACGTACTATTACGTCCTGCGAAAACTGTCCAATCGGCCATCAGACGTACTATTACGTCCTGCGTCAGCCATAATTTCTTTTATCTTTTGACACTAGAGACTTCTTTAAATCTAAATAACCTTTATATATTTTGAAAGAGGAAGCTTTGTACTTCCTATCTATGCCTGTCCTGTATTTTTTCCTGTTTTTAAAAATATATAATCAACGTTGAATTTTGCGATGGAATTTTCAATTTTGCTACGATATGACGGTGTTTTTCCATATAAAAATCGCTTTTTAATGAGGCAAGGAACCTTTCCTTGGTGTTTGAAATGCAATGTAGCAATCGTGTATCTTTTCAAAAGAGAACACGATTTTTCTCCTCTTTTTTTCCTGGTGGAGCGATTTTGCTTATGTCATGCGACAAAGGTCTTTGTTGGAATGTAAAAAAAGAAAGGAAAATGTCTTATTAGAAATGTTTACGATGCAATTCATGAAGAATGGAACTGGGTTGAGTAAAATCATATCAGTAATCATTCGCTTTCATGACCGCGCGATCCTTCGTTCATCGCTGCATAGGAGAGCGCCAGGACCAACCAAAATCTGTTTCACCCTCTTCGAGGCGGTTGGGATTACTAAGGTTTTTTGCATCCCCAAAGCAAGTTAGTTGAGAAGGAGCCTTTGTTCTTTTCGGAGAGAAATTGTGAGAAATTGTGTATATCTATTTGTATGTATCTATATAAATATAATATACGTTTAGTTTTGTGATAGAATTTTAGTTTTTACCACTGACCTACGGACTTTCGGTTTATAAAGTTGACACATAAATACCTGAGGAACGGGAATCCACAAAATTGGGTTCCTTTTCTTTACCATCTGAAAGAAGAAGTAGGGTTTGTTTTCCTCTTCAGATAAGGGCTTTCTCTGTTGTGCTATCTAGTGGGACCAAAGCAGCAATGAAGCGAGTGAGCAAGAAGAGGACACGTCATCAAAAATCACAAACAGCGAAGCTCTTCCATATATTTACACATTATTTTACTAGAAGTATTTACTAAACTATAAGGCATTTCTTGCTGAATCCAATTACGCATGTGTAAATTTTCTAAAAATATTTGGAAAGGATTCATAAGCTAGTTTAACTTTTGAAAGTTTTCCATGTTTTGCATCAACATTCATTTCTGATGGACACATCGTCATATCTCCCTTTCCAATGAAAGAAATGTAATCATTTCTTCTATGTGACTTTTGTAATGACCAAGAATAATGACAATATAACTAAAAGATTATATTATAAATAAATTGTCTTCTAATAAATCAGTAATACTACATTTACTTAAAAATTTCCAGACAAGACATGAAAAAGTTGAGATACGTAAAACTTTTCACCTAATTGGTTTAGATGGGTAGATTCATAGAATAAAATAGTTACTAATTTAAGTTATTCTTTTATTAAGATTGTACATCAATATCTTTCATAGATTTCCCAGTGCTGAATGTTATATATAAAGTGCGAACGCACGCCTGAAAATTAGCGATTGGTGTACATTCTCTTCTACTGCAACAATGTTTATTTGTAAAATATGATATGAAAAATAGATATTTACAAATTTCGTGTTTTTCATCAATCCACAAAAAATCAGAAAAATCGAGAGAAAACTTATAAAGTTATGATTTTTTAAATTTTCTCGAACGTTTTTGCAACGTAATCTTGAAAATTTAAAAACCTTATCCGGCCATACGGGTGGGATTTAATAAATCTCCTCCGGGCTTGAGGGGTTAATAAAAATGTCAAATATAAAATTTTACGCTGATCTGATTGTTTTTGAGCTAGAGCGTCCTAAAAATTCTTATCACATGCACACAGAGACATCATCGAGAAAATTGTCAAAACATGCTCAGAGGACCTCAAAATGTGTATTTCCATTGAAATCTTGAAACCGATATTGGTCATTAAAACAATACTTTCCTCTATTCTATGTATGGAGAAAGTAAAAATTAACTCAAACAGTCATAATCCCCTTTAGTGCTTGGACTGGGGCACAGGTGCAGTTGCACCATCTTCGCCATTGTAGTTATGCCACAGACTCATCTTGAGTTTCATATAAAAACAGCATTTTGATGTTTCCATCAAACAAAAATGATTCCCAACTTCTTTCTTATTGCTTAAGTTGGGCTAAAATTTGGAAATTAAAGTCAATTCCCTTTGTAGTTAAATAAAATTCTTTTGTCTTTCATAAAAGTAAAGGTTGATGCAATTCTAAGATATCACTATTAACTAAATGAACACCAGAGGTAAATATAAGAGTCATGAATAGTGTTTATTTACAACATAAAAAAACTACATTCAAAAATACATAAATTATGATATTTAGGCTACATAATTTTCATCCATTGAATATTATATATATATATATATATATATATATATATATATATATAAACCTAATTCTGTCTGTCTGTCCATTGGAACACTGCTTTGATTTGTACTGAGTGAAATCTGAAGCTTGATCATGATCTTTTTAATGTTTTGTCAAATTACCCGACTAGAGAGAAGACTGAAATTTGGTGGGAATGCTTGATTCAGATATTACAAAGCAATGACAAAAAAAAACTCTGAAAAAAGACCCAGAGTTGACTATAGGAGATAATTTCTGTTTCCCATAAGATAATACATAAAAATCGATTTTTTTCGACTTACAGGCTTTTACTCTTTTGCAAATTAAATTTAGAAAGAACTAAACTACAATCTTTGGACCTGGAATGTTTTAAAGAAAAATAAATAACATTTCTAATTCATGTCATCACATTTTGCCTACGATTCTAAATCACTCAAGTTGTATCTTTAAATCATATTTATTGGAAAAATGTAAGCATTTTATGACATGTTGCCTTGCCAACCGTGTCATTGTTAAACCTCGAGATTGTATTGTCGTCTCAATCCTTATATGATATGTGTAAGAAAAGCATGCTTTGAATGCTTTAATACGAGAGAGAGTTAGGAGAGAGGAAGAAAGAAAAAAGGAGAGACAGGGGGGGGGAGAGAGAGGGAGATAGGGGAGGGAGAGATAGATAATGGTCTTTATATAGGTGAGACTGAGACTAGGAAGTCTATTTTTCCAGAGAAGAAGAGAGGAGGAGAGGGAGGGAGGAGGATGGAAGAGAGAAAGGGAGGAAGAATGGGAAGTGCCTTAAATTTAATACTTAATCCACACATACCCGTCATATTTGACAATCAATTATGCTAGTATGCATAAATAATAATATTATTCAAGTTGCTCAGGTCAAATCTGAAATACTACTTCCCAGGATAAATATTAATTAAAAATAGGTGATGTTTTCACAAGAAAAAATACCTTTTTCATTGACATCTCGAAACTCTTGTGTTCTTCGATCAACTCTATCCTTAAAATCCTGAAACTTAGCTTTAAGTTGAAAAAGCTCAGCAGATGAATTGATGGGATGTTTTGAAGGAAGCTCTTCTTCCAACTCCTTAAGCCATTTAGTAAGTTCATCTACCATTTGTAGCACCTTAAATAGTAAATGATAAAACCATATCACAGTGGAACAAACTAATGGTGGGGTTTAGCCACACTTAATGCTTTTAAATTATTTCTGATAAACAACCAAAGCCAAAATCTCAACAACATCACTTCTTTCCTAAAAAACAAAGCCAGCCATAAAACAATATTACCACGGGATGTCAAAAACTAAGGTTCCCTATTTTTTTACCTGAGACTTACTTTATTCTGCAACCAGATATACATACATATACATACATAGATGCATATACATACAGATGATCACACACAAACAACTTATCAATATAATTTCCAAATTTGTTCAAACACTTGTCATATGGTTCAACCAATTCCTTTAAACTACTGAGATAGAAAGCAACGTCCTTCTGCCTAAGCCATGTATTCACCACCTGTTTAGCATCCTCATCTGACTGAAAGTACTGATTTCAGATATGTCTCTTTAGGTTGTCAAACAGATGGAAGTCAGAGGAAGCAAGGACAGAACTGTATGGTGGATGGGCAAGAACCTCAAACCTCAAGTGACAAGAATTGCCAGTGGTTTGTTGTGTCGTATGAAGCTATGCATTTTCATAGTCTCTAGCAGTGAATTGCAGTATTTATCTTGATCAACATATCTCGCTAGGTGGCTGCATTGACAGTTTGTCCATGTGGAGTTAAGCATACCAGAATGATGCTATGCCCCAAAAGATGGTCCCCATCACCTTTTCTGTGAATTGTGATACTCTGAACTAAAGGGGGGTGAGATGCAATATTTTCATGTCGCTGATTCTGATATTGTTTAGGGCTCATAGTAGTGAAGCCATGTTTCATCTCATATCACAATCCTCTCCAGAAAGCATTTCTTTTAGTAGTGTAAGACATGAGGTAGATCAGAGATACAGGTATGTAGAAAAACTTCTGATGTTCCATCAACTCTTTGTGGACCTATCAGCATGAACCTTCTGATAATGTAGGTAATCATGCACAATATTCCACACAGTACCAATGAACTCCTAAATTGTTCCTGAAGACCACTAAGTGTCACACATGTAAACCTTTGAGACAAGGTCCGAGACTATCATTAGATCTGCAATCTTTTCTTGGTCAGCAACAGTTGCACAACCACTTTCCAAAATTCAATGCCATTTCTACAAATCTATTGATATCACATTCTTCCCATAAACAACTAAAAGTTCCTTATGGATTTCCATTGTGTTAGTGTCCTTGGCCAACAAAAAATAAATAAATGCATGCATATCTCCTCAGGTATATTCCCTTAGGGTGGTTGTCATCTTTGAGGATTATTATGCATGTACAAACAGGTTGGTCAAACGTGTTGATGCCTGTAGACCACTCTTAAAAGCATACACTTATTTCAGAAGCAAATCTTATAATACAAGCTATGTCAATTCTGTATTTAAAAATAGGGAACCTTAGTTTTTGATATCTCCTCATTTACTATACTATAATACCTTACAATTAATGAGCCCTTTCTTCTTGTCAGGAGCCTTATATTGCATAATTACAAATATTACCCTAATACAGTTACACAGGAAAGTTATAACCAAGGCAAGAACTTATTAATTTATTACATTCACATATAATACAGTGTTGCCAAACACTGCCCTATTCTCTTGACTTCTGACTCTGTTCTCAGTTCATTTGTAACAACGTAAAAATTTTAACCTGTTATTATAATGAAGACTTGACTCAATCAAGAAACTGATAACAGAGATTACCTTTCTGGTAATCATATTGATCATTTTATTGAGATACTGTCCAATACTACCAATTACAGGCCTCAAAATGCTTTTTTTGTTGGAATGTTAGAGCTAGACAAATTCGGATGGAAAGGAAACAAATAGAATATACTGTCTTTCAAGACAGTATAAGCAGTCATTCATGGTATTCTGAAAAGACGAGGCCAACAGAGTGAGCTATACAAAATTATTTGCAGAAGTAAAAGGGAGCAGGCGAGAAATGATTGAGCTGCGAAGGACCCAAGGCCTCAGAGTGAATAATAATTAATTAATAATAAATGCATATGGCAAACAGATAAAGCTAGAGAAAACTGGAAAAAAGGAAAATGTGATGAAATAGAACAAATGGAGAAGTTAGGACGGTACGATATGATGTACGCTAGGGCACTGGAATTAGAAGATAAGAAGTCTAATGGACTTTGTGGTAAAGGAATTATGAATACGAATGGGAAGATAGTCTCAGAAACAAAGGATGTAGCACAGGTATGGGAAGAATACCTTAAGGAATTATACAGCAAACAGGCAGGAGCGGCAAAAATAGAACTGGAAAATGAGGAAAACATTGAAGAAGACAACTTAGGACCAAGTATTATGGAGAGCGAAGTAAAAAAGGCGATAGTGGAACTAAAGAAGGGGAAAGCCATGGGCAGTGATGGAATACCGGCTGAGATACTTAAAGTCATAGGATCAGAAGGACTAAAAGCGATCACGAAATTAATTAATAAGATTTACGACACGGGAGAGTGGCCTCAGGATTTCCTAGAAGTAACAATGATCCCTCTAAAGAAGAAGCCAAAGGCAATGCAGTGTAAAGATTACAGAACGATAAGCCTTCTGTCACACACATCGAAGATCATCACGAGGATTCTTAATAAAAGGCTGGAGAAAAAGGCAGAAGAACTACTAGGGGAAGATCAATTCGGTTTCAGAAAAGGACGAGGAACTAGAGATGCTATAGGAGTTGTTAGAATTATATCAGAAAGGGCAATAGAGTGCAGTCAAGATATCTGTGCATGTTTCGTAGACTGGCAGAAGGCCTTTGATAGAGTAAATTGGGTAAAGTTGATGAAGATATTAAAGGATATAGGTGTAGACTGGAAAGACAGGAGACTGATTAGGAATCTATATGTGAATCAAGTTGTAAAGGTCAGGTTTGAGAATGTGGACACCTGCGGAATAAATATCGGTAGAGTAGTAAGACAAGGCTGCTGCCTATCACCAACCTTATTCAATATATATGGAGAAAGTCTAATGCAAGAAGCTTTAGGAGGCACAGGGGATTTCAAAATTGGAGGAAGGATTATAAGAACAGTAAAATACGCAGATGATCAAGTACTTCTAGCAAGAAAGGAAGAGGAGCTACAAAAAATGATAAATAGACTAGTGATAACAGGTAGAAAATACGGTATGGAAATAAATACAGAAAAATCCAAGGTCATTCAAATATTGGGTAAAGAAGAGAATCTGAACATAACTATTGAGGGAAAGCCTTTAGAACAAGTTTCAGAATATAAATACCTTGGAAGTATCATAACAAGAGAAGCAAAATGTATGGATAAGATCTGGACTAGAATAGGAAAAGCAAATATGGCTTTCAGAAGAAAGAAACACCTACTTAGGGGGAATATAAGGGAAGATATCCGCAAGAAGTTCATAAAATGCTATGTATGGAGTATAGCATTGTATGGGGCAGAAACATGGACGCTAAGGAAAAATGACATCAAATACTTGGAAAGCTTTGAAATGTGGACTTGGAGGAGAATGTTGAAGATAAAACGATGAAGTGCTACGAAGAATAGGAGAGAAGCGAATGATTATACAGACTATCAGAAAGAGGAAGGCTAACTGGGTTGGACATTACCTGAGGAGAGAGAGTATGATTAAAGACGTGTTAGAAGGAAAACTAGATGGGAAAGAGGTAGGAAAAGGTATCAGCTGATAGACGATTTGAAAGGGAAAGAGAGTTATCAAGATATGAAGAGGACAGCGGAAAATAGGAGTATATGGAGAACCAGGTTTAACCATGAATAATCACGGACCTGTCTACGGACAGACTACCTATGATGATGATGATGATGGCAAAATTAAGATAAGTTCTTCAATGATCACATATGAACTATTTTTATGCTATGTCGGTGATGTAATGGTTAGGATGCTGGCTGCTAAATGCCTGCTACTTGAAAAGGCAGCGGGCATGAATCCTGTGCAAGTAGGATTTTTTCCAAGGTCGCCCGGCCACCTGTTTGTGTGGTTTGAGGAGACCACACAAATTCAGCGTTCCATCCTTCACAAAGAGTAGGCAAATGCCGGCACTGGGTTTCCCTTCTCCCTTCTGTGTGTGTGTCCGGTATGGAAGGCAATTGGAAACCACCGCACAGTGTATATATATTCCCTAGTCAAAACCAATCAATGAATTGGGAGAACCTGTCATAAGACAGAACACTATGAATGAAATGAATATTTTAGCAGTAACATTTTACGGGAGAATCTATATAAGGACTAATTATCATGGCCTGCAAAATATGGAAGCCACTTCTCCCTCAGGAATACCAAATAGGCTGTCCATTCATGCTGAATGTATTCTTTCCTCATTCATCTATTGAAAAATTCAGTTGCAACTGAATGTTTGGGAGCATTTGCATTAACATATTTCATATGAAAGGTCTCAGAAGCAAACCCTTAATTGGCAGTGAAATGTTTGTGATATGAAACTTTATCTACTAAGAGAAAACCAGAAAATGGGACGATATAATTTACTATTCTAAATATAAGCCAAAAGGAGGGGATTTAGGGGGTAAGCATGGGGGAGCTGGCAAATTTGGTTTACATAGGGACAGAGCCTCTAGTATGCTATCTTTACATAAAATAAATTCTGTAAACCTATAATAGTTCTATGTGTATGTTTAAGCTAATCAGCGTCTTTGATTATTATTGCTGCTATAGATGCAATAAAAAAATTTGGGAGTTTTGGGTTATTTAATAGTGAAAGTAGTGGTAGCTGTGTGAACCATGTTTTGGTAAAGTCCAAAATTATAGATAACTTTAAGTTGGATACAAAGATTTTTATGGAAAGTACACATCCTTGTAAGGATACTTACTTCTTTCTAGAAAATTTTTAATTACCTTCATCCTTATTTCAATACATGATGTAATTTTCTGATGTCCCTCTCTTGCCTTATCACCGACCAATTTCCACCTTGTGACCAATTCTCTTAAGTTGCTGCTGAACTCTATAGAGAAATTCTTCTCAGCAGTTTCACTTAGTCGACGAGCATTATCCTCCATTGCTGCAACTCGTGCAGAAAATGATTTCATGTCATCCAACAGTTTCTACATAAATAAGCAATTAATATTAGTTATTACAAGAAACAAAAATGTACCATCATTTAAGAAAATATTAACAAAAAAATTCAAAGGCTCCTGTATCTTTCGTGCATCAACCACCAAAAATCTATACTTACTCTACATACTTTTATTACTTTATTCATTCTACATGTTTACTATACCCGTTTCTTATAAAAGTGCATCATCAAACCTATTGACTATCTTTACATGAAATGAAGGATTAATATAAGCATAAAATTTGATATGCTATATTAAGTTAGCTAGAAAAAACATTTTCTGGTCTATACGACAGACATTCTGAAAAAGTCATCTAAATAACTCCCTCAATTTTCTTGACCTAACCATGCATAGACATACACATAGCTCACAATTTGCCATTTTCAGGAAACCCACTTATACAGATCACACTATTCACTCCTCATCTTTCCACCCCACTCCGCATAAACACACTGTTTATCAAGCTCTAATACATCGGTTAACCCACATCCCTCTCTCACAGGAAGAATTCAACAAAGAAACAATTGTCACTAAACAAATTGCCAAGTTTCTCACACACTCTAATAAACACTCTCCTCTATAGGAAAAAGAAAACTAGAACACATCTTCAGTACTCCACCACCTGATAACAAACCCCAGTGGTTCAAACTATCCTATATCCACCATATTTTCCAGTTTATTGCTAACATCATCCTTAGAGACAAATTACGTCCAGCTTTCTACACTCACACCAATTGAAGGAAATTTTTAACTAACACCAAAGACAAGCGCAATCTACTACTTAGGAGTGGGGTCTATAAACTTACTTGCAACGACTGTTACGCCATTTACATAGGGCAAAAAGGGAGAAATTTCCACACTAGGGCTATGGAACTCAAAAAATCTTTTCTACAAGGCTCATTTAAATCCCACTTTGCCCAACACCTGCTCGAAAATAACCATTCCTCCAACTTTAACCCAGAGGTCATTCATTTTGAAAGCAAATGCCACAGACTAAATCTTTTTGAGCAGCTAGAAATTTTGTTAAATAGTAATGATACTGCTCTTCACCTCGTCAACAAACTTATTCTCCCTCTGCTTGCTTTGTTTCTTCCGAATCACCACCTCTCCCCCAATACCTCGACTTAACCTTTCCATCGCCCTGTCCATTCATTTGCCCCTTCTGTAATTTTCCCTCCTCCCCTTCTATCCTTTTCCATATATAGTATTTGTGTTGCCCCTTCCTTCCATACCTGATGATGACTAGATCATAGTTGAAGCTGGTCATTTTTGGGTTTTTTGGATAAAGTGGAATTTTGACATAGCTATTCACTCCATCCCATTTCCACAAAGTTAAGGCTTCATCCGTCGATTTTAAATACTCAGTTACTAGGACTCGTTCAGGATATTGCAGACACAATTGATAAAGGGGAAGAGGTGGATGGGATTGCAATAGATTTTGCAAAAGCATTTGATACTGCCTCTCATGACATTCTTCTAGCTAAATTATGTAAGTTAAGCCTAGATAAGAGAGTGATCTCATGGATTAAAAATTTCCTTATTGGTAGGTCTCAGAGGGTTAGAATAGGTAAAAGTTTGTCAGATTTTGTGAATATCACATCAGGGGTGACCCAAGGAAGCGTTTTAGGTCCGTTACTATTTCTTACTAATGTTAACGACCTTCCGAGTAACATTAATTCAAGGATTCACCTATTTGCGGATGATTGTATTATATATAGGCAAATAAAAAGTGAGGAAGACCGGGAAATTTTACAAGAGGATATCAAAAAGTTAGAAGCTTGGATTAGGATAAACAAAATGAGTGTAAATATTAACAAAAGCAAACACGTTACGTTCTCAAACAAAATACTAATAAGTGAGCGCAGATACAACCTACATGGCGAAATGGTACCAAAATATGATTGCTGCAAGTATTTAGGCGTCCACGTAGCAAAAGATCTAGGATGGGATAGGCATATTGACAGTATTATAGGAAAAGCATATAAAAACCTACATTATGTTATGCGTAATCTTAAAGGAAGTAGTAGGGCTGCGAAGGAAAAGGCGTACAAAACTATAGTCAGACCAATGCATGGGATCCGCATGGGATAGGTAAAAAAAAATAGAGAAAGTTCAGAGGAAAGCTGCGAGATATGTGCTAGGTAGGTTTAAAAAGGAAGACAACGTCACAGAAATGTTGAAAATTCTGGATTGGGAATCATTAGAAAATAGGAGACGAATTAACAGATTAGGGGGACTGTACCAGGCATACAGCAATAATGAAGCATGGGAAGACTTAAGAAGTAGAATGCAGGTGCCGGTATTTTAGGGGAAAATAGCCATGAATTTAAAATTAAACTTAGGCCGCAGAAAACAAATACAGCAAAGTATTTGTTTCTAAACAGGGGAGTCAGCGAGTGGAACGAGTTGCCTGAAGTGCTCTTCAAGCCCTTACCAAAGGACGTGAAACATTTTAAACGTAGAGTTAGTTCATATATGCATGGTAAAAATAAGACGAACTGTGAGGAGGAATATTAGTAACATCCATATCTATGTAACTGTGCCTAAATGCAGGAAAAGTAGGGGATTGCTTGGAAGGGTGAAGTACGGTGGGGACTTCGTGGGTCCCGTGACTGCTACGGTAGCCATGAAGGCCTTCCATGAACCCACGAAAATCCGCACTCTAGGCACTGATTGTAATTAGTTTGAAATTGTATATGTATATTTTTAATACATTTTAATATTTCTTTTATAATTCATGAGGACTTGATTTGTAAAATTGGAATTTTAGAATTATATACTAGGTTTTCCTTGCCACCTGGCCGGCTGGCCAAATTGCAATGTTTTTAAATAAATAAATGTTATAAAGGTGTAATTAAATTTCTTTCTTGAATGTGCTCCGCTGTTGTTTAGCATATTTTTTTAAGTTGAATAACAGCGAATAACTGAATTTGTACACTTTTGGTTGATATCAATTTCTACCAAACATTCTATATACTGTATTTCTCGGCATATAAGATGCATTTTTTTGCCAGAAAAATTACCTCCAAAATCTGCCTGCGTCTTATACGCTGAAGGTAAGATTATTACTGTTTTCAATACTGACACTAACAAGGACTCAAATGTTATGAAAGTGACACCATTGTTAATAGTGCCGGGTTTGTGAGCATTTCCAAAACAGTGTTGAAATGTGTGAGAACAGATTACTTAGTTTAGTGCAAATACAAAGCCAAATTTTGATGATAACCTATTAGGCAAGAAGCAGTGCAGTATGAAGTTCAAAACTGATTGATTGATTTCTACATTTTTAGGCATTCTTTACCAGTAGTGGTAGTAGCAGAATGCCTTATGGGCACATCTTCTCCATCCGTCTCTCTGTCCCTCAGCATGTTTAATCTCGGAAACTAATAGGTGGATTTTAATTAAATTAAGTATTAGTGACCCTTATTAAAATTTATCACTGAACTATGATTTTTAACTGCATCCATCAATTTGAACTGTCGCTTTATATAGGCACTTAAATAAACTTGTACTCGTATATTGTTTCAATACCGCTTTATACATATTTTCCATAAAGAATGCCTTTGAAATCACTGTGTATCCCATTTATGGAGTACACCTTTCCTTCTTGTATTAAGATGGAAAAAACTGGGAGAAGTATGCAGTTCATATGAAATGTAATGGAATTTGTTAACTCATGCATGCCTGTTATATATGATGGGCAATTAAGTTAGTAAAAACAATTCGTTGTTTTAAAAAAAATCTGTAACTAAAACACCAGAAAATACATATGTAGATAAAACTGTATTTGGCTATGGAGAGGATAGAGTATCTCTCATGGACCAAGAGATCTCCCATGGACCAGAAATATCCATGGTTCAATGTTGCTAGACTAAAGGTGCTCAAGGGTTTACGTCTTTTTAAAGCAATATTCTTTATTATTGTTTGAATAGATTTCAATGATTAGGATTGAGTTTTAAACATTTCCTGTACAGCTAATGCCTGTCTGCTTAGGATCTTATGATCATTGCAATCAATCAATTTCTAGCTTGGCAATCTCACCATTTGAGAGGGAGGGGTTTTCTTTGACGTACCTCTTGGAGGATGTACATTGGAGCTGGTTGATAATAGTTTGGATAGCCCAGACCCAACTAAGAAAAACACCCACATTCAGAAACGGGAAATATTATCTGCTATGGTAATTCAGTGGTAGAATATCTGCCCAGCAAGTGGAAGACCCAGGTTCATTTCCCGGTCATAGCAGAATTTTTTCATTTCAAAATTATTACCAAGCTCTAAATAAATGAAAACTTCCAGCTCCCTAGCTCATACCCAAGTATCTAGACATTTATCTATTTGTTTAAAATTGAAGAATTTTTAACAACCAAATAAATATATATATATGAAAATTTCTATAATCCCTATTCCATTATTTTACAAATTCTACCCTTACAAAAAATTTCAGCTTTGTAGCTCATTCAGAAATACATAAACTTTAAATATTTGTTTAAACATTTGCAAATTTTTAGCAGCCACATTGTTGAACTCTTCTGAGATTTTCGATTTTTGTAGTTGGTTATGCACATGGTCCTACTAACAAAAATTTCAAGTCTCCAGCTTATCTGGAAGTGCCTAAACATTAGTATCCTCCTATATGGCAATAATGATGATATATCATATGTAAGAAGCAGCTATATAGAATGATATAAGATACATACGTTTGTAAATAGCAGGAATTTCTTTAGAGATTATTTCAGTGATAAAAATATAAGTTAAATGGAAGTAATTTGCATTGTAATTATGATCATTTGAAAAAATATATACCGAGTATAAATAGCTTTGGCTAACAGCAAATTGAAATGTGATGCTATATTGGTCTTGAATCTCGCCATTCGCAGGGGTTACGCTTCTGAAAATCCCCATGATGGACAAATCCATGATGTGCAAATAAAGGAACATATGGGAAAATGGGGTTTCGTTCCTCAACTTTGGCAAAAAATAATTTTTAGTTTAAAAACTCTAAAAACTTCCACCATTATAAATGCACTCATGTTCGTGTGCAAAAATAAACATATGTATAAACATAAGCGATCATTCATTCCCACAAGGCTGAAGATACGCTTTATGTTTAATTAGTCCAAAAAAATTATTAGGGCCGAGTTACTTCGATATGTCTACGTGGCGATGGGATGCTCTGTTTGACCGTCAATCAACAGATTTTCTCAGTTGCGGAAAAAATACTTTTCGGATAGGATAAAGAAAACAAAATGGAAAAGATTTTTTAAATTTTAGTATTTTTTTATGCATAGTGTACACAATGGTTTTTAAATGTTAGTATTATAGAACATATACAAATTAAAGCCCATCGTCGGGTGCAGCATAGCTAGATTACTGAGAAGATTCAGCTTTCTTAAAGAATGATGTGATTTTACTTTGTTTGGCTTTCTTCTACTGTTCTGTATAAACCTCTCTGTAGGGTTCCATGGCAGCCTGAATGATTCTTTTAAACTTCAAGCTCCTCTCCATTAAGTGAACCATTTGAAAGAAATAATCGGCCAGATCTTCTGCCATTTTAAGGCCTTTCAGTATACTGCTGGTTATGAGCTCAGGCCATCCAAGTCCTTCATCTATTTCTTCATCACTCAACGTTGCCAGCTGTGCGAGATCTTCCTCAGTCAACTCAGCCGAGTGCGATTCTATCAACCCCTCAATATCGCCTTCTTCGATCTCTTCAAAACCTTCCTGTCCGACATCTTTGGCTAACTTCACAATTTATTTAACTTCGTCAGAGATATCAGGAAATCCTTTCAAATAATAAAACATCTCAGGCCACAGTTTTCTCCAGCATGCCTTAAGAGTAGAAGGCTTTATCTCGTCCAAAGATTCTTTGATGTTGGCAATAGTGTCAGCAATGTCATACTGTTTCCAACATTCACTGATGCTGGAAAACGTTCCATTGTCAGTGGCATCCAAAATGCAACTAAATGTACGCCAAGTATAGTGCGCTTTGTAAGTTGCAATGATCCCTTGATCAAGTGGCTGCAAAAGTGATGTGGTGTTTGGTGACAGAAAAACCACTTCAATATTTGGATGCAAGAATTTGAGCTGGGCTGGGTGTCCTGAGACATTGTGTAAGATTAATAGAACTTTGAAGGTGAAATTCTTTGAACGTAAGTAGCGCTCAACATTCTAAACAAAACAGTTGTGGAACCAACCCATGAATAATCGTGTGGTGACACAAGCCTTTTTATTTTCTTTCCAGTACACAGGCAAATTATTCTTATTTCCTTTCAATGCATGAGGGTTTAAGGCACAGAAAATTAACATGGGCTTGACCATGAAGTCTTCCGAGGCATTGTAACATAACAGCAGAGACAGTCTGTCCTTTTGCACTTTAAATCCTGGTGCTGTTTTTTCACACTTGGAGATAAATGTGCAGTTTGGTAGGCACTTGTAGAACAAGCCAGTTTCGTTGCAGTTAAAAACTTGTTCTGGCTTATATCCCCGCTCTTCTATGAGTATTTGTAGCTGATCCAGGAATTCCTTGGCAGAATGGTGGTCAGCCGATGCAGATTCCCCCATCATTTTCACATGGTGGAAAAAGTGCTTCTTAAAATTGTCGAACCATCCTCTGCTTGCCGAAAAATCTCCTTTCTCTATACCCCTTGTCCTCTGCAAGATTATAAAAACATGCATCCCTATGTGAGAGAAAAGATCGCAGCCCTATTCCTACATGTCATTCCACCTCAGCCTGCACTACTTTCTCTTGCGCGCTAACAGCGAATAGTCAAAGCAGTAGCCGTGATCCACAAAGCATGGTCTCAAAAATTTAACTGCGAATAAGTAAAGCAGTGAACGGCAAAGCCATGAATGGCGAGGTCCTACTGTAATTTGTCTAGGGGAATATACAGAGGGAGAGGGAAAGCTTCAAGCAGTTAGATATGCTACTTTCTAGTTAACAGACATGCCTTACTCTCCCGAAGTTTTGTATCCATTCTTTTTTGTTCATTCTTAATTTACAATTTCTTTCATTATTTTTACGATTGACTTTATTGGCTTATTTGTAACAGCATAAAAATTATGTCCTGTTATTATTATGGAGAATTTACTTATTTGTATAACTGAAAATGGAGATTATCTTTCCAGCGATCATATGAATTATTTTAATGAGATACTGTCCAATACTACCGGTTACAAGCCGAAAAACGCTTTTTTCATTGGAGCATTAAAGTTTGTTAAATTGAAATACAAACAAAATACAAATTATTACTACAAGCAATCCTAATAATGTTGATGATGCCATGCATATTATATGCACTTATTATGGTGGATCCACTCTGCACGAGTATGAAAACTTAAATCAATGTCACCTTATTGACTTTTCTTTGGCATATTTTAGTCATATGGATGTGCTATTTTTCTATTGTTTTTGCATCTTCCCTTCCACTAGAGAGATATCATACAAAGGAGACATACAACATCAATGCAATGCGGCCTCACTTGATTCACATGTTCACTAACTCTGTCATCAAACTCTTCCTACAAGCTTGTGAAAAAAAACAGTCAAGTGTTAAGGCAGTCTGAAAGAGGTGGTGCCCGGAAATGTGTGGGTAATATGACTGACGAGAAGGTTGAACAGCAACATGCTCGGGATAGTGCGCATAAGAAAATGAAAAGGAAAAATATAACAAATATCCTACGACCAATGGATGAGGCATATTTAAAGTGACCAATTGTACTGTACTTATTTATTCAGTACCATCCTGATTTTGATGATACTATACCGATATACATACATACATACTTTTGTATTAATTTACAAATATTTATTTATTTATTCATAAACAATTAGCATACAGCACAAGGCCAATTTAAGCCATCTTCAGTCTGTTTTCCCAGTAAAATTAGCCGATATCAATTTCCAATTACCGTAAATACCTGCATATAATGCGCACTTTTTTTTCGAAATATTTGAGTTAAAAATTAGAATGCGTGTTATACAAGGGTACATAATCTTCCTATTTTCATTTGACCCTATATTTCCACAATTTCGGCACAGTAATTAATGGCCGGGTATCCTCATATTTTTATTGGTGATTTTTACGAAAAGTAAGATAGATAATAGTAAAAATTTATTAACTAATTCTATAAACATACATTAATTAGAAATGAAAAGAATGAATTCAGTATTTATTCATTTTAAAAGCCAAGAAATTCTTCGTCACTGGACCATTCTTCTTCGATGTTGTTATCGGAGTCGTCATCTTACGCATGACGTCACCCTACACCGGCGCCCAGCCTGGTAGTGAGGTACTGGTACTACTTACAATTAGAAACAATGGCAGCTGATGCCTTTGAGTTTGCTGGGAGTTTATGCTTATTGTAGAACTAAATAAAGTTATCATTCCCTACGTTTCTCTCAGCATTCATACGTGATTTATTCTTGATTCTTAGAGTCTGTAGTTAATTATGGTATTTGCTATCGTGTTTACGTGATCCAGAGTGTTCTAATAAGGGTAAAACTGAAGGTTGGACGAACACGTCCACCTCAGGCGTGACAAAAACGTATGTAAAAAACATAGGATTATCGTCATTCCTTCATTTTATTAGCTCAAAGAATGTCATATGTCATACTATGAAATTAATATAATTCGATTTATTGTGTATATCCTAATATCACCTTGTAAGTAAACATAGAGTATGTAATGATTGCGTTAGCTGACGATCTTTTGGAACGTTATTCCAAAATTTCATTTCGCACTTTCATTATTTAACAATTCATAATTCCAATAATTCGATCATTGCTTTAGAACATGTTACACCATCTACTTTATTCTGGAATGGTAACGCTAAAAAAATCTGTGCGCACTATATGCGGGTATATAGAAAAATCATAGATTACGAGGCTGAAAACCCCCCTGCGCATTATACGAGGGTGCGCATTATACGCAGGTATTTACGGTAGACCTAAATTCACTATTACGGTAAATGAAAGCCAAGGCCAAGCCCTCAACACAGTCGGTATCTATTTTCCGGAACCAGTTTTCTCACATGTCCAACTTAATATGACACCATCAAGAGTGCGGTCATTTGACAGTTTCAAAATAAAGATGAGGCAGGCTGACAAACAAAGCAAATTTCTGGGACTCTACGGCTCATGCAGCAGCAATGTTATTTTTAGTGAAGTGCTATGAATTGTTTTCATGTTTGAAAAAATAGTATTGTAATATTCTGAATCCAGTTCTATTAATTCTGAGGTATTTCTACAAGTTTCACTAGTATCTTACCAAATCATATCCACTATGGAAGCCTTAATTTTGTGGAACTCCATACTTTGGAACAAATAAAACAACAAACTATGTAAAAACTCCATTATATTACACAAAACTTAACTAGATTTCAATATAACAACCATAGTGGATTACGATGACCTGGTGATGACGTTATTCTTTTGAAACCTGGTCATGTTTTTTAGTAATATAGTGGAATTTTTTTATAAAACCTGTTGTTTTATTTGTACCAAAGTATTTTATAAGTTGATGTCATGAATTATAGCACTTGTTTGAGGTTATAGAAAAAATTATATATATTAAATTTTTATCTATGTTCTTTACAATACATGGTAATGATGTGAAAAAGTTCTTAGAAAGCAGCAAATATATGAAATAAATTTTATAAAGTATGTTGGTAAAATAAAGAAAAACTTACTCTCAAATAAAGTGCTTTATTCTCTAAAGAGTTTACTTCATCTGTGGTTGTTACACTATCCACTTTCGGTAACTTTATACCATCTTCCTCATAAATTTCCTCAATATTCAATTCAATGAGATATTTCTCTGCTTCTGACAACCAAGAAGATATCCATTTTTTATCTTCATTGAACTTATTAACAGAATCAATACCTGATGGAAAATGGTATAGTATTAATTCCAGTTCTTTACTGTGGTAGAAACAATGAGTTACTAATGAAACTAATCACTTAAGGCTCAACTTTGTGAAATTTATCCATGATGGGGAAAGGAAACAACTTTTTAGCAAATTTCACTTTTAAAAGAATATTATACAACATTATTTAAAAGTGAAATTTGTTTCCTTTCCACACCTGATATTGATTGCCAGCGCCAAGATTTCAAAATTACATAATTATCATAAAAAATACATAACACTTATGAATGTACCTTCATTGAGTTTTTTTATCCTTTCATCTAACAAAACTGGAATATCACTCCATCTGGAAACAAGTTCCTGAAGCTCGTTTCTCAGCATTTCACCCTGCTGACTACTTGGGCTTTTTGATGATTCAATGTTTGCATTAGAGATCTCTGACTTGCGGATAATCTCTTGACCTTCAGTATTGACATAATCAAATGTAGATTGAAGCTCATCAGTTTTTCTAACAATTTCCTAAAAAATAGCCACAGAAATGTTTAAAGAAGGTAGTAACAAAACTATTAGTTACAGTACAAATATGACTATTTTTAGGAAGTTCTTCATGATAAGGTTATACTCTTTTATTATAAAATTGGTTTCTCAAAATTTTCACAAACAATAAAAGATAAAGGGTGGTAGTGTTTAACACCTGAAACTGAGTCAGTTGCTGGCCCATTTCAATAGGGTTTGTCAGCAATGGATGCTCGGAGAGAAGAACGCCTTCTACCTCATGTACCCAATTCAAAAGAGTCTTTATTGCTTCTGAGTATGCTTGTGATACCATGGCACATTTCCCTATTGCTTCCGCTAATTCTTGCAGCCGGCTGTTCAGCCTAAAATATGAAGTAAAAACAGTTTATGAGAATAAGTGTAGATTCACAGCAGAAGCAAGATTATGCCAATTCATAGAATTTTAAAATAGAAAATGACAAATTTTACAATGATATTTAGATATAAGTTCCCATAAATAGTCATAACTTCTTCCAAGCCCAGATCCATCATATTGAAAGAGATAAAGAGAGAAGACAGTCATGCATGAATGTGAATCAAAATAATTCCTACATAGAATTGACACTACTTGAGCAAAAAACTATGCTAAAGAGGATGTGGTCCAAAATGCGAGCATGGATTGGCAAGATGAGAAAAGTTCTATTGGTGAGACAGTCTCTTATTACAAAAAGAGTCATAACATCAAGCAACAAAGATGTAGTACATTTTTCTTCAAAATGCTGAAGCGTAATTTTCCTGTTTCATAATGGAAATGTTTTCTTAGGTTCATTGAAACAGGAAAATTACTCTGCTACAATAGTTCAGTTCTCTGCCCAGCAAGTGGTCATAGGAGATTTTTTCTGGTTTCCAAATTTCCCATTGATCAAAAGATAAGCATATTCACATCGTAATGACCTACAGGTGGGTGTCCTCATTAGGCAGAGTGACCCACCGCTGGGTAACATTTCCACTCACATGAGAAAATTGGATGCAGGCCGCTCATTTACCATACCCAGCTTCAACATATCCAAGGACTTCCTATTACTTTCAGAAATACAAATTTCTCTTATTTTCATTATTTTTACTCAAGAGATGAATGAACTTTTTCTACAGGCAAACATTTTTATGGATATGCAGCTCTTCTACACTCAAAACTCATGAGTTTGTTAAAATTAATCAATTTCTTGAAAGCAATATCCACAGTCATAAATGATAATATGTTTCAGCCACTCTTCTGCTGCTTCCATAATATTTCAACCAATTCAAAGGTCATCTTGTGAATCCATGCCTTCTTCTGCCAAGTTGTGTTTGTTGCTGCTTTAACTTTATGGTCTATGTCATTTCTTAAGCCACTTTACAATTGTTATCATACACTCCCATTCCACAACTTTTCACTATCCCACATCCCCAGCTGGGAGTATAACCAAGTGTCATATATGGTTGAAATCACACACACATTTAACTATTCAGCCAGATTACCATTTTTGAAAGTTTAGGCTCCTCTTGAGAAAATTTTGTTGTACCTTTGCCCATAGCTAAGAAATACCGTATCTGCCCAAATTGAAGCCAACTCTGGATTTAAGCCGAGCCCCCAACAATTTCCACCATTTCTCCATACGTAGTATAGGGGTATAGATTTCAACGGAAATACACGTTTTCAGGTCCCCTGAACACGTTTTGACCATTTTCTCGATAATGTCTCTGTGTGTGTGTGCATGCATGTGTGTATGACAGTTTTTTTGTGGTTGCTCTAACTCAAAAACTATTAATCAGATCAACGCAAAATTTTATATTTAACATTTTTATGAAAATCACAAGAACTGATTAGTTTTTGGTAAAAATTGGTCAAATGGAAGTAGGTGTTTACTCTTGTCGCATCCATTATTTTGAAATATTTGCTTTAATATTTGATAAATGCAAAAATTTATTAGAATAAAAGTTGTAGAAAATTTAATTTTCTACAACCTTTGTTTAAAACATTTTCCCATATAATGCATTGTTTAAGAGATATACTATATTTTTAGCTGCCACCACCACTCCACCTACCGACACCTGTTAACAATTGATGCTTAGTAACATCTTAGTAACGCTCATTTTTCTTTTTTTAATTGTTGGAGCTTTGTGGCTATATCCAATATCAGAAGGCTATGGTTTGAGTTTATTTATGTTCTTTAAAAAATCTAAAATTTTCTCGCAGTTTCTTAAAATATTTATTATTATGTAACCTATTTGGAATTTTTAGTAATATTACAGATATGGAGAGTCATGTGCTGGCCACAGAATTTTTTACAAAAAAAATAAATTTCGCAGATTTTATGCTGAAGTGTACCGGGCATGCATGCACGACCTAGAATATATTATTGGAGATCGAAGAATAGAGTGGGAAATGGTTTAGTTATTGACAATTGAAATATTACTCCAATCAATAATTACGTGTTGGTTAATAATGACGATAATTTCATTCATTTTCATTTTCACAAAAGGTCATATAAAGCAATAGCGACCTCGCAAAGATAATTTTTTAATCCAAGTCTATTTCCAATTAAATTAGCATTTACATTGCCTTAAGAAATAATACAAATTGCCAACTATTCTTAATGATTTATATGCATTGCCGTGAGAAACGAAAGTAAATATCCAATAGCATTTAGAAACAAAAGAACGGGCAACAATGGCAACAAAACAGTTACTGCTAAATTCAATATTCTAGCTTTATTATTTATTCATTAATATTCATTGCGGTCAAATATTTACTTTACTAAAAATATAGTATGTACTATCATTTGAATGTGACAGCAATTAGAGATGTGCTGCCATCTATGGGTGACTACAAGACTTAACCCTAACCCCAAATTTTTTCTCAAACTCGCATTTAAGTCGAGGGGTGATTTTTCCATAATAGATTTTGACAAAAAATATCGGCTGATATTTGGGCAGATACAGTAGTTCTCAACAGGTGATGAAAAAAAGGACTTGGAAATGCATAGAGAAAAAATTTCCATTAAAGTATGCTGCAACCTTTTAGTGTCAAGTTAGCCCTTATTTTCTTTTTGTAATTTCACTAACTTGTGTTAATTTATGGTTTGTACGAAAGAAACTTGGGACAAATCAAATCTTGGCAAGTCTTAGAAATCATAACTGACCATAGTACAAAAAGAAAACATCATCATATGCTTAGAAAACAATTCCTACTTCTATCCAAGTTATAAAGCACCATGCACTAATGGATTAGACATTTAAGCAGAATTGACTAAATAATAAAAAACAATATAGATAAAACTAAATGAAAAAGTAGACAAGTAATAAGAGTGGAAGTGAAAGCATTAAATTGTCCAAAAAGAAAAAAACTGGAATTCACTTAATAGCACAAATCATGTGAAGAAGAGTCCTTTCCAGTGGCGGCTCGTAGCTAAAATTAGTGGGGGTGCTGCTCCAGAAAATTTTTAGCCTTTGTTTTAAAATTGTGTAAAAGGAAAAAAACATGTATAAAAAGAAAATTTATTCAGGAACTTCATAAAATCTTAACAAAAAAAACCAAACATTTTTTACTTACTTTAACTTAAATTGTAACAGTTCAAGCTTGATCTATTCATTTAAAAATGAAATCCATAAAAGAACCGAAAAAAAATGAATCAAATAGAATAGCTGGAAGCAGAATAATAATCTAATTCTACACTCTTCTACACTTTATCACATTCAAGAATATGGTACACGGTTTTTAAGCACAACACACGCTGAGTAAAAACAAACTTCCATCCACCATCACGCCAGAGCCGGCACTGCGAGAGCAACAGTGCTCTCTCTACCTGGCAGTCCCGCCTTCCTCCCCACCCCCCCTCCTATGTGCGCGCATGCGCACAACAGTCAAACACCACGTCGCTGGCACTGTGAAGCGCACAGTTCCATACAAAGATTTTTGTATCTTTTTCATAAACTGGGGGATGGCTACTGAAGTACTGACATTAAGCTTAAGGAATATATATTGTACTACAAAAATAAAGAAAGAATTAAAGAAAAAAGGACTCATTATATTAAATGTTATCGATAATATCAAGTGGAAATAGGGGGTGCTGCAGTTCCGCAGTGCCTATACACGAGCCGCCACTGGTCCTTTCTAATTAAAAGCGGGCTAGAAACAATGTCAGAGCTGAAAAATAAAAAAAGGAAAGAACTACAAGATTAACTTTGATAGCAATTCAACTTTATTTCTGCCAAAAAAATAAATCAAATTTTAATTCAAGTAAAATATATTGGCTTCAATATTCAATATAATGTGATGTAGATGTAAACCAACCTTTCCATTGTTTCCTCCCACAATCTCCTGAATGCTTTCCATTCTACAATGATAGTATCTCTATCTTCTCTAGCAGCCACATTTTTCATTAAAGTACAGACTTTGGTATCCAATTTGCTTAATTTTTCTTCGTGAGACTTCATTGACTTAACTTTGACCTGATAAAATTTAACACATAAATCTAAGTCATAAAGGAGATAGACAGTAATTTACAATTTAAAAGGATATCATAATCCACTTCAAAGCTAAGTGACATGCATACATCCCAACTTTGAAAATTAATTTCAACTTTGAAAGAAGAAGAATGTTCAGAACAATTGAAAAAAGTTCAATTTGATCGAGGTGACGACAAGGACAGAAAGAAATATAAAGACGTAAACAAATGGTTGCAACAAGAAAAAGAAAGAACTTAGTCACTTCCACAAATTTACGAGTGTAGTGAAACCGGTCGTGCAAAATAAATTTGTGGAAGTGACTAAGTTCTTTCTTTTTCACTGTTAATAATTTTTAATAAATGTCACTTTTAACATTGACAATTTTTTAAATAGATGCCACTTATAATGTTGATAATTAAAAAAATAAATGTCACTTTTAATGCTGATTATTTTTTTATGTGAATAAATTATTGCAGGGAGTGAATTATCAGGAGTGAAATCATGAGAAGCAAAATCACTGGGAGTAAAAATACTGGGAATCAAATTAACACAAGTGGATTTTTGTAAACCATGATTTATCAATTGTTAATCAGCATTTATGGTTGCTGTGGCTCAGAACAATGATTGTTGCTATCTCAATAGGATCATTTACCAAATTTGATTTAAATATGAGACAGCATTACATTTTTATCTAAATAACTAATATGTGGCATAGAATACTATTTCTTAAGTTCTGGAGATTAAAATTAAGCTGTAATGAGTGTAATTGCATATTGTTTACACACAAGTCAATAATACAGTTATTAGCTTAAGCTGTAAAAAAAGAAATAATTGAGGTATTATCATCAGAATTAAAAAGAGATATTTTAAAACTGTTACATGACACTATATATTTTATAAGGATTTTAGTATGTTGTCTATATTGGCAACTAGGGGCTCTGCCCCTACGCACTTGGTGTGCCAACCCTCTGCCTCGCTCCACGAGGTGAATTCATCCGCTGCACATGTGCAACCCTGAACCTCCTACTTTTGGCATATATTTCAGGTAGAAAATTATATCTAGCCCTATTTTCAGACTTCTCTCTCCCTTCCTTTCATCCCTCCCTCCCTCCATCTCTACCTCCCTCTCCACCGCCTCTATCTCCATTCCTCCCACCAAACCTTCCATTTTCCCAAACTTCAGCATTCCCTCATTCTCTCCCTCCCTCTCTTCCTTCCCCTCTCCCCCTTCTCTCTCCCCTTTCCTTCATACTGCTATCTCCCTCTGTTACCCCAATACGGTGCAAATGAAGAACAAATGGAAAAGAAGAGTCAAAAATTGAGTGTGAAAAAATAAGAAGCATCGACAAAAACAAACCCAATGGTAAATAGAATGTTTAGTCTATGGTCTGCATCAAAACTTTTGTTGTAAGATGATTAGATCAAAATAAATAATTTATTATCATGTCCTTATTATTATTGAAAGCATCTAGCCAATGCAATCTTTAATTAGAGTGCCACCTCCCTTTTAAAAGCCTGGAGCTCATTACTATGGTAATTAAAAATTTTCATTGCTGTGCCTCAGAAAAAATGCTTTCTTTGCAATTAAAAACAAATATTTATGCTAATTCGGCATGAATTTGAATTTCGGCTGAGTAATTGGATGGCATGTCGAAATAAATAGGTGTCTCATCTGCATTTCCTATTTGACTGAGAAGGTAATCATGAATTGCTTCTTGAAAGCAATAAGTTTGTCCGTGTACTCAGAAGGTTAACATTGGTAAAGAGAACGTCGCAAGCAAAAACTATTATGATGCATTATCCATATGCACCAGTGGCATACCAGACACCCCCACAATCCCCACGTGGTGGAGGGGCCATGGACAAAGCAGGCATATATTTTTTTGTAAGGGCTTTAAATTTTTTCCAGGACTACAATTTTGTTTTGGCGGGGGGACCTACACATTTTCCGGTATGCCACTGATATGCAACAACCATTACCAACCTTGAATTCTTGTTGTGGGATGTAAAGTGATCATGATAATTCATTAGCTTTCAATTTAATGATTATCCGCGACCCTGGTTTTCCGTCCGTTGTTTTGAGTATGCATAAATTTTACAGTTTCTTCTTCTAATTAATGAAATCGACCTCATTTGGGTCCACTAAATGATTTCTGTGTTGAGTTAGCACCTTCAGGTTTCTGTTTGCTTGCTTCCACTTTCGCACATTTGCCTCCGTCACATTATATTTACTCCCGGTCTCACAATCGTTTCTTTCTTCAGCATAATGCACCACTGTTCGCTTAATCTTTCTATCAAAGCTTCATCTAATACTGTGTGATACATTCTATTTTACAGAGGTGCCTTTCTGTCATTTCAGTCCTAAGATTTGGGATAACTTATTTAAAACTGCTAACAAAATAACTAGTCCTCAATTCACATTAAAACTTAGTGAAGTTTGCACCAATATTGTGCTCACATGGAGGTTATACTCTTCAAACAGCAGGCGTACTTGTCGTCTGACACTTGTGCTCCAATCGAAAAGTAAGAAATATGTTTAAATTGTATGAAGACATGCATAAAATGCCAGCAATCTTAGTGCAGCCATTTTCAATGCCATATGTATCAAATTTTCTAGCCAACCGATTACAAATTTTGACAAAGGTTTCTTAACACTCCTCTTCCACCAGTACCTATGAGGTGGAAAGCCACTCATTTGCACATTGTGAGCTTCAAGAATATGAATAAATGTATTGTATTAATAAATTAAATGATGCATTATGTATGTGTTATGTATAAATAAATGCATTTTCATGGACACAGAATCAGAGTCAGGATGTTGTGAGCTGCATTTAAAACTTTGTACTAGATTTTAAGACAATCCCTAATTTTTATGCTGAAATTTTTGGAAAAAACCTTATCTTCCTTTCAGGTTAATACGATAATTATTTGCATGTATGCACATTCCTCACCACTCCAAACTGAAGCAATTCTCACCCCTTCATCTTTACCCATTACCATGAAAATGTTCATCCTCCATCCCAAGACATAGCTTTAGGTAAGGAATATACCTTTTATTAGGTAGGTAGATAGATATAACACTAGAAACTTACAAAATATGTATATTCAAACAGGCATAAATATTTAATGAACTTAAACTATAAAATAGTAAAAAAATATCAATTGGTGCTTTTATTAACAAAAAGGTAAAAGTATTGTCTTATTTAAACAATATTTATCAACAATAAGTAATATAAATATTGCAATTAGCAATATAGTATTATTATGATTTACAATTAAAAAGCAGAAAGAATAACTGAAAATTCTCACTCGACACTGTTCCAGCTGTTGCTGCAATGGCTGACCACTAATTGGAGGTTTCTCCGACAATGATGAGCAGCCATCAATCCATTTTATATAGCCCTGCAACACCAGCTGTAAAGCTCCCATTTCATTCTGAAAGCACTTCCTCTCAAGAAGAAAGTCTATCCTCTCTCGTCTGTCTCTTAAAAGTGCTTTTACATCATTCCATCTTACTTCAGCTTCCCTTACCTTCCTTTCTACTTCTTCAGAAAATGCCAAACTTTCTGATTTAGAGGTTGTTGTAGATTCTGAAATGGATGGTTATTGTGGTTTGGGTAATAATTATTAGACAAATCAAAAAGCTGAAATGATAATTACATTATATACCTTTAGATTCTTCAATTAGCTGTCTCCCTAATGCAGACAACTGCTCCACATCTGCTGCATGGGACTGGATTTCTGACTCTGTGTCTTCATATAGCACTAATTGTTCATCAACACTGAGTTCATCAAAGGTGCTTCCTGCAGATATTTCAGACCTTCCGCCGCTACTCCCACCACCATCTCCTCCCCCAGGACTCCCCTCTCCTCCTCCCACCAATACACCTTCTACATGCTCCATCCACATAAGAAGGCGGCCAATCAAAGCATCAAACTCCAAGCGAGAGGAGTTGACTGGACCCACCCTCCTCCGTTTGGTTCCCCCTTGGAAGGACACCTGATGAAAGAAAACAACTGGGTTCATCAGCTTAGCTCTTATTATTTGTTAGAATTCCCTTTATAAGCAGCTTCTGGTATTTAGACATGCAAAATGAATCCTGTGATATGAGAAAGCCACATGTCCACAGGATAAATAAAAACTTTAAAATAAGTTGTTGTATAAGTGGAGTGGTTCAAGTACTGACTGCAAGAGAAATGGTACAAGTTCTAACTTCACCGTCCACCACTAGCAGCATAAAATGATTTTTTTTATGATTCTCCATCCTTCAACATATTGTATTTGCTTTTATGATTACCATGTTTACTCATGTACCACGCACACCTTTTTCCCAAAATGTCATTAAGAAAAAGGGACAGCGCATCTTGCATGACAATTTCTGAATAGGTTATATAAATTGCGAGTATTGATAGTAAATTCACCGCAACCCTCTTGCATCTACGTTTATACTTGCAGAAGATGAATTCTATGAAGTACATGCGTAAAGTGCTTTGACAATTCAGATGATGTTATATTTTTATAATATTAAAGCAGGTCCCTTTAAATAAGTTTTAAGTTGATTATTGTTACTCAAAGTACGAGGGTGAATCAAAAAGTTCCCAGAAAGTTTCAGTAACAATGTTCCTGTATTCCAAATAATAACAAAGCATTGTTGCCTAAAACAAGCAATATCTTAGCCATGACAATTCAATATTTCGTAATAATTCATTCATTTGTTATAATATAAAAGCAGTTTTTCTAACCCATTAATTCATGAGTATGGATAACTTAAAGTTTGAGATTCGAGTAAACGTAATGTTTTTGACAAAATTTGGATGGAAATCGAATGCCATTATTCAGGCTTTGCAGAAAGTTTATGGGGATGATGCATCTAAGAAAACTACAGTTAATGAATGAATTAAATGGTTTAAGCTTGGACGAGAAGACATTAAGGATGACTATCGAAGTGGAAGACCATCAACGTCAATCAACGAAGAAACCGTGGTCGCCGTCCAATCAATTGTGGAAGAAGATAGACGAGTTTCAGTGCAAATGATAGCCAAACGTTTGGACATCTCATATGGCTCAGCTCAATCAATCCTCAGAGATAGTTAGGATTAAGCAAGCTTTCTGCTAAATGGGTACCGAAAGCATTGCGCCCTGAACACAAGACTCGGAGAGCTGACCAAGCAGTTGAGTTCCTCAACCGATTTGATGCAAACCCAGAAGTTTTCTTTTGCCAAATAGTGACTGGTGATGAAACATGGATCAACCAGTATGATCCAGAAAGCAAAATTCAATCTAAACAATGGCTATCAAGGGGGTCAAGTGGACCAATAAAGCTCAAAGCTGAACAATCAATCAAGAAGGTTATGGCAATTGTTTTTTGGGATAATGAAGGTGTAATCATGGTCAATTTTCTTGAGGGGCAACAGACAGTAACAGGAGGTTATTACGAACAAGTTTTTTAAAAACTGAATGCTGCAATTATAAAAAAAGGCCTTGGAAACTGCACCGGCAAATTCTGTTTCACCATGACAATGCTCCAGCACATTCATCTATGGTATCAAGAGCTGTGCTTTGAGAATTGCACTGGGAAACATTGTCTCACCCACCCTACAGTTCAGACTTGGCTTTTTCGGATTTTTTTCTGTTTCCCAAATTAAAGGAGCACATCAAGGGAGTTCGCTGGGAATTGATATGTGAGGCCAAACAAGCAGTTTTGAACTGGTTTCATTCAAACGATCAAAATTTCTACAAAATGGGTTAGAACGATGGCGACATCGAATGGAAAAGTGTTTAGAGTTAAATGGTGAATATGTTGAAAAATAACTCCAAAATAAATGGTTCTTTTTGAGTTTCTATTGTTTTTATATGATAATTCAGGGAACTTTTTGATTCACCCTCGTAAGTAGTTCTGTAATTAAAAGTTTGCTATCACTTTCTACCTATACATTTGCTGGAATAAGTTGGCATCTGGTATCTGTGTTCACCGAATTCATAGTGAGTCCTTGATGGTCCTTTAAAATAAGAGGGGCAGTTACTAAGGAAGAGATTTCTGCTAGTATCAGCATAAAGAGATCTACCAAACAAATTGCATCAGGCAGGTAAGAGGGAGAAGATTCTTAACTTGGGCGGACCTTCTTTCAGGGAAGGTAAATCAGTGAAGAGGCTGACTTTTTTATTAAATCCCAGATGTCAACTTATTTCGGCACGAATTTATTTTTTCCCTCCAAAAATAGGGTGTGGTACATGAGGGTGTATGGTACACAAGTAAATACAGTATATCAATCAAAATAGATTAATTAGAAAATTAATTACATACCCTAATAAAAGAACAGTATTGTGAAAATTATTCACATCAACATTTAAATTTACTATTTTGCAGTGTAATCATGCTGAACAAGCTGAACTCATCGAAGAACAAAAATGGCTTCTTCTATTAACAAATGCAATTGTGCATAGCATCGTCTAAATTTGTCTCTTGAGCAGTGAGAATTAGTTCAAGCATAAATTCAGCTCTCAATAATGCAATCAAAATATAAATGTAGCTCAACATGAAAGAATGCTAAGAAACATGGAGAACCACACGAATTTTCAGCAAACAAAATTTGTCTGCCTTCAAACAAAGCAATTGGCACCTTCAAAAGATGAGTTTTTCTGCAATCAAGAGCCCTCAAAGAGTGAATGTTTTTCATGATTTCTGTCTTTTCTAATACAAATAGTTTTTTGTATAAAGATTTTATATTATTGTCAATATTATTGACTAAGTAAAAAATTTTCACATTTGTCTGTATTATTGAAATGACTACCTTGACACCATATTACATAAAAACAGGTTTCCATAAGCATTGAGAAATACTGCACTTACACAAAACTCATATTTTTTGCAATGGACATATTATCATAAACCCTTTCTGTCACTATCACAATATACTGTCTCCAATCCTACCATTAATAATATTTCTCTTATTTTTTCTGCTGCTTTAAGAAGCCAATATGGCAAAAGTAAGAGGTCAGCACATAATACACAAAAGCAAGAATACGCATTGTAAAATCATACAGATTTGTAAAATACAACCTTAGGACTTCAATAGAGCAATGGCATGCAGCAAGTGGGACAAAAATTTGAATGGATTAAGATAGGACTATAAAATAACAACAACAGCATTATTTTAAATTGCCAAAAATCATTAAAAATTCCACAAATGGTACAAGAGCAAAACAAGAAGAGACAAGAAAAACCTACATCACTGTTCAACTGAATCACACCAACCATCCTTTACTTCATTCATTAATGCTCACATGCACCAGCATCCTTATTTGGCAGCTAAGATGACCTAAACCTACGCAACTACAGAATAATTTAAAATCAGCATATACATAAGGCGTACCCTACAAAGGGTTGCTATAAGTTAGTGATACTTGCAGTATGAAAATGCACTTTTACAGTTCAGCAGCTGCAATGATGTTAGAATGGATTAGACTATCTAAATATTGCCTTAAAATAAAGATGAATTATTATTATTATTACAATGATTTTCATTGGTAATCTTGATTACCTCAGCACAAGAAAGAAATAATCATAAATTAGCCTGTTCACCAGGCTATAAGATACACTTCTTTCATGAAAAATTGCCAAAAATTATTATTTGTCTTATACTCAAATAATCACTTCACCTTTATTTCTGGTAATAGCAACATATGTTTTCTGGAGTCAATTCAGTTTCCGCATAGATAACACTGGATAACAAAAGAAAACTTTTTTTGTCACATGGTAAGAAGATGGTGACTCTTATAGAATTTTTCATGCTGATTTCAAATCTGTTTACCAAATTCTTCTATCACCCAGGGTTTTTAAGTAATCGAAAGATGTATGTCATTCAAATTAAAGGTATTTTTATTGTATGTAAAAAAATTGAGTATATATTTACTAAACTAAAATGTGGTTGATGTGGATTGTCTGCTGAACTTTGCTTGAGGAACATCCCTTTTAAGTGTCCAGCAGTAGTCAGCCAACATTTTTGGGCTCCACTTTCCCTGGTAGTGGTTTTCCATAGCAGAGATGTCCTGATGAAAGCGTTCTCCATGTTTGTCTCTCATAGCCCTGAGGTTTTCCAGAAAAAGTTCAAATGGGAGACCAAAAAGTGTATTTTTAGAGACATAATTACACCCCATTGCTCTGTAGGCCACAATAAGCTCACTCACAAGTTGACTGTAGTTTTCTGCCTTGTAGTTTTCCAGAAAGTTGGTGACTACTTTTTTGAAGGATGTCCATGCAGCTGCTTCAGTTTCATTCAGTTGGCTTTCAAACAAAGCATTCTTCATCAGTTCCCTTATTTGAAGACCCACAAATATTCCTCCTTTGATTTTTGCCTCACTAATTCTCGGAAATTTATTTTTCAAGAAGAGAAATCCACGTCCATTACGATCCATCGCTTTTACAAAAATTTTCATCAAGCCTAGTTTAATGTGGAATGGTGGTAAATATATTTTTTCAGAACCAACCAGTGGCTGACTAACTACATTTTTCTTTCCTGGAGTGAGTGTTTCTCTTTTTTGCCATTGCTTTTTGATGTAATGGTTTTGTCTATCTCTGCTATCCCATTCATACAAGAAGCAACAGAATTTGGTGTATCCAAGCTGTAACCCAAGTAACAGAGCAATCACTTTTAGATCTCCACAGACATGCCAAGAATACTTTTCATACTGGTTAGCAGAAGTTTCATGTTTTCATACGATTCCTTCATGTGAGCAGCATGGGCTAGTGGAACAGATGGGTACTTGTTTCCATTGTGAAGCAGGACTGCTTTTAAACTCAACTTTGAGGAATCTATGAACAAACGCCACTCCTGAGGATTGTGCTGCAGTCCCAAGGCCTCCAGTAGAGAATCAACATCATTGCAATAAACTAGATTGCCCTCTTTAGAAAAAAGATGTTCAAATTTCTGTTGACGTTTACGGAAAAACATATTTTAGTGCCCTGATCAAGAAGATTCCATCCTTTTAATCTTGAATCTAAAAGTTCTGCTTGACTTTTAGATAAATTAAGATCACTAACCAAATCATTGAGTTCAGACTGAGTTATCAAGTCAGGGTTAGAAGAAGTCATGCTTTCCATAAATGTTGGGTCATTCTGTATTTCATCTCCTGAATCACTCCGGGTCTCGACATCACCATCATCTTCTTCATCTAAGGTCCATGTTTCTGGTGGCTTAGGTACAGGAAGCTGTGGACCATTGGACACAGGTCTGATAGCTGATGGAAGATTTGGATATTTTACAGTATGTTTAGACTTAGATGTGATTCCAGATATGTTAGCCAAGCAAAAATAGCAATCTGATGAATGGTCCTTAGGTTCTCTCCAAACCATGGGGACTGCAAATAGCATGTGATGGGATCCCTTAAGCCAGCCAGTCAGTAGTGTTATACATGAAGCACAACAGATGTGAGGGGCCCAAGATTTGTCCTGATCACCTACTTTGCATCCAAAATAAAGCTCATATGATTTACTAACTAGAGGGGCAATATTTTGCCTCTGTGCCTTAAAAGTTAACTCACCACAAATATAGCAAAATTGTTTGGGTGACTTTTACAATTTTGAGGCATGTTTCCTTTAAAAAACACACACTACACACTAAAAATATTCACCACTAAGCTAGAACTCACACACACTAGGCATTTTTCACAAATGAAAGCTGACACTCAACTGAGAGCAAAGAGCTCCAAGGTGATGACTGATAGCTTTTGGACTATGGTGATGTGCAAACAATGACCTCATGTTGGGAGTCAACACACAAACAAACCAACCTTTACAAACTAGCTGTTTCTTTCTATGAACACAATAAGTAATATTTATTTATATGCTAATTTATATATACATATTATTATGTCTGTTACACAAAAATGGTAGGTGATAGAAAAATTCTAACTTCATTTTTGAAATCAGCACTTAAAAATACATAAGAAACAGTTGAAATTTTACATTTAACAAAATCTTTGTTGACCGGTGTAATTATACTGATGTATGTATTTGGAATTAAAAAGAAAATGTTCCATCTTCATATATTAATAATGTGCAATTAAAAACAAAACAAAAGAGACAATGCATTTAATATTTTGCCTCTACTCCTGAATGAAGTTGCAGTTTCTTTAATTTCCCTGATGTGATAAGGACATTTCAATCTTTTTATTGTCTACTAGTAGAAGGTGCTTTCATTCTGCAAGCATATCATCTCACCTTGAAAAAACATTCATTTTTCAGACAGATATTTTTTTAATTCTAAAGATTTCACCTCTGCAGCAATTTTCGTTTTTCTTTTATGTAAAAATAATAGATTAAAACAATCCCCAAACTTTGCAATTTTTAAGAATTTTATACTTTCTCCATTATGGGGTACTAATGCTACACGTTTCTGTCAAATTTTATAGTTGTAGCACTTCTAAAAATAGTAGAGGAAATAAAATACTCTACATTACTAGTTCTACATGTTTATTTAAAAACTATTTTAATTTGATTAAAAATTTACGAGATAACAGAAAGTTCGTTTTTTGTCACCAGTAAAGTGGTACCCCTGATTGGCTTACATGATTTATTTTTATGATTTTCTTATTGCCTTTGGCTGTCAGTTCTTAATATCAAATTTCATAAAAATCCGTTTGGTAGAAGCCGAGAACGAACATGCAGATGGACGGACGGACAAACCGATGCTAATAGGCACTTATGCTGAAAGCGTAACGCGCCTAACAAGATAGAATAGTATACTCCATAAATGTAATAAACAGAGATTTCAAAGACGTTCTTAATTGGAAATACTTATGAAAAGGTAACGAAAGATTGAGCGATTCTCTAATCTTTATCCCCGAAACTATAAGTTGTAACTATCTGGTCTCAGGAACTATCTTGTAGTAAATGTTGTTCTCTGTCCAAATAAATTTTTTAATCTATACCTCCCATCATATAAGAGCATGGGAGAGAAATATATGGATTTTTAATTGTTGTTTGCTAAGAGAACTGTCTTCACGATCGATGTTAACAAAATATGCAATAACATTAATAAAGTCAGGCTCAACCTTGTGGAATTTGCTCATTATAAGATGTAATGAAACAACTTTGACACTTCCACACAATTTAATAGATGTAAACAAAATATGCGATGTTTTGCATGGGATTTTCTAGAATTTCTATCTCCGAAACTATAACTCATTAGTATGTGGTCTCGTGACTTTCTTGTAGTAAATGTTGTTCTCTATCTGAATATTTTTTTAAATCTATACCTTACAGATCATATAAGACCTAGGGAAAGAAAAGTTTGGCATTTCATTGTTGCTTGATGGATGCCATTTAACGAGATACAAGTATAAGTTTATTAAAGTAATTATGTAAAGTGGAAGTTATAATTGACAGATTCAGTTGAAAATCACAATTGGGCGATAAATTTTAATAACGATCACTCATATTTAATTAAAATCCATCCAGCCGTTTAGGAGATGAACGTTATGACTGATGGACGGACCAGACGTGCATAAGGCATTCCTCTATTACTGGTTCGCTGGTAAAGAACACCTATTAAACGATAATTTTAACAATGGGCTTGCAAATTTTAAAAAAATTAACAATGAGCTCTTGCGAGCCCAGGTGAGCCAACTACAGCTCACCACTGCATGTACCTCATCACTTCCATTGAGTAAGTCATTCATAATTAACTTTTAGTAGCTTGGTTTAATGAACCCATTCCATATGAATTAAAAAACAAAAAAATAAAAGCATATTTATGGATTAAATACATAATGATAATAATATTAAGAATTATGTTTAATGATAAAAATATTTCTAGTTTGTAAAATAAATCAATTCAAAAAGCATAAAAAACTCTCCCGACTCATCCAATCTTCCCAAATGTACTTCTTCAAAACTAATTAAAACAAAAATATGGCTTCTGTACATGTTTAACTAATTGAGTTAATTTTATTTTCAGTTTTTCTAATATACTCAAATATCTATCAAGCCAATGAAAAAATGAAATTACAAAAAAAAACACTCAAAGAAAGTTTAAATAAGACACATTTAGTATCGTTAGCAGCTAGATAAAAAAAATCCACACACCTCCTGACTTGAGACTGTTTTAAGAGCAGATTCCTTTACTTGCCACTGCCCAGCAGATGTCACAACTGTAGCAGAAACCTCTACTGATGGTGATATGACGTAGCCTACACCAGGGAATGACGCCATCTGCATATACAAGCATTGTTTAAAAATACAAAAAGGAGATTGTTAACAGTCTAATAAAAGAGGAGTTGGTACGTAAAATAAATGAAAAATACTGGAGATGAGGTTGTCAATGAGTCAAAATATAATTTCATTCATAAAATTTTAATGTGAAGGCTAAAACAGTAAAAGAATCAATGCAACTAGATTAAAATTCCAAGGTGGCAGAAAGTCCAAAAAGACAAGGCAGAGAATAATCTTGAAAAATTAGTTTTATTTACAAGCTAAAACCTGAGATGTAATTAACAAAGGGTCTAAATTGGCAATAAAAAACTAAATGGACTGTAGGAAGCTGCTGAGACATACCAATAAAAATGTATGTTAAAGATTAAGAAATGTAATGGAAGATAAGATATCTTAAAAGATGAAGCATCTAACAAAAAATGTAGATTGAGTACAAAGCCAACAGAAGTATAAGAATCCAAGAGAAATGGAGAGATTACGCTTGAAGAAATATTTTCAGAAAAAGGTAACTAGAAGATAGCGATGAAAGCAAATGATTAAAATACAGGCTATGCTAAGACATCAAGGATAGCTAAAAATATACAAGATTGTTGTTCATGACTGTGTTGGCATTTTTAATTAAATAATTGCTACCTTACCACTACAATACTATCATTCCAGGCAAAACTCTCAAAGTTTTTCTGAGTCATTACAGTTATTAATGGTCTTTATGTTCAACACAAATAAGTATTGCTACTCCAACAGGGAGCAATCAAGCTCATCTTATGGATGAAAATAATTCAAGGACAAGCAATTAAAAATGTAAATGCCTTAGATATCTCCAATAGGTATCACCAACCTTGTTGTGGCTATTGGAGATACCTAAGGCAAGCACATTTCTAAGTGCACGTTTCTTGAATGAAGTATTGCTACTAGTAAACATATATAAACACCAAAGATCAATGAAAGACAATTTTGTTTAGAGCAGGTCAACTAAAGTCTGAATTATGAGCATTTAAATCCTACTGAGAAAAATTATATAAATATCACTTCCTGCTCTAATTAAATATATATCCAATTTAGGTTATCCTATTAACAATATGTTATTATGGATAATCATTAATATCGTTAAGTGCAAATTCTGTATTCTTTATGAGTATTTAACTCTTATGCAGGTTTGCATAATTTTTGTGTGAATTCAGATCAGTATGTAAAATATTTTGTTACCAACTAATTTTAAAAATATGTTTGAGTTATTATCACATTATATTTCTAAGATGATATATATTTTCTATATAGAATTTATATAGAACTAGTCTGTCATGATAGTTCAGGCATGGAATATCCACTTGGAAAGTGCTTTGCCAAATATAATGGAGCAGCTTTCAACAACTTCTCTAGCTGCAATGTCCTCACTCTCTTGAAGATTTTCCCACTGATATTAGCGGTTAAATATTTTCCTCCAATTACCTTTATACATGGGATTTGACTTCTCAAAATCTCATTGCATATTGGACTTAGAAGAGGCAAGAGAGGTGCCAAAATTTAGGTGTTGACTTCTCATTGACAAAGGGAGTTTACACCAAACAATATTGTTATTAACCCAAATCAATGTTTGAATATATGAAGCCTAACAAACAGATAAGCAAGCAAGAATGGCTTATCCATTCACCTTCTAAGAGGAAAGGGTACAGTTTTTATAATTGTCTATTTTCAGATAACAAAAGGCGAGGAATGTTCTGCAATTACTTTGATGATTGGAAAAATACTGTATACATAAGTGGGCATGCAATGATTGAACAGCATATGTCGTCAGTGAGCAGATCAAATGAAAAATGTTCTTGCCAACTTGTTTTTATTAGAAGAACATCCTAAGACCCATAGTAGAGACAAAAGTCTATTTTGCAGAGTGTAGTCTGCCTTTCTGCGGTTCAGATGAGAATGTTGCCTCAAAACACAATGGTAATTACATCAGTGTTTTAGATCTACATAATTGCTACATTTGATCATATCTTAGCTCAACAAGTTAACAAAACATAAAAAAGGTCATATATCATATTTGTCAAAAACAAGTTGTGGTGAATTAATTATACAGCAAGCAAAGATGCTATCAGCAATTGTAGCTGAGATGAAAAGTGCAGAATTTTTTTCAGTGTACATCAACTCAACACCAGATGTTGCATATACATTGATCAGCTAACCATTATCTTATATTAAATGCTACTCAGTGGACCAGTTGAGCATTTCATGACCTTCATTAATATCATCAGCCACTGGAGAGAGAAAATTGCTAGGTTTGTACTTCCTTGTGAAAAATGGGATTAATTTTAGCTTTTGTTACAGCAAATATTCAGGGATGCAAGCTAGAAAAAAGAACATAATGCTTTGTCTGAGTATATACCATGCGCTGCACAGTCACCCAATCTTGTAAGCCAATCTGTTGTAGATTGTTCCATTAGAGCACTTTCATTTTTTGGATTGGTGTAAGAACTATACAATTTTTTTCTGCACCAAGCAATCCTTGGAAAATTGGAAAATTCTTACAGATTCACTACTGAAAAGATGCTCAATGCCTACATCACTTTCAGGGACAATATGGCCATGAATGCAATTTTTCTTGGATACTCCAACATCTCTGAAGCGCTAGGCAAAATCAAGCATGATGAATTTCAGAAATCAGCAACAAGAAAAGATTTGAAGATGTAATGTGTACTTTGGAAACTGGTATTTTGTGTGAGGTCTGGATGGCACACTTCAGCCATTACACAGATACAGTCTGAGCTTTAAAAGTGTTGAAATTGACCTTTTTACTGCTGTAAATTTAATTAGGAGTATTGACACCTCTTTAATGAATTCAGGATAATTTTTAAATACATGAAGATCAGGGAATCACACGAACTACAAATCATGACAATAAGGCAGCCAAATGCTGCAAAAGGCAAAAGACATGCAATGATGCAACAGTCTACTCATTCAGTGACAAGGATGCCTTCAGTGTAAACACCTTCATAACAATCATTAACAAACTGGAACTTACAAAAACGTTGATAAAATCTTTAGAATCACAAAAAAATATTAAACCACGATTTCCAATTCCAAAGTCAGTGAACGCATTAAACTTCTGTATCA
This sequence comes from Tanypteryx hageni, assembly GCA_028673005.1. NCBI lineage: Eukaryota > Metazoa > Arthropoda > Insecta > Odonata > Petaluridae > Tanypteryx > Tanypteryx hageni. The sequence goes on along the minus strand of CM054116.1, from coordinate 140,095,370 downwards.
GAAGTACCCATATGACTTCCTAGTAGATTTTACAACCAAATTTTATCAATTTGCTCAATTCATATTACATTCAGATGTGAAGAAAAAATATGATGAAAGTAAAGCTTATTCGGATGTAGAGTTGTCACAGAATAAAATGTGATTGAATGTTTCCCAAATGTTGAAGCTGCATTGGGACTGTATTTGTCTTTAATAATTACTAACTATAGCAGAGAACGTTCCTTCTCCCTTCTGCAAAAGGTCAAAAATGTCCTCTGATCTACCATGACTCAAGAGCCTTTCACTGCTTTGTCCCTATTGAGTACTGAAAAAATGAATGAATTTACTATAGCTAAAGCTAGGAAAAAATTGATTGAAGAAATGAGGGTAGAATAAAACAAACTTCTAATTTTACATAAATAGTATGTAAATATCTTTATACATAAATCAATAGTTAAAAGAATGTTTTTTCTGCTTCAATTTTTTCTTCAGTACAAGTACAGTAAAATCCATTACTTACACTTTTCTAGGAACGTGGGAAAAAAATGTAAATTGTAGGAAAGTGCAAATTGAGGGAAAACGAAAAATAGCTAAACTGATTTTACTTTTAAAATCACTCATTTGTTACAGTAAGACTAACAATAAAATCAGTGTTAAATGAGCTAAGTTTATAAAGAGTATATATATCTACATATTTATTCATTTACTTAACCAGCACACTTTTTTAATAATAATAATATTAAAATGTGCCAAATTAAAATACCAGTATGTATAGTATGCTTGTGTTTTCATTACATTCATCTAGAAAATTATACATAGACATAGGTATATTTACTTTAAGAACATGATACTTTTACGAAGCTTGAATATTGTTCATTTTTTCTGCCTCTTGAGCTATGACTATTTTAAAATTCATGTCATAACTTCGTTGGATTCCTCTGTTAACCAGGGATTTGTAAGAACCTTTTTTCTCAACATGATCAGCATCCTTTTTGTCACCTATTGTTAAAATAACGGATGGGTAAAAACTTGCTAAGGTAGACACAAAGAATGCATCGACGCACTGATAGCTTCAATTCAATGACTAATAAGGAGTTCAGCCACTGACTAAACTCGATCTATCCTTGCCTCAGACACTTTTCAAATATGTACCATGGGGTGCAAAAGTAAATGCAAGGGTTATGCGGGATTGCCTATCTGACACTTTGCGAAATCGCCGGTATGAGAAATTTTGAAGTAAAGCAAATCATCTGCCATTTCCTTAGCTCCAAACACTCTGTGAACGCATTGCGTGTCTGGTGGTATTATGCACCACTTCATAGCTCTGTATTGTTATAGATATCAGGAATAATAAAGTAATTTAGAATTGAAGTAAAGCAGACTGTTTAAAGCTATGATTTACTTAATCGTTATGATTACAGTTTTTCACTCCAGCACTTGTGCAGCATAAGTGGCTGTGCTCGTCTGAGCACAAGTCTTGTATTCCCAGATAGGCAGATCTGGAGTTCAAGTCCCGGAATATGACATTAATTATTTTTTTTATTCAAGGTATTTGATTTTCTCTATGTACTCTTATTAAATGTTAGTTATGCCAAAATATTCTCCTTAATTGGAAATGATTTTTGGAATTCAGAATTTTTAGCATTTATTGTCGCGACCAAGGTTCTAGAGATGGCAGTGTCCTCTTACGATTAGCCATAAAAAAAAAGTTTACAATTGAAAGCTAGATCCTATCTCTGAAGTAACTACAGTTTTTCATACGACTTCAGCTACTGAAGATGGGAGCATAGCTCCCGAAATACGTATCTAGCGGGTTTCCCAGAGATTTCCAGAGTGTTTGTGCGTGTGTGTTTTCTTTTTCTTCTTTTTAGGCTAGTTTTTGACAACAGGTCCCTGTAGGCCATCATCGTCCTGCAAACTTGTAAGTATAATTTTAATTTTCCTTATTTCTTACTGACTTGTGAGTGCTCTCTGGGTTAATTTACGGTTCAGGAGTTTTAAATTTTAATTCCAATCTGTACACCGTAGTCTCCAATTCCTTTTTTAACATCACGGTATGCACGGCCTTGGTGGAGTCTATGCCCCACTGCCTGCAAGAGGTCATTGGCACGGAGGGAGACTACACCACCTATTGAGTGGGGTCCGTCAAGAAGGATTTTGATGGCAGGCATGAAGTTGGCTTGACTTTGATCCTGCAGTCGGTGGCTCATAATCCACCTGCTGTAGTGAAGCCTTCATGCATACTCTTTTCCATTCGAGCCATGATGCAGAGAATGGATTTCTGTATCTTGGGCAGTTGCTTCATCATCCTCCACCATTGGCATGCAGCTGTGACCCACCAGAATTCTATTTCTTGCCCAGTTTTTACCCCCTTTCTTCGTGGCCTTGGATCCTCATCCCCACGTTCTGCATGTCACGATTAGCGTCTGTTATTCATGCAAACGCATGGTGATTATTTCTCCTCTGTCAGACTCGTCAGACATGTTTAGCATTATTTTTTTTAATATCAGCAAATGTTCCACATTTGCCCCTGAATTATAGCCAATCATACATTCAACTGGGTGCTTTCGCCAGAGCCCCAGATTTGAATAATTTCATTCGAAAAAATATTATTAAATATTAAAATCATGCTCATAAAGTCAAAAGTAAAATGAACTGCAAGCGAGTTCCTTCAATTGTCATAATGTCACGTTTTTGAAGTTGATCATATTAGATCTGAGGTTCAATAATCTGTGTGTCCAAATATTCCATTCCATTAAACATTCATTATAATTATGAATCATTAGATCAATGGAAGAATAAGAAAAATAACTAAATATATCGGAAACTATGGGGCTCACGAAAAAGATTTTGAGACAAAAATTCTAGAAAATTTTATTTCTCCATACGTTTCCTATTTACATTTCAAGTAATTAAGGAAATTTGAGAGAAGAAATTTGTTGAAAACAGAAAAAATTAAAAATCTCCGAAGCTCTCCGTTTAAAAGAATATATTTCAAACAAAGGTTGTAGGGAATAATGATATTTAAAACTTTTAAATTTAGGAAAGGGTGCATTTCCTACTTCAATTGTTTTTGGAGAAGAAGACAGGGAGGGCGGAGAGAAGGTTAAAAACTCAGGGGGAGAGAGAGAGAGGGGGAAGGAATAGACCTGGAACCCGCACTCATCCTCCTGAAGATACGTGATTAATCACTATAGAAAAATTGTTCTCTTACTGAAAGATCTGGCTGCATTATTTTTTTAAATTAAAATTAAAAACCATTGCCGAAAAGAGAGACAGCATTGATCCGGAATTCGTCATCCAAATCCTCACTTAACCCCTGAGATCACAAGATTCGTCACAATATATTGGCAAAAATTCAGTTTTAAGCCAGATATCGAGAAAAAATAAATTTCTACTAGTATAAACCACAACTTTCGTTTAACCCATTGTGGTCAAAACCTTATCAAGTCTAAAGGATTTTTCTATTATCACAAACTTCATGAATAGATTTTGAATTAGATTGCCTACAACATTCCTGTCACATACACACATGCAGACACACAAATACATCGTCGAAAAAATAGTCAAAACATGTTCAGAAGACTTGAAAACGTGTACTTCAGTTGAAATCTTTAATTTGGTTTTTTCATGAAAACTATACTTACTTTATATGATGTATAGGATCAGAAATCTTGACAGGCCTGCCTTGCAGTGAATAGCTTTACAAAGAGCTTTTTTCATTTTCTGAATTCCAAAATTCATTTCCAATTAAGGAGAATATTTTGGCATAACTAACATTTAATAAGAGTCCCAAGAGAAAATCAAATACCTTTAATAAAAAAAATTAATTAATAACATATGCCAGAACTCGAACTCCAGATCTGCCTATCTGGGAATACAAGACTTGTGCTTAGACGAGCACAGCCACTTATGCTGCACAAGTGCTGGAGTGAAAAACTGTAATCATAACGATTAAGTAAATCATAGCTTTAAACAGTCTGCTTTACTTCAATTCTAAATTACTTTATTATTCCTGATATCTATAACAATACAGAGCTATGAAGTGGTGTATAATACCACCAGACACACAATGCGTTCACAGAGTGTTTGGAGCTAAGGAAATGGCAGATGCTTTGCTTGACTTCAAAATTTCTCATACTGGCGATTTCGCAGGGTGTCAAATAGGCAATCCTGCATAGCTCTTGCATTTACTTTTGCACCCGCTAGTACATTGTAACATGTATGCCTAATGTGTCTACAATGTAACAAGTACCTTGTATCACTTAACAGATATGCAGAATGTACGGTGATTTTTCATTATATTTGGGACAGTACGGTAGTTTGAATTATAACAAATTACAAATTAACTTAAATTTAATTACAAACTGTAGGAGCCAAGGGGCAGAATTTGAGTGGAAAATGTTAAAACATGATACCGCCAAACTTGAACATCTTTTCAATAGCATTCATACTTGGTACAAAGAGTAAATAGCGTAAATAGTATTTCCGTATCAAGGTGCATTGTTTACACTCTGCTAGTGTGATTTACGTATGAGGTTTCGAAGTTTTCACCCAAAAGAGTTCATATGTATTACCGTCTCTAACCATCTCTAACTACGCTGTTCCGTAGCATTTAAGCAAGTGGTTTTCAAAAGAGTTCATATTTCTGCATCTAGGAGCGCTGTTCCTACTCTGCCACTGTTTTCAAAATCTTCACCCAAAAGCGTTTGGATTTTTTGCAAAGCTAAGTCGAAAAACGTTAACCCTCAAGCAGTTGCACTGTGGCACAAAGTGCAACATTGTCTGATTTTTCGCACGTATAAAGAAAGTGGCGAGAATTATAATGTAACCTCTTCAATTATGCCTTCTTTGTATCAATCCAATATACACTGTGGGCGAGAACATCCACTCTAGTTTGAAAGGAAAAATACAGCAGGTGAAACTGTGTTGGGATAGTATTGTTGCATTACGTACATTGCGCGACTTTTCGCGTATTTTTTTCACTAGCATTTGGATTAATTTCAATTATTTTTTCTAAATATGGTTGTTTTTTGATTTAGCATTGCATTATCACGTCTCCAGTCACATATTCCACTAAAACAGTATAAGCCAGACATAGTTCACTTGCAAAAACCACTGTGAAATTAAATCTATTTGTAAAAGATACTTAGACCTGCGAGACAATAATGTTTAACTTGGTTTTAAAAATATATATTATTATAGAGGGTGAATCAAAATGAAGTGAGCGATTAGAAACAATTATTAACAGAAAAACTATTAAGCACAAAAATATGAAACTTGCACAATTGAAAACAGCAACTGAAACAGTTTTTTGCCATGCTTATGAAAGTTCAATATGCGCACCACGTGTTGCCCTGCCCATGTCGAAACAATACGAGATTTCTTGCCAAACTAATAACAACATCTGATGCTCAATCGTTGCAACAGCCCTGCATATGCGATTCTTCCGGTCATCCAAGTTTGGTGGCAAAGGTGTCACATAAACCATGTCCTTTACATACCCCCAGAGGAAAAAATCTAGGGGCGTAAGATCCAGTGACTGTGCAGGCCTGGCTGTAGGGCCTATCCATCGGCCAGGAAATTGGGAGTTCAAAAGGGACGTGACAGCGCGATGGATGTGACGCGGTGCTCCATCTTGCTGAAAGACAGCATTGGGTATGTCTTCAAGAAGCCGTGGCAATAGCCATAGTTGCTACATGTCGCAGTACACATTTCCATTTACTGTGTTTTCAGCAAAAAAAAAAAATGGACCTTAAACTTTATCTTCTGTCAGGGCCCAAAACACGTTTACCTTCGGACTGTCCCTTGAATGTTCAACAGCGATGTGTGGGTTTTCAGAACCCCATACATAGATTTAGTGTTGGTTCACTTTTTCTGACAAATGAAATGTGGCTTCGTCACTGAAACACACTGTTGACAGGAACGTTTTGTCCTCCTCGATGTAGGCCATCATGACTGAGCCAAACATGTAGCGGCCCAGTGTGTCGTTTGGCATAATGGCCTGCAGTAATTGTAAACGATATGGATAGAGTGTAAGGCGTTTTCGCAGAATTCGCCACACTGTTTTCTGTGGTACGTTCTGATCATGGCTACACTGTTGTGTCGATTTCTTCGGACTTAGAAGAAATGACTGTTGAACACAATCAACTGTTTCCTCACTCACACGTGGTCAACCGGGACTCTTCCCTTTAGAGATGCAGCCAGTCTCCTGAAATTTGTGATAACATTTACAAATGGAATTTGCAGCAGGAGGATCCTGTTCGCACTTCCTTCTAAATGCTCGCTGAACGGAAATAACAGACTTTGTGGAATGAAACTCCAAGACGCAAAAAGCACGCTCCTGTCCACTTGCCATTTTTCTTTACACTACAACAGCAGCACAGTAAATTGTGCGCTCTAGTGGTAACTATCGGAAACTAATTCTTGCACTTGCATACTCTAAAACTCTTTGAGTTCCTGTTTCAAATACTGCATGTTGCATTTCCCTATTGCTAATCGTTTCTTCGTAAAAAATTTCAGAAATCGCTCACGTCATTTTGGCTCACCCTGTATTATAAAATTGTAACCAAATTATTTTTTGGAAAAGTTCCTTTTTGGACAACATGTACCATTCCATTGTTTTACAGTGTTTTATATGCATTTTGAATGAATACTCAATTGTTTAATAAAAGAAATTGAGTTATAGTAAGTCTCTATGATTAACTCGATCGAATTTAGTGATAACGAGATGTTTTACTGATATTATGACAAATGTTGCACTTTGTACAATGCGCGACCGCTGGTGTTTTACAATTAGGCACAACCGCTTGAGGGTTAAAAACTGTTGGGAATCGCATGCTAAATTGTCTTTAAAAAATTGGAAATTCTAACGTAAAATGACGTGAATAGCGGGAAAACTTAAAATGAAATAACGTAAATACAAGGTTTTACTTATATTGGAATCATAGGAAAATTGATGGGACCCATATAAATGTAAATAGCAGGAAAACGTACATTCCGATAATGTAAATACAGGGTTTTACTGTACTTCATACTTTAGGCCCTTCACTTCTGTTAGTCTTAGGCCTTTGACAACCTTAATCCAGCCCTGACTGTATAATGTGATCTGGAGTCACCCTCACAATTTCAACTCCAATGCATGCTCTCTCTCTTCCCCTATCCAGTTCTACCTTGAAAGGTTACAATAACCTTAGAAGTATAAAGTTACAATTGGGCAATGAACGTAGTGGTGAGATAGATTTAACATCAGTCATGAAAAAAGTGGGTAAATATTACACATGGAAAATTAGAGCATTTGGAAAATGGCATTTAGCTTAGGATACCTTCCTTTAGATCAGGATTTTCCAGAACTTACTGAGGTCTGAAAAGTGGAGGATGCTAGTTTATGGATGATTAGTTATGTTTTGTTGTCAATATTATCGTATACATTTTTACTTACTCTTTGGCCCTGCACACTCATTATTTCTGCTAAAGCATCCCACCGATCTTGGAGAGCCTCAATCTGTTCCATTATGTCTGTTGGTGGTACAGAGATGGCAGGAGGTATAGAACCAACGGTGGAACAAAGCTGCTGGGCAGTCTCTTGAAGACCAGACAATCTACGCCGTTGTACCTCCATTTCTACTCGCAGCACCTAATTGTTGAAATATGGTGTTTAACATGTACAATGCCAAGTCTATTTTGCAAAAATAGCCCCCGAGACCAGTGAATTTTAAAAAAATTTTGCAATTGAAGGGGCTCCAGAATTATTATAATAAAAATATTTTTACTAGGAAGTAAATGAATGGCTTTATTTTGCTGAGAGTAATACTTAACTCCTACTGTACCCTAAGAGTTGTATTTGATCCTGATAGCAGTCAACATTACAAACTACATATATCGTTGATGGATTAAAGCAATCTAAAGATCCTATGCAGACAGGCATAAGCTGTAATCTTGGGAACAATATTGAACCGAGAAAAAAGTCTGCTATGACCAGGAATCGAACCTGGGTCTTCCACTTGCCGGGTGGATATTCTACCTCTGAACTATCGTAGCAGATCAATTTTCTCATTTCTTACCGCGGATGTTTTCTTGGTTGGGATGGAACTAGCCAAGCTAGTATCAAACTGCCCCAACAGATGTTCTCGAAGAGATACACCGAAGAAAACTCCTCCCTCTCAAATAGTGAGATTGCCAAGCAAGAAAACATTTGCGTTAAGAAATGAGAAAATTGATCTGCTATGACAGTTCAGTGGTAGAATATCCGCCTGGCAAGTGGAAGACCCGGGTTCGATTCCTGGTCATAGCAGACTTTTTTCTCGTTTCAAAATTATTCCCTACATATATTGTATTTACTCGCATATAAGCTGCACCCTTGCTTTCCAAGTCAGAATCTTGAGGAAAAATACCCTGAAAACAAGCCACACACTCAATCATGATTAGGCCTAAAAAATTCTATCAAACTGAAAATCACCGATAAATAGCATTAATTTCAGATAAATATTTATAAATATTGTTATTATTAATAATAATAAAGATCATATAACAGGATACAAAGGACAATGCAGCAAAAAGAGACTGACACATGAAAATCGCAGTATTCCTCAATGTGCACACGTATTGGTAGGAAGAAATTTGCAGGAGATTTTTTCCTGAGACAGCCACCAATGACAAAACTGCGAATGCTGATACCAAGAGTTTAAGGAAAAAATGGGGATACAAAAATTGTAATATCTATCCAAAAACATTTAATGCAAAATGCATGTTCATTCTCTAACAAGTTAAAAAAAGAACTGCAAAGGCAGATTCCAAAAGTGTTTTTTTATAATGTTACAAATTTTCGGAATCTTTGACCTATCCCTACAAAACACAAAATCAATCAAAAGTTATTTAAAACATACCTAACCAATGTTAAACAGTTGCAATATGATCTTTATTGCTTTTTGGAAGTAAATTGAATTTATTTGTGATTTGCTTTTATTGTTGCAGCAACGTAAAAAACAAAATGAAACTTTACCATTGTAACAGACCTGTATAGATAGTTGATAAGGGGTTTTTAAAAATCTTGCTAAAAGACTAACAGACATAAAGATGGAAACCAATATCAATAGGTTTCATGTCTGTCATCATTCAAAACTATCCAGGAAATATTAGCTCTTGTTGTTGCTGCAACATGTTGCACATGGACAGATGGACAAAATGAAAACAAAGCAACTTTAAATAAAGCCCTAATAATTTTTACAACAAATATAAATGATTTTAAAATGCAAAATATAATTATGGTGCACCCATTCCCATGTTATTTAAATGGAGGAAAATAAAAAATAAAATATTTTTTCAATTAAAAAGATAAAATCGGATTAAAAACTTTATCACGCCACTGTACACTTTATTGTGGTTAAATGACACCTCCCTCTTTGTTTACGCTGTTTAGTTGTTGTTGTTGCTCTTCCCTCACTTGTTACAACTTGAATTGATCTTTTATGTTGAATTTTACCAATTACTTTTAGTGCTCCATATATGTAGTATATAGCGAAAGTAATGTCATTGTGAAAAAATCAACTTTGACATTTTGATGGATTTATGTTTTAGGAGTCCCAGAGTCCAAAAAAGTTGTTTTTGCAATCTCTTTTGCATGTGTACCACACTAGGGCCTAAACCATTTCACCAAATCTATGGATATCTCATATTTATGATTGGAATTATATGCAATAGATGCTCTGTTAAAATGAACTGTATAGCTTTTTGGTCTTTTATGGTCAATTTTCACAAAATGTTGATTTACTCAAAAATGGTTCAAACTGTTTGACTAAATTTGTTTATACTTGTGGTTTATAGTGAATCTATTTTCTATTCTGCTTATGTGGACACAAATCTGGGGAACATAAAAAATATAAATTTTGTATTTATCATCTCCAATTTCTACTTTGTGTAGTTTAAAGGAAGCAAAATGTTTTGAACCCTCAAAAAAATCTTGAGTGTGCCACTGTTTGCCACTTAGATACTACTCTCCAAAGTAAATCTGCAAGTTTCTTATTTTAAAGTAAAAGAAAAATTATGGCACAATACATAGACAACACTTACATGCAACTCATGTGGCACATTAGATTTGCTTGTGTCATCCTTTCTAGTTGCTCCTTCGGCAGATTCAGCATCCATCCGCTTGATCCTCGTTTCTCTGCCATCAAGCCACGACTTGAGCCCCTGAGACTCCGCCTCCAGCCTTCCCCATGCCTCAACAGCTCCCTCATAACGGCCCCACCTCTCTTCCATCCACTGACAAATATGTCCCCAGCGTTCACTTAGAGCTGCTAGATCATCCTCCATTTTGGAATAAACTAAATAAACAAAAATTTTAAAAATTGTATAAATCAATTTATTTGAAGTTTATCGCTATTAATAAAAGGCAATGTGTGTGTGTGTGCAGCATATCTCGAAAATCAAGAAACTTAGAGATTTTACACTCGGTACACTTACTAATGGGACCATGAGGATGTGCACCTCAAAGCCAGAATTTTGATTTTTGCAGGGAGGAGGGAAGTGGAGGGGGTGCCGTTTTTCATAAGATAACATGTAAAAATCAATTTTTGTACTTACAGGCTTTTACTATTGTGAAAATTAAAATTATAAATAATTGACTTACGATCTTCGGACCAAGACCGTTTTAGAGAAAAATAAATAAAGTTTCTTATTCTTATCGTCACATTTTGCTTACGATACAAAATCGCTCAAACTACACGTTTAAATCATATTTATTTGAAAAATTGAAGCCTTTTAAGCCTATTTTCCATTCTGGAAAGTACGGTAAAATGCTTTTTCAGAGCATTATTTTGATGCTAGCTTTGAAAATTATAATGACTAAAATTGTCCTCATTTACAGCAAGAACAAGAAATATGAAAAGGTTTGAAATAAAAAACAGGGGACGGAGGAATTGGAAGAAAGAGAAAATGGATAGGGGAAGAGAGAGGGGGAAGGGAGAGCATGGGGAGAGAAGTAGACAAGTGTGATGTTAACTGAGGGAGGAGTAAGATTGCAGGAGGAGGACGTGTGGGTTAGAGAGAAATGGAAAACGAGCAGAAGTGTAAAAGTTTAGACTTTGTATGAGGTTTCATAAAATAGAATTAAATTAAAAAATATATTAAAATCTATGGGCACTAGTTTTCAAATAATAAGAAAGTAAAATAACATTCCATTAGATGCTGCTGAGTTTATCCTAATTCATTATAAATTCAGATACTCCCTTCCTATGCAGATGGCGGACATTGCTGTCTTCAGAATCGAACCCAGTACCCAATGGTATATAAAACGGCATTTTTTAATATAATGACAAAGAAAGTCGCCACACTAAATTACTTGACTTTAATTAATACTAAACAAAATATAAACTTGAAATATGTATGAAAATGGGACTTATTTCTTCAACGTTGAATGAACTTCGTTTCTCTTACGGTTGGCGAAAAGTCTCCCTGTCACCGTCTTCGGTAATTTGAAATAAAGTGAAATTGTGTTAAGCCCTGATTAGTGTTCAGTTCCAGGGAACAATAAGTATCCATTGTTACTATTAACGTCTAATAATAATAATAGATATGAAGCAGTACTGACATCTGACGAACGATGACAACACGTTTGAATTGTAAATTCACTTCAACGTTTCTAAAATACGTTGTTAAGTTAGACTGATGAACAGTGGATAGAATTCAAGATTAGAGGGGATGATGGGATTGGAACTTGCAGAGAATCGACCCACTCTAGTGTAATATCTAAAAGAATGTTTTCGAAGTATGAGGCACTGCGGGGAGGATAGTGAAACGTAGAGGTCCTTAACTACAAGCAGCACATTTATTGCAGCTTCCTTCCACATCCTCCATGCTCCTTATCTCATGCTTCCTGGAGAAGGATTAACACCAGGGAACCATTCCTTTCACAAATGGAAGGAGAACCCAACTGGCTCAGCAGAGGACAAGCAAGACTGGAGAAAGGGATTTTAGGCCACTTTCCCTTGCTCAAGACATGATCCCTGGGACAGATGCCACTGGAACATAACCCTTTACCATCTCTTAACGAAATAATGACATTTATTTTTTGTTTTTGTTATGTTTTCAGTTACAGCTATTTGAAAAATTTTATTAACATTTTTCGTTACGTTAATCTAAAATAATTCCATTATTTCATTACGTTATGCATAAAGTTTTCCAGCACTGCCTCAAACACATTTCACATGCGATTCTCGATCTTAATTTTAATTGAACTGCTGAAATGGAATGTTGAATACATAATGCACAAATTTTTTCCTGGATTCTGCAACAAACATATCCAAGATGCAAAAAAAAACACTGGCATTAAAACGTGGTTCCATTTCTTTTACTAATTACATAACAGAAAATCAAAACCTAGCATAATAAATTATAACATTTCTTTTAGTAATGCCATTCAAAAAATCTGACGATAGCAATTCTTAGATTTACATTAAAAATTTGTAACAAACAATGAAAACCTAACAAAACAACAGTTCCTTAAATTTCTTTCAAATTACAAAGATAACAGCATTAAATCATTAATATTTCATTCAAAATGTGAAGAACGAATATTTTCAATGTCATACTTGTAAAAGTTGTGAAAAACTAAATGCGCGGGATGCTTTTCCAATAATTAGCCAATAATTTCTAATTTGGCCGCTAGATGCCAGCAACTCCGATTGTTATCGAAAATAGCGGGAAAATGGCAGTTAGTTTTAAACTGAGCTACAAAAGAATTAAGTCGATGGTTATCAAATTTGTTTACTTAGAAAACTGCTAATAATGAGCATTATAATTATAATATAATAATAATGTCCATTTCTAGGGTGCTTAAGTTTAAAATGAACTTAGAAACAAAAAAGTAGAGGGAGTTCACGCTTGTTGGCATCATAAACGCAAGACGTGAAATGCAAGTAATATGCGCGAAACACAAGTAATGGTCATAAAAAATTTTGTCACGAAGTCCAAATTCGCGAAATGCAAGCACACAAAGTTCAAAAAGGTAGTGTACAATTCATAAAATAATAAATGTTAATGTAAACATTGCTTGTATAATTAAGGCATGGGGAACGTTTGGTAAAGTTTGGATCTTTTTTTGTGGGGGCTCCGCTTCCAAACCCCCGAACCAGCAATTCAAAACTTGGGGTACCCAACAGCAAAATAAGTAAATTTCAAAATTTATTGTATTATTTTTATTGTGATATGACATCAAAAGTTATATATCAATAAAAATAATAAATAATAAAAATCGTTTGCAACTTAAAAGAAAACTTTCCCGAGCGAAGCGGGGCGTTAGAGCTAGTACACTATACACTAAAATTATAAAAATCTTATTTTCCCAATAGTTGTTCATATGAGACAGAAAGCCACTTTAAGTTATTACCTCCAGCTGTGTCCTCTTCCCCATCTACTACGACCACCATATGGGAAAGTGAATCCACCTGAGGCTGCTGCGCCTCGAGATCAGCCTTAAGCAAGGAAAGCTGCTGCATGTGCTTCCTCAGAGAGCATAATGTCCACCCCATGCACCTCTTGCCACTTTCACCCCCATCGCTACTGCTTCCGACTAGAAGCCCAGCAGCTGCCTCCTCCTGAGCCATTCTTGAAATGCGATCTTCCGTCGCAGTTAGCCATTGTCGTAAATGTTCTAACTGCATTTTTTGGAGGTGCATCAGCGAATCATGGATGCTGACATGAAAAAAAAATCAATCATTTCTAAGAATAATGCTAATTAAATACTAGTGAAATAATTTATTATACCACATTTTTATATTATTGTCCCTAAACAAATCCTTTTGGAGTTCAATAATGGTGCATCATCATCAACAAATTAGTACAGGGGGTCTGCGTTATATGTAGGGATTAGGGACCACAAAAGGTCAACGTTTATCGAAAGCGCTTTCAACAGAGACTTTTCTTAATGCTAAATATGCATGTGAAAAATATAAGACTCACCTGGCTTGTCGCTGCATGGCTCTGAGCCTAAGCTCTTCCCACCTTGAATTCAGTAGCCGCATCTGAACCCTCACCTCATCCTCTTCCTCTCTAGAGAGCCCTCCTTCGCCAAGAAGCCGAGCACCTTCCTGCAGAACAGCGCCCACTCCTCCTTGGTGTCCACTCAGTTCCAATAAAAAGGCCTAATCAAAACCAAGATATGAAAAGTTTTTCATTAGGCAGCAATCCAGAATGGCATCTGATATAAAATTATAAGTGGCAGTAAATAACATTGTTTCATATTGCAATGAATAATATTGTAACCAAGCCTTCAGTACATAAATAAAAAACTCTTTGAAAACTATAGAAATTATCTGACAATCAATGACAACTATCATTACTGTCACACATTTCACTGTAACTCTGTTTTATGGCAATACAGTAAAACCACTACCTTACGAACCCCTTTATAGCGAAGACCTCCGAATAACGAACAATTGACGGGGTCCCGCCAAACTTGTATACAAAATCCCTAATTATAACCTCTTTACTACGAACTTCCGTACTACGAAAACTTCCGAACAACGAAGGAAAAAAGTGGTCCCTTCCGTTTTTATTTACCTCTTTAGAACGAAATTTTGCTCGCTAAACATTTTTTTCAGTTACATAAGTACGGAAAACTATTGAAAACAGTCGCCAACGCGCCAATTAGCGTTAAGCTTACAACAAGCCAATCATAGCACGTTTTCTAGCATGATGACGTATTTCCTGTGTTTCCGGCATTCTCGCGCCATTGACCGGTGTGTCCTAGGTGAGAGAAGGTGTAAAAGTGCGACAAGTTATTGAGTGAGAAGAAGTGCGTTAAATATCAATTCCTTTTGATATTTAGTGCTTAAGGGTGGTTCACAACGATGGCGGGAAATGCAACCCTCCTTAATGGAACCTCTTGCAGGCAATGCAACGGCTTTGCATTTCATGGAAAGCAGTCTCACCGTCAAACGTAAAATACTGCTATGCAAGGGCGGGATTTTTTTGTGATTCCATTGCAAGTGAGGAGTGTGTGGAACCTGAGGGAGAAGGGTGGGAGGAATTAAGGGCAGGTTTAAATTTAAACTCGGCGTCTTTTCAAGATTTTGCCCATGTAGACGACAATTTGTTGACCTGCTCTGTGGAAAGTGAGGATCCCGAAGGGGTAGAAGTGTCCAATATGGAGGAAGACGGAGAATTGGAGTTGGTGCGGCCGAAGTCGAGCGACGTATGTGCAGCACTGGATGTAGTGGAAAGATATTTACTCTCCTCCGAGAGTTGTATTGCTGCAGCTATGCACGCTTTCAGGGAAGTGGAGACTGCCGTTTCCCGAGAATTTACGAAGAATTCAAAACAGAAAAAAAT
The DNA here is from genome assembly GCA_028673005.1 of Tanypteryx hageni. Taxonomy (NCBI): domain Eukaryota; kingdom Metazoa; phylum Arthropoda; class Insecta; order Odonata; family Petaluridae; genus Tanypteryx; species Tanypteryx hageni. Next base: position 140,080,064 of record CM054116.1, on the reverse strand, counting down.
AGACTCGTTTTTTAAAAAATGTTGATTTATTAATAAATCTTTTAAAAAAAGTGTTGTATTTGAAATCATTCCCGATTAAATTAATCCCCTAATCCTTTTAGAGAGAATTTCAACAAAAGATTGCAGCAATGAGGTATGTATTGTGGTGAGGTGGTTCCTATGCACTTTTTTGTGATAGATAATTTATTCGTCAGAGACGGAGCTGGAGTGTTGTTAAGAATGTTAGTGAAAAATATTGGAGTCTTGATTTCGAGTGCCAACGACAGTTAGTGCTTTCTTATGGGGAAAATGCTTTCTTTCATTTCGTTTTGAAATATTTGCAACCCGCTCCGTGGTGGTCAAATAGTAGTTTATTAATTGGCGTTGCTGTCAATATTTTTTATAAACTTAGCGACTCAACAGATGCTTTAGGATAGGCTCAGCGAGTATCACGCATTGCAACCTCGAAAAAAGTCGCATAATAAAAAATTGCAGAGGATGTTTTCGTGCAGAACCTGCCAATCAATGCTAGAAAAAATAACATTGCATTTCCGAGTTATTTGGTGCATGCCACTGTCAAACATTGCAAAATGAGATGAATGAAAGTGGCCCTTTTTCCCATAAGAAAGCATTGTGTCGTCGGAGCTTCAAATCAATATGCCCGATTATTAAACATTGAGGGCGCGTTTTGAATATCGTCCACTTATGTGATACTTTTTCCTGAAAAGATGTAATGGGCATAATTTAGTAGAGTTACTCCGTTTCTGAGCATATGCCTTCATTTGGATAGCCCCGTTGCTCCTGTATAATCTAACAGGCAATGTGCCCCTGAAGTTATGCAACGCCCAATAACCCCGATCAACGAATTTCTGAATAACGAATATACGAAAAATTGGGTCCCTTGATATTCGTTAATGAGAGGTTTTACTGTAGTAATTGAATAAAACTTAAACCTATAAGTAATTATTAATTTTTCTTCCAAAACTATGGAAGATCATATATTTGTACAGTCTTTCCTAAATTTTGTTTTCACTGTGTACAATAGATCATTTAATGAACTGATGGACATTCTATAGAACTCAAAAAAATTATCAGGGTGTGACTTGAGTTCCATATGAAGTATATAAAAGTTTTCTTTTTCATTGATTATGGGATGAATCCACCACTTTCATCTTCTGTCTTCGGTGCCTTAGCAACAGAACAGCTAAAGAAACTTCAATAAAATCCATCACTTTGTAATAAACTGAGTGAATACCGATAACACCGGTTACTTGATGAATGCTAATTTAAGTCGGGCATCATGTGACTCTGTCATCAGCTTGGACATGAATAAATCATGTATGGCTTGGTGTTCCAAGAGTTTCACTTCTGTGATTTCAACATGTGAACTAGAATGTGAAACACTCGGAACACCCAGCCACATGAGCGACTTTTTCACATTCAAGCTGACCATGGAGTCACACAATGCCGGACTGCTAACTGTAGTGTGTTCCACCTCTAAAATTTGTCATGACAATGGTGACATTGTCGTTCAAGTGAAATTGACACTCATTCGTAGTAAATTTCACATTCAATCTGATTAAGCAGATTATAATTTTCTAAAAATTTGGGAAAGTTATTAATTGTTAGAGAAGCTAAAATTTTCAGCAAAAAGTTTTTTATCACTTTTTAAACATAAAGCATAATATCTCTGCATCAATTGATCCATTAGCAACAAATTCTTTTGTTTTGCCTCTCGAAAGATGGTGAATAACATTTATGATATTTGCTACACATCCGATTATAGGTGTGCCATTATCTAAACAACATGCACAGATATCCACCACACACACAGAGGGGAAGTGTTCCTCCCCTTCACCTTGACTACCCCCACCCCACCACTATCCCACCCATCCCGTAAGGAAGGCAGGTAAAGAAGGGCGAGAGGGGAGGGCATCAAGTGGAATGAGGGACCTTTACAGTATGCCCACAGTATGTACGCCCACAATGTTGTTTTTAGAACGTGGCACACCTATAAATGCCTTTTATACCAAATTTCATCAAAATACACCAAGATATGTGAACACTCCTAAAATAAACAGATTTCATTCTTGCTTAATATAGAGATTGGTAAGAGTCAATATTTTTATTTAAATCCAAGATAGGAAAAAACTTCAAAAGATTTTTTGTTCTGTTCTGTTATTAGATTCAATATTACATATTTAGTTCTCAGTAATACACTAAACAATTTGACCTCAAATTCAAGTAAATTTACAGTGTCAATGCAAGCAGGAATTGTACTTTTCACCATCCGTGCTCCTACCTCGTGAGAGTGGAATTCTTTCTTTGCTTTCTCCAACAAGGCTGAAGAGGATGCATTCTCTTCCTCATCTTGACTGACACAAGGAGAGAGTGGTATAGACAACTTGTCTTCTGCCTCCAGCAACCAGGTTAATACCTCTTCCAGTGCAACCTGATACCCACCGAGCTCCACAGAAACATTAGTTGCAAGACTAAGTGGGCGTGAACCAGGTAAGCTAAGTGAGCTCATCTAAATATAATAAAAATATTTTGCATAAATAGATCATTTGAGATAGAACTATAAGTGTAAAAATCAGTAGGTAAAAAAATAAAGTCAGAACAACAGAAAGTTATTCTGGTACAAAAAATAACATGGTGCATCAGTTCCACAAAAATTACCCCGAATAAATTGTAGGAAACTGGTTACTTTAAATTCATATTATAATTATATTAGAGTGATCTCTATAATAAATTTCACATTTTCTCCATGTTGCTACATACAAATAAACAGTGCAATTTACATTGCACAAATTTTCTCATATACGTATTTACGTTTGGTCCACGTTTATAAAAAAAATGTTTAAATAAAAGTTAACCATAGTTTAGCATATATTTTAGGTAATACCACTCTCTATATACTACGTATATGAGAAAGTAAAAATACTCATGCTAGAAGCTTAGTTTCAAAATACCATGTTATTTGTTGCACTTTTCTAGAATACCCTTCAAAATGCCCGATTAGGTTTCAGGAATAAGCCTTTCTCTCATATGAAATGCTCAGGAAACCATGGAAAGATCAACATAATATTTAAATTGGTTAAGATCAAAGCATAAAATTCAGTCCTTTGAAAAGGGTGCAGCTTAAATAACTAACTTCAATTATAAAGCTCAGATAATTTTAATCCACTCTGAATTACTGTCAAAAACATATAAGAGAAAGAAAAGTTATCAACTTTTTGGCTTTTAATTATGAGATAATAATTACCATTTCTGCTGAGTTCATTGTAGCCTTATTTGACCTTGAAAACTTTATTAATAAATTATACCCCACATGTATAAACAACTTGCTGAAATACCTGCCGCTGCCTGGGTAAATCCAATATACTTGAATTCAACATATCCACTAGCTCTTACATGGACTCTGAACCACTGGTTATAAAATTTTTCAGAGAAAGTACAACATTTTCCACAAATGACAGTGAGAGCACATAATTACAACTTTGAATTTCGGAGGTAGAAATTCGGGAAGTTGAAAAACATGCCATTAGGTATTTTGTTTACATTGCTTGACAAAAATATTTTTTTCATGACCTCATAAAAAAAACATTTTCCTCTCCCTTAAAGAATTTAGTCATTGGTGAAAATATGAGTATTTCCTAAGACTGCGTCATACACAAATCCTATAAACGAAAAAAAAATTGCACCTGGACTCGGACCCTAGTACTTCAGAGAAAAAGTAATGCCTCGCTGTCCTTCAGCTCAAAAGAAATAAAACAGACTAAATTTTAGCTTATTTATATATATATATATATATATATATATATAGAGCGCTTAAAAAATCACCACACACCAAGATATAAACTCGTAAATAAACCAACGTTATCTCCAGGGAACAGCACTTCAGCCACATGGAGCCCATATGTATTAGAAAATTAATTTCATGAGTTCTAGCAGAATATTTATAATTTCCAGAGAAATTAACTCAACTATCTGTAATTTACAAATTCTCTGGCAATCGCCTCGTGTCCAAGTGTTCGTATATCAAGTTTCGTGGCTCAGATCGCCATGTATGAGACCGGCCTCGGTGGTGGCAGGGTAACGTCCTCGCCTGCCAATCCGAAGGTCGCGGGTTCGAATCCTACCTAGGTGGGTTTTTCTCCGCCTAGGGCATGGATGTTTGTGATCGTCCTTATTGTTATGTTGTTGCTATTTCCCTTTAAATTGGCTATTACGCTATATGTGAAATTATTGATAAATTAAACAAATTATAAAAAAATAAGAGTAATCATCATTAAGACTATACCCTATACATTAAATTTATGGAAAAATGAGGATATTTTCTGTTAAGATAATGGCATCATCATCCATGCCTTAAGCGCATATTTGGATAAAAAATATCGAGAAATTGGTATGACGCCATTATATTTAACAATTGAAAAGTGTTAAAATTTCTCGAAAAACTACGAAATACAACATTAAAATACTTTTCACGTTTTACTGTCACTGCTATCAGGGTTGATTCTCCTATTGTGATCTCTTATAGTTCTAGAGAAAAACAAATCTATTTGCTCCTTCCTACAGTTGATATAATACATTTTTTTAAACTGTACCTCACAGATCATATAAGGGCGTGGGATAGAAAAACATGGATTTTAATTGTAACAAAATATGCGATGTTTTTCGCTGGATTTTCTAGAATTTCTATCTCCGAAACTATAACTCGTAAGTATGCGGTCTCATGGACCTCCTTGTAGTAAATGTTGATCTCCATCCGAATACATTTTTTAATCCGTACCTTACAGATCATATAAGAGCTAGGGGAGAAAAGTTTGTTATTTCATTGTTGGTTGACGGAAGCAATTTAACGATATACGAGTATAAGTTTATTAAATTAATTATGTAAAGCGGAAGTTCTAATTGATGGATTCAGTTCAAAATCACAATTGGGCGATAAATTTTAATAACGATCGCTCATACCTACTTAAATTAAAATCCGTCAAGCGATTTAGCAGATGAAAGTTACGATGGACGGATGGACCAGACGTGTCCATAAGACGTTCCGGTATTAAAATTTCGCTGGTAAAGAATGCCTAAAAATGGTGATGGGGCTAGTTGGCCCACTTAAAGAGGGGCATATTGGCACAGTGAACCAACATGCCCCACTCTGCCAATATGCCCCATATGCTGGTATTTTTGTAATTGAATTCTTCAGTTAGCAACATCTAGGTCTTACATATATTGTTAGCAATGAAACTGAGAAATACCCCAATACAAGCGTGTTGCTGGCATGACGTAGGTGTGAGTCTGACTAGACTAATAATTTTGATCATTTCACTTCCAATAAATGTTAGTTAACAAAATTTTGTTTGTTTTATTATGTAACCTGTCCTTATGTATGAACTGTGTTATATGTGCCAACAAGCCCATTTACTTGTGCCAACTTAGCCCGTCAACAGGGTAAGTTATCACATGTGCAGAGGTTATGTTTATCACAAATTACCGCCTTTTACAATTACAATAACGTATCAGTATTTAACGAAATTGTAGTCAAAGTTATATACTTTGCAATGGTATATTTCAAATTTTTATAAACTCAATAGAAAAAATACAAAAATCGCTAACTGAATAGTTGGCCAATTAGCCCCGGTATCTCTTACAGCCCCGACTCGATGCCCTGAAATGGATACTAATTGGTTCAAGGCCCTCCAGCACAGTGGTTCTTAAAGTTTCAATTGTCGTGGCCCCCTTGATTTTCATGCGGTCCCCTTTGAAATTAAAATAGTAAAAATAAGAAACGTTAATACAAATTTCTTCATTACATATATATGACTATTAATTGTTTTTATAACAAAGTATTTCTGAAAATTTCCTGATAAAATTTATTAGTATACCTAAAAATTTTATATTTTTGGCATTTCACCATACTTCCAAAACAATCTTTGGCTCTCCTGGGGATCCGCAGCCCATAGTTTGAGAAACACTGCTCTAGCAAACTCGAACAGACAATCCACTGACAGATGTTAGCACTTGGAGAGACCAAAAGAAACTGAACTGCGAAAATAAAAGAAGTCGGGTGTGTACGAATTTGAAAGGGAAGGCATTTAAACCTTGGGGAACGAAAAGTATTGAGGGGGAGGAAGGTTAGTAGCCTGGGTTAAACCCAAAATACATTCTAAGAAAAAATCGAGTGTCACATGTTTTGCTAAGAAATGTTACGGAGAGCATAGAATTGGACTGTTGGTCTTGTTTCTAGTTTTGAAGATGTGCAAGCTCTACAATGCGTTGATTTTTCAATTATTGGGTATTATTTATTCCAAATCGTGCTTTTCATTGTGGTCAAACTTTGGTGCCCCTTGCGAGAGGCACCTGAGGTAGCCACCTTGCTGCCTTACCTATCGGACCGGCCCTGGGTATAAAGCATTGCTTACTAGATTTTAAATCAGTATCTGATGAAAAATTGGAAACAATCTGCAATTTACTGATAGCTACATTGGAACAGACAAATCTAATAAGTAAATCTATTGAATTTATATGATGGAAAGAGAATAAAACTCTTTAATAGAAATCGTCAATTTTAAGTTCTGTTGAAAAAATATTAATCGAAAGAAAAAGACAGAAATTTTTACCGTTAAAAGTAAGAGAAATAATAAGGAAAAACAACACAGACCCGAGAAGCAGTGTAATAAAAAATGAATTTATTAGTGCTAACGAACATGGAATTTCTTATTTAATTAAATGGACCACGTATTTTGAGGATTTCAAAGTATTTGAATGGATGAGCTTGAATGATAAACCATCTTTGAGTGGCATCGAAGTATCTCTTGCATATTTAAGAAAGAAAGGCATGGACATTGATGACTCATTATTATATGATCAAAGTATCAATTTAAAGAGTTTTTAAATTGAAATAGACAAAAATAACGAGTTTAAAAATTTATTGTCAGATGCAAAATGGGTCAAATATTTTAAACATAATAATGAAAGCACACCGTCTGAATTTTTAAAAATAAGTAATGTTTTCTTCGCCACACCGGCACAAAATGCAAATGTAAAAAGAGTGCTAAGCCTAATGAATGCTCAGTGCACAGATGAGAGAAATCGTCTTTTACCCAAATCTGTGAGTTTATTAATGGTTGTTTAAATTTAAAGAACTAACTTGTGATGATTTTTATCAATATTGTTTAACAAACAGAACTTGTTGGCAATGGCATGAAGAAATGACATTACAATAATAATTAATATAATAATTATTATAGTAATAAAGATTTCTTCAACAATTTATTTAAAATTATTTAATTTTCTACATCAATTATGTTTCAATCATTTTTAAAATTAGAAAAATTTAGGTATACATGTTAAGTGTATTATTTTTTTATTTCATAGTCTGGTAACCCTGTGTGCACTTTTATGATTATTGTCTATAGAAGTATGCATACATTTAGTAAGACGAAATACCAATCTGAATAAAGCCATGCTGGAAACCGTTACGCGTAATGTAACGAAATACTGGAATTATTTTGGATTAACGTAACGAAAAACGTTAACGAAATTTTTCAAATAGCCGTAACGGAAAACGTAACGAAAACGAAAAAATAAATTTCGTTATTTCGTTAAAGCCAGTCCCACCCACTCCACGATTCGTGGTATGTACGAGTAATGACCAATGCCTAGTCAGACCTCCCACACCACTCGTGCATACTTGTAACTCTTCTCCTCGTGAAACCTCGTGCATCCTGCCGTATACTCGCCTAGCCATCCGTTCACTAACCCAAATCATTCGTTCACTGCCTGTGTGTCGATGCCGAGGATTCCGGAGTGGTCTGGGAGTTATATACTACGGGTGCGGAAACGAGGAACACACGAGTTTCATTTTCCTTTGACTCGCGGTAAATTTACCGACGGGAAAAAGCGATTACGAGTACGAGGAAAGTATTTACAAGGTTGTACGAGTATCCCAGTCCCACATCACTGGCGGATATTCACGAATGTCCAACTCTTGAATACTCGCGAGTGTTGTGGAACCGGCTTAAGAGACGCTAAAGGGTTATGTTCTATGGCATTCGTCCCAGGCGGCGTGTCTTGAGCCAGGGAAAGTGGCCTAAATGCTGGTTCACACTGAGTGGACGGTCGCGGTTGGGACATTTTAGACCAAAATATAAAATCCTATTTTCAATGGGGTTTCTATGGAGAAGTCCTAGACACTTGTAGGGGAGGACACGGTTAGGCCTCGGTACGAACCCCTTGGGTCGCTCGAGGAGGCAACTTTTGTCCCAAACCCCTTCGCCTTAAAATCCCTTTCCCTGGTCTTGTTTGTCCCCCGCTGGTCCGGTTTTGCCGCCTTGGATACGAATTCGGGAAAAGAACAGTTGTTTAGCTAAAAGAACGGAATTCTTAACTTTTTAAGGTAGAAGTAAAATACGTACCGAAGTAGCGTAAATATCTGCTTTTAATTGGAAAAAGTGTGAATTTTTTCTCTCTTCAACAATGGAAATGTATAAAAACCATGGCAACGACATTATTGCTTTTAAAGGGACCTTTAATGCTCTTAATAAAAATTCAAGACGTTTTAATGCTTTTAAGGGAAATTAATGCCGTCATTACGAATTATAGTGGAATTTCAAACATTTCAAGAATTTTCCGATATTGAAATAAAATTTGAAAATTGAATTTATAATCTTTACAATTTTCCATAATCCAAAAACTCAACTTTAAAATATAAGAATACTAAAAAGGATGAAATAAAATACTACAAAAATGTTTTTCAGTAAACACTTATGTGCACTCAAAAGTAGAAAATAAATTTTTCTGCCCTCAACTTGGATTAAATTTCGTGTGCAGAATTAAAGTGGATAAAAATTGCCACCCACTCTTATTCTGCACACCAAATTTGATTCAAGTTGAGGGCAGAAAAATTTATTTTCTGCTTTTGAGTGCACAAAAAAGTGTGTATACTGAAAAACATTTTTTTAAATATTTTATTATATTTAATTATGGGTCCCTAGGTTCTCAGTGTACTTTTTGTGTTACCTATAAAAAATTCTAATAAAGGGCATAACCGTTACAACACTAATGGTTTAGTCTTCAATATGTGTTAAGTTTATTAACATAAATATAAAATTTTGAATATGAAAATCGGAATTTTCATACATGATCATTAAAAACGAAAAATATACCGAATACTTAGAAATCATAAAAACGTTCCTGATCTGCAGCATATATTTAGAAGTGTCTATATATTAGTATTCTAAATGAGAAGCACGTATTTAAGATTGATACCTAACCTCTAAATAAAAGAATTAAACAGTAACTACACTTCATTATTAGTATTAGTATTAGTACCTGCTTTTATAGCTTTATAAATTGAAATCCTATATTTTTGCATTGTGATAAGTTTTATTTGTGATTAATAATGTGAAGTTTGTTTTTTGTTTTGTTCCCTCTTATTTTCATATTATAAAATATAATAAAAATGATTATAAAAGATAAACAAATTTAAAATTTACGTTAAAGTTTTTTCCTTCTTCCAAAGTATACTGCAAACGGTCCCAATAAAAAGATGATACGTTTGAACGAATTTTATATCTGTACGTATTCTTTTTAGGTTCGACAGATTGGGCAAACCTTAGTGAGTACTCATTTTTACTTTCTCCATACGTAGTATAGGGCAGTGGTTCTCAAACTATTTTGACCGCGGACCACTTAGGCGGGGCAAAAGACTCCGCCGCCCACCCGCTCCCGAATAAGAACTCGGTGATAGCAGAGAATTGGATAGGAACAAAATAATGAAAATGGCACAAAAATGCAGGCATATTAGACGTATTAAATTGAAGGGTTTTATTCTAGATAGCACCAACAATATTATCTAAACTAGCCGATTTTCCCGTCTAACTCGACGGGAGTAAGTATTAATTTTTATAGTGGGACTTTTATCCGACTCTACCGTGAACCCCGGGGGGTCCGAAAAAGGCCAACCACAGGTAGTTCCGCACAGTTCGAAATCTGACCGAGTATGACCGCCGCGCAATTCGACCCTAAGGAAAAGGGTAAAATCTGACCATCCGCGCAATGGGACAACACCGTGGTTACAATTCAGTCAAGTTTAAGTACGTACGAACTTACATTCGAAATTATTGTATTAGGATTATATGTAAAACCATCGTTACAATTCAGTCAAGTCCCTCCCTCTCGCCGCCCCTCTCCCCCTTCCTCCGTTTACGTAATTTCGCGAAAAATCCTACGACAATTTAAGGCAATCTATGCACTCGTATATATTACACGTATGCGGCTTGAGAGAACAATTGATTCTCGAAGTTGAACAACGACGTGGTCGGCAAGGCAACATCGTTTTAAAAGCCCATACTTTCTCAAAATGTGCGATTTAAATATTTAATATGAGATATATCGAACGGTAGGCGGAAAAAGATGAATAGAATAAGGAACTTCATTAATTTTCTTAAAATATAGTCCAAATTCGAATATCGTACGGCAATTATTTCTAATTTAAATTTTCAAAAGAATAAAATCCTACCCTTTAAAAAGTTTCTTTTGCTGTAGTGCTTTGCTGCTGCCAATGGTGCAGCTACTTTGACACGTGCTGAAGCACCATCAGCACAAATACCGACACATCGTTTCCAATCCACTTTATTATATACAATAAAATCGTTCACCAATTTGAAAATGGCTTCTCCTGTTGTCTTGCTAGGCAGGGATCGGCAGGACAAAAATTCTTCATGTACTTTTCCTGAATAATCATACCTGGCATATGCCAGAATGTTAGCATCACCAACTATATCGGTGGACTCGTCAATTTGGAGCGAGAAGTACGGACTCTGACGCAGGCGCGATAAAAGCTGGTACGAAATTGAATATCTTGCTCAGATAAAATTCTCCTAACCTAAGTTTGTCTATATATCATTCGGCATGCATGTTAACCAAGTTGAATGAGAAACCATATGTTTTTATAGAAATTTTAAAATACTAAAATTACTCACGTCAACTGCTTGTGCGCTGACATCTGTGCTAAATGTATCCAAGTCGCCTCCCCCTCCAGCCTCTCCAGAAATGGTTCCTGTTTGAGGCAGAGACTGGAACAAGCACATCACATACATCATTATAGATTTCTTGTCAGGAACAGTTGTGTTGACATCTGCAAAAACAGCAATAATAAACTTCTAGAAAGCGGAGCACTACATTTTAATCAATTTAATTTAATTAAAATTATACATCTTTTATTTTTTCCATAAACTAAGGAAATAGAGGAATACATATTTAAGGCTAGGTCAAAAATAATTGGTGTGCCACAGCACACTCTTGCACCACGACAAAGTACTTGTTGTGCTGTAGTATATTTGGAATTATTGGGAAGGGAAAATAGTATGCTGTATTATTCTCAAACTACAACCACAGACCATAAGAAACAATTTATGATAGGACTGTCCATGCTCTTTTGGTTGCTTGAAACTAGAAACCAAATTGCCTCATGAAAACTGGCCAAATGGTTTCATTTGAGCATAATTACATGTGGTGTCAGAGGTAAGGAAGAGAAGAAGAACAGAGAAGCAAATGGGAATCACATTACTGCAACAAATTTTCAGCGTTCTCAAAAGAGTGACAATTCATAATTCAGCTTACCTTCTGGGTCTAAAAGTCTCTCTATCATAAGGTGCTCTTGAGCCACACGAAAGGCATGCTCCAGCCTCGCATTAGGGTGCTTTCGAGCCACATGGGTGTAGTCAAAGAGATGAGAACGCCATCGGTGGATAAGCGCGTTGAAAGCAAGGCCATCGGACCAAGACGTGGTGAAGTTTTTCACTTCAACCCCAAAGTAGCCCTGAAAATAAAGCAACTTGAATGCATAATTCCCATAATAAGTTAACACTGACTTAAGTTAACATTAATAATATTGCAGGATGAAATGCCGTATTCCCATTGTATAAGAGACACTTCTTGGCAGCAAAAATCTGTCCTAAAATCATGCTGCCTCTTATACCACAAATGTTTAAACACAGATTAGGTATTTCACTTAAAATTTATATGTACGTACATACTTTTCAAATTCTCACAAGACTGTTTTCTGAATAGAGGAAGGTTTTCCATGCAATGCATACAACTTCAAACGCCTGCGATCATTCTGTCGAATTCTTCCATCCAACATATTTGCTTGACTAATTCCCGCCTTTTTCTAATAATTTCTCTCGAAAGAAAAAGTATTACTACGATTTTGTCAATTTGTTAACGAGCGTCCAGTGATTGATGTAGTTTCTCGGGGAGCGAAGAATCTGATCTGGCGTCACCTAGATCAGAATTTGAAATAGGCAACTTCCCATTTGTGTGGTATACTTAAACAAGATGATTAAAACGGAACTTACGAGTCCTACTTGCCACATAACTATTTATTTAATAGCTTTAAAATCACTGCGGATATGTTGTTCTTTCTTTTCTTAAATTTCATAATTTAGCATTATAAAATATTACAAATGCATTGGAACGGAAAACTAAATTAATCACGTGTATTTGCATGCCAAAAATAACGCCTTTATGTTCTAAGATACTTTAATTTGCAAGAGAAAATTACCCTGCACGATGGATTTTAGATTTCCCATGTAAATCAAATGGGAAGGAGAGTTTCTGGAATCGAACCCGGGACTTTCAATCTTCAAAACAAAAACTATCCTCGGGAGCTCGGCTCCAGTAGCAAAAGATTTACACCCACCGCCATGAAAATCGGTCTATTGGTTCAAAAGTTAATAGGGGGGGACGGAGAGACAGACAGACAGAACGACAAAACTATAAGTGTATTTCTATTCTGGATAGTAGACTAAAAATCGCGATTAGGTGTAAAACAATCCTACTAGCTAAGAATCACTAATATGTATCAATCATTAACTGTACACAAACATCTATAAATCTTGTTAATATTTCTAATAATGAACTATTCCGGTCATTTCCTTATAACTGATCAGAAATATATATTAATTTCGTGGAATACAAAGGACAACATCGCCCAAAATCTCGGAACGCGCAGTTTTTTACCCAAACATGCTGCACGTTGAAATCGACGACGAATCGCAACGACTTTCGAACCGGAAGAAACAACACCGAAATGCCTCTCACGATAGAATTATCGGAATATGAGATTAAACTGACGATGCCTTGATATCCGCCAGACTACAGTATCTTTCTCGCGGGCTCAAGGCGTTACCTTAGCGACCACCTGCAAAAACTCCGTCACGAATAATAATAACAATATTTCTTCCCTTAATTACTTTCTGCACATACGAAGTAAAGAGAAAGTATTGTTTTCATAAAAAAAATCGAATTCGAGATTTCAACGGAAATACATGTTTTAAGGTCCCCTGAACACGTTTTGACTATTTTCGTGATGGTGTCTATGTGTCTGTCTGTCGGTCTCTCTGTATGTGATAGGATTTTGTGGGCGCTCTAACTCAAAAACTTACACTCGTATCAATACCAAATTTTATATTTAGAAAGAATAATGTGTAATGAAGAGCTGATTAGGTTTTGGCAACAATCGCTCTAACGAAAGTGGATGTTTTCTCTAGTCATATTTTGGCTTTTGGCAAATGACTCTTTTAAATCTTCATAAATGTAAATGTAGTTTATTATAAACTTCATAGATAATGTTATTCTCTTTTGTTTGAAACATTTTTTCGTAGAATGCATTGTTAAGGATATATTCTATTTATTTAATATTTGCTTTAATATTTGATGAACCTTAGTTCGAGGCATTTTCCCATATAAGGCATTGTTGAAGAGATATTTTAAAAACTAAATTTTAGCTGCCACAAGTACACCACCTACTGGCGACTATTGTAAACACTTTACGATCCTTTTTCTTTTCTTAATTGTTGGAGCTTCGGGGCTATATCCAATATCAGAAGGCTACGGTTTGAGTTTATTTCTGTTCTTTGTAAAGTCTTTAAATTTATTCCGTATTTCCTTAAAATATTGATTATCATTTAACCTATTTGTAATTTTTAGAAACATCACAGGTATGGAGAAAGTCATGTGGTGGCCACCTCAGATTTTTATATTTGCTGCGGTGATTATGTACAGGTCACATCCCGCACATTGAATGGCCGCGCCATTTAACGAATTTCTAGTCAATCTTATGGATTGGCTCACATTTTTTTATTTTTCCGATTTTTTCCCTCTTCTTCATTCTGGCGATGAAAATTTTTGGGAAAAAAGTGCGGCTTATATGCGAGTAAATACGGTATATTTTCAAAGTTATTAAATTAATAGACGCTTTTCAACCAATAATTAGCTTACATTATGTTGTCCATTAACTGCTGATGGACCTTACGTCCATCTGTTTCTACGAGGAAATTTTTTTTTTAACCAGAAAATGGCCTTTTGCAGTTTTAGGGATGCGTTCTATACACCGCAAAATAGGTTAGTATTGCAATTTAATTCTTTCCATAAATGATTACGGTAGTCCCTTGCACAGTGAGAGGTTGATATTCTCGGAAAAGGTCACGTTAGGCAAAACAGCGCTGAGCAAGTTAAATACCTAATGGAAAAATCACGTTTGTACGTGTACTTTATTCATATCACGTACTTATGGAAAATGCTGCCTCTGCATGCCTAATTCAGGGCCGAATACAATTAAAATTTATACATGTTAGGTAAACAAGCGAAGCATTTATTTAACCACGTATTATAAAATCTGCATTAGGGAAAGCAGTGCTAGACAAAGGTTTGCTTCACTTTAACGTAAGTTGTTTTGATTTTAAGACTAACCTATAACAGCTACCACGACTTACAAAATAAAAGCTAGCTTCATAATAGATAGTCCTATCATCCTCGACCGGTTTTATTTCTTGATAACTCCCTCTCTATTTTTAAAGTTCCCATCTACCTCTTTCCTTTCTATCTCCCCCACCCTCTGCTCAGTCGGGTGTCCACCTCACAAGGAGTCTCCAGGAAAGTAATCGAAACTCCAGTCTACAGGTTTGTACGATGAATCTCCAGTTTTTGCAATATGACTATTTCGCCCCAATTTTATTCTTTTTATTTATTTAGAGATTTCGACACAATGAAATAGTGCGCTGTGCATTTATCGCGTTTTTGACATTTGACAGTTCACCTTGTACTAGTTTGGACAGATTGTGTCGAATTAAATGTTTTGAATTGAAAAGCGCACAAAGTAGCGAAAATATAAATTTATAAACTTGAGGATTTACGTGCGTATATATACATATATTACTTCGTATTTGTGAAATTGTCTTTGATTTTGTTACTTCAAGTTTTGAAAAAATGACTTAATAATGATTTTTATATATAGTATTTCAGCAGTGGCGAGAAGAATGTGCAAAACCACGTATGACATATAATTACAGACCTATCTGCAGACAGATTACTGCTGATTACGATTATAAAAGTAATTCATTTCATACATATCAACTGCTACGAAGTAAATGAAAGCATGACTAAATTATAAATAGGTTAAAGGAAATGTGTAAGAAAATTACAGAATTTTTAATGCATTATTATGAAGAGGCATAAACAATCTGGAAAAAATGAAATACCAATAAATAACACCAAATGTAAACGTAAACGTAAATATTCAAATAGAACATTATAAAATTTCATTTATAAATTTTAAGGATCGGAAGAATAGAATACGCTCTCTGAATTAAATTTCTTGTCTGTTCCAAAGCGAAAGTGATCGTGGCTTTGCACAAAAGATAGTGCTCCTCACTGAATAAGCCTTTTAAGCTCAGGCCTAGTTACTCGTGTCGAATAACACGCAAGGCGAAACGGCGAATTAAAAGGCAGATCCTGGTAGGAACTCTCGGAGAAACAGCCAACACGCGACAAATAGCAAGGCAGAGAGAGGATATATAGAATGACGCGAGTGCGGAGAAAGGAGAACAAGTTCAAGGAGGGTGACGTCACAGTAGCTTCCCAAACGCGGAATTGGTTGTCGCGTGAATTGCGCAAAAAACGACAAATTTCATGCGGAGAGAGAGAAAGAGAGCGCCTGCATTGGATTGAGGTTCGCGGTCGTTTGAGTCACGTGGTGATTCTCCCACGAGTGTTACTCTTACCGTTAATAATATTCCGAGTTAAAACGCTTTAAATTACAACATTCAGGCCGTGAGCTAACTTTGAGACAAATTAAAATGTGTCTCGATCGGCAATACCATCCAAAAGTCAATATCGTCGAATTCGGCAGGATGAATGGGATTGCCAGTCGAATGGCGTAGTTAATAATAGCACGTTAACACCGGAGGATCGTTATATAAAATCTAAATTAAACTGTCCACATTTTCTATCCTTTATGAAGAAGGGACGGCTTGCTCCGCGTGTTAAAATGACCGAACGACGTCCCCGTGTTGGCCGAGATCCAACGCCGCCCTACTGCGGCCTCGTCGATTGTTTTCACTCTCGCGTCTCCAATAGCAACGAGAGGATTCCACTTTACACCATTGAGAAAACCAAAACATAAATATGATTACGCTTGTAAAATAAAGGGAAATTAAATCGCGTGGAAATCGAGATCAGAAATATGAGGTTTCTCTTCACAAAAATGGAAAAAACGCGAAGTACTGAATCATGCGTTTGAGTTGTTAAATCTGTAGCAGCGTGTAGCAGAAGTTTAACCACGCTAAATACGAGGAGACTTCCAAATAAACTTTAACGAGAAAAAGATAATGATAGAAAAATAAACAATAATTAAAATTCGATGAAATGTGGACATAAAATAAAATTTCATGAAAGATGCTAAAACGTGGAACGGTCGTTTTTCTCTCAGAAGTCTCCGATAATCGGCGTTCACTTTCTGTGACCCTTTGAGCGTGCCACCCTTACATTAGTTTTGCCGTAATGCTTAAGAAAAAGGATTCTTATAATGTAATGAAACCTGAATGTAAAGCGGTATAATTATAATATGGAATATAATTGTAATTAAGGTGTTTCTTTTAAAAATGCATTTTTTGTAATTTTTCTGTGAAATATCGTGTCGTGTAAAATCTTTTTGCGTACTATAGTTTGCCGACCTCTATACGAAAATATTTTAAAATTTTCAACCTGATCCAAGCGCAAAAATTTAATTTTAGTAGGACTAAATCACTAAATATGAGAAATAAAAATGAAAAAATGGCAATGATTAGGTATCTTATGCAGAACAATATAGACTGAGAAATACACTTAGCAAACTTATACCATTCGAGGGACGTCCGCCAATTTACCTCAGACAAAAAATTTTCAATAAACTATGAGAGAACATCAATTATATAATAACTGCGTAATATCACATCATATCATCACACGAATATTACATTTAATAGTTCGAAACATTTAATAAAAATGAAACTTATGATTAGAATTTAATGAAACGCGTGAAATTAAGATTAAAATAGTGGAATTTCTAAAATAAACAGAAAATAACCCACCTGGGTGTTCTGTTGACACCAAGACAAAAGAGTCTTCTCCAAATTCGTCTGCTGTAGTTCCGACATGAGATCTTTCAAGTGATAGTGTACCTGAAAATATAACCATCATTTAGAACTAACAACAAAGTAGACCGAATAAAAAATAGGAAAGATTCATTCATATTCGTCAACAGATGTGGAGCGTAGATCTACCTTTTAATCCAAACATCTCTTACCTGCCAGTGGAGGATTATACTCCAAACTAAACCAAGAGTCAGCTTGGGGTTTCCATCGACAATATCATTGCTGCTTATGTTCACCAATTTTACCTGCCAATAAAGAAAGGTTCTTGATTTAACAATTATGGGCGCCAATTAAATAAACCTACACTGAATTGATTCGCCAATGTTGGTATAGATCATCCACAAAAACTGAAATAATAAATAATTTTCTCTAAAAATAATTGATGGAATAAAACAAACCGTCCACGTTATGAAACGGGAGAATTAGTCTGCTACTATAGTTCAGTGGTAGAATATTCGCCCGAAAAGTGAAAGACCCAGGTTCAATATCCTGTAATGGCAGAATCTTTCTCCTGATTATTCTCAAAAAATCGTCTAACAAAAATATATGATCCGGAGGATTAAAAATTTACTCTTTGCGAAACAAAGCCCTTCGAGTTTTTACTAAATCCGATTATAGGTTTATGCCGTTATTTATGCCACGGAAAATGTAGACTGAATGAGAATAATGACTCGTCCACTAATTTAACCATTTCAGCCAGCAAAAAAACCATAACCAAGATTATATCTCACTCTTTTCGTGTCCACTCTTCGAACTGCGAAAAAGATTCGTCCGGATTTTCCATCGGAAAATATAGTTTTGCAAAACAGTTGAACCCAAATACATCTCAGGTCCAGAACGGCGGCTAGAAATAGAGAAGTGTCTCAGGCGGTATTTTCCTAAGAGTCCCACGGCTCCACAGCCCTCCCCTGTGTCAACCGCGCGGTGATTTTGGCTTGTCACTTCTTTCAGATTTATTATGTATCAGAATCTTGGTCCTCGTTTAGTTTGGGGATTGCCAGGCGAAATAATAAATTAATTTTATCCGTGATCGAATGAACGGAAGAGAGAGAGAGAGAGAAAAATCTCGCCAAATGCGTGTAGCGGGGAGGAAAATATAGCGCGCGCACACACACACTCGACAGACTGGCTGCCTTGTTAGATGCGTGAGATAACGCAATATGAAAAATATTTTGGAGATGAAGAAGGCCACTCCACGAATCACCTCTATTGAAAGAGGCGCAAGGAAGAAGAGTCTCTATCCCAAACGGGCATGTGTCGCCCTAACATCGTCCTCTCAGTTCACCCACACCATCGACGAGGTCCATTTAACCGACTTATTTTCTTACGAGCGCGAAGAAAATAACGTATCCGATCGATATAAAATGGCGAATGAGCCCCTCCGAGCAGAAATTTCACTCCGACTTCTTTGAAAGAGTTCGTAGATAAAATCCGACTACGACGGCACGAGACTGATTATATTCAAATGCACCAATTAAAAAACACCAATATCACGAAAATGTGAATAAAACGTATCTCATACGCACATCGGATGATAGCCACTTTTTAAAACGATTGGCGATCCGAGTGGATGGAACGATCTATAAACTGCCTGAAGAAGAAACGGTATATTTAAAATAGTAATGATTTTATATATACTTTTCGATGACAAAACATTTATAAAAAACTTATACGCGAACCTAGTATTCGTAACTCATAAGGTTTCTCTTTGAAATAGTTGATAAGGCAAACATTTTCAACGAGACAAAAATATTTTGGGCATAAATTCAAAAACGAAAATCACCCGAAGACTCTTCACCAAGCCAATTAAAACGCGAATAAAATCCGTCATTTCGATCGTTGATCATTGTAAGAAATGTTGGAACAACGCAAAAGATGCAGATTTTCAAGCTCTACAGACACACTCCTTGGGTCACTTACGTTATTCTGCTCAAGTATTTGGAGCGCCTTGTTGACATTGTTGAGCTGGTGAAGACGCATGCTGCCCCTCTCCCTCCTCTGAAACAAAAAATTGAGACCGGGAAAACAACGTGACAATCGAATTTCGTCTATTTGTTTGATAGAACGAATTAGACAAAAGCATTTGAGTAGTTAATACTTACGCATTGCTTCCCAGTAAGTACCTCTAGCAGAGATAAGAGCCGGTTTCCATCCCTCAGATCCAAAAATAAGTCCGTGACAGGAGAGTGTCCGCACTGCCAAAGAGAATTTCTTCATTGTAACTTTGGCATGTCAGAAAATCACACACACGAAAATATTTATGCGCATTTATGCTATCTGTGAACACATCCAAACACGAGAAAAAACTGATAAACCTACGCAAGACCTTGAAGTCAATTACAATGGTAAAATCGATAAAAATCCTTCGTAACATATTACAAGTCAATTAGAACAAAACATTATTCGAAATCGGGAAGTGATAAGCACAATAAATTTCAATGGCTAAATAAAAGTCATATAAATACCCTATGCAACAAGTGTAGCTTATGGAGGTAGGCCTCTTTCTGCAACAACATATCAAGAAATTTCGGTACTATCCCGTTATCACGCCGCAAATTTTATTTTACGATTTTGACCAAGCAAATACAAAATAAATGAAACAAATACAATTAAATTATTAATAGCTTATTGTTTAGGGTTTGGGTTTGGATGAAGGTTTAGTTGGGGGTGTAATTACTAATTAGTCTCCTTTTCTGGGGACCCCGTGAACGACCTCTTAAAAATTCATAGAAAATACAGTTCCTCTTTTATTTGTAAGTCCGCCTCCAGTAATAAAGGAAGGCACTATAGTTTCTACGCAGTTTTAGGAGGCCTCGTAATTTTAAATTTACTGTATCTATTTCAATTCCACACTTTTTCCAAGTTATCATCAATGTATTAATATTTTTGGAGCATTATTTCCTTCATTGCCAGAATTACTTGCTAATTCAAATATTTTATGAAGTGTTGATTCTTGCGTTAGTCTTTCAGGACATTTGTAATAATCGATGACGTGCGGGAAAATGTATTTCAATCCTTTTTAGGATTTTTTAGGATTTTAGGATCCTTGCTTCTAAGAAAT
The DNA here is from genome assembly GCA_028673005.1 of Tanypteryx hageni. Lineage (NCBI taxonomy): Eukaryota > Metazoa > Arthropoda > Insecta > Odonata > Petaluridae > Tanypteryx > Tanypteryx hageni. The sequence goes on along the minus strand of CM054116.1, from coordinate 140,059,541 downwards.
CTTTAGAGGTCACTCTCCCGTATCGTAAATCTTTTAAATGAATTTTTAACTTTTAACTCATCGGACGACTCCAAGCCTGCGGGATTACAGCGCAATCTTCGGGCTCAGATGTCACCTTTAGGAAAACCCCGAGTCATTGAAGGTACTGCGTGCCTAATGCCTATATCAAGAAAATATTTTTGATGATGGAGAACATTTAGACGGATGAACGCAGGAGTAAATTTAGTCAAATTATAGCTGATCGTTATAATGAATTTTGAAACTAGGGCTTAAAAGTCCTTCTGTGGGGGAGACGTAAATACACAGGATAATAGAAAAATGTTTCGCCAAACTTTGGGATATGGTTCCACACACTGAAACAATGAAAAAAGTTTATATGAACATGTATCCGAAACGTTCGCCTTTCAGAGCTATGGTCATTTTTATCAATTTTTCAACGTTATACTAGGAAACAGCTCGGTTAGCATACTTTATGTTATTCCGAATGTTTCAGAGTAGGTGATCGAAATGCAATCCACTTATCTCCACATAGGCCTCGGCACGGTGCCTCACTGATTGTCTTACACGTTCAAAAATCCCTGGCCTACCTCTAATTGTTTCACAAGGGTTTTCAACACGATGTTGCAAATCCATCACATCATTTACTGGAGTTTTCGGTGGCGAAGTTAAACATCGCGGAATGGTTAGTGTATTCTCCTTCTACGGGATTTGTTTATTGTGCTTACTGGCGACTATATTTAATGCCAATGATGCAAATGCACCGCCATTAGTAACAGGAGTTAATGACTGGAAAAATGCAGCCAAAAGACTAAATTCGCATGAAATTTCAAAAGATCATATGTAAACTTTCATTGCATTTGTTACACGTGGTAAAATCAAGGAACGTATAGTCCAAAATATGTTTTCAACTTGAAAAAGAAGTTAGTTACTGACGAGATAAATTTAAAAGGGTCGTTGCCGCAGTAAAATTTCTCTCTTCCCGTGGATTACCTTTCAGAGCGCACGAGCACTCATTCAGATCTCTTCATAATGGAGATTATCTGGGCTGTCTCGAGCACATTGCCCAATTCGACCCTTTTTGCACCAACACATTGGTACCTAAGTACGGCAGTACTGGTAAGGGAAATGTATCGTACTTAACACACAGGTAACACTTGTGAAGAATTCATATTACTGATGGGAAATAAAGTTTGAAGTAAAATAGTTCATGAGGTGAAAGAAGCTAAATACTATTCGATCATTGTAGACTCAACTCCAGTTATTGCTCATGTGGACCAGTTAACTTTTACTATTCGCTATGTTCTTCCAAACGGAACCTCTGTCGAAACATGTTTTAGGATTTGCACCTAATTCAGGCCATAAGTCCGAAGAACTAGAAAATGCTACCTTGGCAATTATGGAAACGCATTCAATAAATATAATTAATTGTCAAGGAAAGAGTTATGAACAACGCTGCAAATACGTCTGGTGTTTATAGCGGTCTACATGCGAGAATAAAACAACATGATAGACATGCTGCGTATGTGCCCTGTTCTGCTCATTCCTTAAATATTGTGGGTCTTAATACTGCTGAATGTTGCATTGAAGCAGTTTACCTTTTTCACCTTATTCAAGAATTATACAACTTTTTCCCGCGCCGACTCGAAGGTGGCAAATGCTCAAGTTTATAGCAAAAAGTATGAGTTGAAGAGGGCGCAAACTTTACTGTCTACGTGCGCACAATGTCTTAAAGCGCCCCTTATTATAGCAGCATATTTTTCCTTTTTTATATTATCTGGCGTTATCCGCTGGCAATCGAATCTATTCGTCCCACACCTGCACCACATTCTTCACTCCTTTTACTATTACTTTCTCCATATACGAAATAAAGAGAAAGTATTATTTTCATGAAAAAATCGAATTCAAGATTTCAACGGAAATACATGTTTTAAGGTCCCCTGAACACGTTTAGACTTTTCTCGATGATGTCTGCGTGTGTCTGTGACCGGGATTTTGTGGGTGCTCTAGCTCAAAAACTATTAATCAGATCAAGACAAAATTTTATATTTGACAATTTTGTTAAAAGAAAAAGAACTGGTTAGTTTTTCGTAAAAATAGGTCAACCGAAAGTGGATGTTTACTTTTGTTTTTTTATATATTTTCTTTGATATTTAATGAATGTAAAAAGTATTGCAATAAAAGTTGTAGGAAATGTAATTTTCTACAACCTTTGTTTGAAACATTTTCCGATATAATTCATCGTTTAAGAGATATTATAAAAACTAATTTTTTTAGCTGTCACAACCACACCACCTACTGGCGACTATTGTAAACACTTTACGATCCTTTTTCTTTTCTTAATTGTTGGAGCTTCGGGGCTATATCCAATATCAGAAGGCTACGGTTTGAGTTTATTTCTGTTCTTTGTAAAGTCTTTAATTTATCCCGTATTTCCTTAAAATATTGATTATCATTTAACCTATTTGTAATTTTTAGAAACATCACAGGTATGGAGAAAGTCATGTGGTGGCCACATCAGATATTTTTTCCTTTTCAATTTGATTCCATTCCACAAATTCCAATTACCTTCTTAAATTCTGACTAACGTTAACATCCTAAACAATTAAAGGACATAATTTAATGTATTTACCCATTTCTTGCTTGGTTTTTTAAATAGTAAGACAAAAATAAACTTTCGTTAAAATGAAAAATAATTTAATCAATAAACGATATTTTACAGCTGTGTGTTCTGTTAACAGAAACCTGTTCATGCAAACAATAATTCATCGACAAAGTGTTAATTCGTTAGTTTAATCTAAGATACTCCAATTAAAATTTAAATAGGCGTTCTTCAGAAAGAGTAAAAACAGAACGGCTTACGCTCAAGTCGTGTCCGTCCGTCCGCATGTTGCATCTGGGAACCTACTGTGCGGATGACGACGAAATTTGGCGTTTAGGACAATAGAGCATAGAAAATAAGAAACAGGTATAAATGGTTCGCGTAGCATAATCGGGAGTGCCACTTTACTGGTGACAAAAATGAACATTTTTATATTTCGTAAAATATCACTTGTGACAAAAAAGTCTTCAAACAAAATTCGTAGTCAAGTCGAATATTTTGCATACATTTGTATCGAAGGATTGGCCGTTTTCAATAAAATCAAACGACAATGTTTGAATTCACTTTGAACTCGGAAAATGTTTTCCATGGTTTATTTATTGTTGCCTACGAAAACAATCCTCGTAGCAACTCAAGTAAACAAGAGCTGCTATAAATATAAAAATACGTTTAATTTCCTTTCGTGCGTGTACAGCATCTTTATAAATAGCTGCTTCTTACATATATAGGACATACATGATATAAAACCTACGGTACTTCTAGAAGTGCTACAGAGCCGAAATTTGGCATGAAGATAGGTCATTGGGTAGAATCTCTAGGAAAATCTGAAATTCCATAAAAAGGTATATTTAAGGGGTGTTTTTAACCCCAATTTCCAATTTAAAACACCATAGGAAAAGCATTGAAAACGGTGCACGGCTATATAAAATTGCTATTCTAAATTATTTACAATTAATTTACAAAATCGGGACGTGCATTATACTTTGGACGAAAGAATGAAGTTTTTTTTTCTTGAAAACATAATTCAAATCCATGCTGAATTTGCGTAAAAATTTGAATTTAATCATAAAATTATGAAAAGTTAATTAGCTACCATAGCAACGACCCCAATCTATTACATATATTAAAAAGAATTCTGTCTTTCTTTCCGGGTGTTTGCACGTTTGCACAGTTGCAGCACATTTTTCATTTGCATTTTAAAATCACTTAGAATTGCGATATGAGCACGAGACCTGCACCAAACGACGCCTAAAAGAATGGATATTCATTTTCCAGGCATCAATTTTCGAATACGCGTCGAATCGTTCCACAAATTCGTTATTAACACGAAAATTTAGCTAAATTTTAGACGACAAAATTTCGTAGTCAAGGACGACGGCATTTTTGCTGATCTAGCAAAATTACGTCTATATCTAAAAGCAATGACATGAACATTGATATTGTATTTGAAATCAATTGCGAGAACTCTTCTTATATATTTTCAATGCATTTTAATCGAAAGGGAAGTAATGATGGCTTAATTTGAACGATAGGCTTCTTTACTGCAGTGCCATTTCTAAGGCGTGGAAGAAATGTGAACGAACATACGACCGCTAATATTTTAATTTACTTTTTGTTTTTTTTTACCTTGACGATGAAAGAACTTATTAAGTAGCTTTTTTAATTCACACATTCTTTTTAAACACTATAAATGCACCGGCCATGCGTCAAATATCTTGCTTAATTATCGAAAAAAATTAATCATAATCATTGTCAATATAGTAATTTGCTTTGAACTACCTAATAAAATTTGCAAACGAAAAGATATTTTCAATGCGCGCGTGAAGTGTCTTCCTATTTTAAATGTTGAGTTGTCCATCATTACAATGCATTGGAGTCGTTTCTGACTTAAAGTTTTTACGCTACGTGTTTATTTGTTTTAAATTTACATGAAATTTTTCACATAAATTTTCAATCGGTTTTTGTCCTTCATGGTTTTGTTTCATTGTAAGTTGTGAAAATGCACTTGAAAGCCTGAATCCAAAAATGCAAATATCCGAGATCAACAATGCCAGCTACCATAGCAACCTCTTTGCGAAAAGTCGAAATATCGGAAAAAATCGAATATAAACTTAAAATATGAGGGAGGAGAATGGAAGAGAGAAATGGAGGAAGAATGGGAAGTGCCTTAAATTTAATATTTAATCCACGCATACCCGTCATATTGACGGGCTTTTGTACTTGTGCCTTTCAATGGTAATTGATTTCCCATACTTCAAGAGCATTGATTTAATGCTGACTGCATTACAATGCATTTGATTTTAACCAACGAAGCATACACACGATAACGTGATAATTTTAAATTAATTTTTTTATCCGCATACGTACTAAAAGGCACGGATGATGACAGCATAGTCCTAACACACAAAATATCCTAATTTTTACATACATTTCAGTGTAACAGGCTATTGTCTTAATGGTGATTATAGTTATTGCTTAAAAAAAGCCATCTGAGCCATGAAACTTGAAATTCGAAAACTTGGACCCGAAGCCGATTGCCAGAGAATTTAAAAATTTCGGATAGATGCATTAATTTCGCGGAAAATTAAAACTATTGTCTTATTTATATAGGCTCTGCGTAGTTCAAATGCTGTGGCGTTGGACTATTTACGAGTCTAGATCTTGGTGTACGGTCATTTTTTAAACGCTTGCAGTATGCAAGCACAGAAAATTCGTATAGTAAATGAAAGGAAATGGATTACCTACGCCAAGGGAATGAACTTAAATAAGTTTACTTTCGTTACGAATACACGGCGTTTGCAAGTGAAAATGAAAGGATAATTTATGACGAAAGATTGAAAGTGAGCGCAAGGATCGACTGCTGCTAATTTCGAGTTAAAATAGTTTCCGCGATCTATCTCGCTGACACGACGGCGAGTGTGTAACGCTCCCGCTGTAAAAATGATAATAACGCAATCAAGAATTGATATGAAAGTTCGAAATTTGGCAGAAATACTCGATTCGCATATTTTACGGTGATGACGAAAAAAAACCGAAAAAAAAGTCCTGGGTTCGACTCCAAGGAAGACATTTCCATTTCCTATAAAATAACACGCAAAAATCTACTTTTCGGCGTGTAGGCTTGTATTCTTTTTTAGCTTAAAATTAGAAAGAATTAACCTTTGGATCTTAACCATTTAAAGAAAAATTATAAAGTTTATTATTCTGATCATCTTTTCTGGCCTACAGATCGCTCGTGTTAAACGGCAGGGGCGTGCCGCGCGGCCCAGGGCGGCAGATGGTTCCGATATATTGAAACCAATCGACCATAACACTATGTTGATGTTAGGAATATATGCAGGGATATTGCATCAAACAATTGAAATATGATATATTGACATTGCAAATTATTATAAAAATAATTTTCCATTGGCCAGTTTAAGGACAACAATGCCTGAAAACCGTAACTAAAAAGAACTAAACTTTTAATATTTAATAAATATATCAGCAAAACAAAGAAGGCAGATGATCTTGCCATCATATAAATGAAAAGCACGTAATTATGCAGCATTAATTATGCTAACTTAAGCTTGGAAGAATTTCTTTCGAGACCTTCCTATAGAAAAGTCTGTTACAATGTCTTCGAAATCGAGTCTCCTTGTTATGTCCCACTCGATGCTGAGCACTGAGTTTCTCCTCTGTTTCACGGATTTTACTAATTGAATCTTGATAATTAAACCAAATTAGCACCTTGCATATCGTTCACAAGAACATTATTGTAGTTCTACCACAATGAAACTTAGTATATTTTTAATCTCAAATATCGTAAGCTGTTATTTCCAAATCTAGATATTTTTGATTTCGTACAGTAATTCTTCCAATCGCGTCATTGAAAAATATATTATTTTGCGAACTTACAGACAGTAAATTATGCTTTGCCTCTTGAAATCCGAACAAGATGCTGTTGCTTTTGCCGAGAAACGTTCTTTAAAAAAAGAATTTTCGAGTTCAGCTTAAAGGTTTTTAGACATTCGTTGATGCCAATTTAGGACTACTTAAGGGAAAATATTAATGATATAATTATCGCAATAATATTTTAACCGTCAAAACAGAACTATCTAATACTTTACTTTGTATCATTTGATAAATTTCACCAATGTAATAAATATTCTCTTTTTTTAGCATAAAATACGAGTCAGTGGCGGATCCAAGGGAGGGGCGATCGCCCTCCCCTTGGAGGACCCCATTGCCCTCCTCTAGGTGCATTCTTAAATTCATTCCGCGCAGCATCCATTGTTTCTACACCGAAGATTAAGTCTGTTGTATGACAAGGGAAAGAAAGATTCTGATGGGGGTAGGGATTTTCAAAATGTATGGTTGTCGGCAAAGGAGGAATCAAGACGGGGGAGGGGTAATTGGGGCGATCGCCCCTTCCTTGGGAAGGTTCTGGATCCGCCCCTGATACGAGTATATAGAGAGAAAAATTAGACAATTATTTAGCGCTCGATCAACAGTCTTGCCTAAAATTATGATTAAAATGTGTTTTTCCAATCGCCAAAATATTTTACACAAATAGCAAATAAATATTAATCCTAAATTCCTCTTCAATTTTTAGTGACGATTGCTAATTTATGTGCACCTTTTTTAAACCACCATATATAAATTGAAATTTAATAACCCGTAGCAAAGGATGAAGGAGCCAAAAGCGAGAGAACGGAACGATCCTTCCTGGATAACTTTTAGAGAAAGACTGCCAAAAGAGTGGGTTTATGGTATACGGAGATGGGGTGAAATTGCATACAACAACGTCCAACAATAGGAAAAACCCCTAGCAAGCAATCGAGAAACATTTGTTCCAGGAATACACTCCACGAGGTAGATGCGTGGAATGGGTAGCAATACGACCACCGAAATTTCTTTCTTCCTAATCTCAAGGAACTCTCACCAGGACATATCCATGACCTTAGCTGTATAGAAAGGTTCGTGGAACATCCCACCATTAGGTCAGCAAATATAATCTTAAAAACCCCAAAAGGGCTAAGAAACACGTGTTCTCAAAACTAGCCTGGGGCCTTGAGGTTAACTGATTGTTCAGAGTAGAAGCGCGAGTTTTTCAAAGATTTGAGTGTAAGGAAATACTCTTCTTTCAATCCCACTGTTAATGCAAGCCCAGAAAAGGAACAAAATCGTAGATAGGAAATAATTCTGCGAAAAAGTAAATAGAAACGACTTAAATATTATAATTCAGAATAGGTTTTTGGGCGCATGCGTTTTCCATCTTGTTGGAAAATTGACGCTTATCGAACTATCCATTTTCATAGATTTTGAAAAGTTTTAAAAATCGACGTTTTTCGATTTAAATCGAATCCTGTCATGCCTATTTATAGCCTTATAGGAATTAAACTGGATCTTGATAACTAAGCTTCGTCTGAGATTGGATCTGATACTGATTGAAATATATAACGTTTTCAGGAATTGATAGCTGATAAGATTGATGTCAACAGTTTGAAACTTTTTCCAATACATAACCAAAACTTCCAAAATCAATCGAATCAAATACAAATACACAAAAAATTCAACTAAATAGCCTACAAATGCAAAATAATATCACAAAAACTTTTAATCGCATACAAATGCGGAAAATCGCTGTATATAAATACAAATATGTATTTTATTACACCAGACTGGCCTTTCGAGAATAACTCGAAAAGTCAAATCTACGGCGAAACTGTACGTAGACAAACTTGCAGAGAATAAAATTTACTACAAGAAAGGTTTTTGCAGTTTTTTTGCTACTGCTTCGGTATAGCAGAAAATGAGCGTTTTTTGCGGAACGCAGGCCGTGCGGTCTTAAAATCAAGTGTTGTGAGCTCGTTATTACTTATGTTAAGTAATTGAAATAAACAGTGGATTGGTGCCTAAAGGGGATATACCACTATAAAAACGCGTCTGGAGCTCTACCACAGCTGGTGGTTTGGAAACGAGCTCATACAAACACACAGACATCATCTAGAATATGGTCAAAACGTGTTTAGGGAATCTCAAAACGTGTATCCTCGGTGAAATCTCGAAATCTATTTTTTTTTCATAAAAACAAGAATGTAAAAAAGGCAATAATATTGTACGTTATACATAAAAAATAGTTTTGAAACTTTAAAGGGAAAAATCTGTGTAAAGTGTAAAAACAGCACTTAATTTTTTTATCAATAATAGGATTTAGGTTCAAATATTTAATAACAAAAATATATTATTATAATTTTCTATCTGCAGAATCTCTTCTCTAGAGGGTGGGGCTCCTTAAAGCGCGGAGCCCATGGCACGTGCCCTAAGTGCTCTGGGGTTAACATGCCCTGGTTAAACGTTTAATTCACATATTCTGGGGAAATATTTCCATTTTAACGATAACTGTCTTGACGACAATGTAAATGTAAAAACTCGAGCTCATATTGTTGTCCCATGGTTAAATACCTTTCCCTCTTCCCCTCCCCTACCTCAACATTTGTTTATCTTGGCAACCAACTGCTACGAGGAATAAAATCAATATATATGGTTTTTCTAAAAATGGTGACAGCTAAAATAATTTATTACCTTTTAAAAATTTAAATTCCGTTTTTTATTAATTTCATCAGGTATTTTTGACGGGCACTATACTAGTGTTTTAAATAATTTTCGATTTACAACTGATAAGAAAATGCAATAGTAAATAAAAAATTAGATATGTCCTTAACATCGCTTGTGATATTTATATCGTTTTGAAGTGCTTAGACATTATTCTAAGCCATTAATATATAATTATATCTTTTTTAACATGAAAACATAAATCATAAATAATGCCTATACCTCGCATGTTTCCTGCGTCTTTCCTCTTCTTAATAACAGACGCGTGTTACAGGGACGGATTTCCCACTAGGTAGGAACATGCCAAGGGTCGTTGGCGTTCTAGTATTGCGATCATTATTGTTCGTGCAGTAAAAAGAATTTATATAAAGTTTCTGTTAATAACTTGTGTGAAATCCTAACTTTCACGAACTAAGTGACATATTTAAGCATGTACGGCTTAAAGCTCCATTTTTTTACGGAAAACGCGAAAGTCGAGATACTTTGAATAGGGGCGCGTGATTTATAAATCCGGCCCTGCATAAGTAGCAATATGGAATAAAGAATAATATACACGCATAACATGCTTTATAATGCTATAAAATAACGACTAAATTGTATTTTTATACTTAACAAGTTACTTTAATGTTTCTTCCCTCAAAGACACCGAAAAATATTCCAAGTTTTCTGGAAAGCTTCACGGATTGTTCACACTTTAAGCGTTGCACTCCAACTAGGTTCGGGCATACGTACTGAGCTCAGCTTTCTTCCCTGTATTATCCTCATGCCTACTGAATACAGAACAAAAGACCCTTTTGTATTCCACATGGGTCTGGTTGATCCAGATGTATCTCGAGGAATAATACTTAACTTCATAAGGCCAAACGGCCTGCTAGGTTCTGTTTACAGTGGGTGGAAAAATGAACCATTTCAGTAATGTCTTATAAACAACGCTGAGACCGGCGTCGCAGGCTCTAGACACTTCGGGCCCCCCTGTAAACTCAGGACCTCCCGCGGTGAAACGAATGTGTCTGACTTGAATACTCGATAGTGCAGTGTTTCCCAAACTTTTTCTGCCGCGGATCCATTTTAGCGCAGACTACTCTTCGCGGATCCTCTGACAAAAAAACGCAAGCGCGATGTAAAAATGAGCCAAGAGGAATGTTGCGTTTCTACTGTTATTGCGAAGAGTGTTTCTGTTTTTTCGTCGAATGTTGGGGGCAACGCTAGAGAGCTGAATTCCCGCGTCTGGTGCTGCATCCACTCCACTGCGGTACATATTTTTGGTGGCAGTGCATCTATAAAATTCAGTCCCGCATAGATATGTACTTAGTTGAGAAGGGCAGAAGTTTGAAACCCGAAGTTATGGATAAATTTGGTTATTGATGAATGAGACTACACAAGAAGTTCATCGGCGGGATTATGTTGTCTTTGGTTCAGTTTAGTTCGTAATGTCAATGAGATTCTCATAGGCCTTCGCAGAGAAGCTGTTTGGTTTACTCACCAATAATAACTGTTTTCGCACCCAACTGATATCCTCGACATGTGAAGGAAAATACTCCAAATGCATAACTTAAATCCCGCAGATTCTGGACAATGTAATTCGGAACAATCCTACCTAATTTGCACTTTATCTCTTCCAGAAACTACCTGAGAGTTGAATAACACTCAGGGATCTCCTTTACGCATTTAGCCCAGAAATAGAGTATTCGTGGTATCGAATCCATTATCTCTAGCAGTAAAAACTTTTGCCTTGCATGGAGAAGTTTAAAAACCAAAATACGTGTAAAAATTATAAAAATAGGATTTCATGTAGACGCAACTTGGCTATTAAACCAAATTTCTTTGCAAAAACGTGGAATTTCAAATTAATTAAGAGAAAGGAAGGATGGCTGGCTTAAGTTTTTCTATAATTTTTATTTTTATCCATATATTATTCTTTAATAAATCTTGTTACGATCGGTTGAGATTCCAATTTTCGATATATGAATTTCAAGAAGAAACCTCAGAAATTAAAATTTGTGTAGCTTTATGTTTCCGATTCCGACACATAGTGCAAATGTGGAAAGAGTATTTTCCAAAATAAATTTTCAGTCGTCTGACGAATGAATCCGCCTTGATATAAATATATTGTTTTGATAACATTTAAGCTTGAGTTGTCGATATTTTTGCTAAATCACTGAAAATGATAAAAAATTTGATTAAGGAAGGCAAATGTAGCATTATATATGATTTGTCAAATAGAAAACACTCATTGCGAATTAAAATATATGATCCTGAAATATGCGCACTAAATGTTTTAATTGAAATTGTAAAATTATTTATGTGGTCATTAAACAACACTATACTGAGTCATCGCGTAATTGGTACATTTAAATTTTAATCACCTATAATTAAAAACACCAAAAATCCCATTGCCCTGTTTTTATCACGATTGTCTCGGTTTGCTTCCTAAGAATCTGGTCGCCATAGTAATACTCGAGATATCAATCATATCGGCAATATGCCCGTGACAATACATTACCTCCATATATCGAAATTATCACCCTTCTCCTAAACCTATTTATAAATGGCTTAAATAACGTATTCGTCTAAACGTCGCCGCGCCGTAACGTACGCACGAGAAATTCACAATGCGTCGGAAGTTAAACGGAGAAGAAGCATCGGCGAATTCAAGAATTCAAAAAGAGTGGAAAGTTACTTTGCAGACATTTCTAAGTGGGTGCGAATGAAATGATATATTCAATTTAATTTATCGCCAGATGGAACCTTTGAAGCAAAAGGCGAATCCTTCCACGAAAGCAGAGAAAGGAGAGTTTTTACCATCCTTTTCTGTAGTAATTCAGATGACAGTGAAAAATTGGAGTCCCTTACAATTTACAAATTCAAAAAACGAAGGTGCTTCAAAAATATACACAAATTCCCCTGTATGTATAGGAATTAAAAAAATTCGCGGATCACAACAACAATATTTAGTGAGTGGTTGTGCATATTTGATTCCAAAGTGGGCGCGCGTAACAGAAAAATAATTTTCTTCCTTGATCGATAATATGCTCATAAATGTGGAGGCATTAAATTACGATTGGTGAGGATGGAGTATTTCCTATCAAATTACTCCTGAAACTTACAAAAAATGGACCACGTTGAGCGGATATATAGACATCGGCTAGTACTCTACATATTAAGAAATATGGACTTGTGAAACGGAACATTTTGCAGGATATACAGAGACTCTCTTTATCTTGGGAACAATTAAAAAAGACTACAATCTCTGAACGTTTTACAAATACTGGGTTTACCAAACACATGTAAGAAAATGAAGCTGAAGTTGAAGAGCGTTAGCTATTGATCCAACTGAATGAGCTGGAATAGATAAAAAATGAAGGTTCAAGTATCACTCGATAAGTTTGCAACGGCTGATTTTGCTGTGACTATTCTTGCTCCATCACAGGCATTTGAGGAAGAAGTGGAGATTAAAGAAGAGGAAGTTGGAATGGAAGATGGGGAGAAGGAAGATGAGGAGCAATGCCACAGCAAAAACAGCAACAGGCGCTTATTTACAAATATGACGCACTACGAAACCAACCAACTAGTAATGTAAAACGAAGCTGAAACTGTTTCCTAAGAATTCATAAGAGTGGTGAGAGAAAAACACATTACCGCTTACAAAAAATAAATAATCTATTAGTAAAATTTAATCATAACTTGGGTGATAATATACTTATAGTAAAAATTCATATTTTTGAAATAATAGGTGATTTTGTCTTTCTTTAGGTTTACTTACATATTTATTATGAATAAATATAAATCTATGTGACGATAGGAAGAAATTATTTTTTATTGCTGGTTTTGAGAGTATAAGTACTTAGGTTGCTAAATTTGTCGTGAACCTCTACGTACAAAGTGGAAGACCCGGGTTCGATTCCCGGTCATAGCAGAATTTTTTTCGCGATTCATAAATATTCCTATCCTATTCATGTTATGTAATTTTGGGATAATTATATTGATTCGCCGCTTTGTATTGCCTGAAATTAAATAAACCGTTGGTAAACTATATCTCTCCAGTAGCCTTAAGAAGTCTGGGAAAAATATTTCACAAAGCAGCTTACATCAGCGGTGATTCGCCGTTGCCAGATCCTATGTGCGAAACTGATTTTTCCAAACTATCAGAGGCTATTGCAGAAATAAATATTATAATTTTAACTGCTGCCACAGAATTATAATTTTGAGAAGTGGCCATGTTTTCAGGATTCTGCCGCATAACGTGAACAACAGCCAAAGAAATAGGCTTATCACTCGGAAGCGATGTCTTTTACCAACAAATTCTGATGAGTTCAGAATATAGAGGAAAGTGCCCTTAAGCGGACGGCAAGGCCTTTTGCATTTGCAAGATATCATCGTAAATTCGAATAGCATTATGCATCATAACTTACAGATGATTAAATGAAATATAATATAAATATTGAAACAGTGATACTTCTGTGGTAATTCAATAAGTGGAATGATATTGATCAAGTTTCTAGGCGCCAAAGTTAAATTTATGGGGATCACGTAGACCGAAAGATTCTAAAATAGATTCTGCTGTGCAAATACCATAGTTTTTATTTAACAGAAATTAGATGAACGCTTTGTTACGCGCATCTTTACTTCTGAGCTTAAAACATGGACGCGCACATTCCTTACTGCTGGTGGACGTTAATTCCTTTAGCCACGGATGGAGTGTCCTCAGCGATTTGATACACCAACGCAACTTGAACGCAGCTGATAATTAATTTGTTCTAACCCGACAAACAGAAACGAATGGTGTCCTTCGCACTGGATCAACTGCAACTGGATGTCAACGTAATCAAATTACTTACCTTAACAAGCTGCGAGTTTATCCATTTTGAAAATGTTTTCTTTTGGACATCTTCCCGTTCATCTGGAAAGAAATTCGTCCCATTAGTAAAGCAATGATCGAAGAAAGAGACGCAGTTAATCGATAGCATTTTTCTAATTTAAAGACATTCATTAAAAATAGAATTTAAATATTTAATACTTATATTGGCTTTAATAGCTTTAAAATCGCCGCGGATGAATTGCTCTTTGTGTTCCCAAATTTCATAATTTACAATTATAAAATATTTAATAAAAACATTCGAATGGAAACTTAAACTGATCACGCGTATTCGTGTGGCAGAAATAACGCGCGTACGTGTTATACTAGCTCCTCAGTGGCCAGTGGTTCTCAACCGGCGTGACTCTCACCCTGGGACGGCGTGGAAGTTACGTACGGGTGACGCAAAACTCCCACGTGCATCCATCCCCACCCCTCGCTGCCTTTCGTCTTTTTTATCATTTCTGCTTTCTCTTGGATTCCCATTTTCATTTCTAATAATTTATTCGCGGGATAATTCCTTTGATTTTGGAACAGAGTAAGCACAATACATATTCTGTAGAGATTGATTAATTGTATTCACTTTGTCCACATACCACAAAACATTTTATGGCGGTATTCGAACAAAGCGAACACAATAAGTCTGTTTCTACAGAGTATTATTTTGATAAGGAATACAACAAAGTTACTACTTCTTCAGCCGAGAAATTTCTCTGAATTTCGGCGCGTCAAGTGTTATCCAGCATTAGGCGTGAACGTTTTGTTTTGCATACTATATTTCATTCACGAATTTGTGTAGAGGTTTACATTTTGCAGTATAAAACAATTGCAGGTTTCCTTCAGCGATAAGTGGATTTCTTTCTTTGTTAATCTTTCTGTACATCCGATTCTTAAGAGAAGATCTCCATTTCACCATCCAACAACGTGGGTTCTTGAATGTTACTTTACGGAGCGGTAAGTTGTATGTCTCATATGATTTAATTAATTCCCTCTTCCAACGCGCTTCATTGTCTGGCTCGAGTCATAGAGATATACGTCCAATCATATTTAATATATTTCTCGGAATGCAGGTAAGATATGGCTTTCCGTACCGCACTAAAGAACCGTTTGATTTCCTTACATCTTCCGGAAGAAATCGCCATTTCAGAACTTAGTTGAAAACACGAGTTTTTTGTTGATAGTTAAATTTTATTGATTCTAGTTTTTCATTTAATGATTTATCCATTTAGTAATCCATTCCATTCTGTTTTGTAGCTTTTCGAGTCTCAAAGCATTTTAAAATGGGCATTTTTTACCCTCATTAAAATGGACAAATTTGATGTAGTGAAGGAAACAAAATAGGACGAGACAGTAACGACGATAGAATCGAATGTTTCTTCTCAAATATCTTCTACAATCAAACGTAGACAAAACTGTGACTCCTACCTAGGTTTAGCGTTTCCGAGGTGTGGAGAGATGGATAATCCAATACTTCTGTGCATTATCTGTGGAGACAAGTTATGTAATGATTCTATGGTTCCTAGCAGACTAAAGCGTTATTGAAAAATAAAAACTTGCAAAAAAGGCATAGAATATTTTACGTGTAACGTAACGAAATAACGAAATTATTTTGGATTAACGTAATGAAAAACATTAACGAAATTTTTCAAATCGCTGTAACGGAAAACGTAACGAAAACGAAAAAATAAATTTTATTTCGTTCTAGGGAAGTTGGTCCCAGTAAGGGAAAATGGCTTGAAATCCCTTTCCCCGATCTTGCTTGTCCCCCGCTGCGCCAGTTTTGCCGCCTTGTCGCGAAAGAAACGCTATCCTGACCACTACCGATTGTCCTTTGGGTTTTCCTTCCATTTGTGAAAGGAATGGTTCCCTGGTGTTAATTCTCTCCAGGAAGCACGAGATAAGGATCGTGGAGGATGAGGAAGGGAGCTTCAATAAATGTGCCGCTCTTAGTTTAGAACCTCTACCATTCGCTATCCTCCCTCACAGAGCCCCGTACTTCGAAAACATTCTTTAAGATATTACACCAGAGTGGGTTTTTCCTCTTTTAAAGGCCGATGCTCAGCAAGTTCCAATCCCATCATCCCCTCCAATCTCGAATTCTATCCACTGTTTGTCAGTCTAACTTAACAAGTTATTTGAGAAAGGTCGAAGTAAATCTACAACTCGAAGATGTCGTCATCGATCGTTAGAGGTCAATACTGCTTCATATCTATTATTATTATGAGACGTTTATAGTAACAGTGGATAGTTATTGTTCCCTGGAAATTAAGACTAATTAACAATTTCAGTTTATTTGAAATTACCGAAGACGGTCACGGAGACTTGTTGACAGCTGAAAGAGAAACGAAGTTCACTCATTGTTGAAGAAGTAAGTGCTATTTTTATACATATTTCAAGTTTATATTTTGTTTGGTCAAGTAATTTAGTGTGGAGTCTTTCTTCGTCATTATAGTGAAAAATGCCGTTTTATATACCATTGGGTATTGAATTCGATTCCGAAGGCAGCAATGTCCACCATTTGTATAGGAATGTAGTATCTGATTTTATAATGAATTAGGATAAACTCAGCAGCATCTAATGGAATGCTATTTTACTTTCTTATTATTTGAAAACTAGTGCCCATAAATTTTAATATATTTTTTAATTTAATTCTATTTCATGAAACCTCATACAATGTCTAAACTTTTACGCTTCTGCTCGTTTTCCATTTCTCTCTAACCCACACGTCCTCCTCCTGCAGTCTTACTCCTCTCTCAGTTAACATCACACTTGGCTGCTTCTACAGAGAGAGAGTTCTCTCTCTGTAGCTGAAGAAGGAGTAGTTCCGAAAGCTTTACGTTTGTGATGTTTCTGTGTTTTTGTGTTATTTTACGTGTGTCGCTTCGACATCCCCGGGGCCTCGCCAACCTGAAGTCGTCTGATTGGTGAGTGCTCACTGGGTTTCCTCATCCCAACACCTTGTTGACATCCATATATTCATTTTACCTTTCCTTTTCCGTAAGTTGTTATATATATATATATATATATATATATATATATATATATATATAACCGGCAGTTAGTCGGTTTACCGAAAAGGTCGGTTAAAGCGGAGAACCAATAGAAAAGTACATATACACAGTCTGTATTTTAAATATATAATATACAATAACAATAAGACTGGATTACTATGTAATGAGAAACATTTTAGCACAAGGGACAACTCGTGACATTGTTGCTGAGTGAAAGGAATGATTTAAACTATTTTACACTAGGCGTTTTTATGTAAAATGTTGCACTTAACTGTGGATTTCAGTTTTCAGACCTAGGGGCGTAAAACGTCGGTTAAGCGAAGGTCGGCTGAGAGGGCTTCTACTGTACCAATTAAGGCTTTCAGCCAATTTACCAACAATACGTACAATTCATACAATTGCGACTGGAATTGAAATGCGCATTGATTGTGGAAAAGCATTTATTATAGTGATATAACTGAATCGCGTTTAATACAATTCTGATATTAGTTCAGCTGGCGCTGTGCTTTTGATATATTCAGGAAACATTTTTTTATGCAGACACAATTTATTTGCATAAAAAATATAACGATTTCAACTGATGGTGCAGTATAACAAAGCAAGCATCTTCTTCGGACTAAAGGTAGAGTACATTTCACTATTTATTTCAAGCTAAACTTAAAAATAATAATTTTCATACTTAATTTGTTTGGAACATCCACTTACATTGGTTTTATACTGTGTTTCATAAAATAAAGCTGAGTAAATAAACCCTTTGAGACTGGAGGATATCAAAAAATTGGAATCTGTTCTTTGGTCCATAAGGCGACAAGAGAACTATCCTTTAATCACCAGCTATGACGTAGCAGCTATCTTAATGACGTTTGCGTCAACTTATTTATGTGAGAATGAGCATTTAGAAGCAAATCTTCGAATTTCGATCTCGAACATTATACCTGACATGGAAGTGTTATGTACGAACATGCATCGCATCCCTCTCATTAAATTGTCTTTTTGTTTCTCTTCTAAATGCCTATCCATAAGATTGACTAGAAATTCGTTAAATGGCAGGCCATTCAATGTGCGGGATGTGACCTGTACATAATCACCGCAGCAAATATAAAAATCTGAGGTGGCCAACAAATGACGTTCTCCATACTTGTAATATTTCTAAAAATTCCAAATAGGTTAAACAATAATAAATATTTTAAGGAACAGCGAGAAAAATTTTAAGACTTTACAGGAAACAGAAATAAACTAAAACCGTAGCCTTCTGATATTGGATATAGCCCCAGGCTGCGTCCATGCTGACGCTCATCGCTCAGCGACGAGAGCAGAGATACCAGCAGTGAACCTAGCGCATAGCTGCGATGAGCGCTGTCTACGGCCATGCTAGAGAGGAGAATACTCGATCACAGCTTCGCCGATAGTCGGCGGTATGCCTCTAGCGGCTGTGTCTTCTGCGTGAACCAAGTTTTGCGTTGCGTATTTTAGCGATAGAAAACGGGAGATCTTTTTCAGTGCATCCTATAAATGAAAAAAGGAATATTCTCGGCGAATTTCACCACCTTTTTCCTGAACTAAAGAAGCATCCAAAAAAATTCCAGAAATATTTAAGGATGTCTGTCTCCACTTTCGATAACATTTTAGGGAAATTGTCGCCTAAAGTCGTTTGTAAGTGGAGTAATTGTGTCAAACAGGATCTAATGCTTCTTTCCCCTATGTTTTCGTAGGAGATGAGGCCTATCCATTAATAAGTAATTTATTAAAACCATATCCTAGAGCTGATCTCACTGAAGAATGTGAATACTTCAATCAGAGATTATCGAGAGACAGAAGATGCGTTGAATGTCGTTTGGCATAATAACTTCTAAGTTCAGAATTCTTTGGAAGCCAATTGAAACATCGCCTGAATATGCAGATAAAATTATCAAGGCTATTTGTGTCCTCCACAACACAATTATTGACATGGAAGGTTTGTCAGCGAACCTCGACTGAGACGCAGAACTATATATCGCAACAAACCAGAGCAGTAGGACGAGGATGCAATACTTCCAGCAGACAGGCAAGATATGTAAGAAATATGTTCAAGGAGTACTTTACTACACAACGAAGGGCATAATATTTAAGAATTTTCCCCAAGTTACAAGAAATTTATCGGTGTTATAAGGTCTGCAGAAGCTCCAGAAAGACATACTATATTTCTTTGTATAACTGTGCTTTTTTCTATTTAAGCTGTTATTTCATTTCGTATATGACATTAGCTCATGTATGAAACACTAATATCAATTTTGTAAAGTGATTACTCAAAATGTATCTGAAAGTATTTCAAATCTCTCAGTTCATTTCTCATCAGTAAATAATATATAATACTATATTATAAAACTGCAAACATTGCCCATTACAGTTATTTCTCACTTGTAGTCCCCATTTCATTTGCTATTTCGTTCCATGCTTTGTCAAGCATGAAACGATTGTGGTGGTTAGGATCGTCCTGTTTCCACAAAAGCGATCGCGATGACACAGGATTTATTAATTTGTCAACTTCCATTCTAAAAGAAATAAACTGTTAAATATAAACCAATAAAAAATTAGATGTAATTATGCATTTTATACGTATTTCAAATATATTTCTACTTACCTGAAATGTTTAACTGGAGGCGTTCTTTCCTACAGTGCTTACTGTTTGCGCGCGCGCGTCTCGACCATCAGCGCTTACTAGCTGAGAAAACAAATTTAAATGTCATCGCAGCTATCATCGCTTATCTCTCCTCGGTCAGCAGCTATGAGCGCCGCTTGAGTATGGACGCCCCCATTTAAAACAATGTATTCATTTTACAAGCGCAGCTCTGAGCTAGGCTATGAGCTAAGCTGTGAGCGTCAGCATGGACGCAGCCTTAGGCTGCGTCCATGCTGACGCTCATCGCTCAGCGACGAGAGCAGAGATACCAGCAGTGAGCCTAGCGCATAGCTGCGATGAGCGCTGTCTACGGCCATGCTAGAGAGGAGAATACTCGATCACAGCTTTGCCGATAGTCGCCGGTATGCCTCTAACAGGTGATCAGCGGCTGTGTCTTCTACGTGAACCAAGTTTTGCGTTGCGTATTTTAGCGATAGAGAACGGGAGATCTTTTTCAGTGCATCCTATAAATGAAAAAAGGAATATTCTCGGCGAATTTCACCACCTTTTTCCTGAACTAAAGAAGCATCCAAAAAAATTCCAGAAATATTTAAGGATGTCTGTCTCCACTTTCGATAACATTTTAGGGAAATTGTCGCCTAAAGTCGTTTGTAAGTGGAGTAATTGTGTCAAACAGGATCTAATGCTTCTTTCCCCTATGTTTTCGTAGGAGATGAGGCCTATCCATTAATAAGTAATTTATTAAAACCATATCCTAGAGCTGATCTCACTGAAGAATGTGAATACTTCAATCAGAGATTATCGAGAGACAGAAGATGCGTTGAATGTCGTTTGGCATAATAACTTCTAAGTTCAGAATTCTTTGGAAGCCAATTGAAACATCGCCTGAATATGCAGATAAAATTATCAAGGCTATTTGTGTCCTCCACAACACAATTATTGACATGGAAGGTTTGTCAGCGAACCTCGACTGAGACGCAGAACTATATATCGCAACAAACCAGAGCAGTAGGACGAGGATGCAATACTTCCAGCAGACAGGCAAGATATGTAAGAAATATGTTCAAGGAGTACTTTACTACACAACGAAGGGCATAATATTTAAGAATTTCCCCAAGTTACAAGAAATTTATCGGTGTTATAAGGTCTGCAGAAGCTCCAGAAAGACATACTATATTTCTTTGTATAACTGTGCTTTTTTCTATTTAAGCTGTTATTTCATTTCGTATATGACATTAGCTCATGTATGAAACACTAATATCAATTTTGTAAAGTGATTACTCAAAATGTATCTGAAAGTATTTCAAATCTCTCAGTTCATTTCTCATCAGTAAATAATATATAATACTATATTATAAAACTGCAAACATTGCCCATTACAGTTATTTCTCACTTGTAGTCCCCATTTCATTTGCTATTTCGTTCCATGCTTTGTCAAGCATGAAACGATTGTGGTGGTTAGGATCGTCCTGTTTCCACAAAAGCGATCGCAATGACACAGGATTTATTAATTTGTCAACTTCCATTCTAAAAGAAATAAACTGTTAAATATAAAATACCAATAAAAAATTAGATGTAATTATGCATTTTATACGTATTTCAAATATATTTCTACTTACCTGAAATGTTTAACTGGAGGCGTTCTTTCCTACAGTGCTTACTGTTTGCGCGCGCGCGTCTCGACTATCAGCGCTTACTAGCCGAGAAAACAAATTTAAATGTCATCGCATTGTTTCGAAATATTTATCAATTATTTTTCCAGATATTTTTTAATTTTTGGCGACAAGAGGACTATCCTTTAATCACCAGCTATGACGTAGCTATCTTAATGCCGTTCGCGTCAACTTATTTATGTGAGAATGAGCATTTAGAAGCAAATCTTCGAATTTCGATCTCGAACATTATACCTGACATGGAAGTGTTATGTACGAACATGCATCGCATCCCTCTCATTAAATTGTCTTTTTGTTTCTCTTCTAAATGCCTATCCATAAGATTGACTAGAAATTCGTTAAATGGCAGGCCATTCAATGTGCGGGATGTGACCTGTACATAATCACCGCAGCAAATATAAAAATCTGAGGTGGCCAACAAATGACGTTCTCCATACTTGTAATATTTCTAAAAATTCCAAATAGGTTAAACAATAATAAATATTTTAAGGAACAGCGAGAAAAATTTTAAGACTTTACAGGAAACAGAAATAAACTAAAACCGTAGCCTTCTGATATTGGATATAGCCCCGAAGCTCCAACAACTAAGAAAATAAAAAGGAGCGTCAAGTGTTTACAATAGTCGCCGGTAGATGGTGTGGTGGTGGCAGATAAAAGAGTTTTTAAGATATCTCTTAAACATTGCATTATATGGAAAAATATTTCGAACAGAGGTTGTAGAAAATTAAATTTCCTACAACATTTATTCAAGTACGTTTTTACATATATCAAATATTAACGCAAATATTTCAAAATAACTGATGTGACAAGAGTAAACACCCACTTCCGGTTGACCGATTTTTACCAAAAAATAATCATTTCTTCTGACTTTTATAAAAATGTTAAATATAAAGTTTCGCGTTGGCCTGATTAATAGTTTTGAGTTAGAGCACCCACAAAAAGGCTATCACATACACACAAGGACATCATCGAGAAAATGGTCAAAACGTGTTCAGGGGACTTCAAAACGTGTATTACCGTTAAAATTTCGAAGTCGATTTGTTTCATGAAAACAATACTTTCCCCTATTCTAACCTTAATATTGTGGTAGCCCTGTTTAGTCGATCCGGTTAAAATATAATATATTGGTTATTTATTTATATGAAGATTAAGTATACTATATTTGGTTAAAATCCATTGGTTCCATTCTCTACAAATACGAGTCAAAGATATATTATTTAACTTTTTATTGTGGTAACTCTGCTCCTTAGCTCCACTTTAAACATCTTGATTTCATTATGATATGTTGTACAAATTTTATATAAACAATTTAATTGAAATCCGTGCAGGCAAATCCTTCAAAATCCTTAATTACTGAAAGATTTTAATTTGTAATTTTGGCACCCCTGTTTGGCTGATTCAGTTTAAATATGCTAATATGGTTTTGTATATAAGTGTATATTATAAGTATTAAATTTGGTTAAAATTAATGAGAACAGTTCAACACAAATACATGTAAAATATTTTTTTGTTCCTTGTATTGTGGCAGCCCTGCTTTCTATATCATCACTAAACATCCTGATTTTGTTATTTGATGATGCATGCCTCCTTCTTACATAATTTCGTTGAAATCGGTTGGGTCAATTACTTCCAAATACATAATTACCGAAAACTTTAACTTGGCAATTGTGTCACCCCTGCTCTCGATTCGGTCCAACTATGTTAATTTGG
This sequence comes from Tanypteryx hageni, assembly GCA_028673005.1. NCBI lineage: Eukaryota > Metazoa > Arthropoda > Insecta > Odonata > Petaluridae > Tanypteryx > Tanypteryx hageni. The sequence continues at coordinate 140,036,476 of CM054116.1, read as the reverse complement.
TCATTAATGTACGTGCATATTGTATGTATTAAATATAGTTGAAATCGGTTCATTCATGAAGAAGATGTTGGGGGGGGGGGTCATACACGGACACCCGGGCGATCTCATAAGACTCCTTTCCATTTTTTGGAAAGGAGGTTTAAAATGGCACACGTGGATAGTGTCATCAACCAGGACAGCAAATTTCTACTTCAATTAAAGCATTGGATGAACAGGTTACAACAAAACTCGTACTTAAACCAGGGCAACCAAATGCCGACAATTTCTTCCAGCTTCTCCAAATCGTCACACCGAACGCCAACCGCGCATCACTCGACGAAACCGTGACTTCGCGAAGGACCGAAGTCCCTAAGCGTCTGCGAACGCCCAAACATCTCCCTCGACACTCGCGTAGTAATAGCCTCCCCGTCCCTCGTCTCAAGTGTCACACGTTTCGATTCGCTTTTGAATCGCCGCGTAGACGATCATCCCTCTGCACCCGCGGCCCTTCCGGGCGCCCGCACCCTAAAGCACCCAAGGTCGTCTAAATGCGGAGTCGACGATACATCTCCGGCCTGCGAGATGACGCCATGCGACAGCTCTCATCCCTAGGAGACGCCCGTCGCAACTGCGCCTAACCTCCCCCTAACCCCTTCCCCTCTCCCCCAATACTCACGGGGACGCCCTCCCACCAAAATGCTTTCAAGTCTCCGGGACCAAATGGGCAAGGAATGAACGAGCGCCTTTGCAGCGCCAGCCAAAGGAACGGGTTCGACGCCCGGCCGATGCAGATCGAATCATTGGCAGCGATCGAGAGGAAAGGGACAGAGGGGGAGAAGGATGGAGGGGGAGAAGGATGGAGGGGGAAAAGGAGGGAGGGGGAAAAGGAGGGAGGGGGAAAAGGATGGAGGGGGAGAAGGATGGAGGGGGAAGATGAAGGGGAGAATGGGGGAGACATGGAAGGGAGAAGGGGGGGATGTGGGAGTGGGAGTGTGGCAGAGATGGAGAGAGAATGGAAGGAAAGTTACAGACAGGGGTATGAAACTCTTATGGGAGAGTAGATACTCAGGTTTTACACGTAGTTCACTATGATGATACGGGGGCCACCAATTGCGCTGCAGTCGCAGCCAGCTCTCTCTCTCTTTCTCCGTCCATTTCTCTCTCTCTACCACATCACCACAGCACCACACGTTCCTTGTGACTATTATCACAGCGGAACAGCGGCCATCCCTACGTTAATATGAGGAACCCTATAAAATTTTATTTAAATTGATGCAAAATATTTTGAGAAAATAATAAATTTGTAAAAAATAGCTATCACTGGTTGCGTGTTGTGCGGATGGCTAACCCATCCAGATAACACATCATTTTCAATTACCCATCCACTCACTGAAGTTATTTCTTAACTACTTTACCTACGAAACCCTTAATGGTGTGATCAGAATCACACTTAACTAGGATTTTTGTGTATTATTTCTAATGATAGCTGATTTTTATGTTTAGAAGTTGCTTGTTTTAATGTTTGTTTATTCTTGTGGGAGAAATTGATGAGGCAAAATACGTAAGTACTTCGGAGATTGACCACCCCACAACCCCCACACCCTCCTTGCACCCACATTTGCTCGCTCGCCGGAAATTCGTTCCTCTCTTATTTTAAATAAGGATATCGGGAACGGAGTTAGGAACGTAGCTTTAACATTCTTTTTTTAGCTATTTGGTGTTTTTCCTGTCCCCCGATAAGCTATTTAAAGCTTGTCATCAGAAAATGACCGGAAAATCCGGAACCGATCACAACAATCCATGGCCGAGGCAGGATTCGAACCCGCGACATTTGGGTTGGCATTCCAGAACACTACCACACACTGAGCACCTCTCTCCCCCCCGACCGAAATCATTCGAATAATAATCGATTGTGACAGTCACTCAATTACACTTAATCTATTATTGGAATAATCGATTATACGCATCACTAAGATACGCATTCATCGCTGTTTAAGAAAACGTGACGGAGAGAATTTGTTCTGATCTCCAATCAACAGAGCCAGGTAAGTCTTAAAAATAGCATATATGTATTGTTGAAATAAAATTCTGACGAAATAGTTCTACGAAGTGTTATGTGAATGCGTTTTGTGAGAATGCTTTTTTATGTTCTTAGCAGATACCTGCACTGGATAGATCTATGAAGGAAGGAAAGAAATTTCTCTCGTTTTTTGTGTGCGAGAAGCATTTTGAGAGGAAATATTTCTCATTTTCAGGTGTTAAGCCTCGCTTACTTCACCTAGCTGTGTCGTCCATTGCCCTGGCCGTGAATATGGTACGTGTCAGTTCACAAAATAAGCCGTAATTTTAGATTGAGTAGCTGAAATTTCTATTTACAACTTCTCATGGTTATCAGTAGATTATAGTGAGTTCTTGGAAGTTAAACTGCAACGTACACGCCAGGGAGTAGAATTGTGCTTGTAATAGAATGAAATAAGTATACCATAGTGATGTCTAAATTTGTGATGTTTAAATTTGAAATATTTTGAATTTACAGAAATTGTTAACTTTATTATTTCTTGTTTCTCATTATGCATTTGTTTGTATTCCTAGACGTTAAGATAATTCTTCTATCTTTGTTTCAAAACGCATTTAGAAATACATACATATGTTTCGATCTAAAAATTGAAATTTCCATATCAAAAGTTTTCCTTGTTATTTGATGAATACATATAGATCTTAAATGGCCTAACTTTAAATGCTACGAACACCTAAACGTCAGCAAATACAACTGTGCTTAGAATAAATTATAAATAAACAAAGTGCACATTTTGTAGTGCAATGTGATATGTGTTTAATTTTACAAATGGCAATGTGATCTTCATAGAAAAATTGTTTATGGACCGCAATGGGCCGTAAGCGCATTTGCCTTATTTTACATTTATTGCAACATTTGAAGCATGCCCATTGCCTCCTGCAACAATTTTATTAGGTTTAGCAGGTTTAATGATTGACATTCTTAGAAATTCATTTTCATTCTTTTTACAGGTGTAACAGAAAGAGAACTGTTTTCGAGGGCCGAAGAAATCACTTTACAATAGTTTTTTTGGTTGGTCCATATATTCATTCTTGACGTGAAAGTTTGACATTTTTCTTCGTCCACGTGAATTTCCTTTAAATACGTTTCATGCATAAAAGGTATTAACGTTATAAAAGTCGGTTACAATAATTCATTTTTATATCTTTATTGTATAACTAGCGTAATTGCCCGTCAAATATGACGGGCATGCGTGGATTAAGTATTAAATTTAAGGAACTTCCCATTCTTCCTCCTTTTCTCTCTTCCTCTCTCCCATCTTCCCTCCCTCCCTCTCATCCTCCCACCCTCTCCTTTCTCTCTCCTTCTCTGGAAAAATAGACTAATTCTATACCACTCTTACTTTCTATGTACCTTCCATTCTATATCCCTCCCTTCCTATTTTCCTCCTCACATCCCCCTCATCTGTATAGTCGTTTAGTTAAGCAAAAGAATGCAATTAAAACGGGAGGGGAAGGGGGAGAGCGACATCCTGTGATGAAGTCACGATAGCCATCGTGAACACGTAGTTCCAAATTTTCCCGATGAACCATCTTTCGTCGCCTTCCGTGGAAAACCTGGGAATCGTTTTATAGCATTAAGTTTCCGGTCTTTCCGTAGGGGCACTAGTCTTTGGTTACAGAGAACGCTCGCTCCTTTTTATGCCGCCGAACATTTTATCCTTCCTTCCCGTGTTGCAATGGGTACTCCGCCGCTATATTGCTCTTCCCCTCCCTCTCCCTCCCTCCCTCTCTCTCTCTCTCTCTGTCTTTCTCTCTCTCTCTTTGTCTCTCGGCCTCGGAGTGCGCAGATCGGGTGTTAGAAGCGCTGACTATTCCGACTTATTATCGTTAATTGACGTCCACTTGGTAAACTCACATGCTAAACGGGAAGGCATTTAATTCGAATTACTGGAATCGACAGAAAGCTCGAATATTGTGCAAGCGACACTCCCAGCCATGAGAAGAGACGTGTGAAGCAGAAACACATTCCAACAACATAGTCCTCTTTAGCGGCAATTTATCGACCGTTGCTTCTTTCTATATTGAACCGTAAATGAAAGTAGCACGTGGAGGTACTATGGCAACGGAAGTTACCATTAATAAACAGTCTAACGGGATCTCCTCAACTACGACTTCAATTGACGGTGTTTTTCTTTTGTTTACCCAATACGTAATATACCAACGTATTTTACACCTAAAAAATTATCATTTGAACAGATTTTTAAAGAGCTAAAATTTAAAAAATGTTGACACTTTTAAGCGGTTCATCTGGCAACACCGCAATTAAAGAAGCCTTAATTCAGCACAAGCGCGAAACTTCTTAGAACCTTTAACAGTGGCACGGTTTCGCGGCCCTTGGAACAAAATAACTACGAAATATACTATATGTTGATGCTCGTTCTAAATACAGAAAGTTTCGTTCAGGGTGCATTCCTTAAAAAGGTTTGTATTTGAACAGAAATACGGTTCGTCTAGAGTGGTGCAAAGAAACGGATTGAGCCGAAATGATTCGAAGAACGCCACGCTATTTCGGATCACCAAATCTGCTGAGGATTAATGAAAGAGATGACCCTCGCAGCATCGCACAAGGGATTCACTTGTTGGAGGAAGAGGAAATCCAAGACGCGTATTTTCTTACCAAACGAAACAAATTCACAGTCTGTTTGCCGTTAGTACCGCACTGGTTTAAGTTAAGACACTACATCTCCGCTATTCTCCTGCAGTTTTCGATTCCCCGAAAGGACACTGCTTCTTACTCTTGTATGTGTTTCATCATTTCATTGTTATTGTTAGAATAGTTTTCATTCACAAAATTTCTTTGTCTTCTCTCTCCTTTTTATATTTCACCAATCATTCAGCAGTAATTGACCTCGTACCATAAGCGGATTTAACATCAATAACAAAGAAAAACAACTCTGCGAGAATTATGATAGTTTGAAAATGGTTTAAATTGATTATACTTCACCTTTGCTATATTTTTCACAGATTAATGTATTCTATTTATAATTAGGACGACTCCGATGTCTACTTTCTATTTTCGGGACCCTTGGTATCAGTCGTTTTATGGAATTGATAATTCCTCAGAAGTCGTTTCATCGAAAGATGTTTTCCGCCACGGCTTTCGAAGCTTTGCATTACAATTTTTTTTATTTCCTTTGTTCTCGAAGCGGGCTTTATATAATGCGAAAGACCACAAAAGTGAGGATATATTTACATTAGTGGCATCACTCCAATGATTTAAACGTCGCCTCGACCGACCTAAACAGCTATTCTTCCCAATTACTAGTACAGTAATACCTCGTTTTGCGCGATCCCGTTTTAAGCGTATTCGATATACCGCGAAGCAGACTGGCGCCAATCAGATTAAAAATCTGATGTGGCCCCCACATGACTTTCTCCATATCTGTAATATTTCAAAAAATTCCAAATAGGTTAGATAATAATAAATATTTTAAGAAACTGCGAGAAAATTTTAGACTTTACAAAGGACAGAAATAAACTCAAATCATAGCCTTCTGATATTGGATATAGCCACAAAGCTCCCACAATTAAGAAAAGAAAAAGAATGTTACTAAGACGTAACTAAGCGTTAATTGTTAACAAGTCGGGAAGTGGCGTGGTGGTCGCAGCTAAAAATATAGGATATCTCTTAAACAATGCATTATATGGGGAAATGTTTCAAACAAAGATTGTAGACAATTAAATTTACTACAACTTTTATTCCAGTACATTTTTACATTTATCAAATATTGAAGCAAATATTTCAAAATAACGGATAAGTGACAAGAGTAAACACCCACTTCCGATTTACCGATTTTTACCAAAAACTAATCAGTTTTTCTGACGTTTATAAAAATGTTAAATATAAATTTTCGCAAAGACCTGATTAATAGTTTTTGAGTTACAGCACCCACAAAAAGCTATCACATACACATACATACACACACAGACATCATCGAGAAAATGGTCCAAACGTGTTCAGGGGACCTCAAAACGTGTATTTCTGTTGAAATCTCGAAGTCGATTTGTTTCATGAAAACAATACTTTCCCCTATACTACGTATATGGAGAAAGTTAAACAACGAATGCGACCGGCAAACCGTAAAATTATTTTAAAATTCCATTTCTTACATGCTTGTGAATTTTAGTATAATGGTCTTTGGATCCTCATTTGGGCCAGGATGTGCACACCCATGCCATAAAAGACGCCCATGTCAGAACGCCGCACCGTTTTTGCCACTCGTTCGACTCGTTCTAAACAAAGGTGATTTTTGAATAATACACCCTTGCTGATTTATTTAGGATTTCATTCATACAGGAATTACTTACATTTTTGCCTGAATATAAAGAAGTTTTTAGTTTTCAATATCAATTGAAATTACTGATGAAGATATTGTGAAAATGTAAAGAATTGCATATGGCGTTGATGGATGAAAGCCACAAGAAGCTGCTTTTTCAGGTTAAGGGAGTAATTTTATTAATATTACACATTAGTCTTCGCGTCCATTAAACCTATCCTGATTGACAATAGCGCGAAATGTTCAGGAACCTATCTGTCGTGTAAAGCGAGGTATTGCTGTATTTCCATTGCAAGATCACTCTCAGAATTAAAGGAAATAAAAACTTGTGAAATTAATGGAAAATGAAAAATTCAGTGTTGTCCGTTCAGAAGAGAGAAACAAAACTTGAGAGAGAGGGAGGGGGAGAGAGGAAGGGGGAGTGAGAGAGTCGAAAGATAGGAAAACCTTCTAAATAACTGCGTGAAATCTCAGCCGCGTAAGTAAACATGGTTATACATATTCTTTCTTCCATTTTTAGTGCTTTTTGCTGAAAAGTCCGTCCGTACCCATATATCAGGGAATAATTGGCTTAACCGATTTCAACCAACTTTGGTACATACAATATTCACATAAATTAATGACCAAAGCGGCATATTTGGACCGGATCGACTCAGCAGGGGTGCCAAAATTACAAAGTTATCATTCATTATCACCATGCTGCTGTCCGAAGACAGGTTTTGGCTGAATCGCTGTCTCCATCTCTCTCTCCCTATAAGCCTCGTTATACCTCTATAAGTACTATATTCCAGCTTTATATTCTCTAATATTCCTATTCTTTTTCTCCCTCTTCTTCCGCAATTTCTAAGATCGTCCTTTGTAAACACTGTCTTCTCAATATGTGCCCTATCCAATTTGCTTTTCTTTTCCTGATTGTTTTTATTAGCATCCTTTCTCCTCCCACCATTTCTAATACTTCTTCGTTTCTAATTACGAATTTGGAAGGAATTGGCTGAACCGATTTCAATGAAAATTTTGTAGGAAGGAGGCGAGTAACATAAAAAAACAAAATCAAGATGATTAGTATAGGTATAGAAAGCAGGGGTGCCACAATACAAGGAATAAAAAAATTATTTTACACGTATTTGTGTTGAACTGTTCAAATCAATCTTAACCAAATTATAATATTTATAATGTACACATATATAGCATAATAGCATATTTAAACTGAATAAACCAAATAGGGGTGCCACAATTACAAATTAAATTCTTTAACTAATTATGGAGTTGGAAAGAATCGGCCAAACCGATTTCAATTAAATTTTGTATATAAGATTTATACAACATGCCATAATTAAATCAAGATGTTTAAAGCTGAGTTAAATAGCAGGGTTACCACAGTAAAAATTATAATAATATTTCTTTTTAAACGTAATTCTATAGAACTGACAGCATGTATTTTAACCGAATATGATGTATATAATCTTTATATAAATAAATAACAAAATTATTATATTCAAACTGGGTCGAATAAACAGGGCTACCACAATACCAAAGTTAGAATTTGTCTTTAACTATTAATGTCGAAATTATTGGCTGAACGGATTTCAAAGAAATTTCGTTTGTAGGGAGAGTATATAATGACAGAACGAAACGAACATGTTTAAAACGGATCTAAAAAGCAGAGTTGCCACAATATAATAAAAATAATTTTCTGATTTCAAATCAAATATATTAGCATACGATTATACTACGGCGAGTTTGACGAAAAGCACTTCTGTACCACGGGTAACCCGTGTGCATCCCTACTTGTTAGGGTGTTGTGCAGATCGAGAGAGTGATTGTGTTAATTCCTAGGATGTCCGTGATTGACACACGATCGCCTAGAAACGAATCCGAGCTTAGCAACTAGTTTCCCGTCCCCCCAAGTCAACTTGCATTTTTCAGTTTTTTATTCCCTCCCCCTTGTATGTGTGTTTTTATTTGTACTATCCTTTACTACTAAGGAGGAATTCTTTTCGTATTTAATATGAAAGCGTTTGATGATATTATGAACATGTAATTTATCAGTGTAATAATTTTCCAAACGAATAGATTTGATTTATGATTTGGGAAAACAATAAAAACGGCAATGTCAAACGTTCAAATAGTAATAAAAATTAAATTTCCTTCGGCGGGTTAATTCTAGATTGAAACTCCCTCCCCCCCCCCCATTTATCCTTCAAACTCCGTCTTCGGAGGATATCGCTTCCTTCGGTTAAATATTAACCGCGTCGGAAGAAATTTCGCATTTTCGATTCCATTTAAGCGGTAATTATGGAATCGTTTAGTCGCTAATAATGTCTCCTAGAAACCGGTTCCAAAGGCACACGTTGTTATGCAATGGCGATTGCTCGCCTACGACGCGCTTCCACGGACACCGCCTTATGCAGGTATATTCCCTTTGAAACGCACTTGCCAGCCGCGCAGGCGAAAAAGATTTCGGTGAGGAAAAAAAACTTTGAGATAATGGGCATTTTGGAGCGTCTCGCCCCGGGCCGGTGCTTAAGGAGGCCTAACGTCCCTCCTCCCTGCCCCTCTTCCCTCTCTCGTCTTCTCAGCGACATTAATAATGCGGATGTTGGCAAGGAGATGCAAGAGAATGCCGGGAACAGTCGAAGGATACTCGGTTCGCTTGTTACCGCGGATAGTCGCGAAGCCATGTGGTTGCGAAATAAAATCCCAAGTACAGTAGGCCACCGTTTTCCACAGATTTGCTATCCGCCGATTTGGTTACCCGCAGTAAACATTTGGTAAGTTGTACGGCTGCGTCAGTCCCTTATTCATAGAGGATTTCGATCTGTAGTTTTTTCTCTAGGCATCATTACGACGACTCGGTATTTCCACGGCAGATAACCACGTAATTAAAACCATATAAAATTCAAGTAAGGCAAATTCATTCTATTCTTGCAAAGCCGGAAGTTCTTTCTAGCATTACCGAAGCAAAAGACGTACACGCTGGTCATCAGCTGGTGACGTAATGCATACAATTCAACTAATTTGAAAGGTTCAAGGAACAGTACGTGGCGTAAAATATTCACAAACGGGTGCATGTAAGATAATTTTAATTCCCAATGAGTTAAAGGAAAAATACGAACAAGCTGAATGAATGGATCTGGCTGAATAGACCTTTGAATTACGCGTCTTTTCCTTATTACTTTCTACATGGAAAGAACTGTCTTCGTGAAAAATAAATAAATTTCGAGATTTCAACGGAAATACGTTTTGAGATTGTTTTGACGTCTCCTGAACAAGCTTTGACCATCTTTAGTGCTCTTCGTCATTGCTGAAAGCACTATTATCCTCGTGATGTCCGTCCGTCCGTACGCATATATCAGGGAAGAATTGGTAGAACCGATTTCAACCAAATTTGGTACATAGAATATTCACATAAATTAATGACCGAAATGACATATTTGGACCGGATCAACTCAGCAAGGATGTCACAATTGCAAAATAAAACATTTTCGTAATTATGAATTTGGAAGGAATTAGTTAAACCGATTTCAACTGTAATCGGCCTTGGTAGATGGGTGGTTAGCGTGTCTACCTCCCGACGCAACGGTCGCGGGTTCGAACCCTGCTGAGGGCATAGTTGCACGTGCTTGTTGTATATCTATTATAACACATCTAACTGGAGAAATCTGTTTTTGTTAAATAAATTATTATTATTATTATTATTAAGCATTCGCAGAGTTTTCCATAGGCTTAACCGGCAGAGGATAGCGAGGGATAGTACTTATTTCCCCGCCGATAATTCACATTTAAAAGACGTATTTCATTGATAGAAAATAATCAATCCAAAAATATGGATGCTCATCTATGTTTTACTGGAATAGAAGAAGAATATGACAGTTTACCTGTCGTTAAACTCTGGAAAGACTTTCAAGACACAGCCCTTCCAGGAAAAATATTAGTAGTAATCATAAAATTCAAGGATACCTCAAAAGCAACCATAACACCAAGGAATTCATTACAACCAAAGAATAGAGACAAAGATGTTCACTGTAACCAACACTTTTAAAGATTTACGTAAATAGTCTTCAAAATGTGAAACATAAAATATGGGAAATACAAAGTTGAACTCACTTATGTTTGCCGATGATCAGATGTTCATTGCACAAGATAAAAAAGAGATTATTACATACGATGTGAAAGGCAATAGAAAGTTTTGCAAAATAGGTTCTAAACCCGAATATTTGGCAGCGGGAGTGAAAAACATACAAGATTAAGAAGGGGAAGCTATACCTATGAATTAAATTAGTGAGTGCTTTTAAATACTTGGTATCCATAAAAGAGAAAAGTGGTAAATGTGATCAGGATATCAATAATCGAATAGTACAGGCTAAAACAGCAGCACGGATATTTAATAGTGCGTGTACATATCCTCTTCATTGGCATAGGTAGTCTGTCCGTAGACAGGTCCGTGATTATTCTTGGTTAAACCTGCTTCTCTGCATACTCCCATTTTCCGCAGGCTACTTCATGTCTTTATAGCTCTCTTTGCCTTTCTGTAAAATCATTCACTCATCTCCTATTCTTCCTATTACTTACTCGTTTTTCATCTTGTGTGTCAACTATACCATCAGCATTCTTCTCCATGCCCATATTTCGAAGCTTTCCAACTATTTTATATCTTTTTTCCTTGGCGTGCCTGTGTCTGCCGGCCTTGGTAGAGGGGTGGCTAGCGTGTCTAGCTCCCAATGCTAGTGTCGCGGGTTCGAATCCTGTCTAGGGCATGGTTGTATGTGTTCATCTTTGTTAAAGTTATTACGCTCATTTTAAAAGGCCGTTAACGGCTGTTTATAAGCTAAAATAAATAAATAATAAATAAATAAATAAAAATAACTAAATAAATAAAAACTATACTCCATGCATAGCATTTATCAACTTCTTGCGGATATCCTCCTTCATATTTCTCGTTAGTAAGAGTTACTTTCTTCTTCGCTATTCTAGTCCTTATCTCATCGTTAAATTAAGCTTCTCTTGTTATGATGCTTCAAGGGTATTTATGGTCTGAAAATTGTATTTTACTGTGCTTATAATCCTTCCTCCAATCTTAAGATCTCCTGTGCCTTCTAGCGCTTCTTGCATCACTTTCTCCATACAAATTGAATAGGGTCGGCGATAGGCAACAACCTTGTCTTACTCCTCTACCGATATTTACTCCGCTAGTGTCAGCAATATCCAATCTGACCTTTGCAACTAAATTCACTCATAGATTCCTGATCAGTATTCTGTTTTCCAATCTAAACCTTTATCCTTTAAAATCCTCATCAGCATTACCCAATTCACTCTCTTCGCTAGTCGACGAATCATACGCAGCAATCTTGGCTGTATTCTATCGTCCTTTATGAAATTATCCTCACTACACCGATAGCATCTCTGATTCCTCGTCCTTTTCTGAAGTCGAACTGATCTTCTACAATTCCATCACCCAGGGGCGGATCCAGAAGAAACTTTCCAAGGGGGGGGGAGGGCGATCGCCCCAATTGCCCCTCCCCATCTTGATTCCGCCTCATCCGAAGACTATACATTTTGAAAATCCCTATCCCCATCAGTACTCACCTTTCCCTTGTTCCTAGTCTTAATCTTCGGTATAAAAATGAGGAATGTTGCGCGGAATGAATTTACGAATGGACGCAGTGCAGGGCAATGGTATCGTCCAAGGGGAGGGCGATCGCCCCCATCCCCCCCCTCCCTTGAATCCGACACTACCTTCAACCTTTTTCTCGAGCATTTTATTACGAACCCTCGTGATGATCTTCGAAGTGTGTGCTTATCATTCTGTAGTCTTTACATTTCATTGTTTTGGTTTCTTATTCAGAAGATCATTATGATCTCGTGTTATTCGAATGGTGGAAATTTAATTAGAGAAAATATTTTTTTTATTTTATGGGGGTGGTTGGAATTAATAACCCCCTAGAGTACAATGCGGGTCACCACAAACAAACGGCGAACGTTTCGTCGAAATCGAATCATGAGCTGGGACATGCCCGGACAGGCACTCGATTTTTTGTAGTACGGTGAAAGGGCTACTGTAGATACAATTCTACTAGAGGGGACGAAAGGATGGACTCTTAGTGAAAGTAATTCTAACATATTTTACTCACAATCAGTAGAAATGGATTTTTGGCGAAATTCTCTCATTCAAAACACATGAAATTCCTAATGAAGTAATAAGGCAATGAATAGGCGTTAAGGAAACAGTCCAGGATCACCCGGAAGAAAACACTCTCAGGTAGTAAGGACACATGAGGATAAGGACACTAAACAGATGGCCTAGGTAAGTTTTTGGGTGGCCGCTTACTCGTAGCAGAAAATGAGGGAGAGCGAGAGTTAAATATAAACAAAAGATTGATGTAATGATGGCCAGGAGAAATCTTCGCCCAGAGGGGCTGGGAAAAAAAGAAAAGCGGTAAAGAGGACTGACAAACCCACCATAGAGCTGGAGAAACTCCATTTAAAAAATAAATTATGCTAATTAACTCGGCGTATGACTGTAATATATGGGTATATTATAATTTATTTTTTAAATTTAGTTCAGAATTAAAGTTTAATTAGGTATTCTGCTCATTAAAATAAAATTACGAAGTACACGCATCTCACTGTGCACACGTTACCGTGCTACATTCCGCCAACATTAAGCCTATCCACATAAAACGATTCTGAATGGAAAATTTTGAGAGAAATTTGCATAAAACGAATGACGAACGAGCCTAGGATTATTTCAATATAAACTAGTTAAATAATCTTATTATATAATAAGCTACGTTTGTCCTTCACGGTCGACTGTGGCGCCGCTCTTAAAAAGGCTTTATAAAAGAGCGGGAGAATCGACAACTATTTATGACTGACAGTAATGCTATTTTAACAAACTTTCCGAGTAGGCAGAAAATTGAAATTTGGTAAATGTTTGATTCTTATAGTAAAACCCATTTACGAAAATAAATCCACATAAAAGACCCGGGTTCGATTGCAGTAGATAATTTCTATTTGCCATAAGATTAGACGAAAAAATCGATTTTTCGACTTACAGGTTTTTATTCTTTTACAAATTAAAATTAAAAAGCAATCGACCTACGATCTTCAGACCTGGACCGTTTTAAAGAAACAAATAAAATTTCTTATTCTTATCGTCATATTTTGCCTACAATACAAAACCGCTCAAGTTCTATCCTTGCACTAAATGCGTAAGAAAAGCGTGTTTTGAATGTTTTAATATGTGAGAGTGAAGGGGAGAGAGAAAGAAAGAAAGAAAGAGGAGAGACGGTGGAGAGAGAGAGAGAGGGAGGAAGACAGAAGGAGGGAAAGGGAGAAATAGATAGATAATGTTCTTTATTAGGGCGAGATTGAGACTAGAAAGTCTTTTTCCAGAGATGGGGAGAGGGAGGGAGGGAGAATGGGAGGGAGGAGGATTGGAGAAAGGAAGAGAGAGAAAAGGAGGAAGAACGGGAAGTGGCTTATATTTAATACTTAATTCACGCACATGCATCATATTTGACGGGAAATTACGGTTGTGATATTAATAATTAATTAAGTACTTAAAATGTGGACCGTGTATAGTTCGTCAAAGAATATAAACTCGCAAAAAACGACGAGCTCCCAGAACAATGGACAGTGAATCTGTTTTCCGTCATTTCGACGTGGAGCACGTGGAGTTGCGTCCGCGCCCTGCCCACCCCCATAGGCACGCGGCCAAAAAAGCCTGCCTCTCCCCTCCGACATATTTAGGAGCGCTTCCTCCGATTCACACTCTCCCTCCCTCTCCCTCCCCTCTCTCTCTCTCTCTCTCTCTCTCCCTCCCTCCCTCTCTCTCTCTCTCTTTCCCTCTCCAAGCATCTATCAGACCTAAACATTCACGCGAGTAAAACGTACTCTATAAAAGCTGCAAAAGAAACAAATCGATGCAATGGATGTTTCACAAACTTTCTAGTATCCACCCGATGACGTCACTGGTTATATTAATACGGATATTCTTGCACTTTGGCTCGAAGAACAATGATGCTGCCGCTTGAGTGGGAAAACCTTGGCGGTAGATGGGCTTAAAAGTGCTGTGCGTAAAACTCTATTTGTTATAAGTACAGGTAGTACAGTTTTTGAGAAATATGGATTACATATTACATGCAGTCATTTTCGAGTAAATCGATACTTTATGCATTTCTACAAGAATACGCCGCCCCCCAGTTATATGGTTCATTTCAACAAGGCTTCTGTTCTGGGTGATACGCATCATGAATGCGAAATTTCATCAGATTCTGTTCCACCGTTAATTCCGCAGATCAGTAGTGGCCAAACGTTTTTGTGTGGTGCCAATCACAAATAGGGAAGGTATCGGCGAGCCGCATGTAGGTATACGTGGACCAAAAAATACTAATTCCATGAAAATACAATAGTGATAAAAAAAAATTTCAATAAAATAGGATTTCTCACAAATAACGAATCACATTAATTGCAAGGCGAGTTCTGATTTATTATTACTAAAGAATTTGAGTTATAGTCAATTAAATGTTTAACTTTTTGATTGACCGGTGAGTTACTTCATTTTAATCAACTTCAATCTGTAGTTGCAAATTTGTAATTACTAATCTTACACTATTTATAAAATGGTCATCAGTAAGTCGAGTATGCAGTTTGTGTTTTATGAAGTTCATTGATGAAAAAGTTTGTTCACATACATAATTAAAGTAAAGGAAACAATCCTTTCAGGAAGCCAGACAATCTCAGCAACGTAACAATTAAGTAAAACTCGGTGAAGTCCGTGGTGTTGAAGAGGAAATGACATTCCTTGGAAATAATTCCTTAGTGTCATTCCACATCTTCCCAAAAACTATTAACAAATTCACAAATTTTGTGCCGCGCCAGAAAGAAAAGTTCGGCGTGCCACAACTGGCACGCGTGCCGTACTTCGGCCACCTCTGCCGCAGACAAGGACAGACAAGCACTCCTTTGGACCTTAAAAGTTGCAAAAAGCGGCAGAAAATAAAATCTGCTCCAAGTGATCAGCAGACACTATTTTCCAAACATCTCTCTCTTTATCTATCTATCTATCTGTGCGCGTGTATACATATATATATATATATATATATATATATATATATATATATATATATATATATATATATATATATATATAACATCCTGACAAGCGAGGCATTTTGATGTATAATGGTTGGGTTGAGGATATTACTTTGGCTCTAACTCCTGGGATTCGAGGCCAAAAGCATCGAGGCTGTAGAAGTCTCTATTTATGGAAAAATGACTAATGAAAAGAAAACCTAGTTCCGCGAAATTAGCAAAAAATTGTTAAGGACAACCAACATTTTACTTTCGTATAATAAAGTTACATGAAAGATTACCTTTGGTCTATTTATATATTTCATTTAACTCGATCATAAACAGCCAGTGACGGTCCTTTACCACGAGTGTAATAATCACAACAAAGACGATTACATAACAACAATGCCCTCGGTATGATTCGAACCCGCGATCCTAGCACTTGGAGCAAGACACGCTACCGCCACTAACTACATCAAGGCCAAATTTCAAAGATCAATTAACACATAGAAAAATGTTTGAATCATTTGGTTCAAAATTATCATATTTCATTCCAGAGCCAACAATATTCGAATTCAAATATATGTAATATAAAAAACCAAGACTAATGCGATAAATCTAACAAATATTACAAATATAAACATTTCGTTGTCCTAACGACTAGTAAACGGGTCGAATACATATATTTCCAATCGAGGTTTACAATGGATTCCACTTTTTGTAACAATTGATCGCGAAATCTAATGACATGAGCTTAACTGAACGGCAACATCCGTAATGTAGTAAAGTAACGAAGAAAAAACCATATCGGAAGCGTTCCGAAAAGCTTACGACAACAATCCCCATATTACACAATAATGGCCTTTCCGATAAGTCTCATTGTCAGTCACAAACAAATCGAAGCTTAACACATTATTTCGTACACTAGAGAATTGCCGCGCTCGCCTTAATGGATGAAAACAAAAGAACAAACAATAAAAAAGAGGAAAGAAGCGCAAATCTAGGGTATTTCCAGTAGCCTCTACAAGATTAAGAAAACCCCGATGCGCATTTAGGCGACAATACAGCTGTCTTTAGTGGCGATTCGCCGAAAGTAAATTTAAAAAGAACACGATTTGAGATGCCTGAGATAAGTACTTTCGACAATTTGTATGCATTCTTTGCACGAATTGAACGCGTATAGGGGAGGTCGTTTCCGTCCGTCCGTCCGCACGTTAAAACTCGGTAACCGTTTTGCTAAAATTGGTAGACTAATTCCAATTTTGGTTATAACCGGACAACAATAACGACCACTTTTCATGAAGATCTACATGTAGTTTACAATTTTCCTTTACTTCAACTCGGGAACCGCTTTACGTAATGTGATGAAATATCGTATTGGGGAGTTTTGTTAAAATTAATTGACCGATTCCAATTTTTGTTTAAATCGGGCAATAATTACGAATACTTTACATGTATTTAACAACGTACCTCGCTTGCTTCTCGTTAAATTCTAATCTGAGCGAAAAATATCGAGGACATAGTGAAATCTCAAAGAACGCATTTGGAAACTCTTGTGTGCTCCGACATGGAGTACACATTTCCAACCTTGTTTATATTGATAATTCCCGCATTTACGTTCTTTCTTACCTTTTTCAATTTTGGCTCTAAGTTTGTCGTTGATAAATCTGGGAAACGGTTCACAATTTTAAAAGAAATACATTTTTCCTGGTAATTCAGGTTTATCTCATTCGGTGGAGCTTTTTGACCGGGCGTCAAGGCAGCCAATGAGGCGTAATGAGAAGGAACACAAGATGGAATGTGCCAGAAACGTGTTATACATCTTTGGTTAGAGAGCGCGCCCAAGGCATTTGATCCAAATGGGAAAGGACTGAAAAAGTTCAGCGCGGGGCAATTAGATTCATAAGGTAAATGTGACTCCAAACAAAGAGTTGCTTCATCAATGAATTTTCAGGAGAAGTTGCCTTGGGAAAGCTTAATGAAGGCTAGATTAAAACTTAAGGAGAAGTATACGACAACATAGAACAAAGGGACACCGATATTCACATATGAGACCAAAATAGGACGTTTTGTTGCGTTACAAACTACGGAGCTCAACGGTCCGCACCGGTATTGCGACAGTGAACAATCCTCAATTGTTTTGGTTTTTCTCAAAAACACGCCCCTCTATAACGGAAAACATTTATCAATATACGAAAAGTATGATTTTCATATACTAATTATTTTACGAGTTAAAAGCTAAAAGTTCATGCTTAGTTTCAGACAAGTGGCAGTTCTAGTGGAGAGACTAATATATAATTTATTTATTTTACTTCGATATAAATCTTAAATACTATATTTTACCGAAAATTGCAAGTGGATATTTCAAAGGAATGCGCATTCAAAATACTCTCGTTTGCAGTAAACATTTCGTGCGCGCTACCTAACCAAAACTAATTTCTACTAACAAATGCATGTTGTATGGTATCTAACAAAAGTTTTCCTTCTGCGATAATGAATAATCAATTACACAAAGTTGAGCCTAAGTTTGTCGATAAAAAGTTTACTAAGATACCTAAAACTTTTTCAAATGGCTCTGCTACATTTTGTTTTGTTTCCTGCTGAATAAAAGTCCTCTATTTTCCAATAAGGAATTTTTCCTAATGCATTTTCATTGTATTTTTAGCCTAATTTCCAGAATGGAAATAGGCTTATAGCATCGTCGTTGTGTCTGTCTGTCTGTCCGACCGTCCGTCCCCCCTATTGACTTCTGAACCAATAGACCGATTATCATGACACTTGTTGGAAATCTCTTGCTACGTGGGCCGAGTCCCCGAGGATAGTTTTTGTCCCGGGTTCGATTCCAGGAACTATCCTTCCCATTTGATTTACTTGGGAAATCTTAAATCCACCGTGCAGGGTGATCTTCTATTGCGCATTAGAATATCTTAGAATTGTAATATCGGAGCGGAATTTGTACTATTCTCCGAGGAAAGGAATGAATATTGTAATTTTTTATCGTAGAATGTTGCTTATCGATCGTATTTCTTCGAATTTTGCGTAAATACCGGCGATTTTGCAGTTTTTATCACTCATTAGGAGAGTGTTGCAATAGCAACAACAATTTTTGGCTCATATTCGGTATAGCCTAATACATACACGCGTTGTTCTTGATATACAAACACGCGTCATCAATTTACATTTTCGTTTGAATTTATTTCTAACTAGCGTAATTGCCCGTCAAATACGACGGGTATGTGTGGATTAAGTATTAAATTTAAGGAACTTCCCATTCTTCCTCCTTTTCTCTCTTCCTCTCTCCCATTCTTCTCTCTCCCACCCATCTTCCCTCCCTTCCATCTTCCCTCCCTCCCGTCCTACCTCCCTCCCACTCTCCCTCCCTCCAGTCCTCCCTCCCTCTCCTTTCTCTCTCCTCTGGAGTAAAAGACTTAATTCTATACCACCCTTACTTTCTATGTACCTTCCATTCTATATCCCTCCCTTCCTATTTCCCTCCTCACATCCCCCTCATCTATACAGTCGTTTAGTTAAGCAAAAGAATCCAAACTAAATCCCAGTCCCATTAGGATAACGTAATTTCGCAAAAAATCCTACGATAATTTAAGGCGATCTATGCACTCGTATATACTTTACAAAATCGCTTTTTACGTGTTATCTTACGGGAAATGGAAATCGCCCCACTGGAGTCGAACCCGGGTATTTTTTCGTATTTTGTTTTCGTCATTTAATTTTTATATCTGAATCAAACATTCCTGCGAAATTTCAATTTTCCACCTAATCGGAAAATTTGACAATGCTGTTGATCGCCAAGGGAACGTTTCAATAAAAATGCAAAATGTTGATAAATTTTCGAATATTTTAGCTTAATGTGAGCGAATTCGATTCGAATACAAAAATCGACGATAAGAATGAGAATTTTCATTTAATTTCCTTTTCAAATGGTTCTTATCCGAAGATCGTGCGTCAACTACTTCTAATTTAATTTTGCAAAAGAAAATAAGTCTGCAAGTGTGAAAGAGGTATATATAAGATCCCTCTTATGGGGAATCCCATATAGCGCTCCAACCAACAGATTAAGGCATTTATTAATAGTTTAATCGCCTTCTATAAAAGCCAAGTCTGCTTGACCCGTTCAACGCTGACGTCATCAATGGCACGTTTTAACGCGTTTTTAACAAACTTCCCGATTAGGAGGAAGGTTGAAAATTTCCAGGAATGTTTGATTCAGATATGAAAATGAATTGATGAAAACAAAATACGAAAAAAGACCCAGGTTCGACTCCAGGGGGGCGATTTCCATTTTCCGTAAGATAACACGTAAAGAGAGACTTTTTAAGCCTATAGGCTTTTATGATTTCGGAAATTTAAAATAGAAAAAATTGACGCACGATCTTCTAAATTGATCTCTGTTTTAGGAAAATTAATGAAGGTTTTTATTCTATTCATCTTTTCCGTATACCGTTCTAAACCTCTCATATTAAACATTTAAATCACATATTTTGGGAAAATAACGTCTTTTAAACGGGATGTTGCCATGCCGACCACGTCATCGTTAAATTTCGAGAATCAATTGTTGTCTCAACCCGCATACGTGTAATATACACGAGTGCATAGATTGCTTTAAATTATCGTAGGATTTTTCGCGAAATTACGTAATCACAAGTAGGGAGAGAGGGGCGACTAGAGGGAGGAAGGGAATATTATTATTTATTTATTAGGTACTACTGGGTTATCCCGGACACCTATTAAAAATGCTATAATATTTTCATTGCACATTAGTATCCGAATCCAACCCCCAACCACTTCAACACAACCCGTGAGGAGGAAATTGGAACGAATCCAACCCCAAACCACTTAACCCAACCCAGGATGAGGAAGAAAATGGAACTAATCCAACCCCCAACCACAACCGAACCCGGGAGGGTGAAAATGGAACGAATTCAACCCCCAGCAACTTAACTTGGATTCGGGTACTAGAGCAGAGTACAAGGAAAATATTACAGAATTTTTAATGCGGGTCCGGGATAACCCAGTAGTACCATTTATCTTATAAATATTTTATAGTGTGTGTATGTATGTTCTTTATACGTTTTTACACAGTTGAAGCTATCGAATTCAAAAGTTTCATGGGCCATCCTATGGACCAAAGAAAGAACTTGATTTAGGTTTGCAGACCGTGGGGTCTCCTTTACCCCATGGGGTCAACAAAATACTATTTCCATAAGAATGCACGGGAAATGGTGTAGAGAAACCCTAAAATGCCGTGCAGCCCTTCATTGACGTGGATATAAATATACCTAAATATTAACTTACGATCATGGGGAATGGCTTATTTTACGCACGAAAGACTGACCATTTTAATTCTGTCCATGGTATGTCATATTACACGCTAAATCGCTCGACATTTTCCTTTAAGCGCAAAATTTATCGGTTTAGATGACCATTTTCCAGGCGGCAACAAAGTTAAGTTTTTAATTGTTGTCCTCTTCAAAGGGAGATAGCCACGTAAAGATTAATGCAAGGAAAATCCACGCCGTGGCGAGCCGTAGAGGAAGAATAGCCAACGCCAAGATAAAGGTTACAAATGGATTCATGCCTAAATATAGTCTATGAATACTTTTAAAGTGAGTCAAATGATTTTTGAGGAATAGTAGAACATTTTTATCTTTTACCATTAACAATGAAAGATTTATCGCAACATAAATCGAGACACCTACGTACGTTTGTTCGGTAACCAAGATCTTTGTTTATTGTTTACGTTTTGGCTAATAGTATTGACATAATCCACATAATTTCATTGCTGCTTTAAAGGCTTCGGTACATCTATCCATGTGAATATTAAGTAAGACGTTAATGAGTAATTATATTAATGGTAAAACTTTACAAAACAATACATAAAATAATAAATGTTAATGTAAACAACGGAGTAATTCCTATTTTTATAAAACCTCGATTACGCCACATATTCTTGGAAAAGCAGTCTGCCTTCATTGTATTATGGATTCACCATTTAGATACACCCACGAGCACAAGCCTGACTAAAATTTTTCAATGGTTTCTTTAGGTGGTACTTAAAATCCCGTATGAACCTCTTCTCCGAATAACACTTTTGAGAAATTTGGGGGCACCGACAGCGGGGGACTCCGAGCAATAAAAATAGTTTGCAACTTAAAAGAAACCTATTTCCCGAGCGAAGTCGAGCGTTTCAGCTAGTTACTTATAATTGTGTAAGGAAAGGGTGCTTTGAATATTTTAATACATGAGAGAGAAGGAGAGAGAAGAAGAAAGAAGGAGAGAGACATGGGGGAGAGAGAGTGGAGAGGGAGAAAGACAGAAAAGGAAGAGATAGATAGATAATGGTTTCAATTAGGGCGAGATTGAGACTAGGAAATCTATTTTTCCTAGGAAGGAGAGAGGGGGAGGAAGGATGGGGGAGGAAGGTAAGAGAGAGAAAGAGAGGCAAGTGAAGATATAAAAATTAATTTTTATAAGCAACTTTTATATAGTTTATACTTTAATATTAATAAACTCTATAATATAATTATGATAACCTTTCTGCTTGCATGGGCGTAAAAAGTTGCAAAAGTGTCTGCCAGCTGTTGAGTGATGTGGAGGTCTGTATATTTAACCTTTAATCTTTTTACAGTTGTGAGAATGGCAGACAGAAGTAGAGAACTCAGTGACAAACCTAAGAATGTTTGGTATATAAGTAGTAAGAAGTTTGATAGTATCTTTTGTTTCATTAATGAAAATACTGACTTATCCATTCATATTGCTTAAAATCAATGAAAGCATACTGCTAGTTCAGAGTAATTCAGCTTTAGATACTAGTAGGAGTTAAATTGTTGAATATTTCATATTTTAGTCACCTAACTTAAATGACAAAAATAATAAATTGTTCTTTTTCTAACATCACATCAACCATCCATATAAAACCACTGCAAAAGTATAGTTAGCTGAAGAATTGCTAAGCTACAACACAACACTTTAAAATGTTTTATTTAAATTTGTTCAAATTAATATCCTTTACAACAGTATTACCTATCTTAAATACTGAAAAAAGGAATAAGATACTAAAATGTGAGGACTTTTAGAAAAATGCAGGAACAACTGGTCTTAAAGGCCTATAACTGGAAAAGATTTCATCCAAAGTAAAAAATAAGCCAAGTGAACAGTTCTAAAGAAAAAATTATGCTCATGGCACAAACTACATAAATATAGTCATATAAACTCTACGTTCAAATGAATTTTCAATGTGAACTGTTCCGAGAATATCGCATTAATGATTATTAATAGTATTGCAATACGAATGTAATTATAATGTAATAATAATAAAATGCATGTATACGGCAATATTATAAGAGGAGCGATAAGAATTTAATAATAATAATAAAATTCATCAAAAGCTTACGTGTGCCTTGATTTTCCAGACGTATTTCTTAATGAAACTCATAGGGAAAACAGTTTTTAGAATAATCTTAAATGAATAAAGATAAAAAGTTTTTAAGATAAATAAAAACTTACTATCAATAATAATTTCGATAAATATAAACCTACAATTATTAGCAGAAATAACCCTTCAAAAAATGTAGGAATGCTAGTATCAATACAAATCCACATTAAAATAAATCTTACACCACTAACAATTACAATAGTTTGTTTAATCTCGTTGCTATGATTGACGCTTGTCTATCTACCCACGCGAATTCAAATACACATACATCGCATCGCCAAATCAAGAATCTGGTGGCCGTGGTAACTAAATCACTCGTCGTATGCGATGGTGAGGTGGTTTGGATTTATATTAAAAAATCTGCATGTTTAAAAGTAATAATAGCCAATTTCTCATTATAAAATTAGATAACTGATATTTTGTATGCTATGTTTGTTTTTATAATTTATATGTGCAATTTTAATTGTCTCTCTCATACGAAAAAGGTCACATTCGAGTATTGAAATAGAGAAAGATTTTTTTCTTTTCGTCAATCGTTATAAATGCCCACGGCCCACACGCAGTTTACTGAATAATAATAATCTTTAATTATTTACGTTGCAATCTATTAAGTTTGACATTATTACAACTATAATTTCGATGCTTCATAAACAGCGCGAAGTGGATAACGCAATTATTTTGTCTATTTGACGGCTTAATAGACGCTAATTCAATCGGAGGCAACAATGGGGGTCGCCTTGGCAACACCCGGAAAGAGTACGAAAAAGCCACAAAATTTCGAAAAAAATGCGTTTCTGAGAAATTATTCCGTGCAACATCAAAACATCGCAAGAATATGATATATTTTAGTTTAGCCGTCGAATAAAGCAAAAACGGATAAATTCGGTCCATATTAACGTTTTCAATGAATGAAAGAAATAAACCTTGCGCCTTGAAAAATCAAAACTCTTGTATAAACATATGGAAAAATATAATCGTTTCCCGGAGTCGAATCCGGGACACATCCGTAAACGAAAATAGTTTCCCCGGGGTCTCCTAGTTGGCAGAAACAAAATGGCGTTTACAGCATTTCTCTATGACAAACTGTTCAAGAGATAAAAGGGGGGACGGACGGACGGACAGACATTGAGTCATTATATATAAAGATATTATATAACCGCTGTGTGTCTGCGTGCGTCCCTGTCTGAAGCCTCGAGGGACGTCACCTTCCGGCATGAACACAAATAAATCAAGAACGGTCTGCTCGTTTTCGACAAATCTTTCGCCTGAATACTTGGCCCGAACTCCTACTGGTTTTAAGTGTGTAGTGTTCCCCGGAAAGGCATGGGTTTGATACCAGGATAGTTTTCGTTTTTGCATTTGATTAACACGTAACCGGATAGAATACGATGTGTAGACCTTTATTCTTTAACATTTTAAAATACCTTACGATCGAGACTCGGACTCGAGATTTATATCATTTAACGCAGAAAGATATGAAAATTCTTATTCTTGCCGTCGATTCTGTTGTTTAATTCGTGCTTGCTCATATTTTAAGTTTATATTCGATTTTTCGACATTTCAAAAAGGAGGTTGCTATGGTAGCCGGCATTGTTCATCTCGTATTTATGCATTGTTAGACTCGGGCTTCAAGTGCATTTGAACTAAGCTTGCAATAAAACTCGTGAAGGACAAAAGCAGATTAAGTCTCGAGTGACGTCACCTCCCAGTATAAACGCAAATAAATCAAGAACGGTCGGCTCGATTTCGAAAAATCTTTCACCTGAATACTCGGCGCGAACTCTTGCAGGATTTAAGCGGGTAGTCGTGCCCCGGAAAGGCATGGGTACGATATCGGGAAAGTTTTCATTTTTATATTTGATTAACACAATCGGCTCTAATACGATGTGTAGACCTTTTGTCTTTGACATTTTAAAATAATTTACGAACGAGACTTTCACTCGAGATTTACACTATTTCACGTAGAAAGAAATAAAGATTCTTATTCTTACTTTCTATTCTGTTGTTCAATTTGTGTTTACGCATATTCTAAGTTTATATTCCATTTTTTCCGTTTTTTCAACATTTCAATTGTTGATCTCGGATGTTTGCATTGTTAGACTCGGACTTTCAAGTATATTTGCTCTAACAATAAGCTTACAATGAAAGAAACGCATCAAGGACAATAATCGATTGAAAATTTATGTGAAAAGTTTCGTATAAATATAAAACAAATGAAACACGTAGCGAAGAAAAGAAACGATTCCACTGCATTGTACTAATGGACAACTTAACATTTCAAATAGAAAATTATTTCACGCGTGCATTGAAAATATCGTTTCATTTGCGTTTTATTGTGGTTTAAGCAAATTACTATATTGATAATGTTTGTGAATAATTTCTTTCGATATTGACGCGTGGCCGGTGCACTGATTACTTAATATTAAACAAACCACAGAACATACGATATGCTGTTCCATCAGAAATAGTGAACAAAATAAAAAATATTCTATAGTAGTCTAAATCATGTTGGCATGTATATTTATGAAAATGGTGTGAGCTATATAATAATTTTAAAAGAGGCAATGAAAGTGGTTCAACTAATAACAGTATTTGTATCAATTTTTTGTCATAGGAACTATCGCATTGGGTCACTTCACGCAAGGCTCTCTGGATGTTTGCAGGAAGTAGTGCAACACGGGCCCCTAGTAATATTTTATAACGCCAAATTATTAAAATTGGAGAACACAAAGAGCAAAATATCCGCGGTGATTTTAAAGCTAATATTAAAGTCAATATCAGTATTATTTATTTTAATTTAATTTTTATTAAATGGAAAGTAGGCATCATAAGTTCCGTTTGGATCATCTTGTATTTATATATGTACATGTTAATTATATAATTTAATTGAATTGTTAAAGACTGTTGTAACAAGATGGTAAAGTATACTCCATAAATGGAATACACAGGGATTTTCAAGGCGTTCTTTAAGGGAAATACGCACGTATGGAACGGTATCGAAATATTGGGCGGTCCTTGAACTTCCCTCTCCGAAACTGTAAGTCGTAATTATATGGTCTCCCGGACTTTTATGTGATAAAAGTATGTCCCCTATCCGAATATTTTTTTCAATCTATACCTTACGGATCACATAAGAGCTAGGGAGAGAAAAGTAAGGGGTTTCATTTTTGCCTGACGGATGCCATGTAACGAGATACGATACACAGTTATACAGTTTATTAAAGTGATTATGTAAAGTGGAAGTTCTAATTGACGGATTTAGTTGAAAACCACAATTGGGCGATACGTTTTAATAACAATCATTCGTATTTAATTAAATTAAAATTTGTCGAGCGGTTTCGCAGATGAAAGTTACGACGGACGGACGAGACGTGCCCATAAGGCGTTCCGCTATTACCGCTCCGCTGGTAAAGGCGGCCTAATAAGTAATTCAATAGAGCAGTGGTGGCCAACCCATTTACGTGGCGGGCCGCATAAGTGGTCGCGAATCCTTCGGCGAGCCGCATTAGAAATTTCCAATTCTTCGGCGGGTCGGATTAATGTTTAAATCGAAAGCAACCTGTATTTCTGAGGTTCCATACGAGCGAAAATCAATTTCAAATAAGGTTTATATGATTAAAATGTCAATATTAAAGTTTCTATTGTCTAAACTTTCATGAAAATTTATGAATTTGTGTGTCAAATGTTTCGGGTTGATTTTACTTTATCCATAAACGAAGTATAGAGAAAGTATTGTTTTCATGAAAAAATCGAATTCGAGATTTAAACGGAAATACATGTTTTAAGGTCCCCTAAACACGTTTTGACTATTTTCTCGATGATGTCTGTCTGTCAGTCTGTCTGCATGTGATAGATTTTTGTGGGCGCTCTAACTCAAAAACTATTAATCAGGTCAACGCAAAATTTTATATTTAACATTTTCATAAAATGTTAGAAAATCTGATTAGTTTTTGGTAAAAATCGGTCTACCGGAAGTGGGTGTTTACTCTTGTCACTTATCCGTTATTTTGAAATATTTGCTTTAATATTTGATAAATGTAAAAATGCATTGGAATAAAAGTTGTAGGAAATTTTATTTTCTACAACCTTTGTTTGATACATTTTTCCATATAATGCATTGTTTAAGAGATATCTTATATTTTTAGCTGCCGCCACCACGCCACCTACCGAAGGCTTATTGTTAACAATTGACGCTTAATTACCTCTTAGTAACGCTCCTTTTCCTTTTCTTAATTGTCAACCGGAAGTAAATATTGACAATGACCCCAGAGCTAACAACATGTAATTTGCCATGTAAATATGGAGAAAGTCATGTGTTGCCCACATCAGTTTATTTCATCATAGCTTCGCGGACCGCACAATAACCCTTCGATGGCCGCATCCGGCCTCCGGGCCGCAGGTTGGGCAACACTGCATTAGAGAATTATTACGCTAGTCTTATAGCCGAAAACAAACTTCAGAAAATGCCCTAGGCATAAAATATTTAAAAATGAAATACGAATTTTGAAAGAGCAGATATTTAAGCCATTGTAAGCAAAGGCTTTATTGCGGGGAGGCTCGGGTTATCCCCGAGGGTCTTTCTAAGAAATCGGTAAGCCTTATGCCAAGAAACAGCGGAGAGCGTGGAATCGGGCCAAGATCACTGCTCGTGGACTTGGTTTGATTGCTGAGTCTGTGGGCTCCGTAGCGCCTTTAATCCTCGACTAACGAGTGCTATTAGTTTCAAATAGTGATTAAGTGGCCCATTTCTTGATGTGTTTGGCGCAACGCAAGACTGTTCAAATCCACCGTGTTTAAAGTGTGCAATTTGTTCTTTGAAGTGTGTTTATATTTGTTTTCTGATTGTCCCACAAAGCATTTGTGACAGTGTATATTTTGTAGACTCTAGACTTCTACATGCTTGGAATTTCATATTATTGCTGGTGTAAACGTTCAAAAGGTTGGCGATGTTAAATATTTTCTTTAGCCCTTCTTGCGGCGATATTTTTAATATTATTGAGTTCTTTGCAGAAGTTAACTGGATTAAGTGTTACGTTAGGCAGTGAGCGTAACATCGTGTGAAAGGCTGTCATTTTATATCCGTAATGGAGAAACGAATTATCGTGGATGCAACTGCTCTTGTGCGTGGCTTTTCTATAAATGTCGAATTCTATTTTGTTGTCTTTCTCTGTCATCAGGAAATGGTAGAATGTTATTACTTTACACTTCGTGAGTGACTTTGATTGTGGGATATTGCCTTGTAGAAAGTCTTCCATGTAGCTCGAGGTGTTTTTAGACAATTTGAAATGAATGGGAATCGAGCAATGAACTCGAGATGGATAGGTACTGAATATGAGCGCAGCTGACAAAACATGGAGCCGGAGCCGAGCGATTGGTCGTCCGCTTCAAATTATGAAACCTGGTTGTCATGGGAACAGGTCACACGTAACTTCCTCGTATTTGAAATGCGCATATTGGTGAACCAACTTTTCATCAAGACATTTATTTGACTTTAAAAATACAATCGTGAGTTTTCTCTAGCCTTTTGGACATATTCGATATAATTTTCGGCACAGAATCACCACAAGATGGCACTCGAGACTGCACCGAGTTTCAAATAGAAGCGAGCAATCAAAGCATTGCGATAAGCGATCGCGAAATGCGTCGAGAACATTTCTGACGATCGATTCGCTCAATTCCCGAAGGCACTCGCTGAAACAAGCGAAACTCGGAACGCGAAAAGAGGTCGCCCCGCGGCGATAAAACGGTAAACCACACCGACAGTTGAGTCGCGTCGAGAAAACCGTCGCAATAAACGAGATTAGTATATTCTTTTAGATGAAAGTGAAATCTACCATTTGTCTCTCTATTAATAGCATGAACTTCTAGGAGGAGGAGGGATGGCGCAAAGTTCCGCTCTTCCGCCAATGAAATCGGCCCAGAGACGCGAACGGCCATCGTATTATTATTGTTCGCCTGGAAATACCGCCCACACACATCCAGCGCATGAATTGCAAATAACAAGCGGATATCTCGCGCGCAATGGTTTGCCAACAGAGGGAAACACTATCCGCAATTCTCAAAGAATCCGCTCGAGGGAATCTTTTACCCGCGCACGGACGCAGAATCGCGGCAAAGGCACTCAAAGCGAAATTTCGATATTCGGCGAATCGTATTTCTTGCGAACCACGAGTTTTACAGTTCGAATGTTGCGAGTTGTTCCGTACAAGAGCAAGAGGAGACACCGCCCCTTGCAACACCGAAAACATTCCGTCTTATCGACGTTTGCTTTTACTCTCTCCCACTCTCCCTACATCTCTTCCTCTCTCTCTCCCAATCTCTCCCAAACTCTCTCTCTCTCTCTCAAGTCGCCGCTATTTCATGATACACACTCCGAAAAAAAGGTCAAAATCGCTAAGAATTCGATAGGTCGAACGAAGATTTCATTGTGGTTTGATCCTTCTCGACATGTAGCCGACTAGACATACGACTTTGAGAGCATCCAATTGTTCTAGCGCTTGTTACACAGGGACGATTAAAATGGATGGCGTTATTTTTTACTATGAAATCCTTTTGAAAGAGAAATGGGACGAATGTTAACCACAGATTCTAGCAATCGATTCTCGATTTTCTTCTTTTTACATTTAAAATGTGCTCGTTATGTCTGACAGAGCTTGTAAACACACTCCAACTAAAACCTCACCTTCGTGGAAAAACAAGGTTTTTCTAGACGTTTCCTATCGTTTACATAAATACAAGAAAAGTAATATATTATACTATATTCAACACATTATTGTAAACAACAACATATCTACATCATACTTCGAAAATGGTAGAGGCTGCAGATTCTTAACATTCCTTCTCTCCTCGATAGGATGAAGCAGTATTCATTCTTATCCACGTTTAGTGCCCTATAAGCGGAACAGATAATCTCTAAAATTAATAGCTTAATTTATATTTCTCGGTGTGAATAAAGCATTATTCTGGCCGGCACAATTTTACACCAGTCGAAGGATAGAAAATTTTAAACCACTTAAAACCATAGGGAAACACCTACGACTTTGTCGAATAGAAATGCATAGCAAGGATAGAGCCGTCCTTCACTTCGCCATGAGTAAAAAGGTTCGAGGAAAAAATTGGCACATTTGAGTTAATTGTTAAAGGGACGAACAAAGGAAAATGGTCTTAACGACTCATCGACACTATCGTACGATCTTCTATTAAAGAAAATAAACTGATGTGGGCAACACATGACTTTCTCCATATTTATATGGCAAATTACATGTTGTTAGCTCTGGGGTCGTTGTCAATATTTACTTCCGGTTGACAATTAAGAAAAGGAAAAGGAGCGTTACTGAGAGGTAATTAAGCGTCAATTGTTAACACTAAGCCTTCGGTAGGTGGCGTGGTGGCGGCAGCTAAAAATATAAGATATCTCTTAAACAATGCATTATATGGAAAAATGTAGAAAATTAAATTTCCTACAACTTTTATTCCAATGCATTTTTACATTTATCAAATATTAAAGCAAATATTTCAAAATAACGGATAAGTGACAAGAGTAAACACCCACTTCCGGTAGACCGATTTTTACCAAAAACTAATCAGATTTTCTAACTTTTATGAAAATGTTAAATATAAAATTTTGCGTTGACCTGATTAATAGTTTTTTAGTTAGAGCGCCCACAAAAATCTATCACATGCAGACAGACTGACAGACAGACATCATCGAGAAAATAGTCAAAACGTGTTCAGGGGACCTTAAAACATGTATTTCCGTTTAAATCTCGAATTCGATTTTTTTTTTCATGAAAACAATACTTTCTCTATACTTCGTATATGGAGAAAGTAAAAAGGACGAAAAAGAAAAAATTAATCAAGAGAAAAGTATGTCAGACTTTAAAAATTGCGTCTGGAAGTCACGAATTCGAAATTTGAAGTGTTCCTAACCTAAATTCGAAATACATGGGGATTTCTGCAGGAAATTTTTGTCATTTGTAAATAAGTTAGAATTTCGATGCATTCTTTGAGACATTCGTATGCCCGACAGAATACAAATCGCGTTGACTGGAGTGAGAATTCGAATTCAAAGTCGATTTTTGTTCATAAAGTTGCTACTATCTACGCAGAATTAAAAGTAGACGATTGAGATGTTTCATAACTGAAAAAGAATTGAATTACTCAACTGTTATGATTAATGCATTTCGTTATTCCGATACAAGCAAGTTTTCATTTTTTAATGTTGTATTGAACGTGTTGGCTCTCGTCTCAAATGTTCTACCGTAAAATCGTGCGAGGATGTCAGTTAAGAAAGGAAATAATATTTTATTTAAAAAGGAATGTTATACATTTATTTGGCGATTATAAATTTCCTAAAATCACAACCTACAGACTTATCCATTTATTTCTATTCAATCATCGTTTAATTTACGACTTTCAGCAAATTACAGCGTCTCATGACACAATCATTGTTTTGATAATACAGCATCCCCTAGTCCAACGCGGAAGATGCGTTTCCTGAACACGGCAAATCCGCGTTGGGCAAGTTAAAAACCTTATGGGTAAAACGAGCATAGGTTCAGGCGGCCGTATTATGCAACACATTAATGCCGCTGCGGACTATTATTTGCTGGTATTTTTTGAAATGAGTAGTCGGTGCTGCAAGCGCTTAAAGATATCACCATACGCCGAGATCTGAAGTTGTAAATAAACCACCGCGATCTCCAAGGCAGCAGTATCTGAGCCAATCTGCATAAGATAATAAATTGCAAGAGTTCTCGCAGAATTTTTCTCATTTTCCGCGAAATTAAGGAACACATCTGGAATTTCCAAATTCTCTGGATATCGGCTCGCGTCCAAGTTATCATATTTCAAGTTTTCTGACTCGAATCGCCCTGTATCAACAAAAACAATACGAGAGTGTTGCTATAGCAACAACTATTGTTGGACTCAGATTCGGTATATTCTAATACGTGCACGCGTTATTTTTGCCGCACAAATACGCGTGATCAATTGAATATTCCGTTCGAATGTATTTGTAGTACATATTTTATAACGCTAAATTATGAAATTTGGGAACACAAAGAGCTACATATCCGCGATGACTTTAAAGCTATTAAAGCCAATATAAGTATTAAATAAATGATTAAATGGAAAGTAAGCATCATAAGTTCTGTTTTAAATATAGTTGGCTGTTTACGTTTTTTTTAATACAGCTGGTTGTTCACATTGGTTATGCATTGTTATTTTAACAGATTGAAAATCTTTTTTAAATCAAGTCATCATGATAAACAGCATTTTAGGTTACTGTCACTGGATGATCAGGTAAAGCAAACCTAATATTTGCAGGGTTATCGACTCGAGAGCAGTGGTTCTTGACCCGTGTCGCGACACAAAATTGGTTCGCCAAGTCATTTTGAGTGGTCTTCCATGGCTGTTTATATCCAAATATACCATTCCTCCAAATAAACTGTCCAATTCTAACGGCTTGAGTGAAGTTACTTGTTTAATTCCTATTTATTTTATCACTTATCACAAGTGAACTAGTGGAGTACTTGGGTCGCAGCCAAAAACAAAAAGGTTAAGAACCACACTGCTCTATAGGCGGCTACATACAGTTGCCCACATGTAAACACAGGTCCCTTCAGGTAGACCCGCGCTTAATATAGGGAAAATCCCCACTTAATATATAGGTCTGGTTTTCTATATATAATCCACCTTAACATACGTAATTTCGCTAATTCTGCAACAATGCGGTAGTCGTTAACAGCCAAACATTTTCACGCCTAAAAACGTAATATTTTCAAGTGAAAATGACATTGGTGGACCGATTCGACCCGAATGGGGAAATCGACGATAAGAATAAGGAACTTGATTAATTTTCCTTTAAAAAAAGTCCGGATCCGAAGGTCTAACGACACTTTTTTCTAATTTTAATTTGCAAAAGAAAAGAAGTCTGCACGACGACTAATGGGTTTTTACGTGTTATCTGACGGAAAATGGACATTATCTCCCGGAGTCGAACCCGGATCTTTTTTCGGGACTTTTTTCGTCGTTGACTTGTAATGTAAGATTGAAGCATCCATAGCAAATCTCGATCTTCGACCTAAGTAGTCGGGAAGTTTGTTAAAACACCCTATAATGTTGCGCATACCGTCTTGTGACGCAATCCCCAATCCCCTCTTAAATATCCAGGATTACCAATTCCCATTTAATTTTGAAAATGTCTCTTTTTCGATTAAATATACATTTCTACGCCGATTCCGCACCGATTTGAATTTAGTTTTCACAAATAATAAACCTCATTCTTTCAGCTATATAACTGGTTTCATCCCGAGGTTTTATGTTAATTTTAACTAATTTAAAAATGCAATTTCATAAAGCCCTGCACAGATGCTTTTCTAATGGGGTATTGAAATGGACAAATGGGGTCGAAAATAACCCCCTAAAAATTAAAATATTTAGAATTTTCCATTTTTCCCGTTGGTTGTACCCAATGACCTTTCATCATGCCAAATTCCAGGTCTCTAACCCTTCTAGAAGTACCTAAACATTTATATCATCCTATATCCTACGTAAGAAGCAGCTATAATAGACAAACACATAAGTAATATACGAGAAAACCTAATCTAAATTATGAATTGTACATAAACATTTAAATAGTAAAAAATACGATAAAATGTATACTGTGTATTTGGAGGAGCAGCAGAAGTGGGCGATATTGGAGCAGCTGATGGTGTGGTTTTAATAAAATCAGTGATTATTGTTGCTAAGGACTTCCTCCCCAAATCTTTCGAGTTTTTCTTGTTAAGGCGAGAAGAGACTTTCAAATCATCCTTTAAATTTGACGCATGTCTCCATTATTGGATCAAGGTGCGCTGCAATCTCAGCCACCCCGTGTCTGCCCTGTAGAGGAAATCGGGAAATGCCTTCATTGTAAGGATAGGATTAGCAGTTCCCTATTCTTCAATGCCGTCATCACTGTCACTACTCTTAACGCTGTGAGTGCTCCAAGCTCTCCATTTGCTGGCTCTTGGTGAAGAGACTCGAACAACTCTTACACATCCTCGTTGTTCGTGTCTTCAAACTCCTCTACTCCGAATTTTTCGGCTAGCTTCACTATTTCAGCGATTTCTTTGTCCAACAGAGAATAACCGTGCTCGTCTTATGGATGAAAAATTCAAGAACAAGCACTTTAAAAAGTACCTACTTATCTCAGATGTCTCCATTAGGTTATTGGAAACCAGATGCGAATTTCGGTTACAAAGCAGACGTCTTCAATGATAATTCACCGAAAATATATTTTTAAAGAATCTGGTTCTTTATCTACTTTCGGTTTTGTATCCGAAATTCGCATCTGGTTTTTTGTAGCCTTGTTGTGGCTATTGGAGATGGCTGAGATAATTTATTTTTTAAGTGATTGGATTTATTTGATGATTGTGGGAAATTCCTGAAAATTATTCACGACTTCAACGCCAAATATTATGCCGGCAAGAGTTCATGATTCTCTCTGTAATTTCCGTATAGGCTGCTAGCTTTCTCGCGCCACATACACACGTAAAATGCAGTGCGCGCGCAATTCAGAATCGCGTATAATTAAGTTTTATTGGAGTTGAGCAAATACATGTCCCATTTATTTCACCGCGTACAATCACATACACGTACGAGAAACTCGCATTGGACAAGGGTTTACTGTACTGAATTTAATTTTAATACAAAGTTGGTTTGAGCTAACACAAAAACCGGTAAAATAAATTAAGCGCACCGGTAACTGTTAGCACTACACCTGACAATTGGGTTCAATGAAATTCTATTACTCTTCTATCCATATTATCTTTCGAAATATATTTAAAACTACTTTAATTGCCCGGGCTTTGCACTGGGTTTAGAGTTTAGAATGGTAAGTGACCAATATTCCCCTTTAATCGGTATGAACAAATTAATTATAGAGTCAAATTTGATACCTCTCTCTCCTCCCAAGAAATCAAAGTTCTGACACCGAGGCGCGTATCCTCAACGTCTCTTTAGTGTGTATACCAAGTTTTAAGTCTCTATGTTTCTTGGTTCAACATTGATATTGGAGGAAGATTCATCAAAATCGGTCAATTGTTTGTTGAGATATCTTCAAACAGAGTGCTTTTCGTCAAATTCGCCGTAGTATAATCGTATACTAATATATTTTCTTTGAAATCAGAAAATTATTTTTCCTTATATTGTGGTACCCCTGCTTTTTAGATTCGGTCTAAACCTGTTCATTTAGTTTTCACATTCTATACTCTTCGTACAAACGACATTTCTTTAAAATCCGTTCAGCCAATACCTTCCAAATTCTTAGTTACAGAAAACTTCTAACTTTGATATCGTGGTAGCCCAGTCGACCCGATTAATATATTTTGGTTATTTATTTATATGAAGATTAAGTACACTATATTTAGTTAAAATCCATTGGGTCAGTTTTCTATAAATACGTGTAAAAGAAATATTATTTAACTTTTTATTGTGGTAGCCCTACTCTTTAGCGCCACTTTAAACACCTTGATTTCATTATTATATGTTGTGCAAATCTTACAAACACAATTTAATTGAAATCTGTTCAGCCAATTCTTCAAAATCCTTAATTGCTGAAAGAGTTTAATTTTTAACTGTGGCACCCCTGTTTGGCTGATTCGATTTAAATACGCTAATATTATTTTGTATATAAGTGTAGATTATAAGTATTAAATTTGGTTAAAATTGATTTGGACAGTTCAACACAAATACGTTTAAAAAGAATATTTTTATTCCTTGTTTTGTGGCAGCCCTGCTTTCTATCTATACCAAACATCTTGATTTTGTCATTTTATGTTGCACGCCTACTTCATACAAAATTTCGTTGTAATAGGCTTGGGCCAATTCTTTCATAATTCATAATTACCGAAAAGAGTAACTTAGCAATTGTGGCACCACTACTTAGTTAATCGGGTTTAAATATGTAATTTTGGTCATGAACTTATGTGGAAATTCTATTTGCCAAATTTGGTTGAATTCAGTTGGGCCAATTCCTTCCAAAACCATAATTGCCGAAAAGATTTTTTTTGCAATTGTGGCACCCCTGCTCTATCGACCCTGTCATTATCTAATGAATTTATGTGAAAATTCTATGTACCAAATTTGGTTGAAATCGGTTTGGCTAATTCATTCCAAAAACATAATTACCGAAAAGATTTATTTTACAATTGTGGTATCCCTGCTAGGTCGATATGGTCCAAATATGTCATTTAGTCATGAATTTATTTGAAG
The DNA here is from genome assembly GCA_028673005.1 of Tanypteryx hageni. Taxonomy (NCBI): domain Eukaryota; kingdom Metazoa; phylum Arthropoda; class Insecta; order Odonata; family Petaluridae; genus Tanypteryx; species Tanypteryx hageni. The sequence continues at coordinate 140,000,356 of CM054116.1, read as the reverse complement.
ATTCAATGTACCAAATTTGGTTGAAATCGGTTCAGCCAGTTCTTCCGTGATGTATGCGTACGGACGGACGGACATTGCCGAAATTTGGACCGGCCGTTCCACGGGGACCCCTCGAAATCTTGAAATTTGGATCGGCCCTTGACATTACGATCTTTGACCCCGTACACCGATTTTATCCATTTTAGGCTCGAAAATTTCTCATCAAAACAGTGACATTGGTGGAGAATTCATCAAAATAGGTCAATTGGTTGCTGAGATATCTTTTTTTTAAACCGACATTTGGACCAACAATGGGGACCCTCGGGCCCCTGTAGGTCGATTTGAATTATTTTTGGCAAGTCAACTCCTAGGATTAACCTGAAGCTGTTGTCAAATTTTGAAGCTCCTACGTTTATTTTCTGAAGAGCTATGACTGCCACAGACACACACACACACACAGGTTCTTTCATTATTATAAATTTACAGCTCTATGAGTACTGTAATTATAACGAAAATAAAAGTAACAACATATGCTACGTGGTTCCGAAAGGACCTTTACGAATTAAAAACTAAAACGTTTCATATCTTTGGATTAAAAACTAAGATTTAATTTTTCCCTATTTTCCTTCTTTTAACATATAAATGAGTGGTTGAGCGAGTGAGTGTGTATGCTAAGTAAGGTCCCTGTCGCGCAAACCTTAATAACTGTGAGGATAACTGATCTCTGGCGCGGAATAATTTCCCGTAAATTTAGGCATTATCCTTCCTTCCATCTCTTAGGATTTAGTATCCACGCATCGGATTTAGACCGGTTTCATTAAATAACTAGCATGTGATGCTACTCTTTTAGCGAAACCGGTCGTGAAATAAATTTTAGTGTAAGTTACAAAGTTGTTCCTTTCTTCTATATATAATTATCGCTTACCACAAATTTGAGCCAAACTCCTCTTCCAACTCCCCCACCTGCAACACCTCTTCCTCCAACTCCTCTTCCTCCAACTCCTCCTCCTCCAACTCCTCTTCCTCAAACTCCTCCTCCTCCAACTCTTCCTCCAACTCCTCTTCCAACTCCTCCACCTGCAACACCTCTTCCTCCAACTCCTCTTCCTCCAACTCCTCTTTCTCCAACTCCTTTTCCAACTCCTCTTCCAACTACTCCTCCAACAACTCCTCCTCCTCCAACTCCTCTTCTTCCAACTACTCCTCCAACAACTCCTCCTCCTCCAACTCCTTAGAGTATGACGCATTGTGTTTGAGCGAGTGAGCGTGTGAATTTGCAAATTTAGTTGTGATACAATTTGAATAATTTTTAACAATAATACATTATTAAGAAATGCAAATTTACCAACGTGAACCTTTTTATAAAGAAATTGCAGACCCACCAACAATTGAGGTGAAAAACTCTAATTGGATATTTGATGAATGTTTAGTACGTTTTAGGTGCCACTGACTGCGAAAGAGTGGTTTTTGCAATTGTATCTGTCGCCTGTGCGTGGTTCTACATAGGCAGCGGCGTAACTAAGAGGTATGGCGCCTATAGCTAAATGTTTAGGAAACACCTTGTTTATGTAGAATATAATTTTTGCTGCGTTTTCATAAAGAATAATAGTGGTTTAATTAACAAAAACTTTAACATGTGAGTAATAAATTAATACTTATTATGGGAAAAATAAACCTTGGGCATTTTTAAAAGAAACTCATGGCGCCTTTTGCAATCGGCGCTTAAGACTTTCGCCATACCCTAGTTACGACACTGTACATAGGGGATAAACGGATGAGTAGAATCTGATGAAATATCGTAATTATATAGTGTCTCACGCGGAATAGAGGCCTTATCGAAATGAATTATAATAGATTTTTACAAAATGTTCATTTACTGAAAACGACTGTATGAGTTGGGTTTAAGGTTCGTCCACATCAACATCGTAGTGCCTTGGACAATAACACGCAATCTATATTCTAACAAACAACTCTACGACCTCATGTGACATTATAACAACGAATTTTGCGCCCAGCTACCGCAAAGCTTTTTCCCACTCAGCATTGTTGCTGCGAGTCAAGTCGGCGCGTAAATACGTATTTAATATAACCACCGGTGACGTCATTGGGTGGAGAAGAAGCGCACGGAGACATTAGAAATTTCATGCAACGTAAGTAGCACTGACTTTTCCATCGATGCGGGAGAGCTGGGATTAATTCGAAGTCTCCCGCCCCCCTCCTAAAGAGGCTACCTTTCCCTCCCTCTCTTCCTTCCGGTACTGCCTTTTGCAGAGAGATGAGAGGGGGAGAAGGGTGGGGCGGCAACCTGTCGATTCCACAGCCCCTCCCCCCATCTCACTCCTCTATCTCCCCCTCCTGCCCTTGGAATAGATCCCAAACATGGACCGAGTCGCGATGTCGGCGTTGCCGCGTGGCACAAACTCCTCCCCTCTTCCAGAAGAAACCTCCTTCCCCCTGCAATGCATCCGGTGTTTACTTGGTGCCACCATAAGAGGGAGCCCCCGTACCGCGCCGGCTGCGTTTGCCCCTGCGCGCTCTATTGTGTCGCGTTTGATAGATGACGAAGGGGGAAATGACCCCCTCCGCTTCCGCGCATCTCGCCTCTCTTTTGTCTTTTCTATTCTGGTCTCCGTTCGTCACCTCATGCAGTGGCCTCGATCTGCGTCCATTCGGCCAAATGCCGCGAACGAAGAGTTTCTGAATCAGAATTTATCCTTTGAAGACTTATTCCTCGACGATATTCATTCGAAAATGCCATGAAAAGGTACGAACGTCAATTCGAAGGATACGTTCTAACATCGTCAGTCATTCGCAACCGCTCACGTTAACATTTGGTTCGCCTACGTCTAGTATCTAGTCCGTTTTTGTTCAACGGCGGCAAATTGACAAAATAGTAAGTATATTTCTCAGCTCCTCTTCTTCCTTCCTAACCGTCATTTTATCTGTCATTCTCGACCGACATCCCTTCTCACTCTGATCGTCACTATATTGCAGCGGTTTCCAAACTGTATCTCTTCGCGAACTTCTTAAGTAAACCTTTTCTCTTGGCGAGCCCCTTGAGTAATAATAATTTTGGCGACGAACGCCTTGTAAGAGTGAATAAAATTTGTAAAAACAAATAGTTTTGAACGCGTTTAATTTATTAAAAACAAAAGGCTTCCACAACACAGTACTTATGTAACACGTTTTAAAATAAAATCAGAATCCCTGATATTGTCATCAGTTTGTTAAATCAAAATATAACTCTTGAAACGCTATAAAATTCGAATGAAGGAAGTTGAAATATTGGTAAGAAATTTAGTACCGGGAAATTTAAAAAGACGCCATTAGCAAAGAATTCTCTGGAACCTCTCAAGGATGATCTCTGGAACCCCTTGGCCCTGTGACAGGGATGACAAATGACTGTTGTGTCGCGTGCCAAGAAAGTAATGTGAATCATCAGAATTTTTCGCGAACCACAAGTTTACTCTTTGTATAAGAAACTTCATATTTTAAAAGAAAATGCAAACTTACAACGCGTGCCACGAATGTGCCATCCCTGCACTAGGGGTCCGCAAACCACCGGTTGGGCAACGCTGCTCAACTTCCATACCTCCTTCCCCACTTACACTTGTCGCCTGATGAAGCTGCGGGTATTGTCGTGCCGAGCAACATGTCCTCGAAGGATAACGAGTTTATAGCATCCAAACAACGAACCTTAGTGTATTCCCCAACGTTAATCCTTTATCGAATAAAAATAATTGTTTTTAATTTTGGCGGTAACGCAGCATGGAATTCATTGGGAATAGGTATATGTAAGCGCTATTAAGAAAGGTGGTTCAAATTCCAACCATACTTTCTGGATTTACTCGCTTTAACCCCTGAACATTTTTTGGACTGTTCAACATCTTGTTACATCACTGTTTCGATTGCAGGGGCGGTTTTTCTCTTCCATTTGATAGACACGAGTAAGGGTGTAGAATATTTTTAGTCGCATTTTTAATCACTTAAAATCATGGGATGAATTCGGGACTTGACTCCAAACAAAGAAAGAATTAAACCTAGCTTTCTTACCGCCAAAATTCAAATAGACTTCGAGTAAGTATTTGAAATGAACGCCAGGGTGCGACCTGTTAGTTTGATATGGATAAGTTTGCATAATTTTCATCGAATTTGCAAAAACGATCAAAATACGAAGCACGTACCATGAGACACCAGCAGATTGAAAACGAATTCTGAATAGAAAAAGAAAGCTAAGATTTAGAGCTCGCCAGGGAGCTGAAGAAATGCTGAATAGAAGGAGATGCAAAGGGTCACGTGAGAACAATTGAAAGTGCAGTGGAAAGACAGCGTAGACGAGATTGTGAATGTGCTTCTAGAAGAATTGAAAACTGAGTCAAGATCAAAAGGAAGCCAAAGAAATAAGAAATGCAAAGGGTCTAACAAATATACGCACAAATTAAAGTACAGAATGAACTCAAAAAGGATTGAAAATGATTCACGAATAAGTTTCAGAAACAATTTAAAACGAAACTCACTGAGTAATCATGGGAATGAGAGAAGAAACGCAAACATACGAGTAAAAGAAGCTGATGGAAGAAACACCTGACCTCATTCGGGAAGGAAGAGAAGGTGTAATTTAACTACATTAATATTTACCGGTCACGTGATTGATAAGCTGCTACTATATTAGATATCAAAATGAGCTGCTCGCTGCTCTAGACTTGTGGTGGGCCCACCATTTAAATGGTTTCGATTGGAACGAGAAACACAACATTCGACGTGTAGTGCACGACTACACTGCTTAAGACATTCTTGTAGTGTTGAAAAAGTAGACACAAAACGTGACTGTTTTAGGTAACTACACAAACAGTTATGGAAATAGGGTTATATTTCTCATATACTGGCGTAACTGCCCGTCAAATACGACGGGTATGCGTGGATTGCAATAAAGGCACTTCCCATTCTTCCTGCTTTTCTCTCTTCCTCTCCTCCCATTCTCCCGCCCTCTCACTCCCATTCTCCTCCCTTTCTACTTCCCATTCTCCCTCGCTTTCTCCAAAATAAATTTTTGTTTTTCTGTTATTAGTTAAAGATTAAAACCTTATTCAGCTTTCGCCGAAAATGTACTATAAATCTTTTATTTATCAGCTATTTAATCTCCATATCTGACCTGGGAACCCTCATTAACACAATATCTGTGAATAATGGAATATTTATTTATGTTCATTGCAGTCGCATTGTCTATCGTAAACAAGGTATTGTTTAAACTTAAAAATAGCGTCGAAATCTGGTGAATTATAATCCCAGTCAATCATAAGAAATTACACGAAACCGGCAAATCAGTTGAACAACGAAAGACGTTAAAAACCAATTTGTGGACCAACCCGATGCGTATTCGAAAATCGATGGCAATAAAACAAAACTTCATTCCTTTAGGCGTTCGTTGTATCGAATTCCTGCGATAATTCCAAGTAATTTTAATATGCATATGATTAATGCACTACCGCCTGAGAGCTGGTAAAAAATACAAACAAAAATACAGAGCTAGGTTTTTATATATTCTTAATATATATTTTCCCCAACTTATTTCATGTCTTTGACGAAGTTGGTAATGCAGTTGAATATTTCTTCACCAGTCGTATTGCTTTGCCAATCACATAAGAGTAGGTCCTCTTCAATATTTATCAAACATACGACATAACGGGAAAATACATGCAACACCGCAATCCCCGCAACGTCAGTAGACTGATCTAGCTGTAATGAATATGAAACAACCAACTCAGCTCTTTCTCGACGTCAACAGCAACATCTTGAATACGACGTGAAATAGTATTGTTTCACGGCGGCACTGCCTTAACAGTTCCATTAGGCTGCTCATTAAACATGCACATTACAATATATTTCGCGCAAGGCTTGAAGAGTGTTTCTTCAATTACGCGCGAAGCTCACGTTAAGTAGCTGGGTCCAAATTAAAAACCGACTGCTGCATAGACACCACGACCAATCTGTTGCGTTTTCATTGTCTGTTTTTATCGTCGAGAGTTTACAATTAATATGTGCGTAAAGCTTTCGCTTGAAAAAACTTGCGTTTTTATTTTTGTTCAGAATGATTTGATTCTAAATGGCTTCGCAGTTTAATAGATGCCAGAGAACTGTTGGATAGTATTTTGTTGCACACCGTGCACTGCGCATCAGGAGCACCTTTATTTCTAAAGCACGAAAATCAGAAAGACAAATAACACTCGTCATACTTGCGTTTCTTACCGCCAGATGCTAATTTGGTGGATTTGGATAGCTCACTTCCCGTTTTTGCGGCAACGAAAGCCTGCGATTGCCCGTCCTTACTTTGAAGTGTCCTCATATTTTGCTCCTTTGTTCTAGCTGCGATCAGCCGCAATACCTAGAGAAGCGCTGATTATATTTCTATATATACAACATACAGGTTGGAGAATGCGGACACCTGAGGAGTAAATATCGGTAGAGGAGTAAGACAGGGCTGCTGCCTATCGCCAACCCTATTCAATATATATGGAGAAAGTCTAATGCAAGAAGCGTTAGAAGGCACAGGAGATTTAAAAATTGGAGGAAGGATTATAAGGACAGTAAAATACGCGGATGATCAAGTACTTCTAGTAAGAAAGGAAGAGGAATGCAGATTCAACTCCAGAAAGTGATAAATAGACTAGTAGTAACAGGTCGAAAATACGGCATGGGAAAAAATACAGAAAAATCCAAGGTCATTTGAATATCGGGCAAAGAAGAGAATCTGAAAATAAGTATTGGAGGAAGGCCTTTAGAACAAGTTTCAGACTATAAATACCTTGGAAGCATCATAACAAAAGAAGCAAAATGTACGGATGAGATCAGGAATAGAATAGGAAAGGCAAAAGCAGCTTTCGGAAGAAAGAAACACCTACATAAGGGGAATATAAGGGAAGATATCCGCAGGAAGTTCATAAAATGCTATGTATGGAGTATAGCTCTGTAGAGGGATGAAACATGGACGCTAAGGAAAAATGACATCTAATACTTGGAAAGCTTTAAAATGTGGACTTGGAGGAGAATGCTGAAGATAAAATGAACAGATAGGATGAAAAAACGATGAAGTGCTACGAAGAGTAGGAGAGAAGCGAATGACTATACAGACTATTAGATAGAGGAAGGCAAGCTGGGTTGGACATTACCTTAGGAGAGAGAGAGAGAGAGTATGATGAAAGACGTGTTAGAAGGGAAACTAGACGGAAAAATGGAAAGAAGTAGAAAAAGGTTTCAGCTGACAGACGATTTGAAAGGGAAAGAGAGTTATCAAGATATGAAGAGGACAGCGGAAAATTAGGAGTATATGGAGAAACAGGTTTAACCATGAATAATCACGGGCCTGTCTACGGAAAGACTACCTATGATGATGGCATACAACAGTCCTCTCTGCGCACCGGCACCCACCTTAATTGCGAGGACGAACTGATTCCGATTTGCGTTCAGATATCGAGCTACAGCAGCGTTGGGCCATTTTTATCCGCAATGGGACGTCACTGTAACAAGTTTGAGACAATGGGGAGTGCAGTCAACCTATAGGCAGCACCGCATAAAATAAGTCGTTGAGAGCTGCGAGGCCGGATTAAGGGGCCCAGGAGACCTGGTCCCTCCCTCCACTCCACACTCAGTCTCCATGGAGACCCTTTTATCACGGGGCCCTGGCGCAACTGCGCCTCGGTTAATCCGAAATTGGAGAGCTTGTAAGGTACTATGTATATAAAAATTATATCAAAATACATTATTCGTATAAAAATGAATAATTGTATTTATAAAAATAGTTTTGTCAAATTTTTATACGTATATTGTTAGAATATACTACTTCAGAAACAGTGGTGCTATTCATCATAACCCTCAATCAATCAATATGACCCCAAGCAATTTTTTTTCGGTCGACAACAAAAGAACTGGAGTTCCGATCATGACCAATCTTACTATTAACCTTGTTAGTAGATGGTAGCTCGTAATCACTTTGGCTCCAAGTTGAACAGTTGTATAAAACTCCTTAAGCCAAAAAAATTGTAGGGTAAGCCCTATGCATTTCGCCCACTAAGTGGGCATCTTCAGGGGAGAACCTGCCTTGGCAGTGAACAAGGTTCAACTGCGAATGTTGAACCTTGTTCACTGCCAAGGCAGGTTCTCCCCTGAAGATGCCCACTTAGTGGGCGAAATGCATAGGGCTTACCCTACAATTTTTTTGGCTTAAGGAGTTTTATACAACTGATTAACCTTGTTGATGATGTTTCAGTGTTTTTAGTGCTTTTCGTCATTGCTGAAAAGCACTATTATCTTCGTGATGTCCGTCCGTACGCATATATCAGGGAAGGATTGGCTGAACCGATTTCAACTTAATTTGGTATATAGAATAATCACATAAATTAATAACCATGATGGCATATTTAGACCGGATGCCACAATCGCAAAGTTTCACTTTTTGGTAATTGTGAATTTGGAAGGAATTGGCCAAACCGATTTCAACGAAATTTTGTATGAAGAAGGTGTGCAACATAGAAAAACAAAATCAATATGTTTAGTGTAGATATACATATCAGTGCTGCCACAATAATAGTGATAAAAAATTTTTTACATGTGTTTGTGTAGAATTATCGGGATCAATTTTAACGAAATTTAATGTTTATAATGTACACATACATATAAAACCATAATAGCATATTTGGACCTCATCAGCAAAACAGTGGTGCCACAATTACAAATTAAACTCTTTCAGTAATAATGGATTTGGAGAGAATTGGCTGTGTGGATTTCAACTAAATGTTGCATATTTATTTATTTATTGTTTCAAAAACAGCACAGAGGCCCCATTACATTGAAACATATAACTGTAACAAATAATATAACATTAAAATGAAATCAAGATGTTTAAAGCGGAGTTAAAGAGCAGGGCTACCACACTAAAAAGTGAAATAATATTTTTTAATCGTATTTATAGAGAACTGACTTCATGGATTTTAACCAAAGATAGAATACATAATCATCATATAAATATATAACCAAAATATTAATTATCAACCGGGTCGACTGAACAGAGCTACCACAATATCAAGGTTAGTATTTTCTGTAACTATGAATTTGGAAGGTATTGGCTGAACGGATTTTAAAGAAATGTCGTTTGTACGAAGAGTATAGAATGTGAAAACTAAATGAACATGTTTAGACCGAATCTAAAAAGCAGGGGTACCACAATATAAGGAAAAATAATTTTCTGATTTCAAAGCAAATATATTAGTATACGATTATACTACGGCGAATTTGACGAAAAGCACTTCTGTGCATGCATCTCTACTTGTTTATTTTTTAAATCTGCAAATTTTGCTACTTTTATTTTTTAATGCGCAAAGTACACAAAGTGTTTATTTTGATTGTGGCAATGTTTTACTTCGACATTTTGCTAGAAAGCACGTAATGGATACCCGCCAAGTTTGAGAAACTGGTTTTTTCAAGTCGTCTGTCTGTCCGCTATCTTTGTGTTTCTAGAACCTAAACGTTTCAATAAAATCAAACGGTATTTTATATTCATGTATAATATCACCCGGAATATAAGCCTAGTTAAAAGGAAGCACATAGCGCAAGAATGGAAGGAAATTAATTATGGTCAATTTCCATAAAATTGTAGATTTTATCAAAAATGGCTCCCACGATACTCATTAAAATTTATGCAGTTATTAATATTATCATAAATAACACTGCATAAGCCATATGACTAAAAAGATAAGTAGTCCAGTCCAGTGATATTTAAATAAGCACCACGCTGCCGCTCTTCCTCGCTTCTCTGCGATCACTATACTATTTCAACAAAATTTTCGCTAGAAATGACCGAACAATGATATAATGGCGCAGAAATTGACTAAGTAAGACTGCAAAATGTTTTGGAACACGATTCAGAAAATAAATTGAACATGATATATTTTTTATTTTGGATTTGAGTTTGTATTTCTATTCCCCGTCACAAGGACAAAAAATCTTGTGTGCCCGGCATATAACTTTCTCCGCAATGACTGTTTGCTATCGACATCAGAATAATTGTCGGCAATTACACTTGTGAATAATTTTTAAACGCTCTGAATAATTTTCATAGAGAAAAATACTTGGAATCACTTCTCACGTTGAAAAAACAACGAGTGAACAAAATTATTATCTGTTGCTATGAGTAACAAAAGATCGATGCGCAATTAAAATTACCGTTGGCGGCGCTGGGATCGCTGTCAACATTAACAAGAAAATTCGTTTACAAAATATTACTCTATATGGCACTGGGATAATTTTGAGCGCAATTAAAATTACGAGCGGAATTACCCGTTTAACATCAACGGAACTTTCTATTGTGATTTAAAAAAATATAACTTCTGAGGTGTGTGTGTGTGTGTGTTTGTGTAAAAACTTTATATATATATATATATATATATATATATATAGTAAATGTAATTGTTTGATTATTTAATAAATCCCTGACAATCATTGGAATTCTCCCAGAAAATGAAGCGCTTGAAATTTATTACATTCTGGCATCAATATACGACTTGATTTGCCACTCTTTGGCTCCGTTATTCTTCCTCTTCGTATGTTTACAGAATAATAGTATTCTTCTATTATTAACGTTGCAATCTTGAGTTTGACATTTGCGCGAAGCGAATAATACAATTCTTTCGTCTATTTGAAGGCTTAATAGACGCTAATTTATCGGAGGCAACAATGAGGTTCGCCTTGGCAACGCCCGGAAAGAGTAAGAAAAAGTCAAAAAAATATCGAAAGGAAATGCGTGTTTCTGACAAATTCTTCCGTGTAACATCTAAGCATTGCCAAAATGAGTTATTTTATAGTTTTAGCCGTCGAATAAAATAAAAATGGAGAAATTCGGTTCATATTTACATATTCTAATGAATGAAGGAAATAAACCTTTTACCTTAAAAAATCGAAAATCCCGTGTAAACTTACAGGAAAATATAATTGTCTCCTGGAGTCGAATCCGGGACTTTTTCCGGGATGTTTGATTTTTCTAGAGATCACCTCATGGGGGTTTAACGACTGTGAAAGTCTAGGCTCTTAATTCCGTTGGGAAATGTCCAAAAAGACCATGACAGACAGATAGACGGACACTTGAGAATTATTATATAAGGATCTTTGGCAGCTTAGGTACGCTGTCAACAGCAACGGAAGCAAAGGTATCACTTAGTAACGTACATAAAATTTTCAGACAATCGAAATATCTCTTAAACAATGTTTTATGAAAAATGTTTCAAACGAAACTCACAGGAAACTATATTATCTACAACTTTAATGATAGCAAATATTTGCTTAAATGAAGTCTCAAAGGAAGTATTTGGATAAAACAGAAAAATGACCAGAATAAACCTCCATATCCGTTTGACCAGTTTCAGCCAAAACCTTTTAAAGCCTTGAATTGCTAATAAAGCCATTAAATATAAAGGTTTCTCAAAAAACAACTATATAGCGTCCAGCGAAAATAAAATAGATCGATCATTCCGCCCAGTTCTCAAGTTATCTTAACAATATTTGTCCAGCAATAATACTTCAGCGCCTGCGTGGTTTCGCCAAACCATACAATAACTGATATTTATGTATGGTATGGGGGAAGAGAAACCTCAATAAATTGTTATTTTTCTATTTTCTCTTAATTTCTCCGGTCCTGGTTGACTTGAAACTTAGATGTGTGAACGGCATATAGTTTAACATAGATCACAAGAGTGAATTCCCGTGAAAATATGCACAGTAGGATAGGGTCCAAGAAATTGAAATTTAGCCTCTTTCCTTTGGCATGGTCTCCTCCCTCATTCATGCCTTCCTTTTCTATAAATACTGCGTCCGGCATTCGAGTTATGATGTTTTTTATAGGGAGTTCAAACTTCACCTGGGTTTTATTGTATTATTCTTCCAGATGGCATAGCAAGGTATATTTGCAATCTCTTCTCAAAGCACTCCTTAGCCCCCAGAGACACAAGCCATTCCAAGATACTGAGGAGCCAAAAGGTTGCATTGCCCATATCCCAGGAGACATTTTACCTGTGGTCAGTCTATAGGTTTCACGTAAACATCGCTGAAAGATCGGGCATCTAGATGACGTTTGTTTCATCTTTTCGTCGTTATTGTTTAGAATATCACTGACAAGGTGAAAGCAGAAATTCATAAATTAACGCGTTAAATCAAATAATTAGCTTATTTATTGTAGGTAGTTCATAAATAGCAGTTAAGGCTCTTTTGCGATGAGCGCAATGGCGGTAACAAAGACGACCGACCACATACAACCACGTCTTCGGTAGGTTTCGAACCCGCGACCTCAACATTTGTAGCCAGGCACTCGATCCACTCCTCTACCAAAGACCGGAAAAAACATCTTCATAAAAATAAGAGGGCGCTAGGAAGTATCCTTGTTCACGCGGCGCCAAAACAATTCGGGCTGAGTCAAAGGTACTTGCTCCATCGTTCCGGAATCTTCTTTATTCTATATTCAAAAAATCTTGAGCTTAACGACACCTTTCTTTCGCCTCCTCTCGCCTTCGGTATTTCTATCCTGACAGATGCTCTTTCAGCGGCGCAAACAGATGACAGACGCAGAGTGACAAATGAGGTCTATAGGCAGGCTGAGGAGAGTACCTACTCACAGACGGGGCGAGTGTTTTCGGGAAGGAAACAAAAAAACTTTGGACAGAAAAACCCGTAGCTGGTTTCGGGAATTTCTTTAGCAGAGGGCAGAAGTAAGCGACACAAACAGCAGAAAAATGTCCCAGAAAACCCAAATTGACAGAGTCCGAGGGGCATAAAAAAAATTGTCCGATGAAGTCACAGCAGTGATTAATTTGGCGCAAGTGAATTTTCGCAACTAAATGACGGAGAGTTTGCTTTCCGAGGCGAAAATTCGAACTTTTGTCCCGTGGAGGGTTAAAATGCCACGCAAAAAGAGTAATCTCTCTCGCTTTTTAACCGTGGATGCGAAGCCGCCACATTCTAACTCGCCTCCCTGCTACTGATCGTGAACACTCTCATTTCAATAAATCGCAGCTTATCGCGGAAACCTTTTTTGACGCCGCAAAAACTTACATTCAGGCGCTGGATATTTCCCGACACTCCGAGACTGTCAACACGAGAATGGGTTAAGGGTATTTATTATTCTTTATTCTTACGCCGGCAAAGTTGAGGCTATGAAGTCCCTTATTCCACCTAAGAGTTTACAGTATTCAAAGAATAAAACAGTAATGAGGACCAGGGCCGGCTTAAGGGGCGAGCCAATGTGGCATTGGCTCGGGGCGCCGAAGTTTAGGGGGCGCCGAAGCTTAGGGGGGGCTGAAGTTTAGGGGGCGCCGAAGTTTAGGGGGCGTTGAAGTCTAGGGGGCGCCAAAAAATCGAAAGAGCCGCAGAAAAAAAACAAACAATCGCAATCGATCAAATAGAAATAAGTGAACAGTTTAAAAAACGGAATTCGATTGCTGCCTGATTGTTTGGTATGACATTTTGAGTCAAATAAACATCACAAGTAAAGCTCTCCAAGACGTCAATTTGAATATCTCGCAAGCTGTCTCCCGGCTTTCAAAATCAAACGAATACCTTAAAAATTACACAGATGAGAAATTTATACGCGTGCTAGACGATGCAAAAAAGTTGGCAATCGAATTTGAAATTGAGCAAGAATTTGAAAAAACAAGAAATCGCCGCCGAAAATGAATGTTTGATTATGAACACGAAGATGAAATCATAGAGAACGAAGGTTTTAGGGTTCACTTTTTCAACAACATTTTAGACAACGCAATTCAGTCATCGAAAGACAGGTTTGATTTGATCGTAAAGCATAACGATCAGTTCCAATTTTTATGCAACGTGAATTATGCCACAGAAATGAGTGACGACGAGCTGCCTAAAAATTGAATGGATTTAGAAATTCTGCTCACAGATGGCGATCAGAAAGATATCCCCGGCATCGATTTATACGATGAATTAAAACATTTGCGAAACCATCTTGATGGCAATTATTCTCCAACAAAAATCTTGCCATTCATGTGCTCAAACAATTTGACGGCGTCATTGGCAAATATTTTCGTGGCGCTGAGAATTCTCGTAACGTTTACAGTGTCAGTGGCCATCGCAGGACGGAGCTTTTCAAAGGTGAAGTTAATCAAAACTGATCTCCGTTCCACGATGACACAAGAGCGGTTGGATGGGTTGGCAACCTTATCAATTGAACATGCCATCGCCAAGGATTTAGAACTGGATGAAATGATCCAAAGATTCGCAGCTATAAAGGCCCGAAAAGTTCATCTTTGAAGCCGAAATTGTAATGACTATAAAATTATATCAAAAAATGTATATTTCATTTTTAACCGAAAAGCCTTTCTCAGCTTAGATGAAAGGGATGGGGCGCCAAGGCAAAGTTGGCAGGGGGCGCCACAACAGTTTGAGCCGGCCCTGATGAGGACATAAAATGAAGCATTGCAGATGGGCTGTCTTTTCTATAGATGAAATTACCTAACTTGGTGCTGGTACTGAGTGAGAAAACAAAGAGTTGGAGGATAAGAGAAGTAAAAGTAATGCATAAGATTAAAAGTGGGCATAAGAAAAGGCGAAGAAAGGAACGAAGCAAATGGGCGACGTGTGCTTGTTTTTAATTAAAAAGTTTGCATAATGACGATGTGATTTATGTTTGTCATATGGATAGTATTAGGAAGGGAGTTCCAAAGTTTGCAGTCAAAGCCTTACTATAGATGCCACTATGACGTATTGAAATGCGTAATTTAGGAGAACCGCGAGTGTCGTGTATAAAACTTAGAGAGAAAATGTTGTGGAGTTGAAGGGGAGTTACAAAGGATCCTCTTGAGAATCACCAGGATGTGGATTTTCCGCCCATCTTCCAAGGCTAGCCAACCTCTTTGAAGGTGTAGCTCATGTGGGAACAGTTTTCAGCTTAATGACGAATCTAACGCAAGAGTTATGAGCCCTTTGTAGTTTAGTAGACAAACCTTGGTTGATATCCAAATAAAAAGTGTCGCAACAGTCACAGTATGAGAAAAGTACGGTCTCCATCAGAAGGATTTTTAGTTTCTTAACGAAAAACGTTTTTCTGCAGCCTAAGTGAATGGATGGACTTGACGTCATGCATTATTAACGTGAGTCGACCATGAGAGAGACCCATTTAAGATAATTCCAAAATTTATAATAGATTTAGAAAACGTTAGTGGGGTGGAATTCATTATGAACGGGTAGATTGATGATTTATCGAATGGACCTTATAATTTAGGATAACCAATGATTATTGATTGTCACTTTGCTGATTTTATTGTTCGTTATTTTTTGACTCTCCAAGTATGTTGTGTCACTATTCATTTCGGCCGCTGCGGGAATAAATAGAGATTCGCAGATCGTCAGCCAAAAGATTATAATGGCAATACTTAAGCGAATTTGATGCATCGTCAAAGAATGACTCCTAGTATCAATCCTTTAGGGCAGCCGCGAGTGAGATGTTCCCAGGATGGCATAGTATCTGAGAGTGAAGCCATTTGGCAATGGTCTTTCAAATAGGAACTTTCCCGTTTTTAAGAGATAAATTCATTTTAATGAGCTTGGCAATTGGGGTATTGCTGTCTGTAGAATCGAAAGATTTGGAAAAAAATTCTAGAAGTGTTAAAGCCGTGGTATTCCTTTGCTGAAGATTTAATTTGATGTCCTCTGAAACATAAATCCATGTAGTGGTGATACTGTGATCAGTACGAAAACAAGATTAATGTAAATCATGGTGACTGTCGGTAACGCATTGGAATATCTGTTTCTGAGCTATATTTTCCATTACTTTTAAAAGTGTAGGCGATAATCTCGAGGGGGCGGAGGATTGGCCTTTTAAATGGGGCGCAGCTAGGGTTGCCAACCGTCCATCTTTCGGATGGTCAGTCCATCTTTCACAAGATTTGCCCAGTGTCCATCCCTAACCTCTGGATGGACGCGATTTGCCCATCTTTCCGTAAATTTTACCACTTACTAGTAATTTTTTGTATATATAATAATAAATATATTTTGGTAACACTAAAATAAATATTTAACTTTAAAAATATTCTAAAAACGTTTGCTTTTAAATTGAAGATAAAATAAATAAACTGAAAATTTCAACATGATATATGCTATTCACCAGCGTTTTGTTTATATATTTTTCATTATGATTTTTTATTTACTTAGGTTGTGAACCAAATTTTTTTTTCAAATTACTACAACGCATAATGTATTAGATCGATTAAAAGTTGGTTTTTAAAGTGATGTTGAAAGAAATGCTGTAAACTTGATCAATAAAATTAACCACCTCTCCCTACCCTTTTATCTTTTCACGATTTATTTTCTTTTCTTAAAACTTGAATATGTCCATCTTTGGAGACACAAAAAGTTGGAAACCCTAGGCGCAGCATATTTTCAAGCTTGTGGAATGTGGAAATGGGGGGTTGCGAGACACGGTGAAACAATACAGAAATAAATAAACAAAACCCCTTTACCGTAAACAGGATGAGAATACATTCACGTTGCAGGTCCCTGGCAAACAACGCCGCAGGACCCAAGTCAAAAGGAGAGATACGCAGAAACAAAGCACTCCGTCGAAAGGTGTTTACCAGCAGCATGCAGCGTGAATGTATTCTCCTCCTGTTTACGGTGAAGGAGTTTTTGTTTATTTACTGAGCTTGTGGAAAATAAGAGCCAGTAAATGAACTTTTAATTACGTGAATAATAATGAGGGTGATTTTATGGATTACGTTTTGGAGTGTGGATCCGGTTATTAGGTCGAAACCTTTGGATTTTCGGTCTAGGGTTAAGATCTTTCTCACTCGACTAACGAGGATTTCGCCTCTGATGATATTTTGAAATGGGTTCGGAGGCAATGTGAATGCATCATTTAGTGCTTCAAGAGAAACGAATGGCAAACTTATAATCTTTCTGCCTATCCCCAGAACTTTCAATTTATTCCGCAAGGATAATATATTGCTGTAGGGTGTATGGATAACAAATATGCAAATTTTATTTTTGCACTGCTTCTCGAAGTTTCTTGATGTCATATTTTTCCAAACTGAACTAGAGAGTTATATTTTTGAATTACGGAAGACCGATTCATGTTCGAACAAGATTTTTTTTAATACGTCCGTTATCCAAGGGAAGTGGTTTCTTGAAAGATCGATCACCTTTTTGGAGCACGATTATTATATAGGTTTAAAATAAATGAGTTCGACTATATCGTCAATGGTATGAATATTTATAAGAAACCCAGGGGATAAGGTGAGTATTCCACAAGTTTATTATGGTCGATGTAATTATAACCTCCGAATGAATGCAATAATAAGAGGATTACCTCTTGGAACTATCCTGGAAACACAAACAAGTTCATGAGCAAATACTCCGTGATAGGAAAACTGATCATATCTGTATTATTTTGTCAGGTTTGGAAGCTCCAGGTGGAAGGCTAGAAGAAGGGAGTTTTAGAACACACGTGGCCATCTTCAAACTCTGGCTCCTGCTGTGTACGTTTTTACGTATTTGACAAGATACTGTAGGAAAGATAAAACTCCAGCCAAAAACAAGTGGTATTAGCCCGATGCATTTCGCCCACTAAGTGGGCATTTTCACAGCATTTTCGACAGCGACCTGGGTCGACTGTGCCGGAGTGGAGAGACCAAGGGTGGAGAAAGAAGCCATCTTTGAGAAGATACTGTAGTCAAAGACTTTCTCAAATTTAGAAATCCATTGCGGCGATAATTCTCATCAACAGCAACTACTCCACCAATTTGATAATATCCACCTTTTAACTTCGGCACTCCCTTCCTAATGTCATCTACACTATCAAACATACAAATAACTTCAAATATCACAGTAACAACTTCCCAGATAAAAATAATCATGCCTAACTCATATTTTAACTGCCTCCACCACCAATTTCATTTCTTTTATTTTCAACTACGTATGACTAATACCGTCCTATTATTTATATTCTAGATTTTTTCACTTCTCCAAAATCCCTATTCACCATCATATAGGGACCATTTTCTGAGTATTTTTATATTCTTCTTTTGTTTTTGTTACACTTGGTTGGGAATAATTTTGAAACGAGAAAAAAGTCTGCTATGACCGGGAATCGAACCCGGGTCTTCCACTTGCCGGGCGGATATTCTACCATTGAACTATCGTAGCAGATCATTTTTCTCGTTTCTGAACGCGGATGTGGAAGTGGAAGACCCGGGTTCGATTCCCGGTCATAGCAGACTTTTTTCTCGTTTCAAAATTATTCCCAACCTTACAGCTTATGCCTGTCTGCATAGGATCTTCGGATCACTTTATTCCACCAATTTCACACTTGGTTGTATTTAAGTATATTACGATTGAGTGGAAGGAGCTGCCTCGACCCCGACGATTAAAGATGAAAAAATAAGGAATGCATTTATAATCAATTGTGCAATACCTTGGAGAAAATGGCAACCAATATAAAGACGGAGCGCAGTTAGATTCTCTTACTGCAATTGCTGAGCACCAAAAACCTTTTCTGGAAACACTAACCAGAACCGAAATCTTTTATGGTTGTTAAAAGGGCACTCCCTAACAACAAATTTTGGAGATAAACCGACCAATCGTTTTGTTGAGATGTACAAAATTTTATTTTACGTTTTTTAGCGCATTTGAAATTTTTCTATTTAAAAAAAAATTTATTCATTTTCGACAAATACGATATGCGTAGGTGTAATTGGATTTAAAATGTGAAACTTAAGGAAATTACGTCCATTGCAATTCAATATCTACAACACGATAAACATCGCGTTATTTACTCTAATTGTTGCTGAAAAATTGTTAACGAGACACGTAGGTTTACGTTGTCATGATAGAATACAAATAATTGAATCAAATACTTAATTATAGAGCCCTAATTAAGCAATGTTTGACAGGGAATTGCAATAGTCAGAGTTTTATAACAATGAGCTGTACCACCTAATTGGACACACAAATGCCATTTTGATTGGACGGAGTTACCATGATTAGCAATTAGTTCATAGACGCTGTATTGAGGTAACTTCCTTGCATAACAAGTTACTGTTTCAGCAGTAAGAATTGAAAATATATTAAGCCCTGGTAAAAAATTTAACGCCCATTGTAATTAAGCGTTCCAAAATAAAAATTTTAAAGTAGAAAATACTTGAGTATCATAACCTAATTCAGTACAACAGAGAACTTTTATATTGTTGAGATGACCAAATATTTTGATATTAAAAAGTTAGAAAATATGCAAAATTCTTCGGTTGGCTGGCGTGTGTTTTACAGGGGCAACAACGGTTAATTTGTTATTTTACGATAAAATCAAATCGTTTTTTCATCGTGGACTACGTCTGCTCACTCTGTTTCATAATTACAAATACGGATTAAATTAGAATTTAAATCTGACAAACTTAAACTTCTATAAAACCTATATTTAGATAAAAAATTGATTTTACAGGTCGGGAGATGTATTAATTTGTTTTGCCAGTTAAAACTTTAAGTATATGTATATGTTGATCATTCTTAACAGATGGCCGCAGATGGAATTATATCCCCATTATGCAATGAAGGCTACTTGATTCCATCTATTTATTATAAACCCCAAAAATACGTCAAGCATTTATTTTTAATATTTAAAAATAATTTATCAATTCGAAATTGGATTATAGTTTTACAATTCGGTAAATAAGACTCCGTTAATTAACTGATTTCGATAACATTAAAATAGCAATGAGTCTATTAATAGGAGAGTTCGACTGCGCAGATATTCAGAATAGTTATTAAATTTCTTATTGTCAAAGGCGTGAAAGATTGGCGTGTTTTGGAATTCAAAGAAATCTCTTAAATAACTCCAGAATGGATTTAATTTCCATCTTTAATGAACCCGTTACTCTTCCGGCGTAAAAGTTGTTTAAACTTTTACTTTGCCAACTTCTCGCCCATATAACAAGCAGCTGCAAACTGAGAGCCGATAATGCACTACTCATTCCCGCGTCGCTGAATCTGAAAAAAGGAAATTCTCCCTGGTTTGAAACCACGTCGTCACGGGAAGACCTCCATCAGCTTAATATTTAACAGCTGCAACAACTAAATGTGGATGAAGTTGCAATTGCCACCTCTCGGCTCTCGGTATTAATATTTAATCTCTCTATGCCGCAATTAATTCCACGCAGAATCCAGAATGGACAAACTCGACAAAAAAGCGGAAAAATTATTTACGCAATCCGTTCATTGAAAGGTGAAACAGAAAAGGGCATTTGAAGCACGAGCTCAAATTCGGAATAAAGCAGAGGTGGAAATTGAAGCGATGCAGATGTATGAGAAACGATCGATGCAGATTAAAGGACAGGCAGGAAAATTTATCATATTGTTAACGCAAGAAAATATATGAAGTGATAAATAAAACGAATGATAATACTGTATCAGTAAGGCATCCGATATCAGGTGAGCAAATACGAGTACGCTGATAGCGCGCAAACACTCATAGACCGCGTACAACGCTAACGTCAACGCGCAGGCGCGAGCAATCTTCTATTCGAGTTATTAGCAAACATTTGGCTGAGTACTTTTGCGAATTTTGCCTTAGATATATAGTTTTCCAGTTCTGTATATAACGCTGACGTCATCAATGACACTTTTTAGCGCGTTTTTAACAAATTTCCCGATTAGGTGGAAGGTTGAATTTTCGCAGGAATGTTTGATTCCGATATAAAAATTAAATGACGAAAACAATACGAAAAAAGACCCGAGCTCGACTCCAGGGAGGCGATATCCATTTACCGTAAGATAACACGTAAGAAGTGACTTTTTAAAGTGTAGGCTTTTATTCTTTTGGAAATTAAAATTAGAAAGAATTGAGGTAGGATCTCCGAATTTAAACTATATTTTAGGAAAATTAATGAAGTTTCTTATTATATTCATCTTTTTCCGCCTACCGTTCGAAATTTCTCATATTAAACATTTAAATCAAATATTTTGAGAAAATATCGGCTTTTAAACGGGATGTTGCCTTGCCGACCACGTCATTGTTAAACTTCGAGAATCAATTGTTGTCACAACCCGCATACGTGTAATATATAGGAGTACATGGATTTGTGGAACGATTCGACGCATATTCGACGGCAATTAAACGAAATTCCGTTCTATTTGGCGTTCGTTGTTTCAAGTCCCGAAATCCTAAGAACTTATTAATCGCAGTTATTTATTTTTAATCAAAGAGTTCTTGTCACCAAATTAATGCAAAATGTAATAGCTCATTTCGTAGCATCATCTCGCACAGTACTTGAAGTTCGTGCAAATTTGTTTTGGAATAATAAAGTGAGCCCGTGAAGATGCATCCACGCCAAAAGAAGTTGTCGTCGACTTAATTTATCAACTTGAGTTTGCGTTGGAAACTTGAGGATAACAACATTACAAGTCGTTTGAGGCGGGCACGCGAATAAGCACGGGACACGTCGATGACTTTTCGCCGATAATTCTGTTTAAAAACTATTATAAAAAGGAGAAAATTGCTTTATATCTAGACAAGGCACTTCACACAGCGCAAACACTATTGTCGAACCATATGATTCTCATCCCTTGGACACATGGAGCACCTTCCCTGTGATGCAGTCGGGCGAAAAAATTAAATTAATTAAAATTGAGTGAATAAAACCGAGCTTTTGCTTAATGCTTTAAGCATATGCTTCAACTTTTTTAAGTGAGGTAAAGGGCTTGCTAAGATATTTCTAAGTACTCTATTTTCATGATAATTGATCCTAAATATAAATATGGTAATTTATGGTGACACGAAAGGTTAAAAAGTACGAGAAAAGTTTCAACAACCAACGGTTATAAAAATTTATATTGTTTCTCGGAAGAAAATGTTAAGTACCTATATTTCAAATCTGTTACTCGGAGAATATCAAGAGAGACGTGGCGGGGCACTGTCTTCCAAACAGAAGATGGAAATATTTTTAAGGTACTTAAGTGATCCCAGATTTCAAATAGGAGTCGGGGAAGATCACCACGTGCAATGCACAACTGTATGTAAGACAGCAAAATTTGTGGCGTCCAAAATCACTATAAAGGCAAATGACGGGATAAAATTACTGCAACTAATTGAATAAAAATGCACCCATGATCTGTGATATTATAGAATTTATTATTTATTATTATTATTATTTAAAAGAAATCGTTTAAACAATATTAACTTTTTTTAAAATAATACCCAATATATTTATGTTTTAGTTTGAAATCCAACTATGTAAAACCTTAAATGTAAACAAAAACAAGTGAGGGAAGAGTTGCAAAGAGGTTTCATCCGTAAAATTTAAACATTTGCTTAAAACTGGGTAGCAAATGCTTATAAGCAAAAGCAAACTTTTATTCACTCAATATGAAGCTTATGCTTCTAGCAAATGCTTTTGCTTATACTTTTAGCAAATGCCTTTGCTTTTGGTGTTGGCTTTAAGCATTTGCTAATTTCTATTCACTCTACCCATTATAAAATTTCGAGGTGTTTTGTTACCCGATGAATACCGGCAATATCGGAAAAACGACACCCATTTCGAAACCATAAACCCTCAGAAATATTTTTCGTAATCCGAAATATAAATAAATACAGTGTTCCTCTTTAATGACAGCCACACGGAAGGAAAGGTCAACATTCCAATCGCGTCAGATTCCAAACACATTATCGTGACGAATTCCAGGTCTACAAGGGTCCTAAGTTACTGCGAATTTGCTCAAGAATATAAGAATTTATCAGCCCAAGATATAAAGTGATGTAATTCATTTACATACAAAAAACAGGTATGTACTATTTATACATGCCATTTTGTATATTCACAATTACAGCATCTTAATTACACTATAATGGCAGACTTTCTCAAAGACGACGCTCCATTGTTTAATTTTGTGACACCAATAAAAGATTCGAAGACAGAAAACCACACCATGGTCTGCTGCACCATAAAGGGAAACGATTAAAATATCCAAGGTCGCTGGCTATAAATCCGTCCACTGGGAGTACGGGATATGTGAAGCACCGTGAAAGGATTTGAAGAAGAGGTAACTTCAGCACCAAATACACCTTCCCTTAGGAGAATACTCCAAAATAACAAAAGGATGTTACTATCAAAATAACGCCAAGTGGTGAAATGAATCCATTAAAAGCTACATCCACTAAACAACCTCGAATTGCAATATAATTTGTCCGTTAAATAATCATCAAGGCAAACGTTTGATGCCGAGCCATTTCGACAACAACACGATCGTTTTGATTAATGCTCCGTCATTTTAAATTGGACATCAGGACACCGGGGAGAAAAATAAAACAGAAAACTCGCAACCATGCAAAATAGTTTCCACTCGTCAAGAAAGTTTTATCCGACTGTAAAGGGGCAAAATTTACTTTAAAAAATAACAACCACTCAACAGGTGTTTAGGAATCCAGAGCGCCGCGATCTCCCCCAACAGAACCTTAATTTGTATCACGTTCACGCATACAAAAATAAATGAACATCAACTCACCAATAAACACCACGTCCATTTTCTTCGGCGTATTTCCTCAATGTATCCGTGGAACAAATTCCCACCGTGAGACACGAACTAATCCTCTACAGCACCTAGTATCCACAAACAGGCACGACACGCAAACACATCACTCGAACGAGGACGCAGTGCCGCTCACACTCCGATGAATGTGGCCACTCTAGCGTACGCTCCGCACAAACTCATTCCCCGAATCGTATACTTCTCTTCACGCCAACGACACATCAAACAAATCCCTCCGATATATATATATGTATGTATTCCGTATCGTCGAATACTCGAGCAGAAGTGCGCACGCATATATATGCGATAAGAAGAGGATAGCTTCTTCTAGAGGACGCCGGCGTCTTTCGCCACGATAATATCTCTCCTTTCTCTCTCTCTCTCTCACTCCGTGCTGTTCCGTGTCGCCCGGACCTCGCCTACGAGAAGCGCTCGCACAAGTCACCGTTCGGGAACGAGGGTCGGCGTCTAAACCGCGCGGCGTTGCCAGATCCTCCCGTCCGGTCGGCGAATGGCAGCGGCGCGCGCCTTCCGGGTCGCAGCGCTCCCCCCGGATGCCTCATCGCATTCCCCCTTCCACCTCCTTCGCGGGCGGCCCTCGAACCCACGACCACCTCCGCCAAGAGCCTTCGGAAACAACCGACGGCGGTTCTAACGAAGGAAATGCAGACGGAATGGAAGCTTGTATAGGTGTTGGGCGGCCGTCGGGAACAAACGGACCGTCGCAGGGGGGGCGACACAGATCCGGCGGCGTCGTCGTCCGAGTGACCCAGATGATCGGTCGTGGTCGTGGAAGAAGGTCGATGGACACCTCTTTCTCCGTGTGCATTTCGACGGATCTGATCGCACTTGGCGTAGGTATTTTTAGGCTGCTTTCCGAAGGAAACAGCCTTATGAAATGGTCGTGTCTGTGTGTTTGTCTCCCACTAACAACTTTTGCACCGATTTTGGACCGATTTTCATGAAACTTTGTATGATGTTCGTACTGCCAGGGCTCACCTCCGGGCTATATTTTCTTTGGCGAAGGTTGAAGTCCCGGGTTCGATTCCGGGAACGTATTTTTCCCTATTTGTTGTACATAGGAAGTCTCAAATCCATCGTGCAGAGATGTTTTCGTTAATACTTAAAAATATCTTAAAATTATGATATCGGAGCGGGGTTTGTATTGTTCTAAGGGGAAAAGAATGTAGATTCTAATTCTTATCACAGAATTTTGATAATTAATCGCATTTTCTTAAATTTCTACTTAAACAGCGTTTTCGCGTTTTAAATCGCAATTTATCGGATTTTTGCCATGGAGACGATTATTACCGAACTCGGCTTGAACATAGACGAGTGAACAAATGGGTTATTTTCTTTTCCACTTTTCCACAGCGAGGGCAGCACATTTGCAACAAGAAAAATATTAAACTGAAACACTTTAATTATAACTTTCATTGAGAAAGAAAATTGAAGTCCAATATAACACAATTAAATACCAATGAACTTGAAATATCAAAAACAAACAAAGGAATACTAAAACGCCGACAATTTCTTAAGAGAGTTGAAGAGTAAATGAAACTAGTACGGAAACATTACAAAAAGTCATTGCCGAATTTGTTTAGCCATTCTCGGAGTTAATGCGAGGAAACAAAGTTTAAAAGTGTGGAAATAGCGAAACTAGTTAGTATGAGTCACATATACGAAGTTGGTATGTTTCCCCTTTGATGTCGAAGAAATGAAATTTATACTCAAGAACTGATAGATTCAACTTCCTTGTACTAAATAAGTACATGGTTAATTAATAAAGATATGCAGGAGAATATGATGCAAGAAGTCATTATTTTCATTATGCTTAAAGGCATTCATTCAAGTTATTACCAATAATCTAATTTTGTACAAAGGAGTGAGGGTCACGCAAAGTCACGCCGGAACCACTTTCGGCCTTTGAAACAGTCTTTAAAATACATAAATAAGTAAATCGTGACTCGTAAAAGTTACGGCATTTAGAATGAGCCGCGGACAGATCGAATTCTCTGTTCACCGGATACCTCGAGACCGAGTTTATTTCAGTAAAGCGGATATTCCGGTTAACCGATATACCTATTTAAACGGACCATAGTAGTCAAATGAACAAAATGAGTATTAAGAAAACAAAGAAAGCACTAAAAGAAAAGTCTATGATTAGCGTAGTCTAACTTTGCTCTGACGTCATGGGAGGGACCGAAGATCCCAAAAAAAACACAAGAAGACCTCGAGGGGAAAGGGCTAGAATGGTGGTTGTGTATGATGATGTTACTTTTGGGCGATTGGATGGACCCTCTCTTCCAGTCTAATTTTTGTTTGGTTCGATAAGATACTGTTAGACTGGGCCGACTATAATTTAGTTATTTTATTAAGTAGCTTTACGGATCAAGTAATGCTGTGATACACATGAACACCTTTATTAGTCAAGGCAGGAAAATACCGTACATATGTAGTTAGGTATTGGAACGCAGAAATCTGTCAGGTTTTCTAGTTTATCTAATAGGACATCGGGTTTGTCAGATTCCACTGAAGAGCTGCTTCTGATGTAGGCCGCGGAGTCCAATGATATCGGCCAGTTCATCGACACCTGCATCCACAAGAGATGCAACGCATCGTTTACTCTACTAGTACTAGCGTAATTGCCCGTCAGATATGACAGGCATGTGCAGATTATGTATTAAAATTAAGGTACATACATACTTCCCATTCTTCCTCCCATTCTCTCTCCCTCCCTCTCCCCCTCTTCTCTCTCTCTCTCTCCCTCCTATCCTTCTTCCCATTCACCATCCCTCTCTCCCTTCTATTCTTCACCCTCACTCCTTCCCATCCTCCCTCTTCCTCCCTCCCATTCTCCATCACATTCTCCTTCTCATCCTCCCCTCAAAAATCTGATTATCTCTCTCAGCACGATATACGTAGATACAAATCTTACATATATACGTAGATACAAATCTTACATATATACGTAGATACAGATCTTACATAAAACAAGTAGGGCTGTACAAGGGTTTCCCGTAGTACAGAAATGCTTTTCGTTAAAATCGCCCTAGTATAATCGTATACTAATATATTTGCTTTGAAATCAGAAAATTATTTTTCCTTATATTGTGGCAACCCTGCTTTTTAGATCCGTTTTAAACATGTTCGTTTCGTTCTGTCATTATATACTCTCCCTACAAACGAAATTTCTTTGAAACCCGTTCAGCCAATAATTTCGAAATTAATAGTTAAAGACAAATTCTAACTTTGGTATTGTGGTAGCCCTGTTTATTCGACCCAGTTTGAATATAATAATTTTGTTATTTATTTATATAAAGATTATATACATCATATTCGGTTAAAATACATGCTGTCAGTTCTATAGAATTACGTTTAAAAAGAAATATTATTATAATTTTTACTGTGGTAACCCTGCTATTTAACTCAGCTTTAAACATCTTGATTTAATTATGGCATGTTGTATAAATCTTATATACAAAATTTAATTGAAATTGGTTTGGCCGATTCTTTCCAACTCCATAATTAGTTAAAGAATTTAATTTGTAATTGTGGCACCCCTATTTGGTTGATTCAGTTTAAATATGCTATTATGCTATATATGTGTACATTATAAATATTATAATTTGGTTAAGATTGATTTGAACAGTTCAACACAAATACGTGTAAAATAATTTTTTTATTCCTTGTATTGTGGCATCCCTGATTTCTATACCTATACTAAACATCTCGATTTTGTTTTTTTATGTTACTCGCCTCCTTCCTACAAAATTTCATTGAAATCGGTTCAGCCAATTCCTTTCAAATTCATGATTACCGAAAAGTTTAGCTTTGTAATTGTGGAACCCCTGCTTACTTAATCCGGTCCAGATATGTCATTTTGGTCATTAATTTATGTGAATATTATATGTACCAAATTTGGTTGAAATCGGTGGAGCCAATTCTTCCCTGATATATGCGTACGGACGGACGGACGGACATCACGAAGATAATAGTGTTTTTAAGCAATGACGAAAAGCACTAAAAAGAATATTTATTTGTTAATCATTACGCTAGACAACTTTAGCTGGCCAATATAATTTCAACACTCTGGAACATATTATAATATGAATTATATATTTTTAATTTTCAGTCCACAAAATATTATTTCATTAAATTATAATTTATTAGTTTTATTCGGTGAAAGTGCAATATATCCCCCCTCAAAATTGCCCAACCAACGAACATTTATTTCTTAAATTACCATGTCAACCATAAATAAACAAATTCAGATTAGCTCATTACATAAATTTCTGCCAAATTTCAGTTTTCTATCTACATCCTTGATCGAGTTATTCGCGTTTTAATAACTTTACTCTTAGACCAACGGACGGACAACATAGCCTTTTATTATTATTTTAGAGATTCTTTGATTCTTTCAAAACTCTTTCTCTCCCTATTTCCCAAACCGTCCTCAAGTCAAAATAATTTTGCGGCCCCCTGCGCCGCCCACCGTTTGAGAAACACTGGCCTAGACGGTTAAACTAAAAGTGTCGCCTGTAGTGAGTCTTGAGGGCACTTATTATTCCAGCTTTGCACGGCTGAATCTTTGAAGTGGTGTTGGGAAGCAATAATATGAGCACAGTGTGCTTGAGCTTGCAAGCATTCACGTTATGAGCCAGGTAGTTGTCGATGAGGAGTACCTGCCTGCCTCTCATTCGATGGTCAAACCAATGCAGCCATCGATAAACATTGCAGCATTCATCCAAGCTTTACCATTAGCCCTGTACTCGACACTCAAAATGCTTCTGGTGATGTCCTCGAAGCATCAGTGTTTCCAGTGCTTGCCAATCACCCATAGAGGCAGATTCTGTGAACCATCGCCATTGACACAGAGTGTTATCGAGAGTGTTTCCTTTTCTTGCTTCCCGCCTTCGAGAAGCTTGCTGGCAAGCGAGTGATCAGCCTGCATCCTGAAAAAGAGACTGGTCTCATCCATGTTGTAGATGTCTGGCCAGCTGTACTGATCGAGGACTTCCCTGAGCTTAGGGAGCTCCTCTTTGACAAGGTTCATCTCAACAGCTCTACTCTCACCAAAGCGCTGGAAGGATTTGATGCTGTAGCACTGCTTGAATGTCTCAAGCCAGCCGTTGGACTAGTTCTTGGCCTCAAACTTTGAGGCATCCTCATTAAGATGAAGCAGCTTCATGAATGCTGCAGCTTTCTCCTTGAGAAGTTCTTCAGAGATGTTCACGCACTCTTGATACAGGAGTAACCACTCATAAATAGCTTCATCAACCTTAAACCACTTCAGCACCCTGTGGTGCTTAACTGGGGGATTTCCGCCCTGGGTCACAAGGAGTTCGTTGCTGCATTTGAGTGTGGAGGAGACGGAGGCCTGATTGGTCTTGATGCCATAAGTTACCTCAAGCCAAGTGACAAGGGCCTTCTGTGAGATACTGGATTCGTCCATCTTCTGACAAAGAGCCTTGCGCTTCTCATCTGTCATGACGGAGTACTTGGGCTTGGAGGAGGTGGTTCATGCGGCAGACGTTGTGAAGGGGCTACAGGAGGGACGAATGTTAGAAATTGCGGTTGAAACAAGGGAAAATTGACAGCCCCTAAATCCACATATGCAGTAATGTATGATACGATCGTCTATTTACCTGTCAAAAATGACACCTTTCCGAATCGTTTGTCGTTAAGCGATACGTTCAGTACCAAAGTGAAGCAGACACTGCCATGTCGTTGTAGGCATCTTCTTTCTCTCTTCTTCTTTCTCTTTCCCGGCTTCCAAACGCCACATTGGAAGCCACGTTATTTTAAATTATGTATGAGCTACACACTAATGAAAAAAATTATATTACTATACGATACATAGTAGCCTAATTCTGTATTTTTATTCATGTCTAAACCTCCCGCTCTTAAATGTTTAAATCATATATTTTGGAGAGAGCTTGACATTTTAACGATAATTTTCTTGACGAACCTATCATTGTCAAAACTTGAGCTCCTGTTGTTGTTTCAAGGAAAATACTAAATGCAATGTATAATCATGCTTTAAGATGAATTTTATTAACTATTACTTTTAAATCACAATATTCTTTTTTGGCCAACTTGAAACTTGGCCTTAGTCCATAAATATAGACCATAGGATTTGTTTCCAAGTTTCCCGAAGAATTTCAGCAGGCATTCACTCTAGTTATAGTATAAACTGCCTTAGCTTATAACCTCCGATACCTTACAGCAGAATTTGGTCCCAATCATATAAACTAAGGCAGGTTTACTGTACTTAATAATCAGTCGAGATATAACAGGCCATTTTTAAATTTTACTCCACACAAAAGTCACACTACGAAATGCGCCGCCAAGAGACATGCAGACTGTTATCAGCTGCTTCCAATATTATCGGTCATTTGTCGATTTCCCGTTATTTACACTTTCCTGTGATTTGCACCATTTTCCCAGGGGGGTTTCGCTGCAATTACGTGTATTTACGATGAGGCAACTGTGCAGCGACCATACGCTCCGATACATATTCGAACTAATATTAGTTTCCCATTAAACATGAAACCTCTAAATACATTATAAACACTTTCTCATTATAAAACTCATTGTTTAAAATTATGAATTCCTAAAAAATGACACGCAGCCGCTAGGAACATTATGCCTCAGTACACGTGGATCAAAGGCGCCAATTGTTTTGAGGTGACGAAGGCATCCAAGTAAAGACGCACAATTGAGTTTTAAACATGAACTCGATCTATTTTGTAACAACAAGAGACACGTGGAAGCAAACCATATTTTCATATTTTCTAAAAATGTAAGTTTTTCCATTTTTGTGAAGAGAAACCTCATATTTCTGATCTCGATTTCCACGCGATTTAATTTCCCTTTATTTTACAAGCGTAATCATATTTATGTTTTGGTTTTCTCAATGGTGTAAAGTGGAATCCTCTCGTTGCTATTGGAGACGCGAGAGTGAAAACAATCGACGAGGCCGCAGTAGGGCGGCGTTGGATCTCGGCCAACACGGGGACGTCGTTCGGTCATTTTAACACGCGGAGCAAGCCGTCCCTTCTTCATAAAGGATAGAAAATGTGGACAGTTTAATTTAGATTTTATATAACGATCCTCCGGTGTTAACGTGCTATTATTAACTACGCCATTCGACTGGCAATCCCATTCATCCTGCCGAATTCGACGATATTGACTTTTGGATGGTATTGCCGATCGAGACACATTTTAATTTGGCTCAGAGTTAGCTCACGGCCTGAATGTTGTAATTTAAAGCGTTTTAACTCGGAATATTATTAACGGTAAGAGTAACACCACGTGATTCAAACTACCGCGCACCGCCTCTCTGTGCAGGCGTTCCCTCTCTCTACATCCGTTTGAAATTCGTAGTATTACGCAGACTTTAAGAGGAAAATTCCGTGTTTGGATACCTGAGGTAACATCCCTCTCTACAAATTATAAACGGCACCAAAAAATTTCCACTCTCCACAAAGTCAGTTCCCAAAAATCTGGCACCTGAAAATCCTGAAGCCTAAATTCCGCCGGACACAAGAATCTGGTGATTAATAGGTAATGTTATCTTAAACGCCGAGGCCAAAAAATTTGAAGTGTGAAAACCCGAAGCGCCATATGAAAACCCTGTAAATACGCGATACTTACGCCGCCCGCCGTCCGGCGTCCAGACACGCGAGGCCTTCGGCTGTCCGTGGCCTAAACAACAGTCACTTTATTTTCATAATCGTTTCTCTTTGCCTCTTTTTCTACGAAAGGGAACCTTTTTATGGCACGCAGTTTCATGCCGCGTGTCCTTTGTCACGACATGAAGAATCTCTCCAGAATCAATCGACCGATTAAAACGACATGAACGATGTTACGCCGAAACGTTAACATCAATAGCCTCGCGTTTCATTAATAAGCAATTAATATGTTTGAGTTACACATACGGTCTTCATTTACGTTACGTCTCTAAAAGTGAAAATAATCCGATAAATATTTTTGGAATTCTCGATTTCTTTAATTTAGCATTTATGCTCATTTAAGTAAGGACCGTAGCCATAATAAATGCTCTTGAAATATCAACCGCAACATGAGCATAATTAACTTTCGCTTGATGCGCAATATTCTGCCAAAAATACTTATATAGAACTTTGTTACAAATCCAGCGAAACGTTAAATCAATCGCCCGAGCATTTGGGAAAATGATGTTTCTAATCTTTCGTTCCAGTTTTTCTCACATTTCCTTGGCAGAGAACAACAGAGGAGTCCTTCCAAAGACCCAGCGAGGCAATTCTGCATTCCTCTACGTCGCCTTGCAACCAGTAAATAAACTCAGCGGAGATGAACATCGTTCCCGATCGACCTAAAACCGACGAATTGCATCGTCATCGAATACGTTCGAGGAATATGTTCGTGAGAAGTGCATTGCGTGGGATGGAGGAGGTCGGATGGGGAAGATAGGTAGAGAGGATGGGGAGGAAAGAGAGATGGCAATGGAGGAGATTAATGGAAAGGGGTGGGATAAAAAGGGAAGGGATACGGGGGACAGATGCAAGGAATCGGGTCAAAGGGTGAAGGAGGGAAAGATAGGGGAAGGGAAGGAGAGATATGGTGAGGGAGGGAGAGATAGGGTGAGGGAGGGAGAGATATGGTGAAGGAGGGAGAGATAGGGAAAGGAAAGGAGATATAGG
Source organism: Tanypteryx hageni (assembly GCA_028673005.1). Classification (NCBI taxonomy): domain Eukaryota; kingdom Metazoa; phylum Arthropoda; class Insecta; order Odonata; family Petaluridae; genus Tanypteryx; species Tanypteryx hageni. The sequence goes on along the minus strand of CM054116.1, from coordinate 139,968,125 downwards.
GTGAGGGAGGGAGAGACGGGAAGGGCTTGAGAGAGAGGAGGTGATGGAGGGAGTAAGGGAAGGAGAGAGGGGAAGGGAGGGAGAGAGAAGAAGGGAGGGAAAGAGGAAAAGGGTGGGTGAGGGAGGGAGAGGAGAAGTAAAGGAGGAAGAGAGTATAGAGGGAGGGAGAAGAAGAGAGGAAGAGAGATGGGTGAGGGGGGGAGACGGATGAGGGAGGGAGATGGGTGAGAGAGGGAGAAGGGAGGAGATAGAGGAGGAGATAGGTGAAGGGGAGTGGATGTGTGGGAGGGTTGTGTCGAAGGGGAGGGGCTCGTTAAAAAAGGCAATTAAAGAGACGATTAAAAAGGGCAGCGCCTCTTGGCACCACGGATAAAACAGAAGCGAATCTCATCGCGTTAGGAAGCCGCTTCTGAAAGCGACTGTCGTCTCGGACTCAATTATAGTAGCTCGCCAATTCCCATGGAGAGAAGAGGAAACCATAGGCAATGGGGAAGGGTGAGGGAGGGGAGAAAGAGAAGGGAAGGAGGTGGAGAGAGCGAGAGAGAGAGATGAGGGAGAAGAACGGGGAGAGTGGTTGGGGAAGGAGTGATGAGCTGTCCGAGAGAGAAGGAGAGAGTGTTCCTCGAGCGACTTTTCATCCATGACCTGTGGAATTCTTCAATCTATTGGCCTCCCAATCACCTATACACTCCGCCCTCCTCTGGGATGCTTTCAGTAGAAGTGCCGTGTAATGTGAGTCCGTGCTAAGGTTGCATAATGAAATGGGGATTGGGTTCTACGACTCCTGAGCATGACAGAGCTGTAGATCTTCTATTGTTTTCGTCTTTCTTATTTGTCGTGCTTATGCTTCAATAGTTCACGCTGTATAAACGCACAATCTACCCAGAATTCGCTTCCCAAAGACGCGCTCCTTCCCTTTGCTCTCAAAAACCAACCGTCAACCCATTCCACCAATCACAACACATCCCCGGCGCCTTATAGATTTCGCATTCAGTCAATCGTTCATTCCCTAAATTTTCCAGTTGAGGATGAGTTTTGGGGAAGCTATCCAGATCATTTATCAATGCATTACTCGCAAGTGAATAAATATTGGATACCAATTTATTTAGAGGAACGGGATTGAATCTTGGTGGGATTTCTTTCAATGTTTCATTATCAATAATTTTACAGAACGATGAATAAATTAACGCGTACTTTATAGATATCTCAACAAATATTAACGGAGGGGAGGCGCTGGAGTGCTATCTCGACCGAGGCGCTAAAATTCATCGGGCCGCCCCTGGGTGTTGTGTCTGATCTTCTGTGCGTGCATGTGTGTGTACTATCACCAATATTTATTTCTTACTTTTTAAAAAATATTTTGGGGTCATCATCATCATAAGTAGTCTGTCCGTAGACAGGTCCGTGATTATTCTTGGATAAACCTGGTTCTCCATATACTCCTATTTTCCACTGTCCTCTTCATATCTTGATAACTCTCTTTCCCTTTCAAATCGTCTATCAGCTGAAACCTTTTCCTACCTCTTTCCCCTTTTTCCATCTAGTTTTCCTTCTAATACGTCTTTATATCTTGATTTTCTTTGATGGTACAATATTTGAATGCGCGACGTAATCACATGACATTTTTAAACCCTTCCAGTCGTATCAAAGAAGAGTATTTGCCCCTTCGATATTTAATCTCTTTTCAGACTGAGATTCGTGTCCAGCGAATCGGACGAGATCTCCACCAATAGCACGTTTTTATACTTCGGTTTTCCAGAGAAATATAAACGCCGAAACCGAAGCCACGTCGAGAGTGAATGAAGATCTTTGGTCCCCGTGACACCAATCTTTTACGCTTGATACGATTATAATTTTTAATCGCGCCACAGTATTTTCACCATAACCATAAAAATCTCGATGGGCTTTCCGTTCGATGACGCGGCTTAAGGGGCTGCTTCTACCTGGCAGCCATCTTCCTCGCGACCTTACAATCGTAGAAGGGAGTCGAACAAATCCCTCATCGATAAGTCTCGCCCTCCCCTTCCCCCCCCCCCCCCCCCCCTCGAGCGTATTTTCCAGAAACATTCGTTTCATCGTGCAGAGGATGACGAAGATTCGACCGATAGCATCCGCTCGGATCGATAACATCTCGAAGATAAACAGATTTTGAAATACTCCGCTCTTGCTCTCTCTCTCTCTCTCTTGCATATTTGTTCTTTATTGTACCATAAAACTACTCTCTTTTATTTATTGTTCCCAACCTGATTGGGTATATTGTATAAAACTGTATAAGATGTACGTTCCATGGGACTATCCGGTCCCAGAACAATAAATTATATTCTATTCTCTCCCCCTACGCGTGGGACGCCTATCCTAAGCGCTCGAATGTCTAGAACCCCGGTCCTCAAACTGCCGATCCTTCTCCCAGTAATCTCTTCGTCTCGGCGATCGCAGGATGAGATTGAATCGAGAAGGGCCGCGATCCTCACGTCTTGTTTATCGATCGATCCATTTAGAGAAATGTTTTCATCTTCTTAAAGAGACAGGCCACGGAATTTCGGCTGACGGCCAGCGATTTCTCTCGACGGAGCGGTTTGCAGAGAGAAAGAATTTGGTGCAACATGCATTGGTTAAAATTTCTCATATCTGTTATAGTCTAGCGTAAACAATAACATCGCCGGTAAAATTAGAAGGTAATTACGCGCGGAAAACATTTCCCTGCAATTTGTCTTGCCTTTCTATGCGACCGTTAAAATGAGTCGAGGATTGGCAGGAGTGGATGTAGAGGAGGAAGGGAGGAAGGGAGGGAGGGAGGAAGGGAGGGAGGGAGGGAGGGAGGGAGGGAGGAAGGGAGGGGAGGGAGGAAGGGAGGGAGGGAAGGGAGGGAGGGAGGAAGGGAGGAAGGGAGGGAGGGAGGGAGGGAGGGAGGAAGGAGGGAGGGGAGGAGGAAGGGAGGAAGGGAGGAAGGGAGGAAGGGAGGGAGGAAGGGAGGGAGGGAGGAAGGGGAGGGAGGAAGGGAGGGAGGAAGGGAGGGAGGTGAGGGAGGAAGGGAGGGAGGAAGGGAGGAAGGAGGGAGGGAGGAAGGGAGGGAGGAAGGGAGGGAGGAAGGGAGGGAGGGAGGAAGGGAGGGAGGGAGGAAGGGAGGAAGGGAGGGAGGAAGGGGAGGGAGGAAGGGAGGGAGGGAGGAAGGGAGGGAGGGAGGAAGGGAGGGAGGAAGGGAGGGAGGAAGGAGGGAGGGAGGAAGGGAGGGAGGGAGGAAGGGAGGAAGGGAGGGAGGGAGGAAGGGAGGGAGGGAGGAAGGATAGGGAGGAAAGAAGGGAGGAAGGGAGAAAGGTAGGGAGAGAGGGAGGGAGAAAGGGAGGAGAAAGGGAGAGAGGGAGGAACAGGCCTTTTGAGCACGAGGACCGTCGCATGACGAGCAGAGGTCGGGAATGAACGGCGATGAGTGTAAAAATCGATTTATTATAATGTCGCTGTACGCTATATATTTATTTTTCGAGAAAATGGCTTCGTAGAAATTGTTTATGATAATTAGTTTAAAAACTGAATAAACTTTAATCAATGTTCTTATATCTGTTTTTGAGTACATCGACATTTTGCGAAAATCGATAAGAATAAATTAATCGCCATTGTTGCGCGTTATTGTCGCCTCAACAAGGTCTCTCTTCTGGGTGATATCTGTCATAAATACGAGAATTCTTCAGCTAATTTTAAAACCGTTTATCCCTTAGAGCGAGGGTCATCAAATTTTTACCAAAACGGCCACATGATGCTTTATGTAACATTATGCAGGTCACATACGAAGTTTCAAATGACTGAAATGTGTGAATTCCAAAGACCTTGTTTTGAGATTTTCTTGAAAGTGTAATGTTTCGTACGTCTATATTAAAGGTGTGTTACATCCACGTACTCGCAAACTATCATATTGACATCTCCTTCCGGCAAATGTACGATTATGCATGACTTAAAAATATTCACTAGGAAAGGATAAAATCGCTGCTCGGGCCGTATTTTGGGGATCCATGCCTAAGCATGGAAATTGACGTGTGCACGGACATTTGCCGTGTACCTAGTTCCCGAGTGGATTTTTACGGAGCAATTTCTTGGTTATCCATACCATCCCCACCTCCGCTCCCTTACTGATTCCGGAGCGTTCTGAAAAGTCATTTCCGCTCCTGTCCCTGTCGCACACAGACGACAGATTACTAACGACATGCGATAGATTGCTGACAGACGAAACTGCGAGTAACACTTTTTTGGACTCAGATTCCCCTATAACAGACATATTCTCGGAAATCTCGAAATAGAATTCTTTTACGGCGACAAACGCGTCCCCTCTACTCTTCGTATGTGAAAAAGTAAAATTATTTATCTCCTGTGGTGACGAAGGATTCTTCGAGCTCGCAACTTCTGAAAGAAGAAGAAAAACTTTCTCTCTTCGCTGTCGTTTTTCGACTCGATAATCTTTCGAAACATTCTGTCTTCCAAACCTCTCAGAATTAATTAACCCTAGTAGCAGAAGAAGAAACGATGGATCGAAAGCAAAGACTAATCAACCGGTAACACCCGCGATCGATGTGATTTTTATCGCAGCTATTTTCCGGTATAGCGAGAGTGCACCGCGAAGGAATATCACTGCGACACCGAAGGAGCGAGGCCGCAGCGACGGGCCCTTCTGGGGCGGCGGCGTCCTCAGGAGAAGGTAAGTCGGCGGCGTCGAAAAACAAACTTCCGGGACTCACCAGGAATATCTTGCAGGGGTGGACAACCTGGGCCTGAGCAGGAGCCACAATACTGCAATGGACAACACTCGAGAGCCGCAGTAACATTTAATGAGCTGATAAAATATATTTTACACACAATTTAGCTGCCGTAGCATATGATATTAAAAATAATAATAAACAAAAACTTATTTAGTGGGAATTTTGGCAATCTTTGACTTCGATATTTCTCTAACGAATTTAAATCGAAATATTACGGTATATGTAAGGCTGCCTTAGTTTCGAAGAGCCGCATATCAACTCTCAAAGAGCCGCAATCAGCTCCCATTCAGCTCCGGAGCCGCCGGTTGGCCAACCATGTCGTAGCGCCTATGTCGCGCGAATCCCCTCGTCTACCACGTGAGACCGTCTTCCGTCGGCACTTGCCTTCTAACCCTGAGGGACCGACTTCGAAACCTGCGCATTCCGCCGCCGAGGCGCGTTCGCGAGACGAAGGAAGAGAAAACGGAGGAATAAACTCACTCTGGCGTTTATCCGCGTCGCTCGCCGAGTACCCGCCTGCGTTCGAAGCATGCTGCTGCGGCGGAAGAGACCTCCGGATGCGGTCTCCGTCGTTCCATGGGCGGTCGCTCTCTGCGACAGGAAAAGCATCGCCGCCGCCGGAGTTGTTCTCTATCGTCTGACCTCCGTTTCTATCTCGTGGAGGTGGGCGGAAAGAGCGCGGGAAGGGAAGAGGAGATGGAGGAGACTGCGGGGGGGTGAGACTGAGGGGGAGGAGAATAAGGGGGAGGAGAATAAAGGGAGAGACGAGGGAAGGGAGAATAAGGGGGAGACTTGAGGGTTGGGGCGGGGGCGGTGGAGGGGGTAGGGGTGGGAACGGCGGCGAACCGCCAAAAATCTCGCTCTCTTTCCGCGTCGACGGATGGATGCCGCAGGTTTGATGTCCGAGGTTAGTTTATTGGCGCCGCTAACGGGGGAGCCTCGGTCGCCTCTAATAGTGCCGACG